>JARGCU010000010.1:4087500-5326428 GCA_029227775.1 Morpho helenor | reverse complement strand
CGGTAATACGAATAATATTCATAAATTATTTATAGAATTAGGCGTTACTTTGCGGAGGTATATAATACAAAACTATATTATATTATTTATAATATACAATATAATTTTGCTATAATCCGCGATAAAAGAAAATATATGTAATGCTAAAAATAGAGTGTACTATTCGTTCTTATACCTGAAACATGCAGAATTTGTAAAAACTCATGCACTACCTGCCAACGATAACACAACAATACACAAGCACTGCTCACATTCACCGGCACAATCTCATATGTATGAATCTTATCAACTTAAATACGTTCGTTAACTTAAGCATTACATGCTAAAAATGTTGATAATTTTCATTGTATACTTTCAATAAATGTCTTAGGAATTATCTTAAAGTATAAACTAAGGGGCGGGAAGATAAATTCAAAAATGGGTCACACTCAAGACATAATACGCTCTACTATGCGTGCGAAAACTAAGGTACTCTAATAATTAGTAGTTAGACTAAAACAAGCCGTGATAGCTAAACGGTTAGAGCACGTGATCCTTACTAAGTTTTCGCGGGCTTAAGCATCGCGCAGGCACCTATAATCACGCTATAAACTTATGTGTTAAATTTCTAAGTACAATTTTGAATGCGTTTTTATGGTAATGGAAATCCAAAATTACTGTGAGATGAATGATCTACCAGTTCTCATTAAAGTAGTGTGACCTGGGTGACCGAGCCTTGCTCAGTAATTATTAAAATGATGTAAAAAAAAAAAATTAAAAAGAATAAAAAAATGAGGGGGGCTCGATCCTAGGTATTTTCACCTCTCTAGACCGCCCGTTCCCTAAATGAACCACGATGACTTTACGTTTGACAGCGAAAAATTATGGTTGTATGAATATAATGACAATTTTTTGAAATTTACGTTTCAACGTTTCAGCGTAAATTTCAAAAAATTTTAGAGCCCGAAAACAGGGATAAAACGACATTTCTTTAAAATAAAACTTATCTAGATCGATTTTTCTCCCCCAAAACCCCCTACATGCTGAAATTCAAGAAAATAGTTGGAGCCGTTTCCGAGATATGTATATCCAATATTATTCTAACATATATTTTTATGAATCGCCTGTTAAAACTATATGTTGTCTTTTGGGCATAGCTTAATTACGGCTATAAAAACTAAAGCACGTCGTTATGTGCGGATTTGATTATATATACCTAAATTAAGAGGAAATTAAAAGCAACAATGTACCAAACAGATGTGTACCTACTATGTGTTATAAGGGTTTGTATCGGTCTTGATTTCGGCTAATAGTTTCATAGTTTTTCATAGCAAAAAATATCATAGCGTTTCTGAGTATGCTTACCGACATTTACCGTCCTATGAATTATTATGTAGATAATCATTCATCATTCTCCTACCCTTATCCCACTCTAAGTGGGATCAGCACAAAATATTTTAAAACATGTTATTTAAACATGTTGTTCGTTGATTTGTGTAGTTATTTTGCGACCGGCCGCCTGCCTGACGTCAACATACCTTTGTTGCCTTTCACGACAGCTCGGTAAGAAATGAAGGTGGTCTATTATTCTCAGCCGGATATTACACGGCGGATCATCTTACCTTAGTCGCCTTTTACGATACCTCGGTAAGTAATGAGGGTGGTCTATTCTACTTAGCTGGATATCTAACGGTGGGTAGACATTATAAAAATTAAATAAAATTTATATTGTTTTGCTTCAGAAATTAATCATTAGGCTTTACATACTTATGATAGTCCTGGTGATATTTTGGCGTAGTGAAATCCATAAATTCTATATACAAACATGTTACGTTATTGCCTTCACCAATTTGTTTTAGGAAAACCTTTTTGGAGGATTACTATGAGTGACATTTGGATTAAATATTCTGATGTATCGTCGGTAAAACAGTATTTTTCGTTTTGGTATGACATGATATTTAACAAATGAAATATTTCTCTTGAACAAATATTTAATACTTAAATAAGAATAAGTCTTAACTTATCAAATATATTTAAGCGTAAATTTACAATTTAAAAAATTTTGAAATTTTAAATATTCATAATAAATCCTACAAACATCGTGACAAAATCTCATTTATCTACGTAAAAAAAAGTAAAGTATCGGCCTGTTGCTATCCCTCTGTTGGGAATAGGCCTCCTCTCGCCATTTTTTTGGATTTAGGACCTACCACGCTGCTCTAATGCGTATCCCCAGAATTCTTTATAGATATGCAGGTTTCCTCATGATGTTTCCGTTCACCGTAAGTGCGGAAAATGCATTAAATAGCGAGATTTTCGTGTTCACTTTATAATTTTTACAATTAACTTATTTGAATCCTTGTTAAGTTAAGCTTCACCATATAATAATAAACGATAATATTCTTCTAATCTTTCTTCAACCGATGGCCGTCTATTGCTTGACTTAGATCTCTTTTTTTGTATTTAAACTGTTTTAAGTGTTATTGATAATTACTGTATAGAAACCAGCTATACTCACTTCCAATTTTATCAGATGAGCCAGACTAGTTTCAAGCCTATATGGAGCTCCTATTCATGAGCTCTTTATGCGGCGTTATCGCGGCGGGAACTGATAGTGATATAACTGATAAAATAAGACCTGAGTATAGCTGGTTTCTATACATTATTTATGGACCTAGATCTCTTAAAGGGATTTCCACACTTCACGATCTTGTGTCGCTTGAATTCAGCGGCGCCCAGTGAGCTTTTGATGTCGTCAAAGATTAATATGTATCATCAGACCATCTAGTAGAGAGTCTACCGACGAGTCGCTATTCCAACATCTTAATACCTGAATGCACATGTTCTCTGCACTAATAATAAGATCCATGACAAAAAACATAAGCTCAATTTTTAAAACTCACTTTAAGTAAAAGGGAAATGCTAACCTGGAGAACTTTACAAATAGCAAAGAAGAATCGTAGCAAAAGTATTAAGCTTAGATTAAGGCTACGAGAAAGTTTTTATTGAATTCGATGAAACGGGATGATTACACTGCTTGACTGACTTCAGCAATCTTTACTCAGTCTAAAAATGTCGGTTGTGCGTTGAAATTTCGGGAAAATACCGAATGCAGTTTCGCTAGATTTTTACTTATACTTTTTTGGCTAAATCTACTTCTATCAAAAAGTAGGGCATTGAATGAGAATTTTATTTCAAAGTTAATTTGCTTAAATATTTATACAACAAATGTTACTAGGAGTATTTTTAATTTTAAATATGCTAAAACTTGTAAAGCCTATATTTATTTTCGGAATTTTTCTTTCTCTTAATATATCGGCATGGGTATGATATAAATTTATCATGGGAGAGTACTTTAGGTGTTTATTATTCACAGGTAATGTTCTTAAAGATGTTAATAATATATATGTACAAGACAGTGTTTATTTATTATTTACTGAGCGGGATATGTTTTATACAGCGAATACCTTCAGGTTCCATTACAATATTTTCCTTTATCTTGATATGCACGATACTGAAATATCAATACAGTGTTTATTTTTTTTTTCTAGGGAAAACTTCACCTTCCTTATCTATTGTCTATATCGACGAACCTTGGTAAGGGTCAGATTATTTTACCTATCAGCTATCCTGGTTTTTAAAACTTAATAAAATGATAATACATAATCTATACTAATATTATAATTGTGAAAGTCTGTATGCTTGTTGCGCTGCCACGGCTTATCCGCTGTTTTGATGAAATTTAAAACTATTAAAGCTTAAACACCGATGTACAATATTGGATAAAAAAATTCGCGAACAAGGGCAAAACGCATAATGCCTTATTGATGTTTATTAAAATCTGATTCAATCTGATCAAACTGAAGTTTTTTAATAATAATAATAACAAATATATGGGACACTTACACACACGGTCGTCCGTCCCCAAAGTAAATAACTTAATACTTGTGTTGTGGTAGGCAAGCAACTGGTGAATATATACTTATATATTTTTTAAATACATACTTAAATACAAATATACATCCAGGCTCAAAGACCAACAAATTCATTAATAGAAAATGTTGGCCCTTGGTGGGAATCGCACCTGCGACCCCCGGAGCCGAAGGAAGGGTCACTACCCACTGCGCTAACGAGCTAGTTCTTTTGAGCATATCATGACACAGTAAACTCAATGACCCAATTGTGATACTTTTCAGTCAAAAAAGATATATGTCGACATAGCATCTGCTTAATGTCTGACACAAGTGGCGGGTAAATAGACGTCGGCACTTTGCACATGGGCGCGTTGAGTGGCTCTCGATCGGAATACTCCCCAATTGATTAGCAATACTTGCATTGTTCTTAAAGTAAGCTTATTGGTGCCTGTTTCTTATTCTCCATTGAAGGCATTAAACTATATTAAACAGTCTAATTAATTAAAGTCAGTGATTTACTGAACTATTATATAATTACCATTACAAAAGTAGGCATTAATCCCTTTATAATAAGTTAAAGTAACGCCCTGTTACTATCCCACTGCTGAGGTAGGTTTCCTGTCTTTGGGTTGAACTTAGGCCTTCTCCGATGCGCTATATTACATAGGTATATCTACAAAATCCTTTAGAGGGGATTTTCTTTATGTTGGTTTTCTCGCAATGTTTTCCTTCACCAAATAGCGTGTGATAAATTGTAATTATCAATGAGCCAAGTGAGTTTTAAACGAAACTCATTGCTGTCTGCCCGAGGTCTGAACATTACGATGTGAAAAATAATCAATTTTTAAAATAATCGATTTTTTTTTATCAAATATAGTTTTTTTTTAAATCGATTACTTTAGGTATCCCTTTTTCTTTTTTAATCTTTTTCTTGTTTTTTAAGTTAAATTAAAATAAAACTTTTTAAACAATTAATAAAACCAGTCGTTACGTTGCGGAATTCCATGTTACAGAAGTTATGATAGATTTATTTTATTATAATCCACGTTTATTAAGAGAATCTATGTAAAGCAATGGTAGGAAGGAGGTAAAGTTCACATATCCTGTACATGTAGGACCAGCCGCCGTGTCACAAAGGCCGCCACCAAAAACACACCACGCGCTGCACACACTCACTACAACAATCTTTAAGATCGGTTCGCCCAGTAACCGAAGCATTATCAAGAGGATAGGTCCACAATCGTAATGCGATTTTGACGATTCGTAGAGATTGTCGTAGAAAGTCGTAGCACGATGTTTTCCTTACTGAAAAACGAGTGATAAATTGCAGGTATCAATTAGTAACGTAAGTTTAATAGAATAACTTATTGGTGCCCGTCCGGGGTTTGAAGTCGTGACCCACTCAAAATAGTCACAAAGTGACACCACTAGGCTATCACAGTTCTCGGAATTAATATTTCTTATAACAATTTATATATATATTTTTTATAATAGTTACTTTTTGTATTTATTATAGTTATATATGTCGTCAATGGCATTTTGTGCACAGACCAATTTTAAGGCGCAAAACAGGAAATGCAAGCTAATATAATAAATAAATAAATATATGGGACACTTGCACGCGATCGTCCGTCCCCAAAGTAAGTAACTTAATACTTGTGTTATGGTTGACAGACAACTGGTGAATATATACTTATATATTTTATTTATTTATTTATTTATTTATTTATTTATTTGTTGCCTAGATTGTGTAAACATTTAGATGTTAGATATATAATATAGTATCATCAATCTGCCTAATAAAGACATGCAACTTACTAATTATACTTATCTATTATTGTCTATTAAAGTTGTTAAATATTAAATAAGCTTCAATGCACTAAACCTTTAACTATCTTATTAAATAATTATTAATAAAAGTCATACATAGTGATATTATACATCTGATAAGTATTCATTAAGTGAATAATATCTTTTTAGTAACAAAAATTCTTTAATTCTATTTTTAAATATTTTAACATTTAAGTTCCGGTCAGCCAATGAGGGCGGTAACTTATTGTAAATCTGCCAGGCCATATTGATTACACTTTTGCCAAATAGTGCACTTGCATGCGGTGTATAACACATTTTATTCTTCCTACGCTTGTTGTTCGAATATGAAAAAAGACTACCATTCGTTTTAATGAACACCAATATTTCATATATATACAATGATGGAAAGGTAAGTATTTTAAATTTATCAAAATATGGTTTACATGATTCAGTTTGTTTGAGATGGCATATGGCTCTAATACATTTCTTTTGGCATTTGAAAACCCTATCCCTATCTGTTGAGTTTCCCCAGAATATGATGCCGTACCTAATATTTGCCATGACATACGCATTAAAAGCTATTAATACAGCCGCTTGATTTACCTTCTTTGAGAGCATATATAATGCAAATGCGAATCTATTTAATTTTAAACACAAATTTTCAATATGTAGTTTCCAGTTTAGGCAGTCGTCAATATATAATCCTAAAAATTTTGTATTCTTAGTGTCCGATATTTTTTTACCCAGATAATTTATGTCCATTGATGTATTATTATATCTAGTCGTAAATGTCATAATTTTAGTTTTGTCAAGATTTATTATTAATTTATTACATGTCAACCAGTTTATAATATCTTCAAGGGTCTTATTAATTTCAGTTTCTAAGGAATTCAAAGTATCCCCTACAAATATCACTGTACTGTCGTCAGCGAATAAGACCATTTTATGCTTAGTTATCGAAGGGAAATCATTTATATATGTAATGAATAACAATGGACCTAAAATACTCCCCTGAGTATTTTTAAATACATACTTAAATACAAATATACACCCAGGCTCAAAGGCCAACAAATTCATTTATAGAAAATGTTGGCCCTCGGCGGGAATCGAACCCGCGACCCGCGGAGCTACCCACTGCGCCAACGGGCCAGTCAAAATGGCTTTAAAATTTGTTTATTTGTTTATTTAATGAGGACATATGGAAACTTAACAGTAAATACTTCATGATGTTTTACAACGTACTTTTCTCGACGTCTTGTCTTAAATGTTCCCACATATTATATTAAAGCTGCACTTAGCCTACTTAGGTTTCATTTAAAGCACCGATGTCTCAATACCTAATTGCACTCGAGGTATAATAAAGAGTAATTCAAGATCTCGGTAACTCAGAAGACCGCAAGTTGTATAGAAATGGGTCTCGGCACTTGAGAACACTTAGTCCCCGGTCTTTTCAATATTTCCGTGCCTGCTACTTAAGTGTTTTAATTAAAATGTTAAGCGTTTATAAACAGCCTTAAATATTAAAGTGGCTTTTATAATTAAAAATGAATTGAGAAAAATTAGCAACGTAAATAATTGTTTTTTTCTCCTGCACGTCTATGTACTAGGGGCTTGTTATTTTATTAATTGGCAAAAATAATGCACGGTTATGCTACACTGGTCGTGGTGGCATTTTTAATACAGCCTTCTTCAAGTCTGGTGTATTTTTGTATTTAAATATGTATTGAAAATTAAATATATATATAAATTGTCTGTCACCCATGACTTAAGTATTAAGTTACTTTAGGGACGCACAAACGTGTGTGTATTATAAAAAAAAACAGTTTCGTGGATTATTTCTCCAAAAAAATTCGTGACGAATTCTGCCTTACTTTTGGATATATTTTACCGTGACAGTGGATTTTCCATAACAGTATTCTTAGACAAGAATCATTATATAGATTTTCTCAACAAACGCGGATTATAGTTAGTTAACTTTTGAACTATGAAATTCCGCAAAGAAACGCCTACTTCTATCAATTACATATTTATAGACAAGAATCCTTTACACAGTATTGCATATGATTAAAACTTTGTAACTATATGCAAATAATGAATGAATGAATGATTAAATATACTACTAACTACTGGGAATAAGTCCTGGAGCGCCTTCATTTGAGGAATTTATTTCGCATTTGTGAAATGGAGAAGTAGCTACTCAAATTCAAATTCAAAATATTCTTTATTCAAGTGGACTGGTTACAGTACTTTTGAATCGTCAAATATTTTAAAGAAGCTACCACTGATTCGGAAGTTTGCTCCTAGCGAGATGAACCAGCAAGAAACTTGGCAGATTATCTTAAAAAAATAAATAAATACAATTTGATTGATGGTTACAAGATAATCGTTGCAGCTGGATGCGTAGCTGAATGACTATTTACTATTTCCAAAGTATACCGTAAAAATGACCTGAAATTAACTGCAAGTTTTCACAAAACACTGATTTTTTAAAGTTTTTTGCATGACTTGATTAATTCATATACCATTCGGTTATGATACAAAATAGTTCTTGAACAGTCCGAAGGAGAAAATGGCCAAATACTATAATAATTTACCATTTGTTTTAGTAACGTACTTTTCTTTTCCTACCTTAATATGAGTCGGCATTTTGTACATGTACCAACACTTTAAGTAGAACACAAAGTTTGGTGAGCAATTACTGTGGTATGTAAATACTTTCTAATTCGAAACACAAACGTCGCGCCGTATGTTCTTGTGAAATTACAGAGCGGTAAGTGTGTATGTCAATAAAGTTGTCGTTCATTGCTCGATAAGTGTTTCGGGTGGTAAACAAGCAGTTGTGCATTTAATGTGTAATTAAAACGCGCTGCAGACATATGGGTGTGCGCTAGTGATGCGAGACTGCGATCGCAAG
Organism: Morpho helenor; assembly: GCA_029227775.1. Classification (NCBI taxonomy): domain Eukaryota; kingdom Metazoa; phylum Arthropoda; class Insecta; order Lepidoptera; family Nymphalidae; genus Morpho; species Morpho helenor. The sequence goes on along the minus strand of JARGCU010000010.1, from coordinate 5,317,809 downwards.
CCTTCTCGTTTAGATTAATAGACATTCATATAGTAGTATAATCGGAATTTTGGAAACGGATCGATTTTCATGAAATTCAGTATGTAGGAGGGGTATTTAAGGGGCGATAAATCGATCTAGCTAGGTTTTATTAAAAAAATGTCGTTCAGGAAGTGAATTTTCTTTATAAAAAGATTAATAAGTTTTGGAATGGGCAGATTGAAAACGGTCACCCAGGTACTAATAAATATACGGGACATGTAAACACACTTGTCCATCCCCAATGTAAGCGTGCAAAGTGACAGACAACTGGTAAATATGTATTGATATAATTTTGAAATACTCACAGACTCAAAGAACTAACAAATATTTTTTTTAAATGTTGACCGTCCGAGTGAATCGAACTCGCATCCACGAAGCTGAAGGCAGATTTCCAACAATGGGCCAGTCAATTATAATTACACCATAACAACAACAATTTTAATTAGAGTAAACGAGAAGATGGCAATGTTTAAACATATCTCATATTTGATTTCAATATTAGCACTTCATTGGTTATATGAGACGTAAAAGATAATTAAATCGATATTCACTAAATAAAAAATAGTGTACCAAGCACTTAAACGTTCTTAATTCTTAATCTTCTTCTTAGTTCTTAAAACTTTTTCATTCTCAGATTCCTTATTCTATTTATTATTGAGTATTTCACTAATAATTTTTATGTTTTTCTGCATAGCAATAAGTAATCGATTTCAACATTTCAATACTTTAACTCGATTAAAACATTGTAATTTTGAATAAACTTCAATAGAATAAAGTTCAATTTATTTAAGTGTCAACTAACTTTTTTAAAATTGCACATAGTTGCACCACTATTGCTCAGCGACACCCTGTCTGAAGGGTAAGCATCCGTGTAATTGAGTGACGCCATATTTTAGCAAACGAAAAAAGTGTTTGAAGGGATTTTAGTACGTACATTTACGTAAACCAGACTAAAAGTGAATTTTAATAGCTTTTAATTTGCAGTTCAGTTATTAACCCTTATGCATATTTTTCAAGTATTACTTTATATTTTAATGCTATGTACTTAGAGTAGAAAGTTATTTACAGTTTACAGCAATAAAAATGCGATGAATATATATGGCGTAGTTTATCGAATGCGATCACAACTATAAAAGGCCAGACGTGTCTATCAATTTTAAGTCGGGTCGCCGCAAGACATGTCTGTCTTGCTTTGAATGTAAATATCATATTTTAACACAGATATAAAAATTTCTTCCATCTGGTATCTACGTTATGGATCGTTGGAAACATAATTCTTATAAATTACTTTCTTTAGAAAAAGCTGTCATAGCCCAACGGTGAGCTCGTGCGTCTTTCGACGGGGTTCTGATTTCAAACTCCGTACAGGCACTGATGATTTTTTTCTAAAAAAACTTATATGGTTAATTGTTAATTGCAATTTATCGCACGATTTTCTGCAAAGGAAAAACTCGTGATTAAACCTGAATATCTTTAACGAATTCTGGGGATATTTGTAGCTTACCAATCCGCATTGGAACATCGTGGTAGGCCTTAGCTACAACCCTTCTCTACTAAAATGGTGAGAGCGGATGGTGGACTTTCTTTAGAAGGGTTGATGTTCCAGCGGTAAGACGATGGGACAGTTAGCAATGGTAACGAGCTCGAATTATCTCTGATTCAAAAAAATCCCAATGAGTTTTTTTTATAAAAGCTATTTTTTTTAATGAAGGAAACATATTCAGGAAACCTGCATATCTCAAGAGGATTACTTGGATATGTACTCGTTTAGAAAATTTTGTTTGAAATTATTAATTATTTTAATAAAGTAGTAATAACGAAAGTACCAATTAAAGTTAATTTACTTTGTGCCAGTTGCAACAAACACAAGGGTATTTGCTATGTGTCTTCAATATTATGAAACTCAAATATCTCAGAAGAGTATATTTGATATCAATTAAATTATTATTTCAAAGTAAAAAGCACTAAATGGAATTTCTGTAATCATTAAATATAGAAAAATAAGATACTCTGCTACCAGTTATTTCTTTTAAATGAAACAGATTTTTTCAGCAGATTTTCACTCATTAGTCTTTCTTATTACTCTATTGAAGACGGGAAGAGATTTATCTCTAATTGGAATCTCTATTTGGTTGAAGGGAGAAAGATTAAATCGGAGAATATCATCATCATCATTCTCCTTATCCCACTCTAAGTGAGATCGGCACATGTTGTCATTTAATTTGGCTAGCTATTTTACGACCACCCGCCTGCCTGGCGTCAACTTACCTTAGTCGCCTTTTGCACCACCTCGGTAAGAAAGAGGGTGGTCTATTCTACTCAGCCGGATACCACACTGCGAGTCATTTTACCTTAGTCGCCCGTTAGGACACCGCGGTAAGAAATGAGGGTGGTGTATTTTACTCAGCCGGATACCACACGGCGGGTCAACCTGCCTTAGTCGTCTTTTGCAACACCTTGGTAAAGGTGGTAAATATAATAGATCATTTTCTTGCTTTGTGTTTTAGTTAAAATTATGTATTCTTTTTTTGTAATGTATTGTTTTTAATTAGTGTAAGTGGGTTATGTCCATTCTAATTAAATAAATAATAAATAAATAAATAATAATAGTTTAAAACTCGTAGTAGTAAAATAATATAATAGTAGTATGTAAACTTTCTTATTAAAATAAAAATGCGGCAACATTTTTTTCTTGAAAGAAATTTCAATGCTGTGTAGAAAATTGCTAAATATTTTATTTAGAGAAGAGATAGAACACTACCTTTTCTTATTCTTAGCTAGAGTTATATTTGGCACAAAGCTAAATTTTCATAAAAAACACGTAAAAGTGCGTAACACCACGCCACAAACGATCGCAATGAAAATCGAGTACCTACATTTATCAGCGCGTGGGACCGAAATAATATTACTTACTTTGAACAAGCAGTGTAATATCCTACGTCCCGTAATCTTTGCCCCACTTTGTTTTCTCTTATGAGAAAAGTCGCGTTAATATAACTCATATGTTCTCGTCAGTCACCGATACGCGCCATGTTGGAAAATGAGATTACCGTTCCGTTTAATCTTTTAAGACTTTAAGAATGTTTATGATGGGGTAAATATATGAAGTAAAATAACGTTTAATATTGAATAAGTAAATATAGAAACATCTTTGATTTTGCTATAAATTCTTTTTTCGTGTAACTCGCCTATGCTTCTACCTCGTCCCATCTTTTCAGTGACTCTGTTAGAGCAAACGGCGGTAATAAATTCGAAATGTGACGTTATATACTAATTTCTAGTGGTAAACACTGAGGTGAAGAATTCAACAAGACTTAATAATTGGTTCTGAGTTGTATTTTCTCTTAACCCGTACATACCGCTCATAGGCTGCATTAGTGACACAACTGAAAACATGTGTTTTAGACTAGGAATAGGTGTAAATGTTAAAAAACATTATTTTCAGCTGCAATACCAGTACAACTCATAATTCAATATTAGGCCGTTCGTTTAGTAAACTAAAGCATTTTTATAGATTTTCCTTAGCAATAAAATTATTAAGTCCATTTATCTCATGTTTTAAATTGTGCCACTATTGCAGCACATGAGCGCTATAATCAATATAAGCGATAAAACAAAATTATATACACGATTAGAATTTTTTTGGTTTACTATCTCTTACAGTTTAAAATAGTGTTAATGAATCTACAAACGTAGATACAAGACATATTTAATTATTTATTTTATGTATTCTAGATTTCGGCATGTAGTATCTGGCTAAATAGAATAAACCACCCTCTTTCTTATCGAGGTGTTGTAAAAGGCGACTAAGTTTAGTTGACCCGCCGTGTGGTATCCGGCTGAGTAGAATAGACCGCTCTCTTTCTTACTGAGGCGCCGTAAAAGGCGACTTAAAAAAGTTGATATAAGGGAGGCGGCCGGTCGTAAAATACTAGGCTGAATCATGTGACATGTTAATAATATGTTGTACCGACCCCACTTAGAGTGGTTAGGAAGATGATAATGTGTTCTAGATTCAGATTTAGTTCTCTGTAAGTTATTGTACTATCTCTTGAACATCGGTATAAATTCAAATGTTTTAATAACTAATAAAATACATTATGAAGAAAACATTACCACCATTTTAAAAATCTGGTGCACCGTAATAACCTACGGGATAACGGAAGTAAATTTAAATGTTCACAGAATATAAAGAAAGCAAAAAGCAAAGTAAGTTAATGCATACGAATTCAGATGGGTTTTTATTGTAGTGCATATTTGTAGTCAGAAAATGTTTTATTTAGATAACAATATACCGTGCAGGAAAGTAAAAATTGTGCGCGTTATTTCAGAAGATAAATACAAATATGTTTCTTTGCCTGAATTTGTATTCTCTACTCATTACAATAGTGGATTCGATTTCTCTGTAAAGATTCATACTATTATAAAATTCTAATTTTCCAAAAGTAAATCGATTCAAATGTTATGCCGCTTATATAAGATGAACTATTTTCTCTTGGCCATTTTGTTTATAAGTAAAGCTATATAGAAACGGTTGATTGATATATTTATATCTCTCTCCTTAAGAATGGACAAATTGGTTCAAGATGAACCAATTTGTCCATTCTTAAGGAATTCTTGAACCGCAATATTTATTTATTTTTCATTTAATTATTTTAATACTTGGGTGACCGAGCCTAATTATTAATAAGGTAATTTTTAAAATGACGTAAAAAAAAAATTGAAAAGAGAAATGAAAAAATAATATGGCAGGTGGAGCTCGATCCTAGGTATTTTCACCTCTCTAGACCACCCGTTCCCCAAACGAATTACCATGACTGCGAAAAATTGTGATTGTATTCAACGTAAATTTCAAAAAAGTTTTAGAACCCGAAAACAGGGATAAAACTACATTTTTTTTTAATAAAACTTATCTAGATCAAAAACCAAAACCCCCTAAATGCTAAATTTCAGGAAAATCGTTGAACCGTTTCCGAGATTCGAAAATTTATATATATACATACAAGATTAACTCATTTAAATATTAAAGATATTAAATGCACAAATATTTAATATTTCCAATTATTACCGTAACATAAACTTATTGGAGCATTCCGATCACGTAATTGAAAAAATTGTGAATTTAAACAATCCAGTTAACACTTACAAGTCCTGTCTGTTACGCATTTCATAGTTTAATCTCAGGCAGACAATTTATTTATCAGATATTAACATTGTTAAACAAAATTTCGTCTTATACAAATTATAAAATGATGACAAATCTGCAAGTTTATAATAAATTCATTATAGCGTAATGCGTAACTAGAAGTACTTAGTGAAGGAGACAAAGTTAAGGACTGTTAGCTATCTACTTGAGATAAAACAGTATCAAATTGTATCATTAAGACTTCGAAAGTTATAAGGCGTTAGGTAAATAGTTAAGATCGAAGCACTTTAGCTGAGTTTCATTATTGGTGTTGTTTTCAAATGATCATTAGTATATAAGTTTTTTCTAAGTCTTAGTTTTAAATGGAGTTAAGCTTAATAAAGAATTTAATAAGTTATATTTAGAATTTAAAATTTATTTATTTAGAATTTTAGGAATATAAGAAGGTATATTTTTTCTTTCAGATTAATTCTTTGCTAAGAATTACTAAGAAGCAAAGCAGGCTGATATACTTGTAATAAGCGCCTTTGTCAATTTCCAGTATTAATTTTCGCTTATTTTATGTTGCAAGTTTCAAATTTAGAGATATCAGTTGTTGATTAGTTTTAATCAACTCAAAAAGGTATTCGGTTATAAATAAATCAGAGATTTGGCTGATGGTAAAGTAACGGCCTTTAGGTTAAACATATCCCCAGAACTTTGCAATGTGTGCTCGCGAATGAAAAAACGGGTGTTTTATTCTTCATTTTATTCCGGTATATAAGCTTTAAGTTTATTAATATTGGTCCAACGAATTAGCCGCAAAGACTTGACAGACTTTTGACATTAGTATGGATTTAACTTATTTCAAATAATACAAGAGATATAAACTGCTAATCCTTTATATAGATATACAAAGTTTCGGCACGTTTGAATAGCAATGGCTGACATTATCATAAAATTCGGAACTTTACATAGAAATAGCTCCAGCGAAACATAAGGGGATCGCATACAATTGTCTAAGTTTTTAAAGTGCTGACTCGTATGTTTCCATTAAGTCTTACTATATTCATCTAAAAATCTCCAATGCTCACTTTTTAAAAGAAATATGGGACAATTACACACAGTCGTCTGTCCCCAAAGTAACTTTATAATTCTGTTATGGGTGACGGACAATGGGAAACGTTGTGTATTAAAAGATAGTCCAATTCTCGTGGAAGATTAAGATTAATAGTACCTACTTAACGGTTTTATGCAAATTGTGTCGCGCGGTTGTAAAAAGCTCCCCGGCTTGGAGTTTGAATCGCGTGCGTAAACCAGCAAAGATATATTAAATAATGTACTAGAGAATACTACAAAAAGTCCGGGACAGCATATATCTATCTCATACAGTTTACTCAGAATAACTAATTTTATGTTCAAAATTTCAATAAAAAAAACTAAGTTATTTGTGACACACTGATTTAGAAAAGGGGTTAGTCCCCTTAAGGTAAGTTGTCTTCAGGCAGGCGGCCGGTCGTAAAATACCTAGCTAAATCATGTAACAACATGTTTTAAAACATGTTGTGCTTCACTTGGAACTGGATATGGGCAGGAGAATAATATAAGATGCGGAATAGGAAGAGAGAACTCATCGTACGTAAATGAATCTTCAATATCAGGCATAATGTGAGCCTCGTTGGCCTTAAGTGTCAGTAAAATGATAACGAAGTAACTTCGGTTAACATGTTTCAAATTATACGCAAAAGATATAAGCCGTATGCTTATCCTTTCACACACATAGATAAAGTTTTAGCGCGTTTGAATGGCAATGGCTGACATTATCGTAAAAGTCGGAACTTTGCGTGGAAACAGCTCCGGCAAAACATAAGGGGCTCGCATACAATTGTCAAAGTTCCTAATGTACTGGCTCGTATGTCTCTATTGTACGCGTGATAAATGTCAACCTACCTGTCCCGGTTCACCTATAAAAATACGTCTATTGTTTGGAGGTCATCGAAACAAAGGTTTTCGCCTAGGGTACGCGAAGGGGATATCTATACATATTATAAATCAAAAAAGCCAAAAGTCTGTTTGTGATCAATTTTCTCAAGAGCTATTTCTATTATACCTATTTTTGCCTACTACGTTTTTTTCGTACACTTTTATTAAACGCTTGTGCAATTCTTAAGGAAAGTTAAGGTGAAACGATTTTGAGAGAATTTTCAGAAGATTATGGAAAAACATATAGGCTACTTTTATCCTAGAATTGCCGCGGGATTTACGCGGGAAAACTTTGTGACATACTGCCATAGCTTGTAGACTTATATTTATGCTTGTGATACTTGCACTTTCGTTCGCGCCACTATATATTACTCCGTCGTATAAGCTTTAACTGTATCAAATTTTGTCAATATTAGTCCAACAGATTAGCCGTGAAAAAGCTTAAAGACAGACAGTATTCTGTATTAATGACATTAATATGAACTATTGTTACCCGTGACGTGGTTTGCTACGACTTAAGTGTTAAATTACCCTCAATTATGTACTATACTATTTTTCCCATGTTACCGAAGGAAATTGGGGAATTGTATATAGTATATATGTTAGCCCGGTAAAGCTTCAATTGATCCAAATTATATCAATATTGCTCCCTCAAAGCGTAACAAACAGAGATACATTTTCGCATTTATAATATTTGTATAAATTGAGTTGTTATAAGAAAACTGTTAATAAAGATCTTTTTATAATACAATAAATTTTTATTGAGTATAATCCTTTTGAATAAACAATTTTACTACTGCTATGTTCTTAATTGTCTAAATTCAGCGACTATTTTTCGTGTATCAGCGACAATTAAAATAGTTAAAAGTAGTGCTAAATAAAAAAATATTAAAATTTTATCTTTCTTAAATTTAATTCTGTATACAGTTCACAATTTAATTTATCTACCTAATAGTTATGAATTTATATATAATCAGTAAAATCAATGATAGTTTATACCTCTCTCACCTCACCTCTAAATCCCAAGTCGATATTGTCCGCACTAAATACATTATTTAAGTGAATAAATCACAAGTAAGTTTGAAATTGTCGTAATGTCCACAGGGAAATCATTATGAAACTTTTATCTACCTATTATACTTTAGTAACAACGATTAAATTTCATTTCTCGGCCTCCTCTAAATGGCAGTTTGAAACTGCGACGAAAAAATATCGAAATGGTCGTAAACAAAAAAAAATTATATTATAAATAACAATATGCACTATTTATGAAGTTTTAATTATTGTTATTGTAGTTATCGTAGTTAATGGTTACCATAGGTATTCTTACATAAGCGTTTGACGTAGATCACTTTAAAAGGGTGCTGGTTTTATTCGCTGGTTTTAAGGACTGTAAAATTTATTTTTTTGTACAGAAATTCAGATGCACCCTTATAGTTTTAGTGCAACTTAAGCTGCGAAACTATCATTATCATCATTCTCCTGCATCATCCCACTCTAAATGGGGTAGGCACAACATGTTATAAACATGTTGTAACATGATTTGGCTGGGTATTTTACGACCGGCCGCCTGCCTGACAGTTTACTTTAGTCGCCTTTTACGACAGCTCGGTAAGAAATGATTGTGGGGTATCAGCCGGATACCGTACGGCGCGGCGGCTCAACTTACTACTAAGGTAACTTAGTCGCCTTTGACGACACCTCAGTAAGAAATGAGGGTGGTCTATTTTACTCAGCCGGATAACACACGGCTAAACTGTAACTGGATATTTGTTGTTAATAATAATATGATAATGAATTTTAGAAAATCACAGTTTTTTACATAATAACAAAATTACAGTCAGTAAAAGAATCTCAATTAATAATTAAATATTTCGTATTATGTTTATTCAATTTATATCAAATGTAATTAATAAAAAATGAAATTATTTAACGTTAGTTAACAAACAGATTATTTTATAACTAATTTCATTTATATTTCCAATGACTGAAAAAAAAATCCACCGACCACCTATACACAAAAATTTATAATATAATAATAGCGTCATATATTATTATAATATAATAAATTTATAATATTCAGTACAAAATACGCGGACCGATAGAGATTTTATTTCATTTTAAACATAAACATGATATTTAATATAAAAGCTTTGTGTATTTCTGAATACAACAAAGACAACATCTTTATGTAATCGGCAAAATACATTCAAATAGTATTCAAACATGCAGACAGTTTACATTGTAGCTTTAATAAAGTTGCTAGCGGCATAAATTAAGGAAGACGTTCCTTAATCCGGGAGTAAAGCCGGCGCCGCCTCGCGACGTTCGCTTGCATTGTAGGTCTTCGCGCACTAGCTATCGGGTTACAAGATCAGAATTCACTTAACAAGTTCTTTTGCCCATTAGACGCTTTAATAGATCCCTTTGAGACTACTCTTACGTTAATAATATATTGTATAAATTGTGCATTAAGGAAATAACAGTAGCGATTTAAAATATTTACTGTACTTAATACTTTAACTTTAAAACTCTTTTAAATTATAAAGCGGGTGTTTCCTAATTCTGTAATTGGTGATCAAATTATATCAAATAGTTATGACTATTCGCTGAAATATGGGATGTAATAACATTAATAATTGAATCTATACTTATAAAATAGTAGTCTTGAATAAAATTATTTTTACAATACTAGCGTTTTTATAAATGGTTTTTATACCTTAGATGTATAAATTGACGAAAAATTAACTCATGTCGCTACCTATTCTATCGCTTTGTAAAAGGTCGTCTCTTAAAATTAAAAAATTAGCTTTTTTATTTTTAGGAGAAACTTTTCAAGAGCGGAAATATTTTTAGTTTTTATTAAATATTTCTGTAGATTTTAATACTAAAATAAAAATTGATATGTTACATAGATAGCCATTCAATAGTAATTTGTTTCTACAAACGCAAAGAAACGTCAAAATTTCTATTGCGTGTCTTGTCAAATAGAAATCTTATTGTGCTGTTGCGCGTAAGGTACAATGATTAATTATGTGAACAAAGAATTACTTAAAATATATAAATACTAGCTGTACCCGAGACTTTGTTCGCATGAACTTAAGCGTTGAACTACCCTCGATTAAATAATTCACATTTTTCCTGTTTTGGAAGGAAAAAACGGATTTTTTTTATACTATATACATAAGCTTAATAATTAGTCTTTGTCAGAAATATATGAACATAGACTTATTAGCAGCCTGTCGCTGCTCCACTGCTAGGTAAACCCCCTTGTTCTCTTTAAAAGAACTACTGTAAAGGTAAAAGTCTACTTTATCACGACATTGGTCTACTCAGATCAAGTTGCAGGTAGAAGCTAGCCTCCTATATTTATTAGAAGACAGGTAAAAGTTATTTTTGGTAGATGTTAAGGTGGTCATGAACTTTATTTTTTTAAATATTTGTATATTGTAATATACTATTTCCATTCCATCTTTTTTTTTATTTTTGGTAGTATCTCTTCCTGTTGACTTTAAATCCACGTTCTTCATTTAATATAGAAGCTAATAATAGACTTGCAGAGTAACAACATCAAAAACAGTTGTCGAGAATATTAAAAACGAGAAAGCGAATACTTTTGTTAATAATTTCTAATCTATATTTAATATAAAACAAAGTTCCAAAAAGCGGTTTGTCTGTATGTAGTCGATTTTCTCAAAATTTACAGTACGGAAAGGCAGTGCAATTTTTTCGGATGGTTTAGATTAATAGAACATTACGGTTTTATGTAAATTGTGTTAAAGAGATCGCGCTGTTGTAAAAAAACTCGCTTGCTGGAAGCTTTAGTCGCATATGTCGCACAAACTAACAGAGATAGACTAGAGTAATGTACCACAAAATTATAGATCTACTAAAACACTACAAAATATTCCGCAATAGCATGTCTCTATCTCTTATAGTTAACTCACAATTATGACAACTTTTATGTTAAAAATTTCAATTAAATACATTGATTTGACGGACATGCGAGCGAAGCCATAGGCAACGCTACTACTTGATATAAATAAGTTCTCTAACAGTACTGATTCGATCATCATCATCTTCCTGCCCTTATCCCACTCATAGTGGGGTCGGCACAACATGTTATAACCATGCTGTCACATGATTTAGCTGCGTTTTTACGACCGGCCGCCTGCCTGACGTCAACTTACCTCTGTCGTATTTTACGGCAGCTCGGTAAGAATGAGGGTGGTCTATTCTACTATACCGGATACCACACGGTGGGTCAACTTACCATAGTCGCCTTTTACGACACCTCGGTAAGAAATGAGGTTGGTCTATTCTACTCAGCGGGATACCACACAGCGGGTGGACTTACCTTAGTCGCCTTTTAACAGTACTGATTCGATGTGCCATTGAAAAAAATCTATTTTAACAAATTATTAAAATCATATTTAAAAAAATATGATTTTACAATAATTATAAGTAAAATATGAGAGAATTAGAGCAAAATTAATGAGCCTCATTAGTGTTTAGCGGTGTAATAAAAACATGTTCACGCGAGAGATATTAAGTACATCTTAGGCGGTATAATTAAGCGTTGTACTTAGTCGGATGAGTGAGGGTTCAGGGCGCCACTCAATTATTCGCAACTCGATGCGAGATCACGAGCCGGCGCCGCGACGCCCAACATCCGCGAATCCAACCACCGCACCGCAATTATGCGAGACACGCGACACCCAGATGGATTATGTGAAATTAAGCTTATAAAGCGAACTAAGTGAGCATAATTTATTGCAACGTTACAGAACAGCGAGATATTTAATTTTGAGACGAATCAACGGTTAACGGATGAAATGGTTGTAGGAAAAACTTTTTTTTGGATTCACCTTAAAAAAACTTACTTAAGCGCCTTGGCAAATAATCTATAGGTTTTAAAAGTTAAGAATTTATTAATTACCCGATTTTAATCACAGTAATTGCAGCTTCAGATGAGAAGACTGGCTCGTTTTTGGCACGAGCTTCAAATCGAAAAGGTTAGCTAGTAGCTAACCTGTTAGCTTTCCTGTTACTATTTCACGGGAGCATGACTTGTATTATAGCTTCTAAGTTATTTAGTATAGATGTTTAATTCATAACTATAATTTTTTGAATTGTACACATTTTATCTTAAAATAAAGCCTATGGCCCATAACGTATATTTTAGAACACAAGTATTAAAAGAGAGAGATAGAAGAAGTAACTTACTGTCACTTAATAACTGGTGAATATATAAGTGTATATTTATGTGTACTTAATAACTGGTTAATCTATACTTATATAATTTTTAAATATATACTTAACTACAAATATTCACCCACACTCGAAGACCAGCAAATTTATTTAGGTATAGAAAATGCCAGTCACAGCCAGTTGAGATTGTTCAAAATATCGTTGTTTTCAAAACCATCAGTTTTCTTACATTGAATTCTATCCCAAGAAGTTAAATGCTATTAAATGTAGAACCTGTATTACGTTTATCGAATAGTGCGTGTTCTAACCTTTAATTACTCATTGCGTGTGAACGCATCACATCACAATTGTGTCGTATTAAAGTACGAAGTAATTTTATTACTCTAACGACTTCCCTTAACAAATCTGCTTCTGTAAATATGGCAGTTAACTGAAATTTAAAAGTGAGTGTTAGTAGTTTTCGTGTCACTTGACACTGCTCCAAAACAGTTAATTATTTATACGAAAATGTATATTTCCAATTTTAAAAGCCTGTAGTCTCGCCAGGCGGCGAGGTAGCCTAAATTTAGTGTCAGAACAGTTTTGTTTCGCCATTTGTTACCATACCTAACTAAATGGAATCACTAACTAAGCTCAAGAATAAATTAGTAGCCTAAATACGAAGTGGTTTTGCATGTCACTATTATTTTTTCCCGGACAGAGTTTTCATTTCATCGGTTGCCACCTTTTTGTATTTTCGTTCGGTTTAATGCAGATTGTCGGAACTTATATGGAACAAAAAGTGGGCAAAACATTTATAGAGCTTATTATTCAAAGAGTATTACTCACTTCATACCTTAATTTTGTTAATTGAAGAAAAATGATTCATATTTTCTCTTTATTACAGTTCAAATTCCCCTGCGTGCGATGCTGGCGTAGTCATAACACTGTGAGATTACGCAGTGTCGTTATGATGCTCGTTTAGATATGGAGCATGAGGAATTGCAGATCTAGAAGAGACAGAATCTTGTGGGGAGCGTCATATTATCTCTTTATATACTCATAAGTATCATTGATCAATGCTTATGAGTTTTATAATGTTCCATTTGAATTTTTTTTTCTAACTTAATTTAAATCTAAATTAAAAAAAAAGTGTTATCTAGTCATTAAATTATTGCGGTTCATTGACAGACCGACTTTCGCTTTTATAATATAAAATATGGACACACCGTGTGATATCCGGTTGAGTAGAATAGACCACCCTCTTTCTTACCGAGGTGTCGTAAAATACGACTAAAGTAAGTTGATGTCAGACTGGCGGCCGGTAGTAAAAACGCAGCCAAATCATCTGACAGCATGTTTATAACATGTTGTGCCGACCACACTTAGAGTAGGATAAGGGCAGGAAGATGATGAAGTATCATTGATCAATGTTTATGAGTTTTACAACATTCCGTTTGAATTCTTTTTTCTAACTTAATTAAACCTAAATTAAAAAAAAATCGTGTTATCTAGAAACAGACTAAAGTAGTGAAGCCAGCCTAAGTTGTGCAATATTACAATACAGAGTAAGCAAATAAGGGTGATCTGTTTATCTTTTAATATGACAAAGACGAACCATACGAGTGTCATCTTCCCTCTCATCATTTATTGTCATCACTATCACTTATAGACTTATGGCTCTCCCACTCTAGTGTCAATAAAGTACTACGTAAAGCATATTACAAAATTGGAGATTATTTGGAGGATAAAAAAGCCTGGATTTTTTAAAAATCCTTTCAGCTTCATTCAAGACTGCGGTTTAATAATGTTAAATTGAAAATGTTTTAAAGATTGATTGCCGAGTTTCTTTCTGGTTCTTCTCGGTAAGAGTAACATTCCGAACCAGTTGTAGCTTCATTAATATTATTGATCCTTGACGATTCAAAAGTGCTTGTAAGAGCTTATTAGAATAAAGATATTTTGATTTGATTCGATTTGACTTGAATAACTCTATGGTGTACAATATAATAAATATTCTGTCAATATCAATTGAATTAAAATAGTTGACTATAATGGTTAAAATCTTTAAAGATATACGAAAAAATTTAACTTTTTAATCAAAATCTGGAAAATTTGAATTTCATTTGTAATGATTACTTTGGTTTTGTTCGCTTTTGTTGCTTAAAAAGAAATTATTTACAATGAATAACAGAGTAAATAGCCCAACTTTGTGAACGGCATTCTTTGAATTTTATTATACAATAAACTTAGTTCATTTTGCCTTAATAATGAATATTAATGTTCTCTCTTTAGTCATAAAATAAACTTTATCTGAACAACGGCAATGCGTTGTTCCTCAGCCACCTCTTCTAAAGTGATAAATCTACAAAGAATAAGCCAAACTCCGGCCATTTTCAATTAAGCCTTAATTAGTATATTAAAGTCAACGAAGGCACGTTCTGAAATTTGGAATCATTTTACAGTGTTATTATTGTATAGCTTAACATAATATGTTCGAAGAGACTATTGAATTTTATTACGTCAAAATATAATATGTATTCAAACATGTAAAAAAGATTTTATGTTACAAAATTGTTGTTTAATAGAAGCTTTTGTCTGTAACTGTGTCATAGATTATGAAAATAAATAATCTATGAAGGTGTCTCCACGCCCCGATAATTGTGGCGATTAGAGGAGTGTCATTAACGTGCAAAACGTAAACGATACAACACGGCCGTGCAGCCGTGCAGCTATTCCGCCGCAGTAACACGCGCCGGAATCGCTGCACGCCCGCTGCGACTAGCGACAGAATAGCCCTCAACCCACTGCAACACACTACGGAATCGCCGCATCACGGCGTCGACACGCTACTGAATTGCCGCATCTCGGCGTCAACACGGTGCGGAATCGCCGCATCACGGCGTCGACACGCTACAGAATCGCCACATCACGGCGTCGACACGCTACGGGATTGTCGCATCACGGTATCAACAGGCTACGGAGTTGCCGCATCACGGCATCGACACGCTACGGAATCGCCGCACGTCCGATGCGCCATTATACGGAATCGCCGCACGCCCACTACGGTGCACTACCGATTAATCGCAGCGGCAATACGGTGCATACTCCGAACGCAACTGAAGTGTGAATCCGTCGCTATTCTATATAATTGTCATCTTGTAGAGATTGCGCTACAATATTTCAGTGGATGCGATACTCTCGATCGTAGAAGTGATGCTTTGGAACGTTGAACGTTTTTACTTGGTGTTTGTTGAAATGTGAGTCAAGCCTAAACTTAAAAAAGTACTCTCTAAACCTTCAACTGTCTCTATATCAAGTATCCAATTACAATTAAGTACGCATTTATAATATCAGTGTAGATTGTGAGCTGAAAAATTGTAGCCCAATAAAAAAACTATAAATGAATACTTTCCTAATTTCTAAAGTAGTCACGCTAATATCACCAATACAAACACGAACCAACACACAAGCATAAGGAAGTGTTTGTACAATTAAAAATAAACCTACAACCGTCAATCCCCATTCAAACAATATAGTTATAATTTACCATCGCGTAGTCAAGGCTTAACAAGCTAAGTAGATTTGTCGAGTAAACACGCAATTCAGCGAATATTCTCCAGCCTTATTGATATGAATTATCTACGTATATTGGTTTTCCATTTACGGATATCTAATATAATTGATTATGATAATGTTATTAATTTCAAATGATGGCTCAAATATTTATAAAACATATATTAGGTGTATATAAAACTGTGTATTAAAGAGCAATTATGTAAGGACGTGGAATATATATCATATCATAAATGACGGAAATTCGACATAAAAATAGGCAGGCACTTTAAGAGTTTGAGCACATGATGTACATATACCTATAGTAGTAAGTAGTAGTAGTAACGGCCTCCTATATCACTCTGCTAGTCATTCCGTTTTCGAAGAAGAATTGGACCAAAGACATACTAGGCTGCTCCAATGCGGAATGGTTGGTTACATATACCTCTAGAATTCAGAGATATGCAGGTTCCTTGCGATGGTAGCCATTAAAGAAAATTTTGTGATAAATACCAATTAGACACAAGTTTTAACAGAATAACTCATTGGTGCCTACCGGGGGTTTACCACCTTCAAAGAGTATTACGGTCTCAGTTCTCACCTGTTTGGTCTATCATAGCTTTTTATACAACTCACAGGCACATAAATAAATTTAAAAACAATTCAGTGAGTTTCATTGTTTTTCTTTAATTTTACTACCTGTTATTAAACGTCGGTTCGGTTCGTTTATTTATTTCAGGATACAATTTCATTAAGTCGCAATCAACATAATTCATCGGATTTTCGTAACTGCATTTTATAAGCGTCGGCTTTTAATAAGTTGTACTTACGTCATGCAATATCAATAAATACATTGATATCCATTCTGTACTGTAAGATAAATATTAAATATTGTTCATAATAATTTATTAACAGCGTACATGAATATTTTTTGTACCAAACTCGATTTTTGATTAAAGATAAGGTATTTATATTTTAAATAAAATGCGATACGGAATGGAAGACAAAGGGGGCAAGTATTTTAAGTAGACAAGCAGATATTAAAAAAAAATTATGATAAAATGTAAGAAAAATTTAATACGTTTGGATTCTAAAAATTCAAATAAATTCAGTCTAATAAAATCCGCCGTGTGTTATCTGGCTGAGTAGACTTGACCTTCATTTCTTACCGAGGTGTCGTAAAAAGCGACTAAGGTAAGTTGACCCGCCGAGTGCTATGCGGCTGAGTAGAATAGATCACCCTCATTTTTTACCGAGGTGTCGTAAAAGGCGACTAAGGTAAGTCGACTCGCCGTGGGGTATCCGGCTGAGTAGAATAGACCACCCTCATTTCTTACCGAGGTGTCGTAAAAGGCGACTAAGGTAAGTCGACCTATCTTGTGGTATCCGGTTAAGTACAATAGTCTACCCTCATTCTTACTGAGGTGTCGTAAAATACGATTAAGGTAAGTTGATGTCAGGCATCATACGGTCATAAAATACGTAGCCAAATCACGTCTCAACATGTTTATAACACGTACCAACCCCCCTTAGAGTGGTATAACTGCAGGAGGATGATGTGATTCAATCTAACAAAAAAGTGTACGTAAATGTTCAACAATTCAAATACTAAAGTAATATAAGACAAGGGAAAATAAAATTACTAAAATTATTCCATTTCTATAGACCTGAAAAAAGATTAAGATAAAGTTTTAAGTATGTGACACTCAAAGGAAATCCGATCTTTCTATTAGCGAGCAACTCATTGTTGAAGAAATAATGAAATAACTTTTAAAAAGCTTGCATCAAAGTTCCTCAGCATGCCATTCTTTTAAATCGCAATTCGCAATCTCGTTTGCCAGCAGTTTTAGAATCCGCCAAGCTCATAGTTGCAATTACGAATAAAATATTCCAGTATTCGCGAATAACGACGCGATTCAAGGCGGATGCAAGCAAGACTATAAACAAAGCCTAATCTCGTTCCGCGCTCCGTTACGTTTGCTGAACAAACAGCCCGAATGTTTATGCAGACAATAGCTAAGTACAATAATTGCGCGTGAAGTGCCCGAGAGAGCCGCGGCGTGTTGGCACATAGACCAGCTAAGCCTTTCCTATGTGACTAATGTTTGACTATGCTAATGAAATGTTAATGGTGGAACGAGGCTCGCTGTAACTAGATCATCCGCCTCCGTTTCCATCAGTGATCGGTCATCGGACTGCGTTTAAGTGGTGTGTACAAAAGCTTTCTGAATAAACATTGGGCCAACTTTGTTTGGAATTGGAATGTTGCACGATTTGGTGTGTAAACAAGAATCAGTACTTGTGGTTAGGGTTATCGCTAATGATTGTTACTGTTTATGTTTTTATATGCAAGCTAGCTTTAATCTTTGAAACCTGTTTATAAACATTAACGAATTCTTATTAATTAACCGTCATATTGGGTTTCACTTGATTTAAGTTGGATATTTAAATAATAATCTATTTACAATTATGTAATCGTTGTTAAGATTAACTTTATATATAAACAATCGGCATTTGGTCGTAATTTATCGTCTGATAAACGGCGCGAATGATTTTCAATGGTGGTAAAAAACAGTACAGAATTATAAACACAATAAATGTTAATTTAGTACCAGAAGAGAATCAAAAAGTCTAATATAAATGATTGACAATAAAAGTCATAACAACGTTGCCGGTCCTACTTGTTTATTTAAAATTTAATTCTATATTTAAATTATAATGTCTTGCTAGTTGTTCTCTTCTAAGCAAATAATGTCACCAATGCAGTAAGTAATATCATTATGTGGTGTGATAACTAAACTCTCGACAGTGCTTTGTTGGGTACTACGACTACAATAAAGTATTTAAGGCAAAGAACTATTGTTAGTTTATCTGTAAATCTAGATTGTTCGAGACTTACAGATAATTAAATCTTTACTACCGCCATCTAGCGTTGATGAGAACTAACTTCAACATCTAGCATTTATTACTAAAGAAAATACTTGTTGAAGAATTGTGCTTATGACTTTTAACTGTTTACATTAATTAAGTTACATTATATAATTATTGCAATATAACTTTATTTAAAATAAGAAAAAGCGATATATTACTTCGAGTTATAAACTTTTAATATCTATCGGTGGCTCTTTTGCGTCCATTTTAAATAATTATGACATCCCTACCAGCCTACTGTTATAGTTACAAGGAATATTTTAGTTTTATGGATTTACGTTTGTTATGATATATGAGCTTGTACGTTTGTTTGGGAGTTAAAAGCAGGCCTAATATATTGAACGTTTTACGTTTAGTTTTGTACGATATAATATTTTAAATCGCGTTTGTTGTATTGCGCGTCCGACAGTAGGTAGATGTATTAATTGGAGTATAGCCTATTGAATATAAGCTAAGAAAATTTTAGGAGGAGAATGTCTTAGCAATATTTAAGTAGGAAAATAACTTTTTCCTCGCGATGTTTTTCTTCGTGTAGATGAATTAAAAATATTAATTAGGCGCACAGGCTATTTATTACAAAGGTCCAATCTTAAGCGCTTTTGAGGTAGATTTCTAAATATATTGTATACAAAATTGTGAAATGACATAAATTATTTAATATTTTTCTATATTTGAATCCACAAGACTTTCAACTGAAATACGGAGGTATTTCATTTAGATATGGTAAGCCTTGTTCTAAAGCCTTGTTCTGTGGAAACTTTATGTTCTAGAAACGAAAAGGTAAATAAGAGGAGATTTTTAAATTATTTTGTGACATTAAAGTTGTGGCAAAGTCGTTAAGCTTCTTAAGTCATTATTGGCAAAAAATTAAATTTGAGACTTAAAGCTATTTTAATTGAGTTCCTTATTTTTTCAGTGCAGATGAAGAACAAAAGAAAAAAAAACAATAAAACCTATAAACTTTCGAAATAAAAATTCAAAATTTCGTTATAATTTAAAGTGACCTGTTGCGAATAAACCTTATAAAGTGTTAGCAGGGTGCACTAAAACATAATTAATTACCACTTGAGCTAAGAGAAAACAGTTTTGACCTACTTTTATAATGAACACATATTAGAAACACTACAAACTTTTACTTCAATAAAGACTTTGAAAGATTTTGTTTTACTTTGTGGATCTAAATTTCATGTAGAAAGAAAATTTAAATAAATATTATTTTTTTAGATTATATTTTTAAAAAAATTACAAATACGATCTGGTCGATTTTCTCGAAATCTACTGAAAGGATTTCTGTACGGTTTTGATAAGGATTAAGATTATTAGTACATTGCAGTTGTATGTAAATTGAAATATGGAAAACTTTGTACCATACTGAGTCCCACGTCGGCGAAGCCGCTGCCACAGGTAGTATGTGCATATATAATTTTAAATAAATACAATACACTACCTAGTATATACATATAAAATTTTAAATAAATACAAATACACTTAATATCGAAAAACCAACATTTTTTTGTAAATATGCCCTTAGTGGGAATCAAACCTGCGACCCCCGGAGCTGAAGGCAGGTCACTGCCACCTGTGCCAACGGGCCAATTAAGATATATTAGTTATATATATTTGTTTTGAAATAATTAAGTGTTAATGGTTATTTAGTCTTGAAAGCTGTTAATAGATGCGTCATAAAGTTGCCCATTACCCGTGCCCTGTAATGTCCTTAAGCGCGGCCCTAGTTGGATTTGCCAACATTGTTGTAGGACTTCCTAATATTAAAGCCGTCGACCTGCACACAAAGCTCGTTAACCTTTATGACACGATTACAAATTACAGAAATAATACAAACCGCTGCTGCATTTTTCCGCTCTCATAAATAACGAATTACACAAGAAAGCTGCACTGATAACAATACGTTTTCAAGAATAATTCATAGCCGTTGCATTCATATGAAAGGGGCACGTACTCGGTAACGTACGGCCCAATTTTGGCGCACAATTTACCTGCAGATGCAACAAACACAAAGAGGCTATATTCGTGGAGGGCGCGGAGGCGAGCGGGCCGAGGGCGAGGGCGGCCGGGGGGGCGAGGGGGCCGGGGGTGCGGGCAGCGTGTGCCGGGTCGGATTACGACGGCCATCTGCTGCGCGACACAGAACAATCAACCTAACGAGTCGCGCTCGCGACGGGATTAAGGCCTAATGCCACTGTGAACAATACCGTCGACGCCCTTTATCAGTTACACTTAGACGCTAACAGATCGCCAGTGTCACGACAATGGCTTGCCTTGTTTATGGCTAATCCTAAGTGGATTACTTGTGCCCGCCGCTCCGAGCGGCTGCGATCGCCGATGAGAGATGGCACGCCAATCACTTGCTCTGGTTAATTTAAACAAACCGCTCGCCGACGTTCTAGAGCTTACACTTTCCGCTTTCGCTGCTCTGACATCGATTTTTCTGCAATGTGATACTTAAATGATGAATAGATTATAAATATCTTACATCACTTTTAATACAGATAATTGATTTGATTCTTTGAGTATGTATTTTTTTATTTTTGTAAAGATAACTTATAATGTGAAATTCTAAACATTCAATTTTCATAGTTATTGTATAGAACCGGCTATACTCACGTCTTATTCTATCGGGTTAGCCCGACTAGTTTCGAACCCTACTAACTATGAATAACTATGAATACTACTCACGATAGTTTAAATTTAAAAATTCAATTTTCATTTCGTTGATTTAACTGAATAAAATAGAAAACAACCAAGTTAAATTTAAAAAGTATTTCTTCGTTCATTTCTTCTCGAAGCAGATTCAGATAAAATAATCGTCCGTGAAAAATTGGAAAATAACGATGGTATTGTTAGGTTCGTTTCTATTTTCCGCATATTTGAGGTAATTTTGATGATTTATTAAATTAGCATTACTTAATACAAATATGAAAATATATTTGGACTAACGACTGAATTTAATTTCAATTATTGATACAAACTTGCTTTAACATATTAAGAATAACTTTTCTTTTCTATCAACTTCATATCTAACCTTCACTTTTCTTGGAATATGAGAAACTCTCAGAAAATTGAATAATAAAAATTTAACATAAGATAAATGACAAAGGAACACTTAGTGATTACTGGATCTAAATCTATAAATAAATCGACTACAGAAGCTTTCACGAGAAATTTAATCTCTGTAAAAGTAGATTTACTAACTCATCAAAATGAAAATGGGTAACAATATGAGTGAATATGGAATATACAGACAATATAGGCCCTAATTTAATTTAGTGATAATATTATTTTTTACGTAAATTTTAGATATACATTGATTTATTGTATTACCTAATAAATGAAAAAAAGATGAAAGTAATTTGATTTCTAACCTATGTCACCGCACGTTATTTTTTCTCGTACAAAAATATTCAATAAAATGTCTGTAAAGTCGAAACACGTATGTATAACTTTTACAAACTTTGTCCACTTGTCACCAACCAAAAGCGGGAAATATGGAACTAAGCGCCGCTGCCAGAAGTACGTGACCTTAATGTATATCAATCCTGGTTTGATTTATAAGGGGAGGATCTCTAAAATATGATATAAAATAAATATTGACAGGCAGAACGATGAAATACGACGCAACGTTGTGATTTAAGGGCGCGTTTCAGGAGATTTTATGACGCCATAAAATCAGCTCCCACCGTTCTCGAATCGCGCACGTACTACACAGATTTGACAAAACAGACGGCGGACATTTATTTGTGCCTAGTTTTTTTTTCAAAGTTTTATGGACTGTTGCCAACGTTATACTGTCCCAACGACGCACGATTAAGTTTGACAGGGTAAAAATTGAACATCGCTATTTGATTTCTCTTTCAACAACTGGTGTAATTTTTCACGAAGGCCGATTTATACGTGCTTGTACTTGGCTACTGCTTTGGTCATTTACACCTACATGTGTTGACATGTGTACAGTTTGGGTATGTAGTGCAGTTGCGATGTTATAACGTGAAAACTATGAACGCAAGAGAGGGTGTGAATGTGATTAAGTCTTGCATTACTAATAGATGTATTTAAAATCGCTGTAGTAAGCATTAAAGTAAACTGCTGCACACGTTTAATATTAAGTTAAATCAAAAGTCTACATATATACATAATTTTCCTGCTTCACGTGGTCGTTTTAAATTTCCAAGCATTTAAATAAGGTATAAAAAATCGTTTATCCTTGAAGAGGCTTTTTACGAAGGAACGTAATTACGTTGTATTTTAAATAATTTATAGAAGTAGGCATTACTTTACGGAATTCTATAGTACAAAAGATATGACGTTATATCCAAAAAATTCTATCATAATTTTGTCCGTCCAATTTTTTAATACTTATAACTTAATATTTAATTATTTAGTTAAGTGCATATAAGTCCACTGTAGACTTTCGCATGCCATAAAAACTGGCATAAAATTTTCAATGAAAATTCAGTGTCTACGCTTGCATATTATCTTTTAGATTTAATTTATTACATTTTTGTAGTATATTAATTATAAATCTGAAAGTTATAACAATTAACATGTTGCTTTGGGAGTCTAAAAATGAAAATTAACAATTTTATCCCGAGATGGCAAAATACGACGTTAAATTCAAGATTGCGGATGAATTGTTGAAAATCAACATTGTCCTTTTTACAACCTTCTACAATGTCAACTTTATGGCATAGATAATATACAGGCAACAGTCTAATATAAAAACATTGTGTTAAAATGTTATGAACTAAAATAATTAATCCGCAGCGCACGTTAAAGTTTCGTTTTTAAAGGCACGGTTGTGTCGATAATGTGAATACATTAATTTGTAGGACTGATTTATGTTTATTGTAGCTATGATAGCCCAGCGGTAAGACCGTGCGACTCTTTCGAGAGGATCATGGGTTCAAACCCCGGGCAGGCATCAATGATTTTTCTCTTAAAATTGATGTGTCTAGTTCATAATTGCAATATATCACACGATTTTTGTTGAAGGAAAACCTGCTTATCTCTAGAGAATTCTAGGAATATGTGTTACCTACCAATCTGCATTGGAGCAGCGGGTAGGTCTTAGCACCAATCCGTCTCTCCAAAAATGAAGAGAATTAGTCTATGCCCAGTTGAGGGTAGTAACAGGCCGTTATTTTTGTAGCTCCATCAAATCTTAAACATGGCTTATTCTTTAATTGGCCTAATGTAATTCTAAGTATCCGTTAAGTTGCATTGAAAAATAACTAGTCTTCCGGCCACGCGTTGTTGTGGTTTCAATTTCTATTCGAAACAAAAACGTCATTGACAGTATAAATAATGCTCCGATGCAAACTTTACGTGATTTTCCGCCGGGTCAATCTAAAGATTATCTGGGAATTAGGATGGAGGTGCCTTAACAGGAATTGAACGAGCGATTACTTTGATAGGGCTCACACCGTCTAATATGTAGTGTATGAATGCTTTACAATCTCTTTAATAAATATATATCTTCTATTATCACGCTTGAATGAATGACAGTTTCGTATTGGCCTCGAAGAATATTTTCTATTATATATACGGGTACACGTTATCTCAGAGTCGCACTTTGTGAAGCGTTATAGTGGAGAAGGCTAAGTCTCTATGATGAGAATGGGTTTGATTCATGCCGAGGGACAACATTTTCTGTAAACAAATTGTTAGTCCTTAGAACCTGGGTATATAGTTGTATTTAAGTATGTATTTAAAATTATATATGCATATATATGATTTTACCCGTAACACATTATAAAGTATTAAGTTACTTTCTTTTGAGAAGGATAACCGTGTGTGTAAGTAAAAAAAAAAAGGGAAAGGCAGAGAAAAAGCAGTTGACTGATTGAAACGAGCCACCTCTTCCCTCCGTCACTATTCATTCATAAATAAATTAAGGAAATGAACGTTGCATTGCCTCGTATTGTCACAGAATTATCGTACCCGTTTGTACAACGTAATAGGATTATTGTTAAGAGAGCGACGATGGCGCGACACCTTTCAATTATACATATTGAACCGGTGAAACACAGGTGTTTTGACATGGGTGGCCGACAACTGGGAGATAAACTAAGAACCAATACGTGAAGTGATGGAACAAATAAATTAAGTAGTTTTTAGAATAAGGCGTTACTTTGCGGAGATCTATAACACAAAAGTAATAATAAAATCATTTTGCTAAAATCAAAAAGCAAGCAAGTAGAAAATCCGGCTCGAAGGACCAAAAAATATATAGGTTTATATCATTTGTAACGCTACAGATGATTACAGGCCGCACCATATATAATGCTAAATGGAAAATGGACAATCTGTTCCATACTTATACATGCAGGAATCGTCACAAACTCCACGTCTATCTCCTGATGATGCTTCGGTTACAGGGCGAAACGATTGTTGAGTTTATGATAGTGAATGTGTGTAGAACTTGTGTATTGTGCTGGTAGTGCATGCCCTTTTTTGTATACTACATACACCAAGTATAAAAGCGGATAGTCCACTTTTTATATAGCATTATTATTATTATATAGTAATATTGTTAAATTATTTTAACAAAATAATTTAACAATATTACTTTTGTACATATTGTTATATTTAATATATTAAGTTTAGACACAGAGGCATGTTAGTTTGTCTTTTGTGTCACTTCCAGCAGTAGCATATTTTTATTTGGAGAGAGGTACATTTAACAAATGAAAAAAACATTTATTCTGCAAATGGTAATTGACAGAATGGGCATATAGCTCAGCATTACCGCATGTCATTACTAGGACTAATCACACACGGCGCTGGTTTTCAGCTGCTGCTGCTGCGAGTAATATAACAGAAATAAAACAAATCGATAATATAACCGCTAGTCTTACTAACTTTTACAGAATAACAGGAAGAGACGAGTGAGATTAGAGTGTCGTCGAGGGTGTGAAATGCAGGAGCACTGTCAACAGTTCAAGAGGCAGGAGCTCGCTTCATAAAAACAAAAAATGTAACATAGTAGGAATTTTATTTATATTTGTATTCATAAACCGGCTCCACTCACGTTTTAAAGAGTATACGACATAAAGTCAGCGTAAGAAGCTCAAGACTAAAAGCTCCCGACGTATTCGAAATAAGTCGAGCGTATCCTATGAAATGAAAGGCTGTTTCCTTAAAAAGTTGAATTGTGATTTAAAAAAATATGTACTTATATATAGTGGCGATGTTCGGGAACAAAATAAATATATCGCACTCGCTAAGTATTAAAGTGACCTAATTCAAAAAAGTTGTTTCATGGAAAATTGCAGTAAAGCGTAGCATAGCGCCTGTGAGTGTTAAAGAGAGCCATAACTTGGAAGAGCTAGAAAACACTAGTTTTTTTAATAGTTCATAGCGTGATTTCATAGATTGCATTGAAATAAGGATTATAATGTATCTAACTCAATTAAGCCTAATTTTGAATTAGGTCACTTTAATACTTAGGGTGCGATATGCGACACCCACACGGTCATCCATCCCCAGAGTACCTTAATACATGTTCTCCTTGCGTCGCTTTCTCAATGATGAGAATCGTGGCTCTTTGACGATAGCACACTGTTTATGGTTTTACGCCAACTGGTCCTATTCTCCGCCGTGTGAAGAGCACAATAAAGAGGGGAGTTAAGAGCCTCCTTGACCTGGTCCGTCCAACGTCTCGGGCTACGTCCTCGTGGTCTCCGTCCGTCGACATTTCCTGTAATCACCAGTCTTTCGATGCTGTCGACGTTTTTCCGAGCTATGTGACCGAAGTATTCAAGAGTCCGCCGAGAGTTAATACATGTACTATGATATAAATACATAAATACACCCGGAATCGAAAAACCAACTACTTGTATTTAGAAAATGTTAGCCCACAGCGAGAATCGATGCCGCGACCCGCTGAGCTTAAGCAAGGTCACTGCCACCTGCACCAACGGGCCAGTTAATTTAAGGAACCTATGGACATTTCTGTCTTAAGGCGAAATAGCAACTCCTTACCTGCATTAGTATGACATAGAAATCTCTAGATTTACTCTAAGTCTAGAAGATAATGCATCTTCTAGACTTAGAGTAAATGGGACTTCGACACAGGACATCTTAAAGAGAGAAAGAAACATAGAGAGATACACTATAAAAAGTATTATATTATCGCACTGTTGGGCATAGCCTTCTCTCTCCTTTTTTAAGGGGAGAGAAGGGATCTACTACGCAGTTCCAATGCGGATTAGTAGGTTACACATATACCCTGAATTCTCTAGAGATATTCAGGTTTTCTAACGATGTTTTACAAAGAGCGTGTGATAAATTGTTTATTGCTTATCAATTAGGCACATAAGTTTAAATAGAAAACTCATTGGTGCCTGCCCGGATTTGAATCCGTGACTCACTGCTGTGCTATCACAGCCTTCGACATTATCTTATCTACATACATGTATACCTTTTGCAACGGAACGTGCATTAGTTGAAAAGAGAGAAAGAAACGTATAAAAAGAGACAGTAAATAATATCAAATAGTCTTCGGCTAATATTGTCTAATATATACGAATTTACTAATTAATTTCTACGAATTACTTAAAATATTTTGGTTAAGTCAGTTTGTTTGTATTTTACGAGAAATGTGTAATCGGCGCAGCTTTTGGTGTAATTATTAATCGCTCGCAAACACGGCCGGAATCAATACAACAGTTGTTCAAGTGAAATATGAACCCCACTCTTTGTATTCAACGGGGTAACTACTTTTTGTTTTGTTTTACCGAAAACACGCCTGAATACGTTTTTTATTAATATAATTAATGTAAAAGGCTTTAACGCGCATTATAAATGCGATAGAAGGCGTTAGAATTATTGTTTTAACACCCTTTTTGGTTTGGTTAGAATAAAAGTAATCGTACATTTATCGAACTTGTTATATCCACATTTCTTAATAACTTTTGGTAACCGTGACTTTGTTTAGGCCATTTTTAGTGTTTTATCACCCTCATCAATATAGTATGTTTATACCTATATGATTTTACCTGTTCTTGAAATAAAAGCGGTTTTTTTATTTCATGTGTTAGCGCCAAATGTATAAATTTTAAGTGTGCTTAATTTCATAAATATTGGTCGAGCGTATAAGCTCTGAAATTGTCACAGACAGACAGACTTTCCCTTTTATAATATTAGCTTGGATGCGAAAGTTATTCTAATTAAAATCATTTATAGACGTAGGTCTTAAATTGCGGAATTCCGTAGTACAAATGATACGGAAGAATTATTTCGCTATAATTCGCGTTTGTAAATTGAATTTTTGTAATGCTAAGTATTGGAAGCAAAACCGGTTTCAAACCTTATAATGCAGGATTAGTTACCACACGTATCACAACACACATTCACAACAATCTCCACGATCATTTCACTCTATAACTGAAGCATCAATAAAAGATAGACTCCAGGGAAAGTCGCTTATAGCAAAATAATTTTATCATAGCTCTTGCACTAATTAGTTTCAGTAAATGGTTGACCGCGCCTTGCTCAGTGTTTTTTCACAAAATAAATAAAATATTAAAAAAAAATTGGGTAGGTGGGCCTCGATCCTAGGTATTTTCATTTCTAGAGACTACCCGTTTCTCGCGTAAACTACGCTGACTTGATATTTTCGGCAAAAATAGTGTTTTATATATTCAATTTGAATTCTGTATTTTTTTAATTCCCAAAAACAGGGATGAAACGAATATTTTTAAATAATACCTAGCTAGATCGATTTTTGTCCTCCAAAACCTCCTGCATGCTGAATTTCAGGAAAATAGTTGGAGCCGATTCCGAAAATACACACACACACACACTCGACACACACACACACACACACACACACACACACATATATATGTGTGTGTTTGTGTATTGTATGAAATCGAATATACAATAAATTGAAATGTATTGAAACAAATCACACATTTTTCACCTACAAAGTCGTTTTAGATCGTGCAAATATTTTTATTACCATAACCTTGAAATTAGAGACTTCAAAAATTTACTGTGAACGCTTTTCGTTTGTCCATCAAACGAGAAGCGTGAAATAGGCATGCCAAAAATGTATTTCATAGAATTTTCGTAGAGTAATATGTTTAGTTTACAGCTATCGCATTACTTAGTTTCTGGCTATTTTTAATGTTCACATTAAAACTTAAAGTCTTATTCCTTAATATTTATCATAGTACATATTTAGAACATAATTATTAATTTTATAATTTGTTATTCAATTTGAAATAAACTTGTAAACAAGTCATTTTGAATCGTCAACTCTACTGCTGGTTCGGAAAGCTGTTCCTACCGAGAAGGGCCAACAGGAAACTCGGCGGTTGCTCTTCTAAAAATATAATTCTTAATACTATTTTCATTAAGTCGTTACTGTCTTCTACAGGTTCAAAGAGAGCTATATCCACACATTCTTATCTTCTAAGTAATCCTGAAGAGTATAGTAGGCTTTCTGTATCAGTCTCTTTTTAACAGTGATAGAAATTGTTGTTATTGAAAACTATTATTTTACAGTCTATCTATTTATCATTGACCTTGTTCTTTTATACACTGATATGATACATTAATATAAGCACCCATATTTAACTTTTTTTTAGAAAAGAAACGTTATAACAGACATACATTTAGTACTAGATAGTTACAGCTGAGTTGGAATGCACTATCATATATATATATATGTATATCCTCCTTCTTTTATCCCACTCTAAGTGGGGTCGTCACAACATGTTATAAACATGCTTAACATGATATGGCTGCGTTTTACTACCGGCCGCCTGCCTGACGTCAACTTACCTTAGTCGTATTTTAGGACACCTCGGTAAGAAAGAGGGTGGGTCTATTCTACTAAACCGGATACCACACGGTGGGTCAAATTAACTTAGTCGCCTTTTACGACACCTCGGTAAGAAATGAGGGCGGTCTATTCTACTCAGCCGGATACCACACGGCGAGTCTACTTACCTTAGTCGCCTTTTACGACACCTCGGTAAGAAATGAAGTTGGTACTATTCTACTTAGCCGGATATCTCACGGCTACTATCATCTATCAACTATATTATAAGGTCGACGTAAATTTATGTTTGTCGCTAATCAAGCGATCGTAAACGGATTATCAGATCCATCGGTTAAATGTACCATGTTCGTATGCGAACGGGTATTAGTTTAACCTATATAGTTGTACTCACATTTAATACATTGAATTGTAAAGGTGTAATAACTATAAAGGGGTTATATTCAAATTACTTACTTCAAATATAACTATTATAATACAAAATTAACTAAACATCACATAGGTACCATTATAACGTGATATCAACGGAAAAAAGTGTTGAAAAACACTAAATATTATATTCTAGAAGCGTTTAAAAGGCAAATAATTTGATTGAAAAAGAATATAGTAAAAAACATATCCCTTATAATTTAAAAAGGTGTTTAAGGTAATTGCTAGTTCTAAATGATGAAGTAGAAGAAGACAGAACATGGACGAATGATAGCTTTATCCTTTAATAAAACTTATTTAAATGATACGAGTATTAGTGGCAAATAAACATCATCATTCTCGTTTCCAATCTCACTCTAAGTGGGGTCGGCACGACATGTTATAAACATGTTGTCACATGATTTGGCTACATATATTACGACTGGAAAGACGTCAACTTACTTAGTCACCTTCTACGACACCTCGGTAAGAAAGAGGAGGGTCAATTCTATTCAACGGGATACCAAACGGCGAGTGAACTTACCTTAGTCGCCTTTTACGACACCTAGGTAAGAAATGAGGGTGATCTATTCTACTTAGCCAGATACCAAACGGCGAGTGAACTTACCTTAGTCGCATTTTTCGACACCAAGGTAAGAAATGAGGGTGGTCTACTCTACTCAGCCGGATACCACACGGCTTAGTGGTAACTTAACAGCTCAGATAAAACTTACTTAACACAAGAATACTCTATTTAGCATACATTATAAAAATTTAAAATTATTAAATAAGACCTTGAGCTTTTTATAATATACAAAAATATGCAAAACTATCCGCAATGGTTTGAGTAACTAATATCATGTTTCGTAATTAAGCGTTATTCAGATGTTAATATTAATATTAAATAAGCAGATCTGAACAAACTTTACTAAGAAAATTGACAAATTAAATGATCTACTAATGAAGCCAATGAAGTATTTTGAATTCATAATATTTTTAGATCAATCACCGGCACTTGTTCTTAATCATTCATTCATTTCGCAGTCGACTTTGAAAATTTATTTTGTTATCCAATATCCCGTTTTATTTATTAATTTTAATGAAAATTTCTTCTTTCATTAAGCAAATATTTCATTTTATTCTTTATTTTATATCACCTGATATTAACTGTAATGTCTGTATATATATACATGTTTTCCTTAAGGTTTCAGCTTTCTTACAGTATTTATACTTGGCAATGGATTCTTTTCTTTCTTCTTTTGGTGGGCTGTTTTCCGCACTTAGTCGCATTTTGGCGATCATAGTGCGTGAGGGTATAGAGCATAGGGCTTGTTACTCCAACTAGCCTAGCTCCTTCCAGAAGCCGAGGAAATTAACGGGACTCTCAAGGCTTTTTGTAATGTCCTGGTTGAGCCAAGGATGTTCGATATTCTGCCATCTCTGAGCAATGCAGCATGTCGTCAGATCGGTAATGGACTTGAACAGCTTTTAGTGCATAATGCAAGTTTTTATATAAACTCAGCAGAATACGTTAAAACTTAAAATTGTATGCTAACCTCCTTAAATTTAAACGCTTTGTTGTACTTTCCGTTCAAAATTTTTAAAATCAAGGATTCAATACTTTTTCCCTACATCCAATATATAAGCTGAATTACGTCTTTCAGTTCTTCCGAATCTGAATTTGTTTAATTCTTTTGTCACTTATACGGTTCACCGTATATGATTGTAGACTACTTGCTTAAGAATTCTGAACCCAACATAATCGACAAAATAAGAAAGCTTATAAAAGTAAATTTGAGTTTAAAATAATTTAAAATATAAGATTGTGGAGGAATGAGTAATCTATGAGTGGAGAAATAACTGGTATATTAAGACAAAACCAACTTGGAGATTTATAAATAGAATATTATTACATAAAAATATATTTCTGAAAAAAATGACGCCGTGTGGTATCCGGCTGAATAGAATAGTACCACCCTCATTTCTTACCGAGGTGTAATAAAAGGCGACTAAGGTAAGTCGACCCGCCGTCTGGTATCCGGCTGAGTAGAATAGACCAACATCATTTCTTACCGAGGTGTCGCAAAATACGATAGAGGTAAGTTGACGTCAGGCAGGCGGCCGGTCGTAAGAATGCAGCCAAATTATCTGACAGCATGTTTTTAACATGCTGTGCCGACCCCACTTAGAGTGGGATAAGGGCAGGAAGAAGAAGATATTTCTTCAAATAATGCGTTTACCTATTACTATAAAAAATGTATGTCAATTCACACAATATTGGTTTAATAATAAAATATACAATAAAGGGCAAGTAAGTTCAGCGAAGGTGGTAAATTATCATAATATACCTATACGACGTCTTTTCTCGGCTCGGCGGCGAACAAGATTACTTGTGGAGGTGACTCGCGAATTATGAGGGCGCCCTGCGGGGTTATAAGCAATGATTTCTTATAAAAACTACCCTCTTTTACCTTTGTATTTATTATATCTATATTGTCATGAATAGTTTCATAAATGAGATGAGAGACGAATATAAATTAATTTTAACTATTTCGCAACATTCATTTTCTAATACTAAATTCTTATCTGTTAATCTGAATCTTTAAAATTCCTTTGATTACATTATATTCTAAATCGCTGTAAATATTCAGACAAATTAGAAAAAATGATCTTAAGATTTAATTTTACTGTTATTGGTTAAATAATATATTGACTCAAGATTTTATTGTTCCAATATTATTTTTCTGTTTCAACATTTTCGTATAAATGATTACCGCCATTTATATGTCATCATAATGCTATTGCTATTGTATATTTGCTTAGAATTCGTAGGCTAGAATATTCAGTACTGACTATTACAATACAGTGTCACAGTAGTGACTTTGTTCGTATCGATTTTCTTGTTAGTGTTCCTCAATTATTGTATTGATTTTTTCGTATTACCGAAAGAAAAAAGATATTTTTTATGCTACATTTTGGTTTGCTCTAAGCTTTAATTGTATCAAATTTCACCAATATTACTTACTCCAGCCGATTAGTCGTAAAACGGACAGACAGACTTTTGAATTTGTAATATTAGTATAGTTATATACTAAATCTTGTTAGAGTACACTATCTACAATAACACGATATAATAGGAATACCACAATTCCCGTTCCGAGATGCACTTCTCTTGAATGACGAACAAAGACTGACTGTCACTGAAACGTTTTATCAATAGAAAGACTCCACCGGAAACAACACGACAGTGTTGCCAACATTTTAATAAAAAAGGACGCGATACTCTTGTTTCATGAATGTGTTGCTATAAAATACAAAGCGGAAGTCAATGGCGCCAACAATCTTATATTTAACATATAAATTTTTAAATAATGATTGCGTAAAGTAAAAACTCAAAGCTTGTCCCTACCTGTTGTTAAATAGTCCAAGCAAATTTTATCGTATTACCGTAGACGTAATCAAATCTGCAAAAGTTTGATTACGTTCCAGTTCATAGCAAAAGAGCCAGCTGATTGCGTAAAAGCGATTTTGAACACTCTACTTGCTATATAAGTAATTCTTCACTCAGAGAGTTCTCTTTATATTTAGGCGGATAATATTCCAAGGTTGTACTTAAAATCTTGAATTCAGTTCGCATTATGTCTGGTTGTTGCAGGAATTGTTGATATGCCTTCAATAGCTTTGATGTACATAAGTAAAGATTTTGAAAACAAATAATATTTCCTTCACTTAATTCATAGAAATGTATAGTAAATTATTTTATGTTCGAATTTTAGTTCATTTTTATATTTAACTATTTTTTAAATAATATTTATACAATATCAATTATCGATATATTATAGGTTTTTAGACCCATTGGTAGATTATCTGAAATTATCTTAAGGTGGATATAAAAATAAAGTTGTTGTCAAATAGTTAGGTAATCGAAAATATAAAACGCTGATGTTATTACAGAGGTAGTCAAAACATTAAGAAGATCTTAGATAATTATTTTAAAATAGTATCAAGCAAATTTGTGTCACAGTTTTGAAAATTCGCTGAAAACTTAGTTAATGTATAGAAACCGGCTATACTCACGTGTTATTTTATCGGATGAGCCCGACTAGTTAATTAAATTAAAAATTTACCTAGTTATTAAACACAAATTTTTCTTGCAATATTTATGAGTTCTTTCCTTATTTTAGAGAAAAAATATAAAACCAAAAATAAAGGAAAGATATTATGGATGAAAGAGGTTATGGATGGCCGTTAGTGTTTAATATTTTTCAAATTAATGTCTACTGTATTATTTCT
This sequence comes from Morpho helenor, assembly GCA_029227775.1. NCBI lineage: Eukaryota > Metazoa > Arthropoda > Insecta > Lepidoptera > Nymphalidae > Morpho > Morpho helenor. Next base: position 5,283,496 of record JARGCU010000010.1, on the reverse strand, counting down.
TTAATTACAAAGACTATTAAGTAAAATGTTCAAATAATTTGTAATTTGTCTAAAACACTAGCTGGTATTTATTAAACATTCATGATTAGATTCCCTGTCATCACCATTTGTAATATCCGCAGAACCTTTGTTTCGGTCTCTAGGAGGCTGGATGTAAATTGATTGTTTAAATTAGATACTTGTCACTTCAGCGGGAAGATTTATTGAGGATAATTTGAATAAACAACATTTGTTACTGCTTCAAAATATTAATCTTTAACAAGGTAAATAAAGTTTTATTCAATTTTATAGTCTAAAAATAAATATAAATAAGTATAAAGAATATTTTTTTTACTTATAGTTAGGGAACAAATGAAATAGGAAGAGTGTACTTTCTAAATGATTTATCTTTCAGAGCTCTCAGTATTGAGAATTCTAAACCTGATTTTGAGAAGCTACTAGGTACTCGAGGATTTTTTTAATAACAAAGGCCAGGATAATTCTTTTTTGGTTATGTGTTTAGTTGGCAAGTCTCAGTCAGGGTCAATTAAGTTAGTAATCCCCATAGCTCATTGAGATCGCAATACCGCTATTTGTTTTATGTATTCCTTTGTTTTTTTTTTAAAGTTACAATAGCAATTTTGGTTACAAATTACAATTATATTTGTTAACCGCTCCAGCTAAGCTAAATGCTTGTGTTAGGAGCGGGTTCACGTCGGTAGTATAATGGCCGAAATTCGAATTCACGTCTCGATCGCAAGTCCGTTACTCTAACCATTCCGCTACTGGCGCTGTGCTACCGGGGTTTTATGTCTTGAATTTTCATATAGAGATCGCCTAGTTACTGATCTCATTTGGTATAAAGTTTTTAAAAGCTTTTCACTTTCAAGCTCCATGATCGAGTTCTATGTTCAAACAGAATAAACATTTTGTTTGAACATAGAACTCGCGAATGGTTCTTTGTTGTGTGGTAGAACTACCACCCAATAGTTACCGACGCGAAGAAACCATTGGCGGGCACGACATTCCCTAATGAAGAAGACGACTATAAGTATCATGTAGATTTTATAAGCTTTACTATTTATTCGCATTGTATACAGTAAATATAATTATACTTCATTATAAGTGAAATATAATCGCCTCCTTAGAGTTGTCTTGATATAATAATTCTTCAAACAACTATATTGTTTGCAGAGCCTTTGTTTCGTACTCAAGGAGGCTCAGTACAAATTGATTGTATAAATTACTTGTCACTCGTAAACCGAGTTTAATTGGAGACAGTTTAAATATTTTTAATTTTAATTGAAATATTGCATGAACATTAAACGTTAATTGTGAAATGGATGCTTTTGGGGAAATTATAGTGTACATTAATATTTTGTTCTGCAAATTGCAGAATAATTGTTAAACTCCGAACTCTTTTTTTTTGTAATTTAAAGTTTTAACCTTATATCAATAATTAATGTGTCTTATGTCAATAAAATGTTACCGGGTCATTGAAATGATTGTACTTTGCCAACCTTACGTGATAAAAAGGCGACTTCAAGGCGACTAAGGTAAGGTAACCACCCTCATTTCTTACCGAGCTAAAAGGCGACTAAGGTAAGTTGACGTCAGGCAGAGGCGGCTGGTCGTAAAATAACTAGACAAAACATGTAACAACATGTTTAAAACATGTTGTGCCAACTCCACTTAGAGTAGGATAAAGGCAGGAGAATGGAAACTCCATAATGGATGAATCAATCTTCGTTTTGAATTCAGACCGTACATAGATCTAGATAGAACAACGTGAACTTTTGACACTGAAAACCTAAGGGTCCTTCCGTTCTGTTTGAGATCACCTGTCCACATAGTGTAGAGTAAACCAATGTTGCGTCTTCCGTTGAGACATCAGTATTCTATGAACTTGAAACCCTAGTTCTCGGAATTGAAACGCTAATTCTATTACGTGTTTTAATTCTAATTATTTTATTAATATCCAATTTTTTATTTGATAAATTACCTACTCAAAGAATTAATCATTCCATAACCTTTTATGAGGTTTGACAAAAGATGATGAATTTTATATATTATCAAAGGTGTTTGTGTAACAGGTAAATATATGGGTTATTGCTAAAAAAATATTTCTAATGTATTTGTTTTTTAATGTATTTAATTTATCATTTATTATGTGAGGTGTATGAAAAAGCTTTTCGTGCTCTTTTTGCAAACCCTCGTGTCTTTAGTATTTACGGCAAGACTCTTGGAGCCAATGTTTTAGCAGTACTTTTATTCAAAAAGTGAAGCACTACAAGTATACCATGCATGTAATATAAAAAGTCTATTCAGTGCACCGCTACAACGATTTAATATCCAGTAGTGAAAAGCTATCGGATAAAAGGAATATTATAATGACGACAAACGACGGACAATGATGTCTTCAGACTTTCCTATTATCTTCACGTTCATCTCTAACTAAGAGCAAAGTTTATACTTGGATTTGATTTATGTCACTATTCAGCGCACATTGTAGTGTTTTTATAATATTCTGCTATATTATTATAAAAAATTTGACAAGTTCAAGCATACTATATGGTTTAGTTTTCCCTACTTCGTATTATTTTCTTTTGTTGAGTTCGTACAAGTATGAAATAAATTTTTATCTATAATATATTCTTATTATTTCAGAACATATAGAATTTATTCTATACATAGATGTTGAAAAATATACCTCATGTGAAATTTCAAAATACTTCCTAAAACCGGAAAAGTCTAGAAATATTTGTAATTGTTTTGGTTGCTTGCTGTCTAATGTAGACCCTGTACTTTAGCGTAGCTATGCAAATGGAAGCCATGTATGTTATGAACGTGGATTCAATACAACTATAAGATACTTAGTAGTAAGGGTCTTAAAGTGTGGTGTTATAATATTCCTGGCGAGAGCAACTATTGAGTTACTGATCTACTCTTCTAAGTGGATCCCAAATTGATGGTAGAAACGTACAGGTGTTTCTATTGCAATTTAAGTGTAACTTAATTAATCTTCGGTCTATTGATAACTTAGTGCAATATTAACAATTGATCAGTATAGTCACGATTGCTGCATAAGTATGCCATGTATGTGTGTTCTATACCAAATACTAATATGAAATAATGTACAGAAATTTTGTCTCTATAAATTTTATTTTAAATAAATATATACTAAGTTTCAGGTGTCATCAGATTTGTTCGAATATCTCCTAACGTTAGTTGAGACATAGCACTAAATGATTGAACTCTACAAAATATAAGTACTATTTGATATCTAGAATGATAAACACGGCAAAACTAGCTTTTCACCTTTCAATCTAACTAATCCCATTTCCTGTGAACGTGAGGTATACTTATGTATTTTATCCAAGTCCTATTCCGACCGCAAAGGAAATCCTTCGGGAGTTTAAAGTAACTTAGTTAGTTTCTTGACGAGCCAATGCAATGCAAAAACTAAGCTCATTTTCATAGATATCTTGTATATACTTAAGATATTCGTCTTTAATTTATCCCATTTTGCATACACACTTCATATTATTAATATGAAAGTCTGTCTTTCTGTAGATCAATATGGTTGAAATTGTACACAATTAAAGCTTACACACCGGTGTAAGTTATAGCTTAAAATTCCTGTTTTTCTTTTGAGAGCAAGGAAAAACCAGATATTGCGTTGTTAAGGCTATTAAAATATTTAGATTGGTGCGAACGATGTTTCATGTATAGTATAGGAAAATCTTTCAACTTATAATACATTAACATAAGCTGTGATAGCTCAGCGGTGTGACCATGTGACTCAGGGTGCAACCCTGGGCAGGCAGCAATGAGTGTTTCTATTTAAACTTATGTGCTAAATTGATATTAGCAATTAATCGCACGTTTGACGATGAAGGAAAACATCTGAGAAAACCCGAATATCTTTAGAGAATTCTAGGGGTTATATAACCTACTAATCCACATTGGAGCAGCGTGGTAGGTCTTAGCTCCAACTCCTCTCTCCAAAAAATGGAGTGAGGAGGCCTATGCCCAGCAGTGGGATAATAAGACTGTTACTTTACTTTTTTACTTTACTGGTCATTTAACTAGAGTATATTTATAACATAATCCCGCCAGAAGTGTGAGTTTATTTACAACAAAATGTACAAGTTATATCTATCTTAAATTACTTAATTACGACAGAATCAATATTTATCACCAAGGCGACGGTAATTCATTATTAATTGGGTGACATAATTACAATGCAAATATTTCAATTCTGTAATCCTTAGGTACATAGATTTCGCGTTAGGATTCTAAAAGACGTTATTATAGTACAGTTAACAGACTTGTGATTAGAAATTTTCTTTCTCTTTCTGTTATACTTCTTCTTGTATATCTTCATTGTAAATATTGATAGATCTTATTAATTCTCATTCCTTTAGGCATGCTAATTAGGTACGAGTTATAAGCTGAATTTATGTAAATATCATACGACATGGATATTCTAGTCAACCCCATAAAAACCATATATCTAGTTTATAAAGCAACTTTTCTGTCTGCTTATTCTTTATACTAGGAAAGCTTAAACAAGTCTTATATGGCTTTAAAATATGTTTACAATCTTTCTTATTTTTGTGTAACTGGTAATACTTGTCGATCCGTATTAGAACAGCGTGGTGAGAGAAAGATTCCCCTTTTCCCGAAGCATAAAGGTTAAAGGTACCTTAATAGGACATAACTGCAAATTAATAACTACTTACTTCAGTTCTTAAATAATACAGTTTGTTTAACAAAATAAGCAATAACATGCGATTGATTTGGGAGAGCGGGAATTTTCACAGCATCGGTTAAATAACATCCTGTTAATTTCTTCTACTTTTAATTGATGTTTTTCTAAAGCTTGTATGATTGTTGTTGCAATGCTCATTTTAAAGTTTAATTGGAACTTATATTGAATTACTAAATAATGCATTAATTATCCTGTTTTAAATCCACGTCGTGGCCGTAGAGTATTTCAGTTAAAAGTGATATTATAATTTAAAAGCGATATTTAATCGAGAGTTGATTGTAGCCGTCTTACTTACCGTCAACTGAATATTGATGACACCGAAGCAATTTATACGTTATGAATATATAATGGAGAAAATATGGGCCTGAGATTGTAGCGGTAAATATTAACAATAATGCGGAAGAAATATATTTTAGATCTTGAAGATTAAGCGATACTATTAAATTTTGCAACGCTTGCATTTATAAAAAAGAAAACACAAGTATGTTCGTTAATGTTAAATGGAAGATCATTTATTTATTCTATTAAAGAAGGTTAAAACAATTAATATCTTAAGTCACATGGATATAATAATTCCCTATGTTTATAAATATACTGTGTGAAAATATTTTCTTATTCGAATAAGTATAACAATGTTAATATATTATCACGAATTCGATTTGTTAAGTAATTAAACCATAGAGTGATTATACTAGAAAAGGAAACCCAGTCTAAAGTAGACTCTATTATAATAAAGAGAAAGCAAATGAAAGGTGTCGCTCTCTCTCTTTTTTATGTGTGATTAGAGATAAGTGTACGAGTGTCATCTTCCCTCTCATTATTTAATGTGACATTCTCACTTACACGCCTGCCAATAGCTCCCCTACTCTAATATAACTGTAATAACTTTGACTTAAATAAAGTTAAAAAAAGGATAATAAAGAACCAAACCATATAATTTTCAAATATTAAATAACAATAACGGAATGTTAAATAACTGTTTCGTTATTAAATATCTTAATAAAATTTTTAAAAAAAATTATGAAAAAATTCAGAATACAATGTAAATTTTCATTGAATAATGTTTAATTATAGAAACAACCATACGACTAATATAACGTACGAAACATAATTTAAAGTTTAATTAGAATAGTCCTAAAACAACATTTGGCGAACGTTCCGTATGTTTGTGTAGCCCTCAAAAAGGTTTTAAGGTCTTTTAAACATAAAGGTTTTATTTTAATCTCAAATTTTATATGAACCTTGTTCCCGCTTGTTTAAAGCAGCACGGCGAACCAATTTAACATTATGAACTTGTATTCTTTGAAACGTATGTGTAATTTGCAAATGAGCTATTGTAACAAAAGCTAATATAATACTAATTTTAATAAGCTTCAAAATATTAACATAAAAGAAAATGAATTTAACATTTCGCATTGCGCTAAGCAATTGTCATTTTTTATCATTCTAATATAATAATACATACATTTCTAAAATTTAATTGTTCTTTCTATTTAACCTACTTAGATCACCTCTTAATTGACAGTGAATGAGTTTTCAGAATTCTTTTTGAGCTATTTATCTTTTTACGAAAGTTCAACATATTTATGATTTGGATATATAAGAAACAGAAAGATGGCCTTTCGTATATATATAATGTAGTAAAGGTAACCTTGTTCTGTAATAATACATAAATTTTTATCATTATAAGAATTTAATGTTATTTCAAAAACTGTTAGTCTATTTTCTCCGTAGTAACCAAACAATAATTACTTGTGGCGCTGCTTAAAACCTTCAATGAGTTTATTTAATTATATTATAATAAGCTGTGATAGCCCAGCGGTAACCCCGTGCGACTCTTTTGAGGTGGTCACTGGTTCAAACCCGGGCAGACACCAATGAGTTATCCTATTAAAACTTATGTGTCTAATTGATAATTGCAATCTATCACACACTTTTCGGTGAAGGAAAACATCGTGAGGAAACCTGCATATCTCTAGAGAATTCTGGAGATATGTGTAACTTAGCAATCCGCATTAGAGCAGCGTGATAGGTCTTAGCTCCAATCCTTCACTCCAAAAACGGAGAGAAGAGGTCTATTCCCAGCAGCGGGAAAGTAACAGGCCGGTACTTTTTTATATTATAATTATATAAAAGACATTTGGTATTGGGAAAAGGTCTATATTGATTGTATTGTCTATAAATATTTCTGTTAATGTTGTTTCAAAAACTAACGATAAGTTAATAAAAAGTATGATCTTAAATGTGTAGTGCATTTTTCATCATCCGCGATATCTTTGACTTGGTAACCCTGATAACGCATTTTACGCAGTCTGTCTTAAAATGAAAATGCCTGCCCATATGACACCATTATGTAGGCAACCCTCCCTAATGGGAATTTACATACGCTCCTAAAAATTTTATTCATAAGACGAAAATTGTTTTACTTTTGTAGCGCTCTCAAGTAACGGAATCGAATTATGCCCAAGGATTATGAAATTGGCGGCATTTTTATCACCTTATATAAAACGAACATGAGACAGTAAAATGAAATAAAGTGAAGAGTAATATGAAGTTCCATATAAATAATATTGAACACAATTGATAGTACTTCATTTCACTTCAGATAGATATCATATACATAAGTGACGATAAGTTTTTTAATCTGTTGTAACGTACCTACCAATATTACCAAATACAAATAATTACTAAATACAAATAGTGGCGTAAAGAATACCTCGTACTGCTAGTGCGAGGGGGGGGGGGGTCTGCATGTAAAGAGATGAAGAAGAGAAAAGGGGAAAAGGGGGGAGGGGATTGGAGAAGACAGAAGAAGAAAATCTACTAATACTATATATAACTATATAACTAATCATCATCTTCCTTACGACCGGCCGTCTACCTGACATCAACTTACCTTAGTCGTATTTCACGACACCTCGGTAAGAAAGAGGGTGGTCTATTCTGCTTAACCGGATACCACACGGTAGGTCAACTTACCTTAGTCGCCTTTTACGACACCTTGGTAAGAAGTGAGGGTGGTACTGTTTATTCTATTCAGCCGGATACCACACGGCGAGAGAAAATCTACTACTACTCTACTGAAATTACTCAGCGTATTACATTCCGCACTGGAGCAGCGTGGCAGGTCTTAGCTCCAATCCTTCTCTCCAAAAACGGAGAGAAGAGGCCTATTCTCAGTAGTGGGATAGTAACAGGCCGCTACTTACTTTACATTCTTATCAAGGTGTCGTAAAAGGCAACTAAGGTAAATTAAAGATGGAAAGGCGGCCGGTCGTAAAATACCTAGCAGAATATGACAACATGTTAAAAAAATGTTGGGCAGACCCCACTTAGAGTGGAATAAGGGCAGGAGAATTATTATAGAGGAGATTTATACTAATACGTGATTTTCTTTATTTTGCTGATGGTACTTGAAATCAGATGAACTTCACACGTAACGCTCACATCAAATTATATAATTAGGGCTTAGGCATGTTTATCTTCGTAATTAATATCTAATATTAATTTGAAATGCTGTAGAATATATTAAATTTTAAGCTACAAAATTTATTTCTCGAAGTTAAAAAGATATTACATCAAAATAAAATAGGAATATATAGAGCTCTAAACACTTATGGAAAGATAAATTTAAATTCTCTAACATACTATGTTCTATAAGTTTAACTGTGGATTGAGACGGTAGCTATGAAATTCCACAATTTTCAATTCAATTCTATTATAATGCAGATCACGTATTGCATAAGATATCTGAAATCCTGACGACGCAAATATGAACACCTGAATACTATTTTTGAATGAACCAATGTCCGATCCCGCATTGCATTTAATATTTACTTATACATTTATGACTCTTTGTTTTGTTTATCATTATCATCCTCCTGCTCATATCCCACTCTAAGTGGGGCCGACATAGCATGTTATAACATGTTGTCATATGATTTGGTTACGTATTTTACATCCAGCCGCCTGCCTAACGTAATTTACCTTAGTCGTATTGTCCGACACCACGATAAGAAAGAGGGTGGTCTATTATACTAAACCGCATACCACACGGTGGGTCAACTTACCTTAGTCGCCTTTTACAACACCTCGGTAAGGAATGAGATTGGTCCATTCTATTGAGCCGGATACACGACGTGTTTTATTTATGTAATTGCCATATATCAGACAATTTGACTTATGTTGTATGGACTTAACTAATGTCAGCATTTTTCATTATAGTTTGTGGAGTTTTTGTCTAGCATTCTAGAGATTCTCTTAAGCCGTTAAGCTTGTATAATTTGGATAGAAAGTAGGTTTTGCGACTTTGTTGTAGATCCCATATTCTAGTGACGTTTCAGATACTGGGCAAAACGATGGTAGACAGATTGGCATGTGTGTGCTGCTTGAATGAATGTAGAGCTTGAGAAATGTCGTTGGTGGGGGTGTTTTGAGATGCGTGCATTAACCAATCCCGCGTATTTAAGGTATAAGAAAGGTTTGTGCTTTATACACTTCTTCTCTTCTTCTTCTTCTTCTTCAACCGATGGACGTCCACTGCTGGACATAGGCCTCTTCATGGGATCTCCAGAACACACGATTTTGTGCCGCTTGTATCCAGCGGCTCCCCGCGACCCTTTTGAGGTCGTCTGTCCATCTAGTAGGGGGTCTTCCAACACTGCGCTTTCCGGTGCGGGGTCGCCATTCCAACACTTTATACACTACATAGATTTTAATATTATAGCAAAATAATTCTATGATAAATTTTATAGTAGAAAAGTTTTTAATAATAATATACACAGAATAAGTCTGTATATCTATTTAAATACACGTGGAGCCTTATCTAAACTGACCTTTTAGCGTAAACATTTCCGAGCTGAGATTTGTGATGTTTTTCCGCTCTAGCACGCTGAGTGTCGCAAAATAACATTATCTTGGATCTAAAGCGTGTTACATTTTAATCAATGAATAACTCTTAAATTTTTTAAATTAAAGTTATCAATTTTATTGCGTAAATGAAGAGAAGGATAAAAAATGATGTATGCAAAAGAACTTTCCTCCAAGGTTTATCATTAAAGGTGTTTAAAGAGTTTTAATACATATATAACAAGACGTAACTGAAATAACGTCTAGTTATATCAGATATCGCTGAAAATTAAACAGGTTTTGGATTTTTTTTTATATTGGCTAGCTAGCGTAGCTGCTGTTGATTTTGTGTATGTGGGAGAATTCTTTACATACAGGAATAGTGTTTTACTCTTTCGTATTTGATATGTCTATCTGTATGATGCTACATTATTTCAATATTTGTCTTTTATAGCGCCTACTCTACTAACTCCTTACATTTTTAAATATTTCTTATTATAAAAAACATAATAATTAAATAACTTAGATTAAATAAATTAATAATTAAATGAAATAAATTATAATTATTAAATTTATTATAATTAAAATTGCATGATGTTCTTAGGCTGTAAAGATAAAATATGATTTTGTTTACTGCAAGTTAAATTACATAAATCATTTTAGATTATTTTACCAAATAATGGTGATAGTCTAAGACAACAATATTTCGCAAAATGTTATAATAATATGTAATATAATTTCTGATAGTGGGAAAAGGTCTTTCATTTTCCTTGAAGAGCAGAATAAAAATTCTTTCTAGGACTAGCGTGTTTTGTTTCTACATTTTCATTCACTATTTCGTGCATTATAAATTTTAAATATCAATTAAATACTTACAGGTTGCGAAATCACTCTTATACTTTTGCCATTACAGATATTACAAAAATACATAAATATTATTCTACTGATGTCTATGGACCTTTCATATATAACATACAGAAAGCCTGTGCACACTAAGCACGCCTAATAATTTTTGTTTAGGTCTGGGATCTTAAAAAGAACTACAGACGTCAACTTTAAGTCGCGACCGTGCTTTTAGGGATATTTAAATATAGAGTGCCTTCCCATTTTTTTTTGCAAACTTAAGGTTTTAATAAATACTAGCGGTCTGGCCAAGCATTGCTGTGGCTGAGTCTGGTTTCGATATGTTCACGGAACAAAATTGTCTTTGACATTTCAACAAATGTTCATGCCATAAACCTACACATGACTATCCGCTGGGTCAATATAAAAAATGTCTAAAATTTCATTAAAATCTGACCAGCCGTTTTGGAGTTTATGACAAAATTACATAGATACATTCTCTTGAATAATACAATATAAAGATTATATTAATTCTATATTTTGCCCACTGGAAGCGCGTGTTGAAAATTACCATTACATGTTAAATTAACATGTTGCTATTAACATTAATTGTAAATACCAATTGATCAGTACCATATTTCAATAAATTTAAACGTACATTCTTTGTACGTTTTACGATATAGGAAAACATCATGATCAAACTTACACTTCCTTAGAAATTGTTGGAGGTACTAATAACCATCCAATGCGCATTTAAGCGTCGGAGCATGGACAGCATCTAATTCCCCTTACTTCTACTCAAGTGATTTCTTTTCAAATAGATGATTATAATAGTTTTTAGATACATTTTTCCTATAAAAAAAATTATATGGAACTAAAGTAAGTCGCCTAATACATGTGTTATGGGTATCAGACAACTGCTCCTTTGACCAATTTGTGTATATATTAATTGGCAATTAAATGAATAATTTAAAAAATATTTAGTCTTTCAATAGCTGCTAATGGTTTGTAAAAATGGCCGTATATAAAGATTTTCGCCTATAACAATAACGTCAAGTGTTTTATCCTTGAAAACGACTTTCCTCGCCTTTATTAAAGCGACATAATGTCATATTTCATAAAATATTTGAGGCAGCGATCGCTAGAGTAATGTAGTCTATATAATCGTAGCGGGTTATAACATAATATCCTTCATTTTAATTATTTGATTATAAAACATTAAAATTATTTGCTGTTGCAAGCGAAATTTTCCAAAACAATTTAAAAAATGTCTGTATAACATATGTATAAAGATTTATTATTTCTTTCTTATATCAAAATGACAAAAAAAAAATATTAGGCCAAACCTAAAGACCCCTTTTATTTCACCTAGGTAAGAAAGAGGGTGGTCTATTCTACTCAGCCGGATACCACATGGCGGGTTGACTTAACTTAGTCACCTTTTACGACACCTCGGTAAGAAATGAGGGTGGTCTATTCTACTCAGCCGGATACTACACGACTTGTTAGTGTAAATTTAACTATAAGAGTAATTACTTTGACTGCGTACTTAAAGGAATTATTATTATCCACTGAGACCGGAAGAAGTTACATTCACATAAATAACATAGCTTACAGTGCCACCGCGACAATAATAAAGATGCCCCGAGGGAGATGATTTGAGCTTAACAGAACAATTTAGTTGTACATAATAACTAGAATATTAACTTGAAGAAATGCTGAGTCACAAATACAAATGTAATAGAGTTGCCATACGTATTTACAGGGATGTGACTTGGAGTGGAATAAAATCGATTACTAATAATCGATTTTCTGCTTGTCAAAATAAATTTATTTCTGAAAAAAATATTATGTTTACTATCGCGTGTAAATATAAATAGCTAATCTGGCTTGCACAAAATTTTTTATAGTCCCCTCCGTGAAACAAAAGGACTTTTTCGGAAAAATATTTATTCATCATTCTTCTGCACTTATCCCGCTCTAAGTGGGGTCCGCCAACATGTTATAAACATGTTGTCACATGATTTGGCTTCGTATTCTAGGCCCGGCCGCCTGCCTTACGTCAACTTACTTTACTTTACCTTAGTGACGTAAAGAATACTCCGTACACCTCGGGGGGGGGGGGGGGTCTGCATGTTAAGAAATGGAGAAGATAAAAAGAGGGGGGATTTGGAGCAGACAGGAAGGGAAAATCTACCACTCATCATCTTCCTGCCCTTATCCCACTCTAGGTGGGATCGGCATAACATGTTTTCACATGATTTATCTACGTATTTTACGACCGGCCGCCTGCCTGACATTAACTTACCTTCGTCGTATTTTACGACACCTCGGTAAGAAGAGGATGGTCTATTCTACTTAACCGGATACCACACGGTGGGTCAACTTACCTTTGTCGCCTTTAAGGACACCTCGGTAAGAAATGAGGGTGGTCCATTCTACTCAGCCAGATACCATACGACTACGGAAGAATAATTTAATATATTTCATATATACCTATATTTTCAATATGAGATTGTACAATTTTCTGTTGGCACCCTCTGGCCGTTGAGCACACAATTTTTTATCTGATATGAATCCTCAGTTAATTACATGTTGAAATGACAAAAGAGCTTTTCTGTTTTCACACAATCAGTTCAGCAATTTTATGCGGCAACTCAACCAGTTTCTTGAGCACCATTCTGTGTAGACATTACCTTCATGGTAACAAGTAGTGATTGTTTAATGTACTTGCTTGTGCATGGCTTCCCCGCATGGTAATCAATGAGTTTCAAATTTTTCCTGTAATAACTCGCAGGAATACTAAGATAAAAGTAGCCTATATGTTGCTCCACAACCTATTCTACCTCCTAGTGAAAGTCCGATCAAAATCGGTTCAGCCGTTCCGAAAAAAGTCCTATTTATTTAAAGCTTCCTCAAAAATTGTACTATAATAAAATCGTTTAGTAATTTTTGGGAAAATCGATCTCATACAGAGAGAAGACTTTTGGGGACTTTATTTTATAATATGTATAGATATTTAAAAAAATAAACCGTATCAAAATATGTGTATAATATCTAAAATACCTTTTGCAACAAATGCTGAGTCACAACTCCAAACCGTAATAGAGTTACTGTACGTGCTCTTGAGTTCAAATAAGCGAAGAGACAGTAAGGCCTGGTTTACAATTGTAATATTTGATAGTAAATTACAGAAATTTAAGCTAAACTTATATTATATAGATGCTAATGGTTTGTGTAACACTTTCAAGCAAATTAGTTTCAAGATACCTGTGAACCTATCATCATCCTCCTGCCCTTATCCCACTCTAAGTGGGCTCGGCACAACAAGTTATAAACATGCTGTCACATAACTTGGCTGCGTTTTTACGACCGGCCGCCTGCCTGACGTCAACTTGCCTAAGTCGTAGTTTACGACACCTCAGTAAGAAAGAGGGTGGTCTATTCTACTAAACCGGATACCACACAGTGGGTTACCTTACCTTAGTCGCTTTTTACGACATCTCGGTAAGAAATGAGGGTGGTCTATTCTACTCATCCGGATACCAACTTAACGGTGGATCAACTTACTTCGATGAAAAAAAAACATCAATATCGCTCACAAAGATTAGCAGTGCAAACGTATCACAAGAACTTCAGAATCATTCGAAATATAAATCCAAAGAAATGGCGCCCTGAATTGTCAAACAACAAAAAGCACAGCAATTGCGTAACAAATAGAATTGAACAGGCAATATTCCGTGGAATCCATCCAAGACAATTTTAATTCAGAAAATGACAATCGTTTTTGTTATTCTTTGTTTGTAGACAATCAGGGTTGAAGACAGGTTGCGGTTAAACTGGGCGGAGTTGGCTTTGAATACCGATGACGGCGCAACTACGGCACTCGTTTCAATCTCTACTCTATGCATAAGTAATGTGAAAAGTATGGATATAGCGCTTCTATGCGGAATACAACTACCTCTAAAATATTATTGTGTATTTTTATGGTAACGACTTGTTATTTGTTCCGCGGAAGGCACTTTTACTTTTGAGTAATACATTCAATTTATAAGCTAATTTCATGGGAGTTGTTATATTTAATATTTACCGCTTTAGTGATGGGATTTGTTTCATAGGTTTAAATTTGTACATAATCGTAGACATCGTAAACGAACTACCACTAAAATATTATATAAATTGCACCGTCATATATGTACCTATCTAGTTGTACCTGTACATGTACCTACATATTTTCTGGATCTCGGAAACAGCTCCAACGAGCTCGTAAAATTCAGCAAAACGGCTAAAATAGGAATAAAAAGCAAATTATATTTTCGCTGACATTTGTCAAGTTGTGATGGCCTAAGGGTATAAGGATGGATTGAAATATTAGAAAATCTCAGTTCGAATCCAGGTATTATAATTTATATATGAATTATATAATATAAAATATATCTTTAAAAAGATTCGAGCTTTAAAAAAACAAACGTTACAAATTACATTAGTAAATGCTGGGCTAGGCCATCCATTTTTTGAGTGAAGGACTGGAACTAAGATCTACCACGCTCCTCCAATGCGGAATGTTTGGGTTCACATCGCACGGTCTCGCCACTGGGCTCACAGCTTTGCATTGCTTAATTTATAAAGAAGAAAAAATATCTAGAGAATTCCTAGCTTTTGTGTAACCTATATTGAAGCAGGGTGTTGATATTATATCCAATCATCGTGACCACTAATTGGATCGAAATTCAAACAACAATGAATAACAAACGAACTAAATTTACACAATTTATTTTGAATTCATCAAAATCGTATTTGCATCACACACGCTATACAGCTCGCAGTTTACAGCTTTACAAAAAATATATCGTTTTACTAAACTTGCAAACTGTATACAGAAAATATTTCCATACGGCATTACGAGTTAGTATGTGGATAAACGACCGGATGGCGTGGATAGAGGGTATTCTGGCTACGGCAATAACTGGCCGATTATCCTATTTGGGCGACGAATGGTCGTCATGCGTCGCGTATTTTTCATATTAGGCAACTTTGAATTTATCGCTTTCGCGCTCTAATTTCGTATCTGTTTTTGGTTACCTCAAACGAAAAAAGCGTGCAACAGCACATTTGAAATACATTTTTATTGGATATTCTGTAACAAGTAAAAAAAGGCAAGCAGCGGCCTTTAGCTGTACTGATGCAACGAAAAAAGCAATCTCCCTTTGAATAAAGGATAGGAGTTTAGATACCGCCGTGTGGTATGCGTCTGAATAAAGAAGTCCACCCCCATTTCTTACCGAAATGTCGTAAAAGTCGACTAAGGTAAGTTGAACCGCCGTGTGGTATCCGGCTGAGTAGAACAGACCACCCTCATTTCTTACCGAGGTGTCGTAAAAGGTGACTAAGGTGACGTCAGACAGGCGTTTGGTCATAAAATGCCTAGTCAAATCATATTACAACAAGTTTATAAAATATTATGCCGATCCCACTTAGAGTGGGATAAGGGCAGGATAATGATGATAGGAGCTTAGATACACCACGATTTTGAAATAAGGAATAGCAGGTTATCGCAGAACTTTTTTTGGGATTTGTCAGCATAATATAGCATTCTTAGATATATAAATAACTATAGAAAGCTCATTATCAAGATCTTTTCGTCAACCCGAAAAAAATTCTTTGAGATGTGAAATAATCGCATATTAACTATAATACTCCTCAGAGATGTTAATTGTGTAATTAAAATAATTACTGTTTAATTGACTTTTTTATAAACTTTATTCCATGTTTAACTTATTTTTTATGGCTGCTAGTATAATGGTTTATATTAAAAAAAACTTTAATAAGATCCGATCGAAACCGCAAAATAGTCATGTCAAGAACAAACCCCTGCTATAATTAAACGCAACCTAATTAATAAAAGTGCAAACTTTCTCTCATAAATTTGCTTAAACGCCCATTCGAAGAAGCTCATTCTGCATCCTAGTTAATACACCTACTGTATTGATAAAACTTTTGAATCTGCTAAGCTCACGATACAAGTTATGACTTAAATGTGCAATCTGCTTAGTAATTACGTACATTATATTCTCCTATATCATCATCCTCCTGCCCTTATCCCACTCTAAGTGGGGTCGGCACAACTTGTTACAAATATGTTGTGATACGATTTGGCTAAGTACTTTACGACCGGTCGCCTGCCTGACTTCAACTTACCTTAGTCGTATTTTACGACTTCTCGGTAAGAAAGAAGGTGGTCTATTTTACTCAACCGGATACCACACGGTACTTACTTTAGTTAACTTACCTTAGTCTCCTTTTACGACACCTCGGTAAGAAATGAGGTTGGTCTATTCTACTCAGCCGGATACCACACGGCGGGTCCACTTACCTTAGTCGCCATTTACGACACTTCGGTAAGAAATGAGGGTGATACTATTCTATTCAGCCGGATACCACACGGCGTATTATATTCTCCTATATATGATCCATAAAGTATTATAATATTTATTGTTATATTTAAGCGGCATAGACTGTTAATGTGCTTCTGTAAACATTTCATTCAATGAATTTTTGTAATCACAATAAGAAGAACTACTCTTTGATAAGTTCAATATATGTATTTTTTTGATATGTTCTATAACATATTTTATTTATAGAAGAATGAAGATAGTTTTTATTAAGAGATAACACTGTTGGTTAAATAGGTGCCAACAATAGTAGTATTAAGTCATATTTTTTTCATCAAAACTAATGCGGTGTCCTATTTACTGTAAGTTAATTTTTATTTTATGATTTGTTTCTGTATCTGTGTATCTGTATAAAAATATATATTAAAATATAATATACGAAGTAAAGTGTAAAAACATTACAAACGTAAACTAAAAGTCAAGTTTTTTATCCATGTAATCAAAAAATGCTTTCCCTTACTTAATGACTGTGACAGTAATTTTTATAAAGTTGGAATACTCAGATCCGTATTTAAAGTAGCTGAATGTAAAATTAGGAAAAAAGCATAAATATTCAACGAGACTATATAAATAAAGCAAGTTTGGACCATTTATTCCGATACACAGGGACTCCGAGCAGAAACTGGAAAAGTTAGGCGGGAACGGGATTTCCTAATGCGATTTTAATTCCTTCTTCCCGCGACGAAGAGGGTAATTTCAATAAAAAAATCAAAGTCTGTGGATGCTTTATCTCAATAAAAAATAAAAGACAGAAATTGGAATAATATGTACTGGCTTTTATATTTGAGAATTTAGAATATGTCAGGAGGAAAATTGTTTTCGGTGCGTTCATTTTAAATAATCAATATTCGCTGCGAAAATTTTGAATCCAATTAATTTACACTTTTAGGCTCTGACAGTCAACTATGTTATCTTATCAAAATCAAAATCAAAATACTTTATTTCTTTTAAAAATACAGGTACATAGCAATGGCAAGGGCCCCTGTACTAGGCGAGAGCCCGTATTACTGGGTGCCCCGCTCAACCACCAAGACTTATAATTTATGTATACAGAAATAAAGTGTGTGTGTACGTGTGTGTGTGTATAAGTATAGGTGTGTGTGTGTGTGTGTTTGCTTGTGAATGTGTATGAGAGAGAGTGTGTGAGCGCGGGTTTGTGTTAATGTAATTATATAAGTGCGTGTTTAATAAATTAGAGTTTCCGTGCTATCATAGTTGAGAGTGAGAAGAAATTGTGTGATTGTATGTTTTACCTTGTTGCGTATCAACGGATAAATGTTAAATTTCATGTTAAGCTGGTTGTAAAGGAATGATGACTGAGAGGCATACTGTTTCTTCTTGAACTGTGTTTTACATTGGGGTCGCTGGCAGACAGGTTGAATTCTACGACGTAAAACTTTTATTGGAGTATACGGCAAGTGCTGATGAGTTCTATTTATGCAATTTAAAATGTATAATTGACGGACGGTGAGTATATTATAGGATTTATATAAATCAGAAGTTGAAAACCGAATGGGTTTAAAGAACATTACTTTGAGTAAAGCTCTTTGAGCCCCTTCAAGAATTAATAGGTGCGACTTGGCTGCCCCGCCCCAGACTGGGATGCAGTAGCCTAAAACAGACTGAGCTAAAGCCTTATAGGTAGATATAAGAATTTTTTCGTCTGCTACATGTCTCAATTTTCTAAATACCCACATAAGTTTTCTTATTTTTTCAGCCGTTTTATGTATATGTGTCTTATATACAGTGTCTTCTCTTATGTCAGTGGTAGCTTCTTTAAAACATTTGACGATTCAAAAGTACTGTAAACAGTCCACTTGAATAAAGAATATTTTGAATTTGAATTTGAATTTATACGTATAATTAAAGAAAGTCTTCAAAAGCTGTTTGCATGTACGTGATCGATTTTCTTAAAATTTACTAAACTGATTTTTGGACGGTTTTTACTAAAGGAGCGCAATTCTTGAGGTTTGACCAATTAGGTTAATAGTACATAAATCGATCTTGATGGGACTTTGATGGGGTCGAGGCGATTTTGTAGTGGAACATATATTCCATTAAAATATTCGAGCTTTACGCGGGGATAAGTTTGTGACGCACTGATTTCAACACGGGCGGAGCCGCGGGCATAGCTTGTACTATATAGATTATTTTCTAATATTTAAGACAAATACCAATGATCCAATGATATTTATTTAAGACGATTCAATGGTGCAATGATATTTATTTAAGACGT
Source organism: Morpho helenor (assembly GCA_029227775.1). Lineage (NCBI taxonomy): Eukaryota > Metazoa > Arthropoda > Insecta > Lepidoptera > Nymphalidae > Morpho > Morpho helenor. The sequence goes on along the minus strand of JARGCU010000010.1, from coordinate 5,264,364 downwards.
ACAATATATTAATCTTAATTAAGACTAGGTACTTCTATGTTAAATTGTTGTATATTTTTAAAATGTACATAATAACAAGTGGAAGTAACATTTGCCAGTCCTCAATCTTGTATCAAATTACGATGAAATTCGTTACAACAATCTTTAATGTATTGATTCACACTTCTCATTAAGAATCAAACAGAACTAGGCGCTTTATTAGAACGCTGAGTTCAAACAATTAACAGTTGGTAATTTGTGCGCTATTTGTAGGACGTCGTAAACTAAATAGCAAGTACTTATACAAACATCGTTATATCATTCATCTAATATTATTTATTTTGTATTATTTGCGAACAAATTTAATAGATGTTTAAAAGTGCATATGTATAACTTTTCTAACTTTTCTTTGTAAATGTTACACAGCTATGATAGCTTAATGGCCTTAAAGTAAAACGGTAGCAAAAATTTATAGGTTTAAATCTAGGGCGGCTGCTTAAATGATATTTAATATCGCTTTACGCTTAACCAAAGCATGATAATTAAATCTATAGTAAGTTTGCGCTAACTTAAGTACGCCGCAAACGTTACCCCTTATAATATGTGTTTTTCCAGCGTTCCCGAAAAAACGGAAAACGTGAATTATTTAACATATATTTTATACATCGTCTTGCGTCGTTTGCTCAATGATGATTATCTTTGACGATAGCACACTATTTATATATCCAGTATTTTGTATAGGCTTTAATTGGACCAAACTTCATCATTGTTGGTCAAGCGGATTAGACGTGAAAGCGAAACCAGCATACTGTCAAAATTTTGCATACATAATATTAGTTTATCACGCTCACGCACAATGATCGCCAAAATGCCCCTAAGCACGGAAAACAGCCCGTCTACAGAAGAAAAAGAATATTAGTATAGAGGCATGGCAATACGATTTCTTGGATAAATGTTACCAATATAGACGAGAGAAGCATGGTAAGTTTTTATATAGGTATCTCTGCAATGTGAATTCGTAGGCGTTGATAGAGAAGGTCTAGAGAGTTACTGACATTGTCTACAAAGACCCAAGAGTCATCTACATTTCATCATCAAAAATTTGTAACTTACAAAAAAGTAGCATTTAAGCAAGGTAGGTCTACACTGACGATGTGACTACTTCTTTTATGAAATACCAGTTTCGCGCCTAATACTTAATAGGCTACCTACTTCCGGTGGCGCATATTGATCTTTATAAAATATGATTGGTAATGTATAAATAAATGGGCCGATATCTTTATAAAATATGATTGGTAATGTATAAATAAATGGGCCGATGATAAAATACAAATATTATAATAAATTATAGATTACAATAATGCATAAAATAAGAATGTATAATATATTGTTATAGTGTAGTGTTATAACGACTAAGTTGTGGCGGGCTATTGTCAATATAAATAAAGGAGCAGGTAGATGTAAGATGATAGTCTGTTAGTGCTTGTCTTAGCAGTAACGCTGCAGGAATTAAAGTTGATTGGAGAAAAGATGCTTTTACTTGAGACATCCCGAATTACTTCGGTAACAATAGTTATTGCTGATACTAGGAGAAATCAATATTAGAAATGCAACCATTGGTTGGCTATTTAAAATAAGCAACCAGTTTCTGCGGTTGTGTTTTATCTATTTGTGCGAAGTTCGCAAACTAAACAAGACAAGCTCTTCTTGAGAAACTAAGCGCGCTAACGATGCAATTGTAACAATTCGCAGAACTATTTGTAGCACTAACTAATCTTTCACGAAATCTGTTCTTATTTATATTATAATTGACTGTGATTCTCCTCTTTTTAGTGTCCAAACTATAATTTAAATGTTAAAAATGATTACTGTAGTATTAATAATTAACAGTTAGTTTTTGTCTTAGAACTTAAGTAAATAGTAACAAAAGTATCTGACAGAAGCTAGTTTAGTACGTAAGTCACTATTAGGATAGTAATAGTAATTATATATTAGTAGCATCTCACTTTCATCTATTTATTTTACCAAAATTATTTAATAGATTAAATAGTTCAATTTATATAAACTTTTTCTTTTTCTCTATATGACCCGTACTCTCTTTCTTCTTCGATTCTTGTCCTTTTCCTTCTATTACTCAAAGGTTGACTGGAAGAGATCCCTTTTAGGGATAAGTCCGCCTTTATACATGTGGTTTTTTTTCTTTCTCTTTTCTAAATATATGTGTAAAAAGAAATAAAAATAAAAAATGAATAAAAATAGGATAATGCTACTTCAGAATTTAAATAATTCTGTAATTTTTTCGAATTTCAAACAACCTATTATAATGAATTCGATCAGCACGAATTTATGCATTTCAGCATTACGATTTTGTCGTGGAGCCTATCCTCCTGTTGATGCTGCGGTTTCGGGGGATTTACGATCGTAGATATTGTAGTGGTGAGTGTGTGTAGTGCTTGTGCGGGGTGTTGGTGTTGGCGGCGTTTTTGGTTACGTGTGGTGACGTGTCCTGCATGTACAAGGTGTGTGAATGTTGCCTGCTTTATACACTCAGCATTACATAGATTATATTAACAAACGCGAATTACAGCAAAATAATTCTATTGTAACTTTAGTACGATTTTCTCATTATGTGTGAAATTACTTCAATTAGTTAAAAGTAAAATTAAATCAAAATTAATCACTACTATTAATCGTTAAAAATTATTTAATAACAAAATTATTTAAAGATCATTAACATTTTAAATTCTAACTGACAGCTGTCAAGTAAAGTATAACACGTCAAGGCACAATATTATCTTTTTTATCGAATGGCTGATATGAAAATCTTCGAATGTCGTATTCAATTTGCGAATCCTGAAAATAGAAAATGCTGATCAACATAAACTAGGACACGTGCTGTTATGGATATTGGGTAAAGATTGAAGTCGAGTCACGCACGTGCTAGCCTAATGACGCTGATGTTCTTCGTTTCACTATAGTTGTGTAGTTGAACTGAAATAGAGCGAGACCTTATTTAAAAATCTTACCAATCGTATGTAAATAATAAGCCGAACCCGTGACTTCGCATAAACTTAAGTGTTCAAATACCTTCAATTATATTTCCTGTTCCTGAAGAAATAACGGCCTTTCTTTTCTTTATTAATAGAAGAGGTTAGTTGTTAAATCGTAATAGACCGATAGACAAATATTAGTCCTCATAATATGTAATATTATAAGTATACATTTTTAAATGATTAAACTATATACTGTACTAGCTGAGCTTGCAATTTCGTCCGCGTGGTAATCGTGTGTGAAAAAGTTTTTATTGTTTCTATTGTTTTATTGTTTTTGGGTTGTTTTGTGGATTTTGAGGAAGGAAAACGATCACATACAGACAGACAGCTTTTGGGGATTTTATTTTATAATAAGTATAGATGATAAATAAAAACTATTCCGCATTTATTTATATTTTACATGTAACAGTCAAAATTTATATTCAGGTAAGTAAAAAAATAATAAAATGTATGTGATTTTACAATAGACACGGTGTATAGTCTAACTAGGCACATAAGGTTAGTGTTTGGTGTAACATAAGGTTAGTGTTTGGGTTAAGTATTGAAGAGCGTTCAGAATATTAAGCGAAGTATTTTCCTTAAAAAGCCTTCAGTGCTTGAAAATCTAATTTTTCAATAAGTAAAAATCCGACTTCGTAACTTAATCTTCAAATATGAGCTTTGTATGCGCAGTATTTAAACGAACGATGGAGCTACTCGTAGCTCTATTTGTACTATCTCTAAAAACAAATTAGAAACAAGAAGATTGGCAAAATAATCAAAAATAATATTAATAAATCTCATATTGTTGTGATGCGAAAGTGACAAATGTGTCAACCTATCTCCTAGGTAACATCGAAGTCGGAAAGCTACGCGCACGTATACTTAAAGATCGTTGATTAACTATTGTACAACTATTTGTTACAATTACAAGATGTGTTATATTAAATAAACACCTTGAATGCACAAAATGATTGTTTAAGAACCCGACTTAACCCTGCAATTGCAAAAATGGTTGAAATTAGGAGATTCTATCTCGTAGGTAATTAAAAGCATCACCGCACCTCGCATTAATTCATCGGCTATTAATCACAGAAATCTTAGAACAAGTCTAGTTGGAATTTATTAAATCTCCGTGACACTGGTTAACCTTACAGCGTGTTGAAAGTCAGACGGTAATCGTTTTATAAAACGGTTGACCCTGATTAATAACGAAAATAAGCTAGATCAAAGAATATGTACATACTATTCATAAATCTCAGTAAAGTTTTTACACCTTTGTTAAGACGACAGAATTATGAATAAAAAGGCCAAATCTACATACAATTATAAATTTAGACAATAAAATGTCTCTCTTTAAAACCACATTCATTACGGTCAGTGCGATAGATAATAAAATATTCGCTGAAAAACGTGACGTTTTTTTAGCATTTATATTCTTTGAACCCTTGATGTCAATGGACCACTTAACACGAGTAGAAGGTCGACAGACACTTCATTTGTTTTGTCTCGTACTTAAGAATTGAATCGAAGGGCATTCAAATTCTCTTAATACGTGAAAACGTGTTTTCACAACGTATCCAATTGAAAATCGTTACATTAAGAGAAATTCTTGGATTAAAGGGATTTATAAGTAATACTTATTCAGTTATTTATTAAAAAATATTGACATAAAAGCGTAACAGTAACTTTCGCAAGAGTTAATTAAAAACAGTACAAATTTAATTAACAGAGTTCGAAAAACTATTATTAGACTATGTATTTTTAGACTTCTAATTTTAAATGTCTAAATAATTTGATTATGTTTTCTTTTAAAAGGTCAGAAAAAATACAATCATTCTTCCTTAGTTTTAGTTTTATTTATACAAAGAAACACTACCTATTGCATATTTATTACCTAAAGCTTACAAACGTTTAGATTTTAGAAGCCAATTACTTTGTTATAAATACTTAATTAATACAATAGGTAATCTAAGTAAATCTCTTCGTATAGTAGTTAAATATAGGAGCTAGTCTGGCTCTGTCTTGACACCGGTCACTCATTAAATTGGCAATTAAGAAAAGTTACATACTGTTAAATGACAAATTTGACATAGTACATATTTTATACTCTGTAACACAGGATTAGGTTTACATGATAAGGTATGGTATAGTTGCATGTGAGGTAAGTCATGTTGTATTGTTCTGCCCTAAATTGGAAGACGTGATGCGCCGCGACGCTTTCCTACATTTACATTTAAAGTGGTCGAAGATTGTCGGGCTGGCTATTATTCATCATACAGTGATACGATTGGTTGGCTTTATGGTGCAAGTTATATCATGCCTCTTTCATTGAGAGGTTATGAATAGACAAAATATTGTATACAATGTTACTTTCGACTTTAGTGGAACGAAATGTAAATTGTGGATATAGTTAATTTGTGTGGCAATGTAATAGCAGTATAACTGTCATATTATTAACTTCTCATACCTATTTAAAATTGGGAGAATGAATAGGATTAGTAAGAATAGATTAGAACAGTAAGAATAGAGTAGAACAGCAAGAATAGAGTAGAACGGCGTGCTTATTTTTTTACCATTCCGTAAAGTCACTGCTTTCCCAAAAAAATGTTTGAGACTCTTAGCAAAGCCTAGCTATTATAGGCTAAGGCTAAGCTCCTACAGGTTTATAATTTAATTGAAATATGATAATTACAAAAAACATATAAAGAGTCAAACCGCTCGGAAGATTTTATCAATAACGCTTCTAATGCCTTTGAGATATAACGAACAATGTATTTTATGTGGTAACAGATAGTCTGCGATTCTACCCATTTTATACCCAATATGGGTACAAGTCAATTATATAGTAAAGAAAAATATCGTAATGAACGCTTATCCCTATACAATTGTTAGGTTATGTGTATTCTACCAAATGACATTGAAACAGCGAAATTACAATTTAACTAATAAGGAATTCCAACCCGACATGTGGTATCCGGTTGAGTAAAATAGACCACCCTCGTTTCTTACCGAGATGTTGTGAAAGGTGACTAAGGTAAGTTAACGTCAGGCAGGCGGCCGTTCGTAAAATAAGTAGCCAATACATGCAATAACATTTTAAAAACATGTTGTGCCGAGCACTTAGAGCGGCATAAGGGCAGGAAAATGAATGAAATGTATAAGGAACTCCAACGACAAACAATTGTCTTACTCGTGACTGCGATCGATTATGAAAAATAAACGTTAACTTTTTATTATTTTCTCAGTTTGTACTACTTTCTGCATAACAAAGCCGAAAGTAGGTTAGGCAATTATTTTGTTAACTTTATGCTCAAGTAAACATAGTAAATCCTAATAAATCAGTACAAGAATAAAGAGGAACTACAAACGTTTTACATCACCAGGTGTGAAAATTATTTATGGGCATTTGTATAACAACTGTCTCACCTTCACACAGCAGTATCAGCATGAGCACAAAAGCGCGCACGTGCCATATGGACCCCATGCTGCGTCACGAGCCCGGCCAACTGTGCGACCTTGTGTTCATCTCATTCCATACTCTGCAAAAATGCAAAAAGTGCAAAGGTGAATATAACCCAAGGTGTAAGTATTGATATTTCCTAAAATCAAATTCAAGTAAGCTTTATATGCTTCACGTATAAGTGTGTTCTTACTTAATTTAAACTTTTGTATTGGCAAATATAATATGCTTAATATTGTAGTGTCTTACGCCATGTGGTATCAGACTCAATAGAATAGACAACCCTCCTTCTTACCTAGGTATCGTATATGGCGAGTAAGGTAAGTTGAAACACCGTGTGGTATTCGGCTGAATAGAATAGTCCACCCTGATTTCTTACCAAGGTGTCGTAAAAGGCGACTACGGTAAGTTGACTCGCCGTGATCATCCACTTCTCGGGGAAGAAGAAATATCGTGAGAAAACTTAGAGAAGTCCTGGAATATGTGCAACCCCCTTTTATAATAGAGCAGCCTGCTCTTTACGCCAATCATTCTCTTGAGGAAAGAGAAAGCCTTCGTCCAGCAACATAATAGTTACATTATATATTTTTTTTATTTGCCATACTACGATTATAATTGTGTTCTTTCATTGACATCCGAATGCAGTGATGAATCAAATTTTAATGCATAGTTGAAGTAGTGGAATCTAGTCCAATATATTTATAACGTTCGTACTTTAGGATACAAATAAAAAATTTCTAAGGACTATATTTTCATATTATAAATGAGAATGTGTAAATAAACAGTTTGTTTATTTGCCCTTCTTACACGTCCGAACGGAGAACCAGATCGATGTGATTTTCTGTAAACAAACAGTTACAAGACTGAAGAGTGACATAGGGCAAGCTTTATCTCATAACTCTATACAAGATAGTGAAGAAATATGCAAAACGTTACGCATAATACTATCTCAATGATGTTTTATAGAATTAGTAAAAAATTACACTTCTAGCAGACTATTTCACCCAATGGCGAATAAAAAATATATAGAAGACTGATAAATATCAGGAACAATCATTAAGGATTAATTAGTACGAGGATAAATAATTTTGAAAATTGCTAACTTAAGAGAATGCAAGTTTAAGGAAATGAATAAGCAAATTTTCTGCCAGCAAAATATAACTTCATAGTAATATTTTCAGTAGATTCGGTGTCTAGGGAAATCCCGCCCTCACCTGAATAGTGTGGTGTAATTGCGCATATATTTTTTTTGCCCACAAATTTGAAGCATATTTTAGCTTCACTATTATAACAGTAAAGAATACTCACATAATATAATTTTACTCACTTTAACATTGATTATGGTGTCAGTTATTATAATACAAGTAATAAATAAAAATAAATATATTTAATAAATTCTTGTTTGTTTATGAATTTGACGTTAATTGCATAACAGTACAATTACTGAAAACGAGATTCCTAAGTAGTCCGCTTGACAAATTTATTGAAATTTACCATATATTTCAAATCATGTGACCAAACAAGTGTTAAATATGAATGTGAATGATGCCGAAAATGAGATGGATTGTGTTAAGTATGACATGAATATAAAAGGAGCAGCGCCGGAGATAATGAATGATAGGAGAAAATGAAAGAGAAAAACATGTGGTGACAAGTTTACATATAGTGGGATAAGGGCAGGAAAATTATGAATGACTATGATTTCTGATATCTGAAAGATTTCAACGCTAATAATTTGATGAAGTACATTTTTATTGACATAAATAAAATTTTAAGTTACATTTGAATATAATATTTTATTTTTTTATCAAACTATAACATAATGTAAGATTCTATAACAATTTACAATAGGAATATGAAATGTTTAAGGTTTGGGCCATTACTTATGCTATATTTAGGATGAAAAAGAGAATTTTAAATTTGCACTAAAAGTAATCTACGACGATCTTCAGCCACAGTGAAAAAATGGCTTAATAAAAGTGGCAAGACAAAGTGGCTTGTTTGATCGCTGTATTATTTAAGTGTTGTTCACCGTATCGTAAATTTGGTCGGCTATTTCCTTGAAAAATAAAAAGAAGGTCATTTTACGTTATAAATTTCCATGCAAGGGAGTTCAGAGAGATTTTAAAAACAGAAGCTCCCTAATCGTTCCAAATTGAATTGCAAATAGATTTGACATATTTTTAGCATCTGTGCAATCTCGAATGAGTACCACTGCAAGATTTAATTAAAAATTTTATAAAGCTCTTACGAGTTGCAACTCGGCACAAATTATTTCGCAAAAACAAGTAATATTAAGTACTCACTAAATGTTTTTTTGAGTAATATGATTTTAGCTATTTATAAATAGTTTTACAGAAGGATTTTTCTTATTATTTTTATCAATGAGAAGTTCGATAAATGAAGACTGAAAAGAACTACTGAAAGCAATCAGTATATTGACGTATGAGAATATTCTTTTTATTTTTCAACCAATGTTATAAATTAAAAGCAAGTACCTACTTTACGAGTATATATGTCTCTTTAACGTTAAACGATCCTATGCCACCTGGATTCAGCGATATTCTATAATCTTTATGAGGTTCCTCTTCACCTTGTAGTAACACTGCGTTTTATATTTTAATCGATATTTCGGATCGATATTTTAATACCTAGGGACCCATTATTACCCCATATTTGTACTGCCCATTCCATTGTCAGTTCAGTGTCGCAACACGTTATATCGATTGTTTATCTTTTTCTACAGAGGTCCTCGATTTTTGATTTCACCACGCAAATCGCTGAGCGACTCGTAAGTTTTTGGAAAGCCATGATCACCGATCAAGTTTCGGATGCATATGTCATTATTGACAACACACAATGTTTGAATATCTTTAGGCAGTTAGGGGTTTTTGGAGGAAAGATTAGCTTTCATAACGATGTTGATTTTAAGGACTGATCTCGTTATAATAAGAAATAGTAGAATTAATACTAAATTATATGTTTGACAATAACATATAAATCTTTCAACTTAAGACATTTTTACGAAACAACCATTGCATTGATGAATGCACGTATGGCGTCGACCCACGGCCACGCATCATTCGTCAAACGACGCTCGTTTCGGCTGATATAGAAAAAACTTCCCCTAACACTTGATTAATGTTTGTAAAAACCCCAATTAAGAGCAGTCGAACATTTAAACTTTACCCGTATAACTAACAGCTGCTTACTAAATTAAGGGATCGTCAATAGATTTTACTTATATGAGCGATGATATGCAGAAATTGTAATTACTATGATCGATTAAACGTTTGTTTTTTCAGGTTAACACGTATTTCTGTTTGCATGTAACTTTATTCACGAAAACTTCATTTTACACTTAAAATTACTTATCTAACAATGATATCGTGAAAAGGTAGTGGGACTCAGCTTAAAGCTGCTTTTCAGCCTACGCCTTGTACCAATGCTGCCAACATTGTTTTTTTTTAATTTAAATAAACCAAATTAAATTTAAAAAAAAATGTAATCTAAATAAAATCTAAGTAGTGCATGAGCTGTTCAAACGTTTTATTATCTCCTGCAAATCACAAACCAGCGCGTACCCACTTTGAATATTAGTCACGTTGTGTGTTATTTGAGTCTTTTGATATTAAATGAAATGTAAAGTAGCCTGTTACTATACCACTGAGCTAGTACCTCATCTGGCGTTGCTATCTGCCTCAATTTTATTGTCAGGTCGCATATATCGGAAACTATTTCAGCATAAGCAGTTTGTTTTCCTTCACTATCCCACTACGCGTCGCCCAAAGTGGTCTGGCATCACAGGAGGCACCCTTACTTAGGATGACGTTCCCCAACGCTAGTATAGCTTCTGCGCACTACTCTCCTAATTAAATTAGATTATTTATTAAAACTAGTGGCCCGCACCGGCTTCGCACGGGTATAAAATATATAGCCTATGTCACTCGGTAAAAAAAATGATTAAAATCCAGCAGTTTTGTTTTATTCATTACTACCCGTGGCCCAAACGCGTCAAATTTGGAGTAAAACAATCCCCTGGGGTGGCAAAGTCGTCGGCCTCCTCGTGGCGCACCCTGGGCAAGCTTAGTCTTGGCGAACGGACCACTGTGGGGTGGCCAATCCAGTTGTCCTTCTGATTAGCAGAGGGCAATCTGGACAGGCTGGGGACTCCGGGGGGGCTGGGGTGGGGTTCCTAATGAGCGACGGGTCCGGTTGAGCTTACTCTAAGTCTGGCTGGACATGGTTACGGCCACCGTCGGCGAAACCCGGAAGCACAGCAATGGGAACGGGGACCTTCGGGTTGCGAGGAAGAAAACCTCTATAAAAAATTACCCGGTGGGGGCGGAAACGCCCACCAAGGCGTTGTGGCCCCTACTTGGGGCGCGGTCTCTCCCTGTTGACCGTGACATAACAAACACGGTGGGCAGGGAGCAACCGAGGGCAGCGATGGCCTCTCTTTGTTCTGCGGAGGGGGGTGAAGGGAGGCGGCGGAGCGGTTTCACCAACTGTTGTTCTGGATCCAATCTGCTGCTGGTGAGTCCAGGTGTTAGTGACTCGCCCAAGCCCATCGTCTGCCGCCCTAACTGGGGACCTTCGGGTGTTCCGAACGGGGTATATCGGACGCCTGGCTTACAGGTCCCCGAGGCGGTCGGTGCATCTGGTGCAACCGATGCACCGGTTAGCGGAGGGGGGCTTCTCTTTCGAGGGGCCCCTACCCGAAGAAGGTGTTTGTTCTCTGGGATCAGAGCTGTTGGCGGGATGGGGGCAATATGTACAATGATAACCCTGTCCTTGCCATCGGCAGCGTGGTGGAGCACACAGGTCGTTTTAGTCGGTGCGAGTCCGACATAACTGCCGCCTGTCCCAGTAGGGCGGCGGTACCCATAAGGAGCTTTTTTCTGTAAAAAAAAAAACAATTCCCCTTTCCCTATACCATGAAGATTCCCTGCTACCTTTGGAATATCTAAATTCATATACTACATTTTTACTTATTTACTTTTACATTTTCCTTGAGTATTTTATTTTTACAATTAATTACAGAATGTCTTTATATACAACATTCATTTTTTTTTTCATAAAGAAAGAATCTTCATTACACAATACAAACAAAGCGAAATATAGTCGGATATGTGAAAAAAAAACCGTCCAATCGCAGCTAAATTCGAAGTGCTATAAGACAAAGCGCGCAATCGCTATACCCTGCATTTTAAATCTGTAATATCTTCGAAAATGTTCATTTAAATTACAAATGAAGAAGAAAATGTCAAAAAAATGCTATTGTGGGTCCATAAGAGATAGACATAATATGTATACCATCGCGGAGTTTTCTGTAGACCTTTTCAAGGTGTACAAATACTTAGTACATTATTTTGACAAATATTGTAGGGTTCGGCCTGCGTTTGCAATGTAAACGGAAAATAAATGTAACTATTTACGACATCACATTGGAAACCTCAATAATGATAGTATTTCTTTACTCCATATTAAATGTTTATAATAAAAGTTTATAATATGTCAGATTATACAAATAAACCTTTCTCTTCAATCACTCTATCTATTAAAAAACAGCATCAAAATCTGTTGCGTAGTTTTAAAGATTTAAGCATACAAAGGGATATAGGGACATAGGAACAGACAGAGAAAGCGACTTTGTTTTATACTATTTAGTGACGTTTAGCTATTATAACTAACGACGATATTTCTCCTTTATTCTTATGCAATAATAAAAATCAATTTTCCCAAAGTCAACTCATTTACTCTTTCTCAAAAACTACTTAATGACACATATGACAGCCACAATGCTATTTCATATTAATGACTAACTATGAAGGAGGTTGTATTAAAAAAATGTTGTAACAGTCGACCATCCTGACAACATTTGCGAGCCCGCAAATCTCATAAGCTGACTTCAGGGAATGAATCCACCACCGATTCGGAATGCTGATTGTACTGAGAAGAATCGGCAAGAAACTCAATACTTGCTCTTTTAATCTGTAAAAGAAAAATCATTTCGCACCTTAAGCTCACCCTCAATCACTGTCATGGCATAACACAGCTCAATAGGTGGCAACCAACTCAGCAGATACACACGTAAACAGACTCGCAAATGATAACGCTAAAAGAACAATCACCACATCTAGGCAGAGTCTAGCTGACAGTCGGTGCAGATGGCCACAGTCTAGAAAACAATCGTTACAACTGGAACAAATCCAGAGAATAATTGTCATTCTAGCTGACAGTTCTATCGAACAATAGTCACGGGCGCGTCTATGGCCTCACATAGCACATCGTCACGTTGATCTTACAGAGTTAATAAACCGAATACCAATTACCATCATAATATCATCATAATAATCTCTCCAATAAAAACTCCATTTTTTATTCCATAGCATCGCATATCGCAACTATCTCTCAAATTATACGAAATTCGCACTCTCCGTGTTGTCTCAAGATATTGATCGTCATTTGTCTTTTCTTGAAATTTCCTCTTTAATCCTCTTTAAATTTCCAGATATTCCTTTTGTCCGCTCTATTTGTGAGTTTAGGTTACATCCCCTTCTGAATATAATAAACGACGATATTTCTCCTTTATACTTATTATATTATTATATTTATTTAATAAATAAAAACATTTTCCCAGAATCAACCCATTTACTCTTTCTCAACAACTTAATGACACATATGACAGCCACAATGCTTTTTCATATTAATGACCAACTCTAAGAAGGAGGTTGTATTAAAAACATGTTATAACACTATTATTTTGATAACTGTCAATTTTTTTTCCATACTAAATCAAAGACAAAATTACGTTTAGCTGTCATTTATGTTTTGTTATTCCACTGAAATTTGCGTTTTATTATTTTACTGTCATAGTCGTTTTTGTTATACCACGTTTTATAGAGACTTGACGGGATAAAATAAATGCGGTCGAACGGGATAAAAAGTATCCTATGTCCGTCTCCTGGTTCTAAGCAACCTCTCCACCAATTTTCAGCCGAATTGGTTCATCCGTTCTTGAGTTATAAATAGTGTAACTTAGACCAACTTTCTTTTATATATATAGATAATGACGGACATTATGAAAATGTGAAGATCGAAAATTTAATGTTTTTGTAATTTGTGCTGATATAGCCGTTCTTATAAAAACGACCGTTTCGTTTTGGACGGACATTGTCGTCATGCCACAAAGTGAACATCGCTTTAACGGCAATAGACGCTAATGTCTGTCAGTGTGCTAAAATATGGAATAAAACGTCTATGACACTTAACAGATTGTATACAAAAAGAAAATATCTAAAATTACGTATCATTAGTACTAGCGTATTTCGGTTCCAAGAATTTATCCAACCATTTAACTTCTTAAAGTTCTCTTCCAAATGCTCACCAAAGCGAATAATGATAATGGCTTTCTGATGTTGATTCTCAATTTCTTTATAAATAATTTGTAAGTCGATGAAATGAATATTTATTTTTCGTAAAATGGCGGATGCGAAACTACAAAATGTAACGACAGATTATTTTATTAATGAGATACAATTTTAAATATCGAAAAGTAAACTAATATCGATCGATAATAGTCAATAATAGATAAATAGATCGATAATAGATAAATAGAGCGTAGAAAAAAAAACGGTTGCATGTAAAGTCGGTTTTACGGGCAAAGATGTTACGTGACAACGTCTTTTTCCCAGTAGAATATTTATTGATATGAATATTATTAAATTGCACAATAGGAACAAGGAATTGAATGAAAATAAGAATTGCACAAATTTCAACTATAGAAATATATTTTGTTTACTAAAACATTGTACATGTAAACTTAAACTTAACTTAAAATTAACCAAGAACGCTCGAGAAAGAGACACAAGCACGCACCGATTCAATGCGCCTAATTCTCTAGTGCTGCGCGCGCGGCGGACCAATCATGTTTGAGTGGGAGAGAGACGCAAGGCATTCGCCAGTCCGGCGGGCCTCTCTTTCGTTCGGTGACTCATCGTAACAGACGTGAGTGGGCGTTACACTTTTTCATGAGTGACTCCAAGCCGTAACCTAATTTAAGACGTTGTCACGTCAAAATGTTAAATTTGACATACAACCTTAAATTTTATCCCAATCTCACAATACTTATTTACATATATATTTATTTATATGAGACGATTACACACACGGCTTTCCGTTGCTAAAGTAACTTGTCTTATTTATAACAAACAATGGTCATATACATAGTATGTAATTTTAAATATACATATATTATTTAAAATACATATTTAATACACTCAAACTCGAAGAATCAACAAATTGCTTTGAAAAAATGGAATCGAACCTGCGACATGGGGAGCTGAAAGCAGGGTCTCTGCCAACTGCGCCAACGAGCCTGTCAAATTTATACTATATAACTTACCGAGTTGCATAAATTACATTTAAATAATTTATAGAATAAGGCGTTACTTTACGAAGGTCCATAATATAAAAGTAATAAAAATATTATTTTGCTTTAATCCGTGATAAAAGAAAATATATGTAATGCTAAATGCAGAGATTCGTTCTCATAACTGATACATGCAAGAATTTGTAAAAAATGATGCACTACCAATAACACAACAATACACAAGCACTGCACACATTCACCACCACAATCTCAACAATTGTTTTGCCCCGTTACCGAATCATCGTCAGGAGATAGAAAATGATAGGCAGAGCAAACAACCAAAGACTTTTATTACTTTTGAATTACATTGAAGTTAAAGGCAACATTAAAAGGGCACAGAAGCATATTGGAACAACAGCGCACCTATTTGGATGTGTGGGCGAAAGTATTTGATTTATTTATGATCTGTGCTTTTTATTTCCGTATCCGCGTCGACATGCTCTTGACATATCACACGCGAAACTAGAGAGTCATAACATAGCATTCCACCCACTGGTTTTTATGTGTTAAGCAAACATGTGTTTCGTTATTACAAGAAACAATTTGTATAGAAGTGTTATAACGAATCTTTGGAATTTTTTGTGGAGCGATCATAGAGTTATTATACTAGAGTTGGGAAGACAGCTCAAATGTGCCATATTACAATAAAGAGAAAGCAAATAAGGAGAATGATCATCATCATCATCTATCTATTTTTGCGCGTGCGTAGTCAGTAAACGTAATTTTGAAGGTGTAATAAAAACATAGTTCTTATACTTAGAGTAGGGAAGCGATCCTAAAATTTTCCATATTACAATAAAGATAAATAAATAAAGAGAAAGCAAATAAGTGTTAAAATTTCAAATTCAAATATTCATTATTCAAATAAACTTGTAAACAAGTACTTTTGAATCGTCAACTCGCTGGTTCGAAAAGCTGTTCCTACCGAGAAGAGCCAGCAACTCGGTGGTTGCTTTTTTAAAAATATAATTCTTATGACTAGTTACATTTAGTCATTACTGTCTTATACAGGGTCTAAGCGAGCTATATCCACACATTCCTATCTTCTAAGTAATCCTCAACAGTATTTGGCTTTGATAGGCTTTCTGGATCAGTCTTTTTTTAACAGTGTTTTTAAACTGATATAATGGCAAAGCCAAAATTGATTGGGGAATTTTATTATGGAATCTTATACCCAGACCCATAAACGATTTACGTACTTGCAAGGCGCAAAACAGGAGCCGCAAGCTTATGTCAGTTCCTACTTTGTCTAATATACATCTCATCTTCTCTCTCATTATTTATTGTAAGTCTTGAACTTACAGTACCTGCTTATTTACTTAATACTTACCCGCCTATAATATGACTCCACTACACCTATTAATAAAACTATGGCAGCAATACTTCTAATATAGTAATAAGAATAATAATATGTTAATTGTAATAAATATAAAAATTAAAGAGCTAGAAGTAAATATTAGTAAAATAATATGTAATAAAAGATAATAATATATAAAATTATACAATGTACTATTTGCATGCTTATAATAGGCAGAATGTGTTGTTCTAGATTATATTTATGTAACATCACTGTGTACCACATTAAGCAATAAATAAATTTGAATTTGAATTTAAAACAGTAAAAGATATTAATGTTCGACTTTAGCATAGTCTTTGCAAGAACTTTTATGACCTTTTAATAAATAAAACCTCAGCGGTAGCCTGAATAAAATTTCAACAGGAAATTTGCCAAATGACCCGAGTGGTGATTGATCTCGGAAGGAAATGTATTTGTCAACTTTTCTCATTTTTCTACTAACAGCAATAAAGTATTGAAGTATCCAAAGTCACATTACAGTGCTAGTAAGTAAGAGCGTGAATTTATTTTATTTATTTCATTTATTTTATTTTTTTGATATGGCTTGCATTCTACTTTTCCTTAAATTTAACTTGAAATATTGCTTCTACAGTTTCAAAGACAGTTTATGACAATAAAAACTATAATTGCTATACTTTAAAATAAGAAATTGCAATTTTAAAATAGTGATGTGAAACCATGATTCTGCTCTTAAAAATATTATTATAATCTATATCTGTTTTTATTATAAAATAAAGCCAAAATCCCCAAAAGCTGTCTGTCTGTATGTGATCGATTTTTTCAAAGTCTACAGAACGCATTTTTGTACGGTCTAATTAATTGTAGATCTACAAAAATAGTAATAAAAAGTCTACGACGATATGTCTCTATTTCTTAAGATTAACTCACAATAACTACCTAAGTTCAAAATTTCAATGAACATAACTACATACACTTATTTCCACGTGGGCGAAGTCACAGACAAAACTAGTTAAGTTATAAAATTGTAATTTATAAAATAAGTGTTACTTTGCGGAAGTATATATTACATCATCTTCCTGCCCTTATCCCACTATGAGTGGGGTCGGCACAACATGTTACAAACATGTTGTCACATGATTTGGCTATGTATTTTACGACCGGCCGCCTGCCTGACGTCAACTTACCTTAGTCGTATTTTACGACTCCTCGGTAAGAATGAGGGTGGTCTATTTTACTGAACCGGAAACCACACGGTGGGTCAACTTACCTTAGTCGCCTTTTACGACACCTCGGTAAGAAATGAGGTTGGTCTATTCTACTCAGCCGGATACCACACGGCGGGTCGACTTACCTTAGTCGCCTTTTACGACACCTCGGTAAGAAAAGAGGGTGGTACTATTCTATTCAGCCGGATACCACACGGCACGGAAGTATATATTACAAAAGTAATGAAAATATTATTTTTCCGGATTATCTGCCACAAATAAAAAATAATAATATTTTCATTAGTTTTCTAATATTGTTGTAAATTTATTTAGAAGCTCTTCTACAAAATCAAAAAGATGTCGAATACTGAAATGCCCTAAACAAAGTTTTTATATAATTTATCGCGCGATTTCCACACCATTAAAACATGATATGTTTTATCTTTACCCGCCATTAAAGATCTAAAGAACAAACTTTCCTTTAACGTAAGGTACAACACGCCAACCTTAAAAAAGTATGAAAGTAAATGCCGCTCAATAGCCCTTTAAGGGATCTTTTTTATTTGATTTGTGATTATGTTAATCTTTTCTATGTTAAGCCATTGTGTTGAATGGTGTAAAGACGGGAGTAAAAATATCGTCGTAAGTGCGAAATGTAGAGTAGAATCAAAAAGTGTATTTAGCACCCGAACGTATATTAAGGTAATTTATGCTACATTTATTACTTTATTTAATATGAAACCTTTGAAAAGGATATGACGTAAAGTAAATGCCCGATTTATTGTTTCAATATATCTTTTCCTTTTTTTTTAACTGTAAGTTATGTGTATATATATTCTTTTAGATATATCTGTATTTCCACTTTTATTTGTTTTCTTGTAAAGCCTTTATTTTGTTTCGTTTTTCCTATAATTATATTTAGTATAACTCTATGTCTTTGAAAATAATTAAATAAAAAAGTACCCATAGTAATTACTTCACATAAAAGTCCGATTAATGTTTTATAATATAATGTTAATTATATAATGTAAGTACTTACATAAATTCCGAGACTGGTTTAGCAAATATGTTTAAAGAAATATTAAAATACATAATCCGAGATAAATAGCTATTTATCGGGGATTATAGGAAAATAATTTTATTGTTACTTTTATATTAAAGATCTCCGCAAAGTAACACCTAATTCTATAAATTATGTATATGTTTAAAGTTTAAATATCTGTGTCAAGCGCTTTTATTTTATTAGACATAAGATCTCATTTTGTGAACCAGTTAAGCGATGCGCATTTATAACCGTGACCGCAGCATATATAAACATGACCCCTCTACACTTTTATTATAAGTATGGAAGATAAATACTACGTCAAACGTTCGTGAACCCGATGACGCGTTCGGGTGGTCTATCACAAAAGTAAGCTGACGTACGGGCGCGTGTAAAAATAAATAATTATAACAGGGTCGACCGGTGCGCAGTAACGCGTTGCGGTTTGCTTGTCTAAACAGTGCATCCGTGTGTTGACTTCCGACAGCGCTACCAACATTATAATTGAAATTCATATTACAACAACAATAGAGATTATATTTGAATAAAGGAGTGTCCATGTGGATCGCTCTATTTATTGGTGCGTATCGAATACAGCACTCCGGGCGAATTCTTGTCAAGTGCTGATTGAAATGTTTTAGCCAGCTTTTTATTGTGGTTTATTTATTCTATAACGATTCTACTTAAGTTATTAAAACAAATTTAGTTGTATTTTATTTGCATTCCATTATGGATTTTGTTACTGATAGCTAGTTATGAAATGACAAGAAACACTATGGTTTTTGTATTTAATCCTCGGTGGATTAAATTAAAATTACTGTGCTTGACCGTTGGGCACGTCTTCAGCATCTGTCTTATTTATTTTATTTTATTTCATGGAAACATTTATTTACTAGTTTTTGAATTAATCAGAGTGCTTAGTGCGAGTTTTTTTAACCTAATTGATCGCGTTAGTGTAACGCCAATTTGTATTTCGCTGTAACAGCGACATCTGGTGACCGCTGTTCTTGCGCCATATATATAACACGCACTGATTAAAGGTTACAGCTTAAAGATATTGTCTAAAGTCCATTATATATAAGTAAGTATAAGAAACAACTTTTGTATTTTTCTTATCTACATCTATAACTTTCGTGATTGACGGGTGATATTGCTTAAATATTAAAAATACGAAGGATATTGGACGTCCATTGAAATAAAACTCTCAATAAGGATAAGGAATGCCTAAAACCCGTTCAGAGATCGTTTCTTTGTGCCTCCATAAGTCTATTGTTATGACCACTTTTTGTATAAGCATTTTCGCTAACATGTGAATAAAAACATGCTGTGCCGTGTGGTATTCGGTTGAGTAGAATAGACCACCCTCATTTCGTACCGAGGTGTCGTAAAATGCGACTAAGGTAAATTGACCCGCCGTGTGGTATCAGCTTGAGTAGAATAGACCTTCCTCTTTCTTACCAAAGTGTCGTAATACAACTTAGGTAAGTTGACGTCAGGCAGGCGGCCGGTCGTAAAATACGTAGCCAAATCATGTGACAACATGTTTATAACATGTTGTGCCCCACTTAGAGTGGGATAAGGGCAGGAGGATGATGATGTACAATAACTAAGTAATATTAATCCACCACCACCAGTACCACAAAAATGCGTGTTCTTATTTTAAATCTTACATCGTATGCTGACTTTTTTGTAAAAAAGAATCTTTTGTAAATAATAATTAATGATATTGCTCCTTAACGTTATATCTACAAGTATATGTAAATTTTGCAATTGTTTACATTCTTAATTGAGTGCACGTTGGACCTAGCTTCACTTACGAAAAGCTAAATATACCATGTTTGCTTAGCTTTTACTTTGATTTTGACTTTGCACTGAGCATATAATGGAATACTTATTGAGGCCGTATAATATTAATTATAAAACATATCAATTAATAATATTGAAAGTTGTAAGATTTTCATATTTTTATTAGACTAGCATCTAGCATAGAAATCAGTGCGTCACAATTTTTTTCCCGAATTGAAATTTTGAAAAAAATAGTTATCGTGACTTAGATATAAGACATTTTTGAATAATTTTCACAGTTCACTTAGCGCACGCAAGGAGATCTTTAAATTTTGCCGATTTTGCAATATTTTTTATTGTTGCTCTTCTCCGATTCATCTAAGCGTGATGTTATATAGTCTATAGCCTATCTCGATAAATAGTTTTTATTGCTCCTCCTCTCCTATTCATCGTAGGGTGTTATATGCTTATAGCCTTTCTCGATATATGGACTATCTTACACTCAAAGAATTTTTCAAATCGGTCCAGTAGTTCCTGAGATTAACGAGTTCAAACAAACAAAACTCTTTAGCTTTATATATTAGTCATCATCCTCCTGCCCTTATCCCACTCTAAGTGGGGTCGGCACAATATGTTATTAATATGTCACATGATTTGGCTGCGTTTTTACGACCGGCCGCCTACCTGATGCCAACTGACGGTAGTCGTATTTTACGACACTTCGGTAAGAAATGAGGGTGTTATATTCTACTCAGCCGGTAACCTTTCAGCTTTATATATTAGTAAAGATATGTTCCACTAAAAGAAATATAAATAGCTAAAACTTAAATTCTGGCGTATTAATTATGTTATTTAATTAACTAGGACATTTCATAGACTAAATTTGGATTGGTATTTCAAAAGTTAATTATCTGCGATGTCTCCGGTCATTAACTTTGAATATTATATTTATTGAGTCCCTTAGTGAATACTTCTGACTAATATTTGTCTTTAGCACAAATTTCATTACGAAGATAATATTTTTATGAATCAGGTCGTAACTTTTTCTTATCTTGAAGTGGTACAAATACAAATATAAAAAAAAACATTGCTTTTATTTTTGTGATAGTTATGATTAATATAATGAAGATAAAAAATTGTTTTTAAGGTCTAGATTAACAACATTAAATATCTAGGTATTTGTAATTACAAACGTAATAAAACAAACTATATAAACGTTTTCTTAAAGGTTTTCTCTTACTTATAAACAATTTATAAAAATATAGGAATATCTTTAATTTTAAGCATATGTTATAAAAGACAACTAAAATTAAAAAATTAAAAGTATAAACGGAATTATTTTGCCCATTAATTTAGTACTAAAGTTATTTAATTCAATATTAGGCTTATTTGAGTTAGAAACATTGTAATCCTTATTTCAATCTATGACATGACGCTAAGAAAAAAACTTTTTGCTCGTCCAAGTTGTGGCTCTCTTTGAAACTTTGCAATTTGCCACAAAACAACTATTTTGAATTAGGTTACTTTAATACTAAGCGATATATAGTTTCGAATTAAAGCACAAAAAACTTTGAACTCATAACGCATTGAATGTCAAGAATAATAAATATAATCAAGACCTGAAATGAATAAAATAAAAATCCTCCTGCCCTTATCCAACTCTAAGTGGGTTCGGCACAACACGTTGTCACACGATTTGGCTACGTATTTTACGACCAGCCGCCTGCCTGACGTCAACTTACCTTAGTCATATTTTACGACACTTCGGTAGGAAATGTGGGTGGTCTATATTACTTAGCCAACCACACGGCGGGTCGGCTTACCTTAGTCGCCTTTTACGACACCTCGGTAAGAAATGAGAGTTGTCTATTCTACTCGGCCGGACACCGAACGGCGGGTCGATTTACCTTAGTCGCTTATTACGACACCTCGGTAAGAAATGAGGGTGGTCTATACTACTCAGATGCAACACGGCATAAGACCTGAAATGAATGATGTTAATTATAAACGAAATTTAAATCAAAGTTATAAAAAGTGTCGAAAAGACGGCCACCGCGAGATGTAAAATGAAAAATGGCCGAGGTGTAGACGGGGAACATTAATATTAATAAATAATAAGACGGTTCGCACGGTAGTACATAAATCCGGCACGCTGTCACCCGTCACAATAGTAATATATTAGGACAAATGTTATTACAAGCTTGACTCGTTATGTTATTTTTGGGCGCTCCCCCGAGTTACGAATTCGAGCAAACTACCAGGCTTACCACAGCACGAGCTTATGTACCTAATTCTGGAACGTTATACTAACTGGCTTGTGAGAATTGTAAATTACTATAAATATTACCTATAAGTTTTAATTACTCTTGGCAATTTCAGAAGCTTTATTCATCATTCTTCTAACACCGTACTAGTACCGTAGTACCGTACCGTAGCGTACTTATAGTAGGTATCTATATGTAAATTCTATTTGAGAAAACTGCCGGAATTAACACTGCACAAGTTTACTTTTGCACTTTTTAGAAATTCGACAGAAATACTATATTTGTTGTTTTTTATTAGCGCCCTTATCAATTTGCAAAGCTTGAAATAAGACTTAAATCCTAAAAATACTTATATGTATATACTAACGATATATTAAGATATATAGTTATAATAAATTGCATTATATGAAACACTTATTTAGATAATTTTGATTCTGCGCAAAATTATAAGAATTTAAAAAAACATTTTTGATTGAAACCCGAAATTTGATTTTTTCATTGTAAATACAATTTGAATCTGTATCTATATAACTAAGTACCAGTCGTCTAAACTTTTACAGGTTTAAGTTACACTTACAAAACTATTTCACATATCTGAATCAACCTTAGCTATTACTCGTAAAAATAATTTTTTATTCATAAATGTTCATACCTTGTTTTTTCTATTTAAACTCATTAAAACAAGAAACAAATACACATACACACGAAATATACAAATAAAATAAATATTATTAGATAACGTATCCATTATTCTGGTAGCGGGCGTTACCGATCGCGACACAGTTTAAATGCAGCCTTAAATAATAAATATCAAAATGTATTTCTGTCCTGTGCATTAACTATACTAAATGAATCGCTTTTACAGTTATTTAAATTTTTCATTATAGGTGTCAGGAATAACTTACATATTTGCATATTTTGGTATTGGTTTATATATTTTCGAATGTAACACGCTGTAAATATTCTGCTTTTACAATTAGGCACCAATGCGTTTTGCTATTAAAATCTGTGTTTAATTTATGTTTGGAATTTATTACACGCTTTTCGGTGAAGGAAAACATCGTGAGGAAATCTGCATATCTTGAAGAAATCTTGGAATATGTGTGTAGGTACACAACAGCATGTTGGGTCTTTCTCCCTCCCCCAGGAAACGGAGAGTGGAGGCCTATGCCCAGCTGTGGGAACGTAAAGTAAGGACCTGTTACTATCCCACTGCTGAGCATAGGCCTCCTCTCTCCGTTATTAGATGGAAGAATTGGAGCTATGACCTACCACGCTGTTACAATGTAAATTGGTAGGTAAGATTTATGCAGGTTTCCTTACGATGATATACTTCACCGAGAAGCATGTACAAAATTATAACTATCAATTCTCCATCTACTTCTATTCTCATTGCATCGTTTCCCCAATAAAGGGGGTCGTGACCCCACGATTCATGTCTTGGTGTTAACAACTATCAAACTATCTTTTTTTAGGTTAAATTAACGTTAAAACGAACTTAAGTACTAAGTTCTTGGAATATATGTGAAATATGAGACCGAATTGAAACTGTTGCACCTATAGATAACATAATTGGCAGACAACTTTATTCCTCTGAACTGCTGACAGCGAACGGAAATACTAACGACAAAATTCTGGCAACATTGTATGAATAAAAGCTACTCAAGCAACTTACGAGTATACTATATACTTGACAAAACAAATTATGAATAGTTGTCGAGAGATATTATAGTCTATTCTCTTCTTCCTGCCATTATCCCACTCTAAGTGGGGTCGGCATAACATGTTATAAGCACGTTGTCACATGATTTGACTGCGTATTTTACGACCGGCCGCCTGCCTGACATCAAATTACCTTAGTCGTATTTTAAGAGACCTCGGTAAGAAAGAGGGTGGACTATTCTACTTAACCAGATACCACAAGGTGGGTCATCTTACCTCAGTCGCCTTTTACGACACCTCGGTAAGAAATGAGAGTGGTTTATTCTATTCAGCTGGATACCTCACGGCGTAGATATTATAGTCTATTCTGCATCCTTATTTAGATACAAGTGGTCTCCACGACTTCTCTCCCAATTCCCAAAAGGAAATAGAATTTTTGTCTTATATTTTAATCTGGTGTATGAGCTTTAATCGTACAAAATTCATCAACATTAATCCAACGGATTAACAATGCATGCGTAATAGACAGAGACACTTTCGCATTTATAATATTAGTATGGATTTATAATTTTTACATGTATTTCACAAATTATACTTAAAATAAATGACACTATGTTTACTACTGAACCATAGGTTTCTCATTAGTGTCAAGCCTTGCTCGGTAATTTTTTACAAAATAAAACAAAATAAATAAGAAAAACTAGTTGAGTAGGTGGGTTCGATCCTAAGTATTTTCATTTCTCTAGATCACCCGTTCCCCGAATAAGCTACGTTGACTTGACAATTAATGCACAAAAACAGCAATAAAACGATTTTTTTTTACATAATACCTAGCTAGATCGATTTTTCTCCCCCAAAACCCTGCTGAATTTCAGGAAAATCGTTGGAGCCGTTTCCGAGATTCCGAAAATATATATACATACATACAAGATTAACTCATTTAAATATTAAAGATATATAGAAGATTAAGTCATTTTAATATAAAATATACAAGGCGAGTTAAATTAAAACTTATAAAAATGTATATGCCTTGAAAAACGTTTGCATCGCACTAGCCCGTTATAATTTTTAATTAAATTATCTTACGCGCAAGTGGCGACTCAAATTGAGCGGGTTGGAAGTACGGTAAAGTAATTATTTTTTGTAGGGGCTTTTATAGGGTGAAGACATATGGTCGCGACCGGCGGTAACAGCTATGGCGCTCGGACAATATGGTAAAGTTGTCATACGATACCAGGGAGTTTATGTTTTAATTAGCCGTAAGACCACCATGGATAATGCTTTGTTATTTCATTTATGACCCTTGTGCGCTGTAATTGAAGTCACGCCTGTTGAATAGATTACGCTCTATTATTAATGACGCGGACGGTTTTCAAATCAATTATATTATATATATATAACAATTTACTGTTATTTGGTTTACACAAAGATGATTATCATCATCTTCGTGCTCTTATCCCACTCTAAGAGGGGTCGGCACAACATGTTATAAACATGTTGTCACATGATTTGGCTACGTATTTTACAACCTGCCGCCTGCCTGACATCAACTTACCTTAGTCGTATTTAAAGACACCTCGCTAAGGAAGTGGGTGGTCTATTCTACTTAACCGGATACCACACGGTCGGTCCACTTACCTTAGTCGCCTTTTACGACACCTCGGTAAGAAACGAGGGTGGTACTATTCTATTCCGCCGGATACCACACGGCGTATTACACAAAAATGATGTTGAGAAAATTTTAACTAAACGTCGATAACGTTATAGATAGAGTTAAAGGAAAAATATTTGAATTTAAACTAGCGTAGCGCATTCATAGTGAATGTATAGAAACCGGAAATACTCACATCTTATTTTATCGGGATAGCCTGACTGATTTCAAGCCCATACGGGGCTCTTATTCGTGAGATCTTTATACAACGAAAAGAGAGAGAAAAAAAGTTGCTTACATAGAAGGATTTTTTCAATGTTTTGAGGAAATGATATTATACACAAAGTGACTTTAACTTAAATTTGTATATTACATCGTCATCATCTTTCTGCCCACTGTCAATGGGGTCGGCACAACATGTTATAAACATGCTGTCACATGATTTGGCTGCGTTTTTACGACCGGCCGCCTGCCTGACGTCAACTTACCTCTGTCGTATTTTACGACACCTCAGTAAGAAAAAGGGTAGTCTATTCTACTAAACCGGATACCACACGGCGGGTCGACTTATCTTAGTCGCCTTTTACGATACCTCGGTAAGAAATGAGGGTGGTACTATTCTATTTAGCCGGATACTACACGGCCTTTGTATATTACATCGTAACCTAATTATTATTAATTACATTCCATATGATCACTAACTTATTAGTGAAAACCTCATAAACATGAGGAAAAAGAATTAGTGTAATATTTGTAGGAACAATATTCCTGCACGGCAACCTTGTTTTAAGGAATTAAGCAGTGAATATTTTTAATCCGTAGAAAATAAAATTGCTTTTTAACCTCTAATATAACTATGTATATTACATACACTGAACTTCAAGCACTATTTCGAACTGGGAATTGGAGTTTAAAAACGAATACCTTTCCGACGAAACACTACTTTTTTATCTATTTGAGCTATTAACTATTTTTTACTACTAAACATGTTTGAATGCTGTGAATGTGTGCGTCAAATCCCTAAGGAAAATATTAGCGTAAAACGTATCTACGTAGTAGAAATAATGTTGGATTATTTTATACATATTTTTTAGAAGGTTAAAAAAGGTCATAAAAATTGAATTAATTATATAGTTGCCATGGAAATACTAACTACGTAAAATATGAACTAAACTTAGGTCTGTTATATTGTACCACCCTCATTTCTTACCGAGGTGTCGTAAAAGGCGACTAAGGTAAGTTGACCCAGCGTGTGGTATCCGTTTTAGTAGAATAGACCACCCTCATTTTTACCGAGGTGTCGCAAAATACGACAGAGGTAAGTTGACGTCAAGCAGGCGGCCGGCCGTAAAAACGCAGCCAAATCATGTGACAGCATGTTTATAACGTGTTGTGCCGACCCCACTTAGAGTGGGATAAGGGCAGGAATATGATGATGATGATTAGGTCTGTAATATTGCTTGCTGCAATAAAATCATCTTTACACAATTTGTGCTTAGTATAAATTTACTTAGTTCCAATCACATATGTATTCCGTGTGCGATAAAGTATTACTCGTAAATAAATAAATTTAACGGTCAGTCGCATATCAGGTATAGAAGGATATTTAGATTCTGGAAGAGAGTTAAATGAAAAAAAAGAAAGCAAACACGCCTTCATGTTTACGAAAATTAATTATTTAATTACAAGCACCTGACTGACCGAGCAGTGCTCGGTAATTATCCGTAATATAAATAAATATATAAATTATATATATATATATATATATATATATATATATATATATATATATATATATATATATATATATATATATATATATATATATATATATATAATTATTCAAATTGGTCCAGTAATTCCTTAGACTAGCGTGTTAGAACATTCAAACAAACTCTTCAGCTTTAATATTAGTATAGATATACATATACAATATTAACTCATTTAAATATTAATTAATATGGCAGGCGTTAGTACAACAAAGAACATTCAATAAAGTACATGAAGAACATTCTTGTTTCCGATCGCTTTGAGTACTTTGACTTTTGACTACTATATAGTAGCGACGTTGCGATTTTTTGGAATTTCTCGTTGTATAAAAGTGATACGCTTGATCTATAATTACATTAAACGACTAACTCATAATGTCTGTATCTAATACGTTACTAATTAATCAAAATTGTATTCACAATTCCTACAAAAAAGACGTTAATCAACCGTTTAAATGATGAAATAACTTTATATGCTAATTGTAAACTTATCTTCGATGTCACGTTTCAGTTTACGAGCCCCAATCGTAATGTCAATTAAACAATATGGCGGGTTGATACGCGCCAAATAACTGCAATTAAACGTTAATGTCGGTGTTCGTTCACGAATATTTTGATCATCCAGTTGGTAATATCTGGATAATCAAAATCCGAACGTTTAAGTAATTTTCCGTGCTACGAAAACGGTTTTGGAATTATTCTCAAAAAGCACGTACTATGTAAAATAATGGTATAGTGTTAACCTAGATTTGAGAATTTCATGGAAAAAAATAAATTTAGACACGCCGTCTCGGCTATATTGGGGAATCTACAGAACATTTAAAACCAACACTGGCTCTTTGGTCTTTACAAAGTCTATGTTCACTAAGTTTTTTACCTATATGCTTCACTCATTGCCATTCATATGCTCATATGCTTATATATGCATTAAGATTCAATTAAATAAAGTCAAACTACTCTCAGTCAGAAATCGATAATGATAATAAGTATCTTTTTTATTTTATCTTTATTTTGTTAACAAGAAATAAGATAAAACAATACGTGATTAAGTGTGCTAGTGTGTGTGTTTGTATGTGTGTGTATGTGAGAGAGAGAGTGTATTTGTGTGTGTGTGGATGTGTGTGTGTGTTTAGAAGAAGCCTATAATAATTTTTCAATGTAATCTTCTGTACCTTATGATGAAGGAACACATCGTGAGCAAACCTGCGTATCTCTTAAAAATTCCTTAGACATGTGTAACTAACCAATTTGCGTCGGAATAGCGTTGTGGGTCTGAGCGCCTTTTTGTGTCAAGCCCATTCCCAGCCGTGGGATAGTAACGGGCCGTCATTTTATACTCTTGAATGTACATTGTACGACTCTAATATTGGCTTGACGATACGATAAACGTTTTTATTAGATCCTTTTGCTTAGTGCTTTTTCCGATAAAATATATAATAACAATAACAGTGCTTGAAATGGTTCTTGGGCTTTATAATTGGTTTTTAATGTCCTTAATGTCGTGTAAATAATTTTAAACGTACATGCGATACAATAAATGCGTGTTAGTCTAGACTACAATTAATTTCAGAGCTTTTAAGTTTATAACATACTTTTAAAGTGTGCGCACTCGTTCTTTATTGCACACCAATGCTTTATAGTAATTTAATTGAATAAACTGTGAATGATAAAACGAGTCCATGTTATTACTTCAAAAGACGATTAAGGTGTATATAATAACAAATAAACGTTATAATCTTGATAGTTTTGGTTGATTTGATATTAAATCATACACGAACGGCTTAATGGATATAATGAAATTTCGTAAATAGATAACTTACACATTGGATTTACCTAGAATAGTTTTCATAACTGAAATTCCAGCAGATGCAATAATCAGATAGCACTATCCTATGAATAAAATTAAATGTCCCATGTATAAGCAATGGAAATGTGACTTTATTCTTCGATAAGGCGAGATGTTCGCATATGACAATATTATTAATTTTGTATGAAATTGCGGTTTCTATTATGTTAAGGAAGCTTCCATAATCTTTCCTAGAAAACTCCAACATTCTGAATTGTCATATACTACATTCAAATGGCAAAATTATTAGAAAACACAATATCTATTCAGTATATGTACAAAGGTATTTTAAAACCTTACTCGAATTAGGAATTTTACAGAGAATCGGAAACTTTGATTGAATTTACATCTCTGACTCTTAATTGTTATCGTTTTCAGATTATAATGATAGGCCATTTTTTCACCATGTATTTTGATGAACATTCCAAGCTAATATGGTTTATTGCTAATAATTATTTGTCTAAAGCTGTTAAAAGAAGCTGAGCTTTCTTAGAAAATTAAAATTTATTGATATTGTTGTCACAAGTGGCTGACCCGTTGGCGCATGTTGCAGTAACCGTGCTTTCAGCTTCGTGGGTCGCGGGCTCGATTTCTGATGAAGCCAAACATTTCTAAAACCAATTTGTTGGTTCTTCGAGTTTAGATGTATCTATATATTTAAGTATTTGTTTAAGAATTAATTAGGTACTCGTATATAGTTACGATTTGTCTGTCATCCATAATACAAGTATTATGTTAGTTACTTTCAGTACGGAACCGTGTGTATAAGTTTTCCATATATTTATCAATATTATTTATATCAAATATACTCATGTCATCATCTTCCTGCGCTTATCCCACTCTAAGTGGGGTCGGCACAACATGTTATAAACATGTTTCACATGATTTGGCTACGTATTTTCGGACCAGCCGCCTGCCTGACATCAACTTACCATAGTCGTATTTTACGACACTTCGGTAAGAAAGAGGGTGGTCTATTCTACTAAACCGGATACCACACGGTGAGTCAACTCATCTTAGTCGCCTTTTACGACACCTCGGTAAGAATTGAGGGTGGTCTATTCTACTCAGCCGGATACCACACGGCGGGTCGACTTACCTTAGTCACCTATTACATCTCGGTAAGAAATTAGGGTGGTACTATTAAGAAAATATCCTCTCATTCTTGAACTACAGATAAATATTCAATAATACTAATTTGATTTTGAAACCGCTCCTAATACTCAGTATATGTAACAAGGTCACAAGTATATTGCATTACAAGTTTATGACAGAGAATCCACCGCGCTGCTGTAAAACCGCCTAACTGAATTAATTAAATGGCCAGTAAAGTTATAGCGTTCATAAAGGATCTTAATTTTAAGCCGAACCAAATTTCCAGAAGGCTTTTTGTCGTATATTACATGAAAGCGAAGTTCGCCCCATGATATTGAATCGGAATTTCATTTTGGTGAAAGTTTTACGGAGACATGATGACTTAGTTCCAGTACGGAAGTCCAAGTTGCAGGGTTCGTTCTAATTTCTTAAGGCCTTTAGTAACTAACGAAGAAGAATTTTTAGCATTGCGAGATTTAACCTTGATAGCCAAAAGGTTCTCGTAGATGCGCCCTTACCTTATCTTTTTTTCTTGAACTTGAATTTTGTAAGGTAACGCTTGTATCTGAAAATAACATCGTGAGAAAAATTTTGTAGGGATATATAGGGATATACACTGACTTGACTGGCCCGTTTGTGCAGTGGGTAGTGACTCTGCATTCAGCTCCGCGGGTCGTGGGTTCGATTACCGCTGAGGGTGAACATTTTATATAAATGAATTTGTTAGTCTTCAAGTCTGGGTGTATATTTGTATTTCAGTATGTATTTAAAAATATAAGTATATATTCTCCAGTTGTCTGTCTACCATGACACAAGTATTAAGTTACTTACTTTGGGGACGGCCGACCGTGTGTGTAAGTGTCCCATTTATTTATTTATTTATACAACTTGCCAACTCGCAAAGTAGCGCAGTAGATTTACGTTGTAACATTTCCCTGCAAGGAGAGGGCAAGCCATTGTCCAGTATTGTGCGAGTAACCGTCGGCTAATATACGTTTTATGGAGATATTGGCCCGTAGCAATTTTTTTTAATGTCTTAGAATTTTGACTTGATGTATGCTTATCAGTAAGCATTGTGCTAAGTGTAACTGGTAAGGTATGTGAACGTTGTCTGCGTCTGAAACTTAGCATTACATAGATTCTCATAACAAACGCGGATTATAGCAAAATAATTCTACCATAATTTCTACTTATAGCTCAACTATGTTCAAGTGTAATGTAAACGTTACACTTGAACTTAGTCAAATTCAAAATACTCTTTATGTAAGTAAACTTGTAAACAAGTGCTTTTGAATTATCAACTCTACTGCTGGTTATTACATTATATAACTAAGTCTATAATAATTTAAGCAAATATATTGCATTTTGATTATTAAATAAACATACGGGTCACATCGCGTTATAATCGATTACCTTAGTATAAGGTTCAAGTACCTACCTTAGTAAGGTCAAGTGCGGGTAGATGAACAAAATAATGACTGTAGTACTCGGGAACGAAGACGCCGCGGCGCTCCAGTCAGTTCGTGACCACGGTGGATGCAACTCTGCCGAAACGTAGAACCTTATACTAAGGTAATCGATTATAACGCGATGTGACCCGTATGTTTATTTAATAATCAGTATGAATCGCGAAAGTTTAAAATCTAATATTGCATTTTGTCGAAGAAACCAAACTCCAAAGCGAGTAAATAGTCTTAAAACCTAATCCATCATCGCTCCAAATCTCATTAGATCAATATGATTTTAAGCTCCATACATAGTTTAATAGTGACTACTTCTAAACAGGATATTCTGTGACAATTATTACTATATACAAGTAGTCACTACATAGAAGTAGCTATATCCTAAAAGGGTAATTGAAAATTATTATTTTTTTATTTTTCGCACTAAGGACGCTTCTCTTTAATTTTAATCTTCATATATATGTGTATTCTATAGTAGAATTCGCTTTGCAATAACGTAGCAAACTCAACAAAACTTCGAGAGATCACAAGGTACAATAGTTTAATATTCAAAGTTTCGTCCATTTATAGCAAAACTATTTTATGAAGGTATGTTTTGTTCCGTAAACAATTTTTAATATTATTTATACAATCGATAATTAAAAATCGATTCTATTTTATTATCATCCCTAACTATTGAATCAAAATTTACAATAATATGGTGAGACATTTCAAAATGTGTGACCACTTGGCTTTTCCTGGTAGGATCAATTAAATTAGTCTTATATAGCTGGATTAAATAAGGTAGTACCTTGGTGACCCAGCCTTGCTCGGTAATTTTTTTTAATAAATAAAAATAATGCGATTAAAAATATTTAAAAAAAGAATCTATCTGGGATTGATCCTAGTATTCCGAATTTGAAATCGTCCGTTATCCAATTGAGCTATCTTGCAAGTGACAGTGTAATTATCTTTTGCTTTCTCATAAAATTATAGCAGTTTTTTTCAATGCCTGAAAAATTTAATAATGCCTAACTAGATCGATTTTTCCCTCAAATCCCTAGGTACATGCTGAATTTCATAAAAATCGTTGAAGCCGTTTCCAAGATTCAGAAAAAAACATATATATACAAGTTTAATTCATTTAAATATAATAGAGATATTTTTCATTTTAAATTGATACGTTTTATGTTTCTTTAAAAAATGGTTTCGTTAAAAAGCCATGTTATACAAATGTGAGCGAAATTTCAAAGCCTGATCTACGATGTGTTACGGTGAAAACTGATTAATTGTTTGCAAGCTTAGTCGTGCCCGTAGCTATTTTAGGAATTAATCGCGAAAGCCTACTATTATAGGCATATCAATAGAACAATAGAGCTGATTAATCAACTCCTCGATAAATTATCTACGGGTATTCATTATGCGATATAAACAGAAACATACATTATGTTAAACCTTAGGCTTAATGTTTAGGCCACTTAACCCTTATCAGAAGTACGCGGGTTCAAATACTTATTTGATCATCAGTTTCAAAAGAACTAAGCATAAAATGTATTAAGGCACATAAAAAATATGAAAAATTATCTAAATTTGAGAATTGCTGTTCGAAATCTAAATATGTAGAAATATCTGCAACTGAATACATAACGGATTGAAAGCAAATGACTAACGATGACGTCACTATCAGCTCCTATAGAATGGAGTTTGGTTACATGACGGATTCAACTGTCAACAGCATAAGTGATTGAGTTTCAAACCAAAGAGACACATTTCCATTGTTTGCTTCCTGCTACGCTTAAATCTGTATTCAATAATCCATTCTGAAGAAATTTGTCTATTTTATGTAAGAAGCAAAGTGATTTAATTTGTTCGAACTAAAATTAAACAAATTCAAATACAAAATATTCTTTATTCAAGTAAACTTGTAAATAAGTGCTTTTGAATCGTCAACTCTACTGATGCTTCGTAAAGCTGTTCCTACAAAGAAGAGGCAGCATTCAGCGGTTGCTCTTTTCAATATAATTCCTATAACTAGTTACAGTTAGTCATTACTATCTTGTACAGGGTCGAAGAGTACCTATATCCATGCATCTATACAGCTGTAGCGACAAAGCTTGAATTGATTGCGGAATTTTATTATACAAACATGCAACTATTTCGCAAACTAAACAAAGTTGTTTTGATATATTAGAATTTGTCAGTAAATTGCCACTAAAGAACGCAATTTAGGTCGGACAGAATGTCTTAAATTACGTCTAGACCGGAGTTTGTGCACGAATTTTGGCAGCAAGTCCACTTTAAAGATTTGTACGGTAAACTTTACGGAATGGTCGCTTCGGCTTTGTAGGGTCGACACAACCCGCAAACCATATACGTAATAATGGAGTTGAAAGGCGTGATTTACAATCGTTCCTTAAGTAGCAGTAGTTTGAAACGCTTTTATGAATCAGAGAGCCTTTCAACTTTTATATATACTATTGCTATTTTAACGCTCCATGAGATTTATTTTATTGTTACATACAATTTTTTATCCTAAAAAGTCATGTAATTGTTTATTGTACTTTTTTAATATCTTCAGAACTCTGTTTATCTTTAAACTTTTCTAAAATTTTATGAATTACCCATGACATCATATGCTTGAACCGCTTACTTTTCACTGACAACGTATTAGTAAATGGAATTACAGAGCAGAAATGATAATAATTGAACAAAAAGTTGGTAGCAGCAACGCTTCAAAAAAAGGCCTAGTTTGACCAAAATAGACAAAAGGTTTGGTTTCAAAGTTTGTTTGTCATTGATTTTGTTCGCAGTTAAATCGAATGCACTTATCTTTTTTGATACCCAGAAAAGGAGTTGTAGATGTAAAGTTTCGATAATAGTTTACCGTAAAAGCTGTATTGCCTATAATATTAGATAAACAATATCGTGTGAAAATCTTTTTATGTTTAATAATTTTTATAGGGTATTTCTAGCTCATTGGCATTTTTCGAAGATGACTGCATTTCTGTTTAAGACACATGTTATCCTATCACTATCCTGTCAAAACGTATATTCCATCATTTTAAAGGTCGGCAACACACTCTGCAAGAGGTTATGGATGACGGCGTTACTTCAGGTAACACGGATGCACGTTTGACATCCTATTCCATTAACAAAAACAACAATTATATAGCAAGCTGCTACACGCAGTTCCCGCCGTGGTAACGCCGAATAAAAAGCTCATCAATAAGAGTGCCGTATGGGCTTGAAACTAGTCGGGCTCATCCGATAAAATAAGACGTGAGTATAGCCGGTTTCTATACATTAATTTTTAATACCACTCACGATAGTTTAAATCCGAAACTCAATGATTATAGCAGTGGATATCTAAAGTCAGGGGAATGCAACAGTCAATTCTGTTCCCGGAATCTATCTCACTCTATATCAGAGTTGTAAGATTAAAGAATGCTCATCGACAGTTCAAAGGCGAGTGTACAAAGAGCTAACACTAACAAGCTTATGTGCGCAGACGCTCATTTGCGAGAACCCGCAGCCATTGACGACTGATTGCTTAATTGCTTCGTTTAATCAATTGACCGCTTGAGAAACACGCACGACATGTTTAGACGCTACAGAATTATTGGTAAACTCCCTCGGGTCAATAAATCCTTTGTGTGGAGGACGATTTTATTAACCGATACGGGGACTAGACAGCTAAGCTTTGAGAAAGCGACACTACGGAATAGGCGAGCTATAACAATTTCAAATGCAGTTTGTTTTAAGACAAATAGGCGTAAGCTGTAAACATCGAAGCCCGCAATCTCGATCGCCGGCGCCTTTATATCAAAGGCAATGTTCGACATTTCAAATAAATAATGTTAATATAATCCAAATATATATTTCTGACCCCAGAGGCAGTACAGATAAGTTATCTATATAAATAAATATGGTCTGCCACTATGCACATATCAGGAAAAAAATGTTCGATAGATTTTAATTTCTTTTCTGCTATGAGTTTAATAGACACTTCCCTTATGAAAAAAATATTTTCATCCATTGTAAAGTTGTCAATGCTAAAAAATACATTTAAAGTGCTGTTTTTTTTTGGCATTAAGTGTACAATGCGGTATAGCGCAAATAACTATATAGATATACATATAGACGTTACATGCTTATTCCATTATATTTAGGCAGGTAACCATCTTACTTTTTACATAAACTGCGGGGCGTAGCATATAAAATAGGACTGGAGTCTACCATATATATTTAACTTGCTTTTACCCGCAACTTCGTTCGCATGGACTGCTGTCGCGTGATAGGTGAATAATAGATGGCGTTTTTCAATGTCACCCTATTCCAGTAGAATAACAGGATTTCTATAGTCTATATGTTACACCGGTGTATAAGGAACAGTTATGAGACATTTAATCTATATTTGTTCAGCGGATTCGCCTTGAAAGAGTGACAAACATACATCCATACTCACAAACTTTTGCATTTATAATATTATTAGGATTTATAAATTCCAAAAGTAACACAAATAATGAACCTGGACAGTTACGGCTTTGTACTGCTGCGCTAGAAGGTATATCAGCTGTAAAAACTAGGTTACACTACCCTCGTTAAATGTATTTTTCGACCTCGTTTGTCTATAAAAGTAAGCGAGCTATAAAAATTGTTCGTGGAATTATTTTATGATCTATTAAAAAAGCAATATATGTAACTGGATCTGACTTTGGTAGGTTGTGTACCTAGAAATGATTAACGGTAAATTTTCATACGATGTTCGCAAACTTTTGCAGGCTTTCAGCGAAAATGTTTTCCGGTAAATACGCCCAAGGACATTTCCATGGAATGTAATTTAAGATTTATGGTGTAGTAGTGTAAAAAATGGGAATCTATATAACAGATAATATTCTTTCAGTTAGTTTAAATAATGTTGCTCTAATTATACGTTAGAATTATTGAGTGAGTGATATGTGAGTATTAATAAAAAATCTAGAAGAAGCCACATTTACCGATTCAATAAACAATTCTTTCGAATAAAATAAGTATTCGTTCTAAATATGAACAATAAATACATTTAATACTGTATTTATATGTATAGTATTTTTGGAAATTGGTTGTACTATTTAAATTGTAGTTTTTCTTTTATTTACAGCAAAAATGTACAAGTTATGTCTATCTTAAATTACTTACACGCTAGGACTATAGAAATCATGCCCGCGTGGAATGGTCCCAAGAATGCTGGCAGCGTTTCCGCGCTGAATCGCTAAGCTGATTCTTTGTGCGAAAAAGGAGACTGTCAAATTAAATAAATTTAAAAAAATTGTCACAACCACGAGTAATAATACTGCTTTTAAAAAGCGTACTCATACAAAACGGGATTGTATTTGTCATCGAGTCATTTTTATAGTCCCATAAAAGGATTTACGGCCGCCTAGTTTACAAGTTTATGTTATCATCTAAAAGTAAAAGTTTTTTCAACCTCAAACATGTGTTCAACTGAACTTTGTGTACACGACACTTAAACACTTTATAAATTAAACCATACGTGTAGTTTTGCATCCATAAAAAAAAGGCTACATTATAAATTGTTATAAATGTATTGAGTAATATCGTCTGTTACTTTCGAGAGGGCCTCCTATATCATCTGTATTACAGTAGAGCTTATATAGAGCCCTAGATCCTCCACGCTACTCCAATGATTGGAAGTTTAATATGTTTATTTTAAGGTGTTAATATCATCTCCAGGCAGATAATTGTGATATCTGTCAAAGAGTTGCTAGAAATTGTGCTATCATTTATGTACTGGTTTACGTAAGGTACTTTAAAGTATATTTAACACTAGCTGTGCCGGCAGCTTCGCATGAAAATCAGTATCACAATTTTGTTCCCGAACTGAAATTTTGATCATAAAATCAGTTATCGTAAGTATGAGATTTTTTAATAAGTTTCACCGTATACTTAGTAAGGAAAGCTTAAAATTTTGCCGTTTTCGCAATATTTTTTATTGCTGCCTCTCCTATTCATCTTAGCGTGATGTTATATATGATGTTATGCCTATCGCCTTACTCGATAAATGGACTATCTGACAAAAGATTTTTTGTAATCGATCCAGTAGTTTCTGGGATTAGCGCGTTCAAACAAACATACTCTTCCGCTTTATATATTAGTATACATTGGTGGAGCTGATCGATTTTATATGATTTTATTATCTGGACGTGAAAAAACGTTAACGAAAATATTTTATTGTATTATTAATGTAAGTCTTGTTGGTTATCGTAATATATAAAACAATACTCTCAATTTTAAACTGTGTCTTTTTCTCGTTCTTGGAGGAAAAACGAAACTTTTTTATATCCTATATGATATCCCGATATACCAGCTTTAATTGAAATAATATTGCTCTAGTAGATTAGCCGTGATAGCATAACAGACAGACACATTTACACATTTATAATATCAATATGGATTACATGGATTATTTACTTATTTTATTAGCACTCATTATTTAACAGTAACAATTTACATCGTCCAAACCTTTTAAGTCTCAAAGTTAATTAGAATTCACGAACAAGCGTTAAACAGTTTTCTGCAACTTGTTTTATTGCAAACATTGTTATTACTTGCGGAAGTCAGACAACTTGTTAAGGGAAAATTACTTTTAACAATGTAGAAGTTGTCTATTATTTTGTTATTATTATTAATTTAAAATACTCTTTTTCACTGCAGAGCAAAACGTGATGAAGTCAGCGAAACCATTGTCCTTGATTAATCCTAGAGAATAAAAGATCTCTGCCTCTATGCTTACTTTAACCGAAAACCAGAAAATTTTAATAGATTTTATTATAGGGGCCTTAAAGAATGCTTTCAAGGCGATTATATTTTGTGGGATCTACCTTATAGTAGCTGAAAACTACTGCCCAGATATGCCCAGATTTGGGTGTATAAAACTTTAAAAATACAAAATAAATCAATGGGACAATTACACACACAGTCGTCTGTCCGAAAAAGTAAAATAATACTTGCGTTATAAGTGACAGAGAACTGGTAAGTATATACATATTTTAAATAAAGAAAATGTTGCTAACTGTGGGAATTGAACCAGCGATCCGCGTATCTGAAGACAGAACCACTACCATCTGCGTCAAAGCCAGTCAAATAACTTAGAAGCGCTTAAAGAGATAAGCTGATAATAGGAAGGTCGTGCTCTTTATGGAGGTCGATGTTTCGCATAAACCACAGACAGCCTGAGGCTGTCCGCATGAATCACTAAATCCCTTATCCCATAAATGTTCAGTATTTATTACAATCTGTGTGTAATATAGATTGTAATAAATACTCAACATGAAAATTCTATATAATATATATATGTAATTATTATATATTTTTTAATTTTATTTAATCCCTTATCCCATAAAGGTTCAGTATTTATTACAATCTGTGTGTAATAAATACTTGTAATAAATACTCTGACTGTACGACTGTAATAAATACTCAACATTAAAATTCTATATAATATATATAAGTAATTATTATATATTTTTTTTATTTTATTTACAGAAAAATGTACAAGTTAAATCCATCTTAAATTACTTACACGCTAGGACTATAAATACCATGCCCACGTGGAATGGTCCCAAGAATGCTGGCAGCGTTTCCGCGCTGAATCGCTAGTCTGATTCTTTGTGTGAAAAAGGAGCCAGCCCTCTTGTCACCTGAAGAGCCAATTAACCGTGGTGTTAACACGGATAAAAAAATTTTGCACTTTGAATCCATGATTTATATTATAGTTTTATACTATAATTGTAATAAATTCACCGGTTTTGTACTGGGCTGGACGAGGATGTAATAAAAAATGGGTAATCCCGTTTTATAAGCATACTAGCGGCCTGCCCTTGCTTCGCACGGGTATAAAATATATATCCCATGTCAGTCAGTGTAAAAAAAAATGATTAAAATTGATCCAGTAGTTTTGATTTATTCATTACTGCCCGTGGCCCGCACGCGTTAAATTTGGAGAAGAACAATTTCCTTTCCCTATACCAAGAAGATTTCCTGCTATCTTTGGAATATCTAAACTCATATAGTACATTTTCACTTATTTACTTTTACATTTTACCTATGTATTTTATTTTTACAATTAATTACAGAATGTCTTTAAACAAACTCTTGAAAGAGGGACATAGCTGCTAAAGTCGAAGTGTTATAGGGCGAAGCGCGGCGTCCTCACGGCATGTTAAATCTGTAATATCTCCGAAAATGTTCACTTAAATTACACACTGTAAACGGCCATATTGATCTATATTAAATCAACTATTTATTTAAGGTACTTAATTGGATAAGGATTAATGTTGTATTGTATAAAAATTGCTTCAAAAATATGGCATTATTTTTCGTAAAAAGTAAATGACAAAAAATGCTATAGTGGGTTATCCATAAGAGATAGACATATACCATCGCGGACTTTTCTGTAGACCTTTTCAAGATGTACAAATACTTAGTACATTATTTTGATAAATCTCGTAGGGTTTAGCCTGCGTTTGCAATGTAAGCGGAAAAAAAAGTAATTATTTACAGAAACCTCAAAAATTACAGTATTTTTCTACTCCGTATTGAATGTTATTATACGTACAAACCTTCCTCTGGAATCACTCTATCTATTAAAAAAAACCGCATCAAAATCTGTTGCGTAGTTTTAAAGTTTTATGCGTACATAGGGATATAAGGACTTTGTTTTATAATATGTAGTGATTTATAGTTACAAAATAGATGTTTTTCGATAGCCTTGATACTAAGAGGAAGGCAAAAGAAAACGGAACTTTCAAAGAGGATCAAAGTGAAACAATACTAAGAGTTCTTAGCAGTTCTGCATAGCGGCGACTTAATTCAGGCGCGGCGTTCCTTTCAATTCCACTCACTTTATGATTGTCTTCTCTGTTGTTGTAACAATAACTATCAACAAGTAACTGGTTGGGTGCTAAGTGGGGTTGGCACTACATGTTATAAACATGTTGTCACATGATTTTGCTACGTAATTTACGACCGGTCGCCTGCTAGACGTCAACTTACCTTAGTTGTATTTGACGACATCTCGGTAAGAAGTAGGGTGGTATATTCTAGTCAACCGGACACCAAAGGCGGGTCGATTAACCTTAGTCGCCTTTTACGACACCCCGGTAAAAAATGAGGGTGGTCTAATCTACTCAACTGGATACCACACGGTGGGTCGATTTACCTTAGTCGCCTTTTACGTTATGTCTCCTTATCAAAGTTATCCTTAAACTGCTGTAATGAGTCTTTAATTAAGCGCGCAAACTATAGTGATGTAATTGTGTCTGTATGCACCAGATCACGCTATATTTTCAATCGCAATTTATTCGAATCCAACGTCTGATCGTTAAGAGTGGAATGGCTCACGATCGAATTGTAAGAATGAGTTTACTCAATTTAAATGTTCAATCCATCAAATCGATTGCAATCAATGTATTATCTGCGACATTGCCTTCATTGAGACAACTGTTAGCTACGAAACACGGACAATTTGCATAGAGTTATTAATACCAGAGTAGGGAGCCAGCCTAAATGTGTTTATCGGAAAAAAGAGAAAGCAAATAAGGCTATCTATCTATCTATCTTTTTTATATGCGACAAAGATAAGTATTGCTTCTGATCTTCCCTTTCTTATTTGTTGGATAATTGCACTCACAGGCTTTGCTCCCCTATTCTATGTTTAATAACTCAATGCGAATGTGTCCATAAATAACATTAAAATAAAAAAGATATTAATAACGTGAACATATTGTATAAAAGGAACGATATTTTTTTTAACTATCACAAATAGATAAAAATATATATATTAAAGTAAATGACATTCACATTTTTATAATCAGGGTACTCAATTATTTTGCATTGCATAATAAAAAATAGACCCTACTATCATTGTAGAAGGCATCACTATTACGTCTGCTTATTAGTTGATAACGATAACACCAAGTGACGGAAACATGTCAGCTTCAGGAAGAAGTGTAGCGTCCCTCGGATCCGCCGCTCTTGCGCCGCGTAAGCTCAGATACTGTTTAGACATGGCTGGGCCTCACCGAAAATAATCCAAAAATGCCCTGTATGACCCTGACAGCTGAGATAGCCCAGCGGTAACACCGTGCGACTCTTTCGAGAAGGTCACGGGTTCAAACCCGGTCAGACACCAATGAGTTTTTCTGTTAAAACTTATGTGTCCAATTCATAATTCCAATTTATCACACGCTTGTCGTTGAAGGAAAACATCGTGAGGAAACCTGCATATCTCTAGAGAATTCTGGAGATATGTGTAACCTACCAATCCACATTGGAGCAGCGTTGTAGGTCTTAGCTCCAAACCTTCTCTCCAAAAACGGCCTATTCTCAGCAGTGGGATAGTAACAGGCCGCTACTTACTTACTTTTTTATGCTACACCAGTGTATAAGCAATAATTGTTCCAGGTTACTGATGAATTTAGAACAATTATTGCTGGAATTAATATTAACAACCAAAATACGGACTGACACATTTATAATATATGTATAGACTAATGTTTAATTCAAAAAACGAGCATAAATTTGAAAGATTGGGATAGAAAAGTGTATTAATTTCTCGTTGGCTTATATGGGAATATTGAAAGAGACGCGAACTGCCCAAACAAAGTCCTCTACTCGTATACAAATGTCCTCGTATGTTAGACGACGACTTGCCATTAAAAAAACCGAACTTTCTAAGCTGATATAAATCGATACGTGAAGGCAAGTTTCTGAAGGGTGTTGATAAGTGTGATGCATTTTCACTAAACCCACTCCCAGCCTCAAGTGTCTTTAACCCTTAAAACTGATATTATGTTTTTCCGAACTGCACTACTTCACAAAGCTTTCTGCCGCATTTCGTATTTCCTAAAAAGAGCAGGGATTATGGTGTTGCCACTCACAAAAGAGTGTTCCGCAAATGGTCTAGCATATTAATTCATAAAAACTTATTTAGATTATCTATACGATGAAAAAGTTAAATAATTATTCCTTGCTGACTAAATCGAAATTGTCTGTGAATATCTACTAATGAATAATTGTATCTTATGATTTTAGAATTAAAAAAAAACGGTTGCCTGTAAAGTCGGTTTTACGGGCAAAGATTTTACGTGACAACGTCTTTTTCTCAGTAGAATATTTATTGATACAACGCCGATTCAACGCGCCTAATTCTCTAGTACTGCGCGCGCGGACTAATCATGTTTGAGTGGGAGAGAGACGCAAGGCATTCGCCAGTCCGGCGGGCCTCTCTTTCGTTCGGTGACTCATCGTAACAGACGTGAGCGGGCGTTACACTTTTTCATGAGTGACTCCAAGCCGCAACCTAATTTAAGACGTTGTCACGTCAAAATTCAAAGTTCTATGGTTAACTCTAGTAATAAAAAATAATTGAAGTTTACTTAATCATCGTCCTGTCTTTATCCCACTCTAAGCCACTCTAATTTGGGTTAGCACATCATATAAACATGTTGTCACATGATTTGGCTACGTATTTTAAGATCGGCTGCCTGTCTGACGTCAACTTACCTTAGTAGTATTTCACGACAACTCGGTAAGAAATGAGGTAGGTCTATTCTACTCAGCCGAATACCACGCGGTATAATTTAAGTTTACTAAAGACGAAACTATAAGTAAAAAAATAAAGAGAAATTTTAGATTTAACAAAATCATCTCAAATGATGTGTATTTTTGTAAATAATAATAAATTATGTCTAATCCAACTAATATTATAAATGCGAAAGTTTGTGAGCATAGATGTAAGTTTGTTACTCTTTCACGGCGACTCCGCTGAATCAATATCGATAAAATTTGGCACAATTGTTTCTTATACAAT
Organism: Morpho helenor; assembly: GCA_029227775.1. NCBI lineage: Eukaryota > Metazoa > Arthropoda > Insecta > Lepidoptera > Nymphalidae > Morpho > Morpho helenor. The sequence continues at coordinate 5,220,505 of JARGCU010000010.1, read as the reverse complement.
CCGGGTAAAATATATAGTAAAAATCCTGTCAATTCTACAGGAATATAATGACATCGAAAAGCGCCGTCTATTATCAACCTATCAACGCGACAACAGTATACGCAAACGAAGTTGCGGGTGAAGGCTAGTTTAAATATAATTTAATACTTACTTATACTACTTTTATATTATTATAACAATCAAAATTAAAACATCTAAAAAAATTGCAGACAATTAAAAAAAATTCTACCACAGCGGAATAACAGATATTTGTTAACAGTCACGAAACTTAATTTTTCAGCAAACTAAATTATTACTGTTTAATTACTGGCCTTTGACATAACAGAATGATAAAAATTACCTTACTTAACACTATGCGCAAATTAGAAAGATATGACAATAATAAACTCCTGTCTTTTCATTAATAAAGAAAGAATGTTTAGTAACTTTTGAAAGTCGCATAATGGAATTGGTTGAACGAGAACAAAGGTAAGCTTTTGTTATGCGAATACAAAGTTTATGGTTATATTTACATTTCAAGAAACTTCTACTTAAAAGATTTAAACCTCAAAGTTGTCAAAGCGTAGCGGAAATCATTTTGTAGAAATGTTTTTATCAGAGATGTACGTTAAAAAATGGACGTACGTTAAGTTGCATGGATATTATAAGCTTTGCGATTTTGTCGTGGAGTCTATCTCCTGACGATGCTTCGGTTACGGGGCGAAACAATTGTTAAGATTGTGGTGGTGAATGTGTGCAGTGCTTGTGTATTGTTGTGTTATCGCTGTCGGGTAGTGCATGAGTTTTTACAAATTCCGCATGTATCAGGTATGAGAACGATTAGTGCACTGTGCATTTAGCATTACATATATTTTCTTTTATCGCGGATTATAGCAAAATAATATTCTCATTACTTTTGTATTATGGACCTCCGCAAAGTAACGCCTAATTCTATAAATTATTTGAATATTATAAGGTTTGGGTATAAGATTCTATTATAAAATTACACAATTAATTTAACCTTTGTTATTACAGCATTTATAAACACTGTTAAATCGAGGCTGATACAGAAACCCTGTTATAATATTGAGGATTACATAGATGATAAGAATGCACGGATATTCGACTCTGTACAAAATAGTATTGACTAACTGTTATAAGTATCAAATTTTGAAAGAGCAACCGCTAAGTTTTCTGCTGGTTATTCTCAGTAGGAACAGCTTTTCGAACCAGCAGTAGAGTTGATAATTTAAAAGCACTTGTTTACCAGTTTATTTGACTAAATAATAATTTAAATTTGAATATTAATATTCCTATCTTAATTAAAATCATCATCCTACCCTTATCCCACTCTAAGTGGGGTTGGCACAACATGTTATAAACATTATGTCACATGATTTGGCTGCGTTTTTACGCCCGGCCGCCTGCCTGACGTTAACTTACCTCAGCCGTATTTTACGACACCTCGGTAAGAAATGAGCGTAGTACTATTCTATTCAGCCGGATACCACACGGCGTATTTCAATCTTAATTAAAATATGTATATAAATTTTATCTTAGCTGTAAACGCAAATCTAGGTAATCCTCAAAAGTATAGTAGGCTTTCTGTAGCAGCGGTCTTTTAATAGTTATTTTAAACTGCTGTAATAACAAAGCTAAAATGTCTTAACCACAAAATTATTGCTTTACCATATCATAATTTTTATGTAAACTATAATTTTTTTAAAGAAATTACCAATTTCCTAGTAAAATAACACAACGTTAAAATTCTGTTGCATTAAATACATTGTTAATTTTATGAAACGCAAACTAACCGAGCGTCATTTTATTATCTCCGCTCCCAAATTATTATGCATTCAAACCATAATGCATATTCCCTTTTAATCTTTCCATACACTCTGTTACCCAAAATGAATAATTAATATCAGCTTATTATAATACCTGTCTGAGTCACATTACATTGATGTTTATTCTAGTCAAAACCAATATGGTTATTTTACTAAATGGGGTGAATTATTTTATCACTGTTCTTTTATGGTAAATAATACGCCGTGTGGTATCCGGCTGAGTAGAATAGACCACCCTCATTTCTTACCGAGGTGTTGTAAAAGGCGACTACGGTAAGTGACTCACCGTGTGGTATCCGGTTAAGTAGAATAGACCACCCTCTTTCTTATCGAGGTGTCGTAAAATACGACTAAGATAAGTTGACGTCAGGCAGGCGGCTGGTCCTAAAATACGTAGCCAAATCATGTGACAACATGTTTATAATATGTTGTGCCGACCCCACTTAGAGTGGGATAAGGGCAGGAAGATGATGAAATAATTTTTTACAATAGTATTATTAGATAATGTTCAAGTTATTTATTAGCTATATAGTTATTAAATGCGATTAGATATTTCATTGTGCGACTCAATATTGGTTTTCAATTTGTTACAAAAAATGTATTAGGTACATATACAATAGTATATTGTACAATTGAAAATAACAAATTTAAGTTATTTAACATAACTAGTTGCTATTACAATTTTTAGGTGCTTATCATAAAAATTATCCAATAAGTTAACAAAATTTCAATTGTGAATAAAAACCCAGAAGTATTATTTAGATGTTTTTCTGCACTAAAAACATAATATGGTTAAGTTTTTATTTAATAAATTATATTTGAAATACATAGTGCGATAAATTAGGAAGTAACTTATATTATGTCAATACTTACCCATAATTCACTTGTCACAAAAAAATCCTCCTATAAAATCGTCCCATTATACAAAAGTTTTCCGAACTCCGTTTAACATTTGAAATACATAGTGTGATAAATTAGGAAGTAACTTATATAAAGTTAAGACTTACCCATAATTCACTTGTCACAAAAAAATCCTCCTATAAAATCGTCCCATTATACAAAAGTTTTCCGAACTCGAAATCACGTAATGATTCTATCACAGAGCACTGCATAAATTGCATCCAATTCCATTCAGAGCACACAGCACTTTTCTTCCGTAGAAAACTTAGTCGTGAAAGTTTACGAGTGAAGCGACAGCGCCCGTTCGTATGACGTGTTCAAAGCGCGGCAAACGACGCCCGAGTGAGACTAAGCTAAGCGGCCACCACTGAATCACCATTCCGCCCTCCTGTTGCTGAATTCACCCGCCCCATTTGATTAACCTTATCAATAAATGTGATTTACGCAGCCTTCCCGTATAATATTTTATCGATAAATTTGATCTACTATACAAACATAAGTAATAACTCACTAGAATTCTAAACACTGTAATATTGTGGTGTGTAAACTTCGAGTAGGTATTATATTCCTTACAAGTTAATTAATATATTATATATCATCCTGCCCTTATCCCTAAGTAGTGGATACTTAGTGGATTCCAAGTGGGGTCGGCACAACATGTTATCAAATGCTTTGCTCACTTTACTCGTACTCACCTTAGTCGTATTTACGATACCTCGGTTAGAAAGAAAGTGGTCTTTTCTACTTAACCTGATACCAGACGGCGGGTTGACTTACCTTAGTCGCCTTGTACGACACCTCGGTAAGAAATGAGGGTGGTACTATTCTATTATTATACTATTCATTATATTATTATATTATTATCAGGATACCGCACGGCGTACAAGTTAATTAATATATATGGCTTAAAAAATAAATTGTTACTATTTTTTTGCATTATAGTATTTCACTCATTTGAAAAAGCTTTTTGGTTTCGAATTTTTTTTGTGAAGTTAAATTTTTATTTTTTATATATTTTCGAAATACATATACTTTAGAAGAAAACAAAAAAAATATTTTAAACCGTTATACAGATTTTATATCATTTAATTAAACAGGTTTATATTAATTGAAGCTTAATTCTTATATTAAAATATGGAAAATTTGTAACAACAGTTTTTTTATTAACGAATAGATAATAAGAATTGTTTTCATACTAAATACCTATTGATAAAAAATCTTCTTTATAAAAAATTTCGTAAGTCAATATACAAGTTTTTGCGATAATACAGGCCACCTAAATTTCGTTATGAGTAGCTTGTTCGACCTACAATCAACAGGCCCCGGTTTTAGTTCCCTCGAGGTTTACTTAGAAAATAATATTGTCTGAATCGCGGATATTTTAAAGCGAAATATATGATGTTTTCCGTTAAGCCGAATTTTTTGTAGCAAAAGTTGCGTACTGAAATATTGATTTCACATGGTCCTCACGTATAACACGGCGAAATCAAATGAACTTATCAAACAAAAACCTTCATCATAGACTCACAAAGATTGAGATTAAGCAATTTGTTGAGAAGTAAAAAATATGATTTATAAAGTATAAATATGATTATAGCCTAAAATTTTCAAGCATTTCAACGCAACCATTTTTTAAATTACTGACTCTACTAATGAACACCATCAAAAGACACATAACCAGCAAAAGTAGAGAATAGTAAGATTGGATATAAAAAGAAGAAATAAAGTTAAGTAGAAAATATGGAAAACGATATCACGAATAAGGGGTTAATTGAAATTTGAGATGTGGAAGAGAATGAGTTTGGGGTAAAAAGAGGTGAGAAAAGGAGAAGAGAGTTTGGTAAAAGACATTAGATCATTAGGCAAAACACATAACAACATGTTTAAAATATGTTATGCCGACCCCACTTAGAGTGGGATAAGAGCATGAGAATGAATAGGTTAAGGGAGAACAGAGCAGGAGCATATAGTTTGAAAACTAAAAAGAAGGAGATGTAAAAGAGATTGTTAAAATTAAAGGATCATACATAATGTAAACTGCGAGTTTCATTTTCTTATTTAAATGCTATAACTTATTACAGAATTTATAATTAAAAAGTATCGTGTGTTTCAGAAATCATACTGTGGACTTTGCAAACTCAATATTTGCATTGCCACAAGGGAGCTCATTAACTTTTCTATTTAACTTATTAAATGCAAAATATAAAGCTTATATGTATAGTTTTATCATATCATTTGTATCAAATTTTAGATAAAACAACACAAATTACATCATATGAAAATGCAATACATATTGAACGTGAAAGAGCTTTGGGCAAACCATCAGATCTTATTATGTACCCCAACAAAATATAATAGCAAGTTATGTTTCATGAATACATAATGCTGAACAACAATGAAGTGTAATTTGCCATTTTAGATTGCAACAGAGTATATTCATGGCAAAAGCTTAAATAAGTGCCTAAACATCGTTTGTCATTTTAATGCGCCATTTAAAACCGTGATGAGTTTGTTCAGGTGACCTAATAAGAACCGGCTTCGACTCCTACGTTGATCTTGATTTTTGCTCACATATAAGATATGTTAGCATGCCGTCTGGTATCCGGCTGACTAGAATAGACCATCCTATTTTTTTTGTTACCGGGGTGTCATAAAATACGACTAAGGTAAGTTGAGGCAGGCGGCTGGTTCCCACTTAGAGTGGGATAAGGCAGGAGGATGCTGATAAAAGATATGTTACTATAAAGTTTACTGGCTGGCTACTGTAAATGGCTATTATTTCACATTGTAAATAGGTTTCTAAGGAGATGAAAGGTCCTTGTTCTAACAGTGGGAGAGGAACAGGCCAGTACTATACAGCATTACCATTTGTAGTAACCGACTAATTTGCTATTGTTGAAGTTCTAGAGGTATTTGTAACGTAAATACGCTGTTAGCCCTAACAGCTTTCACAAGATCTCCGGGGTGAGTGAACGTAGAACTATCATCGAGGGTGAAAAATGCATGCAAAAAAGAGAGTTGCACGCAGAGTTTTTACTTATATCGAGGACTATCACTCTAAGGAAAGAGAAGGAGGCCTGTGACTCTGGGCCACGGTTTAAAGCAACATATCGTCCAATCAAACTCCCTACTTGAGTCACAATAACTCTATCTATTATATAATATTTTGTAATTACAATATGTCATAACATAACGGACTTTATAATAGCATATTCATACACCATTATGGATTTTATGTCCTCCTTTAATTTCATTAGTGTATTCCAATTTTACCGATGATAAATTTGAGAGGTTTAATTACCCATCAATTTAATAAATTTAATAACTAGTGCAATGTTTTAGAAACATATTTTTTTATACTGTCGCATTAATCTGCGAAGTGTAGGTTCAGACAATAAATATATATCAAAAAAGGATCTTTACTGAAGCTACTTCATCTCTCACTAGAGGATAAGATGCCATTAGGTTCGAGTTGATCTCGGGACTGCCAGAAGTTTACTGAAATATGAGCGACGCGTTATAACAATACGTGGAATAACGTAAAATGATATTGTAAACGTACATTTATTAAGATTAGAAATATTAGTAACACTCTTTTTTAAAAACATTTGAACCGTGATATTATACTCTGTTTCACACGATTTTAAGTTCCATTGACAAGAATAAATTCGCTGTTAACGTCAAGATTTTATTTTTTATTTATTTTAATATAATCGTGTATTTATAGCTATCTGTGTAGTCTATTTGTAATTGTTTATAGAATTTTATGCCCACTTAATCTTAGTGTCCACGTGTTCCTACTTGTTTATTACACCATTTACAATTTTTTAAATTTGATACTTGAAGGTTAATATGAATTAGTGGCAGCTTAATGTTCTACTAATAAGATGTTTGTTTTTTAAATTTATATTGCGCTCTATTGAGGTCGAATTTGTGGTAATGGCAGTATCTTACCAGCTAAACCCCTGTTAAAATCTTTCGATTTCTACCCAGTTGCAGCAACGTGCCTAAATTTATAGGCATTTCCAAATAGCAGCAGTTTTACATCTGGTTGTTTAATTGTCAGATAAGACTGGTCTCACCGGAAGGGGTTAGGGAACCCCTTGAACCATCGAGAACGAGAATTTTTTTCCGTCCTCGATGTTTACACGTACACTAGAATTTAACTTTTACTTCTTCTTTCTTTTATTCTTCTTTCTCCAGCCCTTATCCCACATTAAGTGAAGTCGGCACAGCATGCTTTTCTCTATCATTGATTTTATGTTGTGCCGACTCCACTTAGAGTGGGATTAGAACAAGAGAATGATGAGAACGTTCCCTCATTACCATAAAAATATTGATACATGATATAGCAGTAATTAAGACAGGAACTTGTTATAGGAAATAGATGTTGTACTATGGTTTAAATGGCGAATTATATATATATTAATCCACTTACTATTGTAAAAAATGCGTAGGAGCGAAATTGTAGGTTTTGAGGTCATTTTACAGCTCACCCCACGTAAACTTGCACCCTCGATTAAACGATTAACACTATTTCTGAATAAATTTTTCCTCGGTATAAATGACTAATAAAATTCAAACGAACCTATGACGTGTCACAATTAAGTATATGTATCAGTGTTGATTAATTTTATGACTCATAATTATCGAATTAAATCGAAAGAGATGGTGGAAGTGCTCTGTTTAATATTATATCTTTCGCCATAATCATAATACATATCGAAGTTAAGTTACTGTAAAATAAAATAAGTAAAGTCAAATAGTTTGATGTGAAACTAACATGGAAATGAAAATATTGTGATAGCACTTTATGGACTGGTCTTAAGCTCTTTTATGTCCCATATTCTCCTTCTATACTCAGCACTTCTTCTTCTGTCAGTCTACTATTACACACACACATACACAAACTGCACACTACTGCATAGAAAACCAGCTGTCAGTTGTAATTCCTTCGTTTTTTCTTTTATTCTACTGATCTGAAATTTACCTTGCTTCAGTAATTATAATATCAAGATTATAATTTAATCTCATGCTGCATCTATATTCAATAGTTTATTATTACATTTTTTAACATCTTTTACTATTTATTTCTTTATTTCCATTAACCTTCACGACACGTCTGCATTTGTCTAGTATAAACGACACCTTAACTGAGATAAGTATTTATTGTGAAGTATTTTTAGGTAGTTGTATCAATGGACCTTAAAAATCTTGGTCAGTCATACATTAGTGACCCTATACAAACAAAAATCAATGTTTTCTACTAAAAGTTGTCTGTTAAATCAAAACTAATCTAAATTTTAAAAGTGACCCACGTTAGTCCAAATGAGATAAACTGTTGTATCAACATCACGATTGGTAACATTACTATTCTCGTTGTTTACAAAGCTTCGGGTAGCTATTTGGAACAGTTGACAGTTTGCTTTCAAGGGACAAAAGTTTATTGGAAGCTTATTTGTATGTATAACAACATACACAATCGTAAAATACGACGTATTATCTATACTGTAGTTTACTGTGGCTTTATGTTATCATTAATACGTTTGCTAGTGGTTTCTGATGGTAAGTAGGCATGTCGCATTCTGTTGACCGTTGATTTTAGATAGAGCTATACGATTCTGGATATAGTCGATTATTGCAAGATCTATTTTCCATTTATATTTAACAAGGATTTACATGTTTTGTTTTAATCCGTTTTAATCTCACACAATTAAATTTTTATATAACAGATAAGTTGTCATAATAATTTCTAATACCATATTATCCAGATTTTCATTTATCAGGTTATATTAACACGTCAATAAAATTTAAGCACCATCTTAAAAAGGTTAAAATTTGGTAATCAACTTTCTCAAACATTTTTAATTGCTTTGATAGGCAAAGTCGTTAATATAGTTGGAAATGACAAGTCGGAACAATTAAAAAATATTTTACAAACACAGTGTTTAAGAGGAGAATTTAAAAAAAGTATGTTTAATGTTAGTTCCTCAGTTAGATATAAAAGAAAAGTTAGATAGAAATATTGATTCCTTGTTATTTAATTATTAAGTTCATTTAATAATAAAATAAAGTAAATATTTTTTATACATATATAACCCACTTCATACATAAACATTACATTATTTTTGTAACATAACATACTGTGACGTGAAATTTCTATAAGATCGGATTTGTTGTATGTCCAATACAAATCTATACATACATCTGATAAAACCAATAAAACAGAACCATTTTGTATAATATATGATATCTCAACCACAATATTTGTGATGCCAATATTTCCACAAGAATCATTAATATTACCTAATTGAGCAATAACATCGACGCATACCACATTTACAAGGCACTTCATTAAATATATTTCAGTGTTTTGAATTATCTGTTATATTTTGGAATTGCGGCATTCACAATTTAATATTTCTGCTTTTCAATTAATACAATAAAATTACGTTATTGTGTAAAAACTATAACTTCAATAACGCCATAGAATATTTCAAAGAAGTTCAAAGAAATAGGCATACTTACTGTAGCATCACAATATATATATATATATATATATATATATATATATATATATATATATATATATATATATATATATATATATATATATATATATATATATAGTAATACTCTATTCGTACGCAAAAATACAAAAATATCCATATGTACAAGACCAAATTCGATGTATATCATAGACATACGAGAGGTCACAAAAAGCTTATGATACCTGTGTCGCGACTTAGCAGAGTTAGCAACTCACTCGATGGTCTCGGTATTCGCTTCTACAATACAATCTTCCGCAATCCATACTAGACCAGTCTACAGAAGGGTTTAAGTTAAGTATAAGAGGTGTATTTAAACGTAAAGCACATTACAAAACTGAGGATTATTTGGATTATAAAAAAGCCTGTATTGTCGCCTTTGTATTGTATTTGTATTGGTATTGTGGCCTTGTATTGTCGAGTCAATCATGCTTTCTCTTCACAATCGGCGATGACCGTTATTCGTGTGATTGTCTATAATCGGCACGAACATGAAAACCAATCACATGACGATCACGATCACATACACGATCGTCCTCGCGTTTAATTGTTTGTAATTGCCGATTATGCAGAGGAGCCATGGGAATTGTCGGTTTTTCGGACAAAGGGAATCGTTGGGTGATGGACAACCATGTCTCGTATGATAATACGGACAAGTATGTCGACACTTGCACGATGATCGTGCTGATTATAGACGATCGCACAATTAACGATCATCACTGATGGTGAAGATCAGATATCTGAAAATAGGCGATCTTAGAGTATCATAAACGATGATCGGCGAGTGCAGCCAAGTATACCCTCTACACGATTGTGGTCTCATTTATTCGTTGGTAATCGCTAATTATAAAGAGGAGCTATCAGCAAACTCGAGTGAAAAAAAGAAAAGTGTAAGGAAGTAAACTAATTGTTTTAATTACAAAAAGCCGATTATAGCAAAATAATTAGGTATGTCATTACTTTTTTATTGACTACGTATATGCATAGGTTTAACGATTGTAACAGTAAGAAAAAGTGATAGGAACACGTCTTGCTAGGACCACAGCTGCCGCGTCACTGCCACACAAATGAAAGTTGTATATTTACAAATGCACGCACACATAGGGCTGCGCGCACAACTGAGTTGAACTAACTATACCATAGTATCCCAACGCCTATCGTCTCTTGTTTTTACGTATGCAACCCATGTCCATTTCAGCGTCGCGACTTTAAATTATATTGGTCTACTACTGACGTCCTCATTCCTGATTTGTTAACGTAGGGATTATCCAAGCATTGCTCATTTCAAGCTGACCCGGCGCTTTCTTATAAATCATTCCTTCTTTCTAATTTCTCTAATTATTTTATATCGTTCATCATCATCATCCTCCTGCCCTCACATGATTTGGCGAAATATTTTACGGCACCCTCTCTGACTTCAACTTATATTAGTCCTAGGTAAGAAAGAGCAGCATATATGTATATCGAACTCTTCGGAGATGTATTGAAATTCTTGAAATACTGAGTTTCCAATTCCCCTATCTACATGCTTCAGCGCAATATTTTAAAACTATTTGAATTTCTTTTCGAATACACAACCGGAAATTTAGCGCATAAACCAGGTAATTACAGAGGTCGTCAAACGATTATACACAATCTTAGATATCTTTGTCTCACACTAGCAATATGACCTTTTATGACAAGCAAAGGTTAAGGATACGCCTCAATAAAAGAAGCCCTTTTCTATTAGAGATTCTCACGCAGTGACCGGCACGTTTACGATATCATTCATATAAAGTTATGTCATAGCTAGACGTGTTTGGGCCTATAATAATAAGTAATAAGCCTTATATGTAAATAATAAGTATTGTATATTTAAGTTTAAATTCTGTTAGTATTGAAACTATTTGTAATTTATATTTATGCCTGTACTTACATAAAAACCGTATTTTATAATGACAATATTGTCTGCCGTGTGGTATCCGGCTGAATAGAATAGTACCACCCTCATTTCTTACCGAGGTGTCGTAAAAGGCGACTAAGGTAAGTCGATCCGCCGTGTGGTATCCGGTTGAGTAGAATAGACCACCCTCATTTCTTATTAAGGTGTCGTAAAAGGCAACTAAGGTAAGTTGACCCACCGTGTGGTATCCGGTTTAGTAGAATAGACCACCCTCTTTCTTACCGAGGTGTCGTAAAATACGACTAAGGTAAGTTGACGTCAGGCAGGCGACCGGTCGTAAAAACGCAGCCAAATCATGTGACAGCATGTTTATAACATGTTGTGCCGATCCCATTTGGAGTGGGGTAAGACCAGGGGATGATGATATTGGACAAAATTGTACGTAAGTTGTTGGGCTAATAAATAAATGAGATTGATATGTAAAGGAAGAATATATTATGTATGCTGAAATTTTACTGCTGCAGTCCTGATGCCATGACCTGATGCTGCGGCCAGAAATGGCTCCAGACGAGACAACTACTCATCGGTTATCAGTAGGGACAGAAATTTAGTTTAAAACTTTTTGAACTTGACTTGTTTTTGTAACCGAAGTCGCCGACAAATGCTAGTTATCCCATATAATACGTTGCAACTATAAGTATGTTACGAGTAGCATCCGCACACATTATGCAGAGTCTGTGAAGCGGAAAATCGATATTCGTTAGGTTATTTAAAAACAAAACGAGTAATGTACTTACATAACTTATGCATTTTTATTACCAATTTAAATACTAATATGTTTATTACGTAGCGCATGTATAATCTTTATTACAAGTTTACTTCATATGATTTCCTTAGCCGTGTGGTATCCGGCTAAGTAGAATAGTACCACCCTCATTTCTTACTGAGATGTCGTAAAATACGACTAAGGTAAATCGAACCACCGTGTGGTATCCGGCTGAGTAGAATAGACCAACCTCATTTCTTACCGAGGTGTCGTAAAAGGCAAGTAAAGTAAGTTGACCCACCGTGTGGTATCCGGTTTAGTAGAATAGACTCTACGTCTACTCTACTCCTTCTTATCGAGGAGTCGTAAAATACGACTAAGGTAAGTTGACGTCAGGCAGGCGGCCGGTCGTAAAAACACAGTCAAATCATGTGACAGCATGTTTCTAAACTTGTTGTGCCGACCCCACTTAGACTGGGATAAGGGCAGGAGGACGACGATAATGTGTTTCACGTAGCGCATGTATAATCTTTATTACAAAATAACTTCATAATCATAAAAAGATTAAAATTTAATTAAAATTTAAGATTAAAAGATCTCACCTGTACACCTTTTTAACATTAAATGTTGTAATTTATAATTAATATTACGAACTTTTTAAGTACTACGAGTATATGTATAATATATGTATGATGATAATATCACTATGCTGCCCAAAACTTCATTTCAATATGGATTGGCAGGTTACACTTAATTCTCGAAAGATGTGCAAATATTTATGATAGTAGCGATACAAGGGTACAAGGGCGGTACATACGCTCGAGTCGTCTTTAGTCTCACCTTCGATTACATAATATTTTAGAATTACCCTCAATTATGTACTATAATTTTTTAAACTATTCCTTAAACAAAAATGGAAATTTCTCGTCTCATATGTTAGAATCCAGTTACACTTATTCTGCTAAATTTTATCGGGTCAGCCCGACTACTTTCGAGACCATCCGGCGGAACTCCCAGCCCGCTTAGTTCAAGCCGCGAAGATTATTAAAAGCTCATGAATAAGGACTCCGGATGCCCTTGAGTCGAATCGGGCCAACCTGATATAATAAGACGTGTACATAGCCGGTTGCTAAACATAAACTCCAAACACGACTCTAACAGTTTTTAATTATAACACGTATTTAGTCGCGTTTTCCCAGCATCCTTGATATAAGTGAAGGCTATAGAGATCGATGGAAATTCGTTGTACATCAATTGTAAAGATAACCTTAATGCCTACCTAAGGCGCTTAATGGTAGAATAAAATTGAACGATTCTACGGAATGCAGGCTGAAATATAATTACGAACACATTTTATGTACGTAACGATATTATTTGGTAACAAGTACAGACATATTTTATCGGTTACGCACAAATTTTGTGCATTATGATGGAAATTGCCTTTTGTGATAAAGCTGTAATAGCGAGTGAGGGGGAAGCGTTCGGAAATGAGTTTATGCATTTTGTTCCACACTGGATTTTATTTGATTTAACGTTATACGCCTGTAGTCATGCACGCCGCTCTGAGCGATATACTCTCATTAAGTTCACCTACGATAAAAAGTACAGCGGGAGCGATAAATTTTAATTTTGTTTTTAATTTCTTTATTAGTTTGGTTATGGCTGTTCATGGTTTTAATAACGATAAATTTAGCCTTAGAGCTCGGAAGGAAAATAATTTCGACGCTAGATTTAATTAAACATCTTATCTTTTTTTTGGACGTAATTTTTTAGATAAAATTTAATTAAGAATGGATGTATAATTAATGTAGAGGAACGTGTTCGATTATTTCAAATTTTTAAAATAGGAACTCGAAAAGAATTATTGTTTGTTAGTTTTAGAAGATTTAAAAATATAACATTCTGTTCGACGATATTGAATTATAGAATTTGTTCTGTTAGTACGTGACATATATTTGGAATCGGTTTTCTGGAAATGTACGAAGTATTTCATTCTAATGACTAGTCGTTTGCATTGTTTATGTTGTACAGTTGAGAGAGTTATCAGCTGTTAGCATTATAGAATATGTTCTTTTAAAGCGATAATAATATTTCACTAAATGACTTCTTTTTTGTTCGAAAATAAAAATATAAGCAATTTTAATCAAATTTTAATTTAATATCTAAAATGTTTGCTATGATCGGAGTATCACTATAGCCAAACCGTTTAACTGAGTTTACCTGAATTTACGTTTACCTCCGCGACCTTGTACGCCGTAGGCGAGGACTCAATTAAACGGTTAGACTATAGTTAGTGTTGCGAACCCATTACTCAGATCTAGTTTAGTGTAATAGTGTGTTTAGTTAAGTGTAATTATAATGTTAGTATAAAAATTAACCAATATTAAATCTCTAATAATGAACCACGTACAATGAAGATCATTTTTTGACTGTGCAAATACGGGATGTTTATCCTATGTTTGCGAAGTATAAAATCATCAATTATAGCTAATTTCACTAATATGCCTTAAGCTGATTAACCGTGCAAGCCGTGTAACATAAACCGTGTAACATAAAGACAGACAGATTTTCGCATTTATATTAGCATTGATTTTGAAATATAACATTCAAGCAAAAGTCCAAACCAAATTTGTGTGGTATTCACGCAGTCTTTTTACCAGTATTCAAGCCTCATCAATGTCATCCCCAAGGCAACTGTAAATACGTCTTAAGCTTTTCATTATACCCAAGTTCGAAATAATTTGAATGAGAGAATTAGTGCTAAAATTAAAACTTCTTGAGAATTCCATTTTTTCGTTCTCGTAAACAGTATTCAAGGATAGTTAAATGAAAAGTTCCATTAGGTGCTAGTCGTCAATGTCACGTCTAAGTCACACGTTATTCGACTTAAATGAAATTATTTTTATTAATATTAAATATATATGTTTTAAATTGTTTTACTAGCGGTGATAGCTTGTACTGAGACTAAGTCTAAGTCTGAATACAGTTTGTATTATATAAGGTGATACCGACCGTACGGCATATATTTTATATTTTAGATACCTACACATTTCAGCAGCCTAAGTAAAAAATCTGTCAATTCAGTGAAGTGTTTTAGAGACATGAACTATTTTAAGTTTTAGAAAACAAACACGATTTATAGAGATCAATGACCGTACCCTAAGAAATCCTAAAAAATGTCCTAAAAAATAAATAGTACAACAATGTTATTGTTTTCTAATGTATCTTGAAAAAGTGCGCCGCGGCAGGTCTGTCAACCATACCTAACAAAGCCAGTTCTCAATTAAATTATATTAATTTTCTTCGCAATTACATTTTTTTAAAACGTTATTTAAGAAGATTTAATTATGACAAAATTATCTTATACGCTTTAGTTATCGGTGGGTTCATTTAGTGTCCTATCGTTAGGTACCACCTTCTATATACTAGAGCTACATTAGGTATGTTTCTATCTTTTATATGTTCTTTTGCCAATGAAGCTATCCATCTGTCGCTCTTCTTTTATTTGTGATTAGACAAAGATTCGTATTGAGAGGTTATTGCCTACAGCTCCCCTACTCTATATTTAATTACTCTATGGTAAGCAACCGCGGGTAAAAACGGTCGTGGTCTTATGAATAAGATTTTATTAATTATTTCCTTTAATTTCGTATTTGAGTGTCAAAATAAATAATGAGAGGGAAGATAATAATACATCTTTTTCTAATTACACGTAAAAAAGAGAGACAAATAGAGACACCTTTATTTGCTTTCTCTTCAGTCATTTCTTAAAAGGTAGGTTTAAGACTCGCACTACGTATACAGATGTACTAAAAACTAGCCGGGCTCGCCTCATCAACTTGCCCTTATCCCACTCTAAGTGGGGTCGGCACAACATGTTATAAACATGCTGTATATGATTTGGCTGCGTTTTTACGACCGGCCGGCTGCCTGACATAAACTTACCTTAGTCGTATTTTACGACACCTCGGTTAGAGAGAGGGTGGTCTATTCTACTAAACCGGATACCACACTGTGGGTCAACTTACCTTAGTCGCCTTTTACGACACCTCGGTAAGAAATTAGGGTGGTACTATTCTATTCAGCCCGATACCACACGGCGGGCTCGCCTAATAGAATAAAACGTAAGCTTCAATTGCACCAAATTCTATTGGATGGAGTAATGACTTCGGATTAACTATGACAGATAAAATAACGGACAGACAGACTAAGGTATTTATAATATTCGTATGCATATGGATGTAAAAAAACAGAATAATCAAGATATCCTTGGGACGGAGCGCGTGCGGGCGGCGTGCGCATGCGCCGACCGCAAGCGCCAGGTGACGCCGATAACATCTGTCCGACAGCCGGGTTTGATAACTCATAACAGAACGTACTGTTACCGCGTGTTAAATCCATAGAGTTATTATACCATAAATAATAAATCCATAGAGGGAAGAATAGACCCTCATTTCTTACCGAGGCGTCGTAAAAGGGGAGGAAGGTAAGTTGACCTACCGTATGGTATTCGGCTAAGTAGAATAGACCATCCTCATTCCTTACCGAGGTATCGTAGAAGGCGATTAAGGTAAGTTGACCCACCGTGTCGAATATAGTTGCGTAGAATATACCAGAATTGTTTACCTCTTCAAACATGAAATCGGTAAATGTGGTTTCTTCCAGATTTTTTATTAATACACTTATTAAATAAATACGCCGTGTGGTATCCGGCTGAATAGAATAGTACATCCCTCATTTCTTCCCGAGGTGTCGTAAAAGGCGACTAAGGTAAGTCGGCCCGCCCTGTGGTATCCGGCTGAATAGAATAGACCAAACTCATTTCTTACCGAGGTGTTGTAAAAGGCGACTAAGATAAGTTGACACACCGTGTGGTATCCGGTTGCGTAGAATAGACCACCCTCTTTCTTACCGAGATGTCGTATAATACGACTAAGGTAAGTTGACGGCAGGCATGCGGCCGGGCGTAAAATACGTAGCCAAATCATGTGACGACATGTTTATAACATGTTGTGCCGACCCCACTTAGAGTGGGATAAGGACAGGAGAATGGTGACAATTAAATATGACTCTCTAACGAGCTTAGATATCTGTCAGAAGCTATAAAAGTTCCATCACTATTTAAATTATTGTGAATTTGATTAAATTATATAACAAAAATATGATGATAAGTTTTCCATAAAACTCATAGCACGGATTTTGAGCCCGCGAACCGAATAAAAACATTAATTGAAATCGAAATATATAGGTCTTTTTGGCTTCTCGTTACCTTGTAATTTTTCCTCGTTCAAAGTAAATCTCCTGTAATTGCTTTAGTATCATTTATTTTTCCTTAAATTTCAATTTCCGCAGTTCATTTGCGACTACTAAATTAGGTAGGCATTTGAGTGATGTGTTATATACCTGAAACAAATTCAAACGGATCCGAAACAAGTCAATCTAAATTACTGTGAAACCAGAGCTTTTGCGTACATTATCCCTCACTCAATGATGTAAACGATCAACATGTTTAAATGGAAATTTCCTGATTCTAGTTCTTTATTCTTTTAACGCTTGAATTGTTAATAGTGCGAAGTATTAATTCCCAGAAGATCGCGTTACAAGTGAATATATCGAAATTTTAATGAACTCTAATTATAACAGCTTTTTCTCTTTCTTTTCAAACATGGAATGGAATAGATGGTACTGAACATAGATCTTTTCCAGAAATTTCTATGTATCCGGCTGAGAAGAATAGACCACCCTTATTTCTTACCGAGGTGTCGCAAAAGGCGACTAAGGTAAGTTGACTCATTGTGTGGTATTCGCTTTAGTAGAATAGACCACCCTCCTTCTTATCGAGGTGTCGTAAAATACTATTAAGGTAAGTTGACGTCAGGCAGGCGGCCGGTCGTAAAAACGCAGCCAAATCATGTTACAACATGTTTATAACATGTTGTGCCGACCCCACTTAGAGTGGGATAAGGGCAGGAGGATGAGCATGTTGATGATTAATTATTGATTAATTTCAGGCAGTTTTCCCTTAAATTTAAATTCACGTATTTTTGTATGTGTTTCATTAAATTTATGTAGGTGGACAAAGAGAGCAAAGTTTAAAACACAAAAGCTGTTATCCCACGATAGTTGTCTTACAGACAACCTTAAAGTTCTGTAATAATGACAAGGTGAAAGTTCAAAGTTTTAACAGTGTAATGGCCTTTTTTCAATAGCTTGAATAAATTTGTATAAATCTAAAATCGTACCTATATTCAATGAAAAATATTATTAAATACTTGTTTTTTCCCACCCTGAATCTGAAAGCGTGTTATTCCGTCAACTCCGATTATTTCTTAGTAACATCCGGCGAGACTCATTAATCATGATATTATTCTTTATCAGTCGTATTCGTTTCGTCTTAACGAAATTTGACGCTAATCTACATTTATTGGAGTACGAAAATATTGGTAGATTTTAAACTTTCGCGATTCATACTAATTAATATATAAACAAACGGGTCACGTCGCGATAACCTCGAGTTACCTTTGTATAAGGTTCGACATTTCAGCAGAGTTGCATCCACCGTGGTCACGAACTGACGGACTGTTCCGAGTCGTTCGTTTTATAGTTTTAAAAATCTATTGATTTCTTTATCAATAGTACGCAGAAACTTAAACTAGTCTAGAAAGGCTTTAAGTTTATCAATTTGCCCCACTACACCGTCTGCCGTTATAAAAAGGTACCAATACTCTCGTCGCTAGAATCTGAATCTCTATTGCCTCACTTAGTACAA
This sequence comes from Morpho helenor, assembly GCA_029227775.1. Lineage (NCBI taxonomy): Eukaryota > Metazoa > Arthropoda > Insecta > Lepidoptera > Nymphalidae > Morpho > Morpho helenor. The sequence continues at coordinate 5,201,814 of JARGCU010000010.1, read as the reverse complement.
CTTACCAATGACGTATACAATAGTGAAAGCCGTAACCCCAACCTGAGTGGAGTTTGGCCACATAGTAGGCGTTTCTCCCCAGTGATCACTAAAAATTGAAAAAAAAAGTTACCAATGAGTCTTCTAAGTTATAAAATATAAAAAATAAAGTTGTTTATACTGAAAGGCATATACTCTACACTGCGCGTAGCTATTATGTGCTATTAACCATATTGATCATCCAAGCTCCAGTCGTAATTTTCAATAAATAAGGCCATATTTATCATTCAAACTTCTGCACTTTGGGTAACAATTACATTATTTTATTTGATACCTGTTAAACAGCTCTTCGCTTTATTTCAGTCTGACATAAGTTATATTTCATTACGTAATATCCATTCTATTTATAAGCAAATCAAGTCTAAATTCAATTTAAAGTGAATACGATATGATACAACACTGTGGGACTTACCTTAGTCTCTTTTTACGACACCTTGGTAAGAAATGAGAGTGATTTATTCTTTACTTAGCCGGATACGGCACGGCTAACTCTTCATAGATAGTTCTCACTCAAAAACAAGCCCCTACTCTGCTATTGGTCACGTGATTACCGCGTTGCTAATATACAAAAACTAAAAAAAACATTGATTATTTCCATTTCTAACAATATTGTATTGGAATGCGGTAATGTAAGAGAGGTATAAAGGACTAAGGATGCTCTATAAAGACTATTTTAACTTGAATGAGCAAATTTCTTCCAAGTCTTTACATGGCCCGGTGGCACGTCTCAAATATCCCTGCGTTATCGTACGGGACATCGCGGTTCGAGGGTAAACATCTAATCTGCCATACAAACAAGCTTCCCGGATTGCCTCTAAGGCTATCAAATACTGAATTAAATTGCTAACATTTACATGGGATCAAATATATTAATCTAATTCTGTAAGCATAAATCGGACTTTGTAATTTAATAACAGTTAGCTGCAAGAAGTGTATGTAAAAATATTTACTCTTTGGATGGGTAGAGTTATATACGATTATTTTGCTAAACTCTCCACGAATTTACTGCAATTTTTATTTTTTGATCCTGTTTTTTTGGGAACAGGAAAAGCTATACATAATCTTTTTTTTTTATAACACGGTTGTCCGTCCCCAAAGTAAGTAACTTAATACTTGTGTTATGGTAGATAGACAATGGTGAATATACCTATATAATTGTTAAATACATACTTAAATACTAATATTCACCCAGAATCGAAGACCAATAAATCATGGGTATTTAAATATTTAACTTGACGCCAAAGAAGTTGTGGGTACCCGTCCAAGTCTCTTAATACTGAAAATATAGGCAAAAGGCTATATTTTCACACGGTGGGCACACGGTGGGTCAACTAACCTTAGTCGTCTTTTGAGAGACCTCGTTAAAAAATGAGGGTAGTCTATTCTACTCAGCCGGATACCACACGGCGGTGTGCTTCCTACTATACATTAGATGTGCATTACATAAATTTTCTTAAATTGCAGGTTATAGCAAAAAAATATCATTATTATTGCGCAATAGAATTGTACAAAGTAACGATTATTTCCAAAAATCATCTAAATATCCATGCTATAAAACGTAACAACGAATGAAGGCTGTCTTAGAATGCTTTTTTTAATTGCTACCGAATGCTTACACCTGTTTTATCTCAGGGTCATCAATATTCCTTGCTGATGGTGAATTTATTATTCAAAAACCGACTCAAGGGACTTTATGAGAATTAAATTTGGATCCAATGGCTATGGTTCGTATCCAAGAAGTTTTAATGTTCTGAAAGTTATTTAATTTCAACAGAATCGTGAGTTTCCTTAATGACCAAATGCATTTTTTTTAGTTATTCGTTCGATCATACTTGAGTATTAAAATAAAAATAACTAATAAAATTAAATTAAATTAAATGGTAACTATCATTGTTGTTAACAATACTTTTGTTCGCAAAAGCATCGTTAAAGAACAAAACTGATCTAGTGACCGTTTGATTGGTTGGGTTTCGCATACCCTAGATTCTGTTTTAATGTATAATGTATTACTAAAACGATTTAGACAAATGGTTAAAAAAAGAAAGTCATAAACACTTGTATGAACATTAAACTATGAGATAATCTATGAGATGCTTAGATCTCATAGATTATCTGCCTTTACGACTTCTCTTCCTTGTCTTACATTCAATCGAAATGTTTAATTTAATTTTTTCTAATAAGATATAGGTAATTGATTGGCTGGAAAGCAAGGGGTATTTTTAATTTTTTATTGAAGTATAAGCAGATAAATGCGCAGGCAGGGTCGAGTATTGTTATATACTTATTTTACATTTTCTTTCCTAATATTCTCGTGCCCTTGTACCGCTCTAAGTGGGATCACAACATGTTTTTCGCTTTCATTCTCTCCTGTCATTCGTGAACTCTGGCGCTACTCCTTTGATATGCATGTCATACTTCATACAACCCATCTTTTCGGCCTCCCTCTACCATACCATCTTAATCAAGCACCTCTCGTATTTCCTATAATAGACGCACCTTGCAGACTTCCCCTTATATCCTGTTACATTTCTTCCATCCTTCCTTATATTTCTTCCGTATAAAATATGGATGTCAATTATCCTTCATAGGTCGTAGCTACTTTAATTAAGTAAAACAGTGGAAGTTTATAAATTAGTTAAAGGCAGGACGGTATAATAAGCAACAGCGCTACTTGTTGCGAATGACAATTAACTGGCATAAAGCCTGCTGAGTCCCGCCGTCCCGGCATCTCGCAAGCGCCACGCGTGGACTTAACGTGTTTAATTTGAAAAGTCAGACCGCGTCTTCGTTTTAATGAGTTTTCGTGTAATGCCTTCCTCACCGAGCAAATTTATGTCATGAATAATAATAGACGCGAGGCGTGGCGCGTTTAAATCCTGAATAGACACGTCCGCGGATAATCCGCCGAGGAAACATCTTAATAAACACTGTTTTAACGAGTTGATACCATAGCATCATGCTGAGGCTTTCACGAGCTGTGAGAATTAATTTAAGGCTCCGACGTCTTGTTGAATATTATTAATGTATTTAACGAGTTACTCGCGACTACGTACGCTTCGAGTTCGTTATTGGCTTTTTTCATTTCCCATATTAGAAAATATATCGCTTTCCAACTTTTAAACTTTGTTTTCATTCTCGCTCCCTATTGGATAAGAAAAAAATAGGTATCAGCATATTTTCAGGTGGATTGTAGAAAAACTAAGACATGTTAATGAATCAAATGGAATAAAATGAATGAAACATAATTATGCCATACGAAGTCTGAAAGTGTCTGCTTTTAAGACTTGATACAACATGTTCTGTTCAAATTTAGATTGTTTTTTAAATGGGAATTTAAGAGTGAGAAGGCATTTTAAAAAAAACTTTCCGCTTTATAAAACAACATCATTTTCTCAGTAATCAGATCTTTATGACTTGTTCGCATCAACTTAAGCGTTTGAATACTTTATATAATGCAAAAAAAATCCCTGTTACCGAGAGGAAAACTGGAATTTCTTAATCCTATATGTTACTCCAATGTATAAGCTGTAATTGTGCCAATTTTCATCCACATTGGTCCAGCAGATTAGCCTTGAAAGCGTAACAGACAGACTGCCAGCCTTTCGCATTTATAATATTAGTATGCAAAATCGCAAAATAATAATAGTTAAAATTCAACATTAGAGATTTTTACATCCTATAACACTAAACATCAAATATTTATCATATTAGCTAATAATATACTCTTTCCTGTTTATATGGTAAAATAAACCAATGCAACATCAATACACAAACACAAAATGTGTTCAGTTTTCAGACAAGTCCCTAGCTTCCACGGGAATGTTTTAGCGACATAAATTACCAAGCCTATTTACATTGGCTGTAAATTAACATATCCCGGGTATTCCCCCGATGATAACCTGAATATATCCGTGAATTTTACCAAACTATTCCATAAAGATAAGTATGACCCAAAAAAAACATCTCAACGGTTTATCTCCAAATAACTGCCAGCCTCAAGTAGGTGGATGCTTTTACGTTTAGTAATATTTTAACAATATAAAAACCGCTTTTAATTCTCAGTTCAAAAAAATATAAGCGACTATGTTTAAGAGCAGTCCTTAAAAATAAATTCAAAATGCTTTTCAAGACGACTGAAATAAAATTCATTCCTCAATCAACCTTTTTCTGTTTTTTATCTGTGCAATATTTACAGACAATAATAACATCTCGATTTATATAAGAACTTATTAAAATGATGAAATTTTTTAGCCTAAACAAGGTATGTTTTCGGGTTTTTAGAAGGATCTATACCTACTTGTTGGATCTACCACCTTTCTCCTCTTAGACATTGGTCACAAGTCATCAGTAGACTAAGCGCGGTTAAAAGCCGGCTAGATGTAGACGAAGAATTAAAAATCAATTAAAATACAATCGATAGCACGACCTTGACACCTGAGCGTCTAATAGTCGTAAAGAGTCAGCACTTAACGATCTATTATAGAGGAAGGAAAACATAAAAGATGCTCCTGATATTAGACTTGTGAATTCGTGTAATTATCAACACTAAACATTTGAGAGCGTTCCAAATTTTCCTGTCCAAACGTAATTTCATTAAAATTAATTTCCGACTTCCACCAGACCGTGGCCCGTTAGTTGTTACACAATATTTCTAAAGTTCATACCATCTGCCGAAAAGTTTATAGTAGTTTATTTCCTCTTGATTAACATTCTAGTTGGAGTTGTTTTATGACAACTCTGTGCCCACTGAATTTATTATTATCAACATACTTTAAAGTTTTGTTTGCGAATCATTTTATATCCGTTACTCGCCTTTACGTATATCTGTTTTATATTTGAGTTCGAAACTTCTATTTGGCGAGATTAAAAACTCATAAAAGCAATAAATATTGCCCAAAAGTGAAATAGTAAAAAGCCGCCAATTAACTTCGTGTGGTATTTGGCTGAGTAGAATAGACCACCCTCATTTCTTACCGAGGAGTCGTAAAAGGCGACTAAGGTAAGTTAACGTCAGGCAAGCAGGCAGTCGTAAAATACGTAGCCAAAACATGTGACAAAAATTTTTATAACATTTTGTGCCCACTTATTGTGGGATAAGGGCAAGATTAGTAGTACTTGGCTTTTTTTACTTAACTGATTGCACATCTGTTACGAGTAGATAAATAAGGCAATATTAGGCGAAACTTTTTCTGTATAAAGTAAATAAAAGTAGTGCGAACGTCAAGGCTTGGGTTTCGGCATTCCGTTTTAATAAATCTCTATTTACCCGCAGCTCCGAGTGAAAAGGCTAAGAAGGGACATATTTCTTCATTCGTGTGTGCTAATAAAGTAGAAAAAACATTGTGAAAATATTGTGACGCAATTGCAGTCAACTTCAAATTGAAAATAAATTTCTTTTGATTAAAAATGTGAACTAGTGCTTTAAAATCGTCATCGACGTCTTCGACTCTTTGGAAGATTGCTCCTACCGAGAAGGACCAATAAGAAACTCGGCTGTTGCTCTTATCTATTCCATATATACATATTATACACATTATTATAAATATACTTCGTCATTAATTTCTTGGGCAAGGTCGGAGATAATTAAACGCATGCATTTCTATCATTTGTAGAACCCTAAATAGAATTTGTAAAGTATGCGGTTTGAGATTTGTAACTTACCTTATATTTATATACAACCCCTATATGTATACATGACCTTATATATACAAGACACATATTATATGTAATATATACATGAACATATTCACACTAACTCATACTAATACTAATGTACAAATAAACATACGCGATCTCATGATGCACCACGTTAGTAACACGAGAGTCCTTGGTAAGAGTGGATGTGAAGTGACATGTGTTTACTTGTTAGTGTGTGTTTGAGCCTGTGCTATGTGTATACAACATTAGTTTATATACACTACAGTTTTTTATGTCACTCTCTTTTTAATAGTTATTAAAAACTAATATTAATGGCTTGCCATTATCTAATTCTGACTTTTATTGAAGAATCGTACACCAAAACTTACGAAATTCACTAAATATATAAGCATGTTTATACAGAACAATAGTGTAATAATTTTTTTGATACAATCTATACATATAATAAAAAAAACACTGTACGGATTTTCGTACGGTTTTTACTTAAAGAAAGTGTAATTCCTGTGGAAGGTTAAGGTTAATAGTATATTACTATGGTAAAATTGGTATTTGGTATGGGTAAAACTATGTGGCACACTGATTTACACGCGGGAGAAGCCAGCGCGGTTCTCTAGTTAATAATAAACTAAGTTCTAATTTATAAAATTTGGCGTTCCTTTGCGGAGATCCATACTACAAGGGTAATAATAACATTATTTTGCTATACTCCGTGATAAAGTAAATAAAAAATATATAATGCTCAGTATAGAGTGAACTATCCGTTTTCATACCTCCACACCAAACCTCCACCGATGCCACCACAATATACACTACACACCTTCACTATTACAAACTCAATAATCGTTTCGCCCCGCATCCGAAGCATTATCAGGAGATAGATCGCAAAGCGCAAAGCTTTGTGCTTTTTTTAAGATATTATATTTATTTTCTATTTACTTTATCGCGAATTATATAGCAAAATAACTTCATTATTACTTTTGAAATAAATACTAATAAACGCACAAAAGATTTAATTACTTAATTAAATAATTAACTTATGCCTTACTGCACCTTGATTGAAATATAAGCATACATGTTCCAATTTTTACGATTTGGAAGAAAAAAACCATAGACATATAAAAGATTTGATATATTATTTATAGTATAAGTCGTCGTTTATCGGTGGGATACATTTTTTTAACTTAACAAAGTTTAAGTATTATTTTCATTTACGGTCTACTAGACTATTTTATTATCAATCAACATTATTTTAGCGATTATTATTTTTTCCCAATTTTAAACTTTATAGATGCTTTTACAACATCTTTAATTAATATACATATTTTAACTCTATGTGCACTTTGAAAATTAATAATTTTACTTCGATATACTCGTATACTACACAAAATGTAGGTCAGAGCGATACCGAAATTCAATCGTCTTAGCGTAAGAACCGTGAAATTTCTTGGTTTGCGCTTTCTTTGAACATCTTATAATCTATAATAGTTATGGAACAACTTCAGTGACACTAGATATTTTCTTCTTTTTTTTTAATCCGACCATGCCAAAGACAAAAAGAATAAGTATAGACACATCTCACATCTCAATGCTTATTAGAAGGTCTCAATCAGTATTTCTTGTAATGAATTATGGTAATGAAATAAATATTTTTGTATTCTTGTAGGCATCTCATTGGTTTAATATAATTTAATATGAATGAAAATATTGCTCTCACTTGTAGTTTGAAATTTATATTATATAGTTTGAAAAAATATTACGATGACAATACAATATACTTTTATAATAAATTCAATGACGTGAGATGTTTCTGTTGTTTTTTTTAACATACGATTATGGCAAAGATGAATAGAATATGTCATGCTGCATGAAGAGACCTATGTCCAGCAGACTCCATCGGTCGAGAAAAAAGAAAAAGAAGAAATAATGTTCTCACCTGAGTTATATTTTTAATTGCCTACAAAATATATTATGACAAGCGAAATAATAGCAACACACGCACGTCATAAGGCTTCAGGGGTAAAGATAGAGATGACATTCTACCCCATATCATACACTTCAATTCATTCAATTGTTACTACCATGCACGAGATACTGGCGAGTCATCGAACTATGTAAGGCTTCAGTGGCACTTTGAATAACCTTTTTACTGTAGGAATAGGTTATAATTTCAGATTATTCGTATATACTTGAACAGTAGTATTTTAATATTAATTGGTACAGTAATATAGATAATATTAAAGTAATATATGATTGATATGTTAACTATATAAAATATCCATATTAAAATTTACAGGTTGCTAAAAAATTGTATTTCAGTTTAATTACCTCGACATCAAGGTTAGAAGTTATCTGTTACATTAAAAAAAATTTAATCTTCGATTAATGATCTCTTGAGATTAGAGATCTCTCATAAAATAATAAATATGGAGCCAGCCAAATTCTCTAGTTTTACTTATACATTATTAAAAATAAATTTGTCTTATAACTTCTGAATCGGTGACCATGCTAGGTAATTTTTGTATTTATAGATAAAAAAATGCAATTTAAAAAAATAAAAGAAAAGGCTTGTGATATCAGGGACTCGATCCCGGGTTTTTATTCCTTTAATCCGCCCGATCTCTAATGGGCTATTAGTGGGTTAATAAATTAAAATAATAAAGATAAATATATCGATTTCAAGTTACCGTGCAGTGTTCAAATACATTAAAAAGGTTTTTCCCTTAATACTACGTCCGTAAGTCGTATTAAGTACGGACGCCGTGTGGTATCCGGCTGAATAGAATAGTACCAACCTCCTTTCTTACCGAGGCGTCGTAAAAGGCGACTTAGGTAATTTGACCTACCGTGTGGTATCCGGCTGAGTAGAATAGACCACCCTATTCTACTTATAACGCTTAATAAAAGTTGTCTTATGTCGAACGACTGAGCTAGCAAGTACTTTAAAATTATATTCATTAAATACCTAAACCACAAATAACGGAGATGAAAGAACAATTTCACGGGTCTTACACTAAGACCCCAGGATTTAGATGTGCTTAGACGACAACCGACACACTACCTTGTTAGATAGGTTTTATGTACCAAACAAATTTTCCGGCTTTATTTTAAAGTTATATGATATTGTTTGTGTTATATCATTGTAGAGGCTTAATAATAAGACTATCATTGCTAGATCCTGTATTGTGTCTATTACAACCATCATTCGTATTTAAAATATTATAATTTTCTCATAGTGCAAAGGGCTGATCGGTATTTGGGGCCTTCAACCGTTTGAGTGGCAGTGGCAGATGCAAAGAAAATCTTGAAAATCTAGCAGAGAGGCGACTAAGTCAATCGTGTTAAATCTAAATGATGTTGGCGTAAAAATATTCCGCCGTGTGATATCCGGCTGAGTAGAGTAGACCACCCTCATTTATTACCGAGGTGTCGTAAAAGGCGACTAAGGTAAGTCGACCCCCCGTGTGGTATGCGGCTGAGTAGAATAGACCACCCTCATTTCTTACCGAGTTGTCGTAAAAGGCGACTAAGGTATGTTGACCTACCGTGTGGTATCCGGTTTAGTAGAATAGAGCACCCTCCTTCTTACCGAGAAGTCGTAAAATACGAATGAGATAAGTTGACGTCAGGCAGACGGCCGATCGTAAAAATGCAGCCAAATCATATGACAACATGTTTATAACATGTTGTGCCGACCCCACTTAGAGTGGGATAAGGGCAGGAAGATGATGATGATAATTTTCTAGTAGTGCAAAGGGCTGATTGGTATATTGGTCCTAAACTGTTTGAGTGGCAACCACCGTGTCGTCTAGATGGGCAGAAAATCTTGAAAATATAGCAGGGAAGCGATGAGTCAATCGTGTGAAATCGGTAAGAAATGATGTCGGCTTAGAAATACATATATTGTTTTCCAATTTTTATTTACTGGCAGATAAGAAGCACAGAGCTAATTTAAAATAAACTTAACACAAAACTAATTAAAATTTAATTCAATCACTAGCTAAATACATTTTAAAACGATTATCCGCCGACTTTTTTGCTGGTTCTTCTCGGTTAGAGCAAACCAAGAATCAGTGGTAGCTTCTTCAAAAACATTTCAGGACTCAAAAGTACTGAAAACAGTCTACTTGAATATTCTCTATATTTTTAATTTGAAATTATAATCTTTAAACTTTAAATCTCAATTATATAACTAAATTACCACACGCTATTTTATCTTTGTCTTCGCCAGGACTGGAGTGTGCATATAGCATTTCACGGAATTCTTGCCTTTTTTCGATAGTAAATATTTAGAAAAGTGATAAATTGCCACTCGAACCTCACTAATGAATTTTCTGTGCAGTAATCACTCAAAGCCTCTGAAAGCTTACAAAATAATTAAAGAAAGTACTTTAAAACAAAATTCTTAATTGAGTAAGGCTTAGTATAAGGTTATTGAGGACTTTGCAATGCCCATAAATATTTATTGTTTGTCCTCGATTTATTAAACAATGTTTCTCCAAAATGTTACCAATTTTTAAGCAATTTATAATATTTTTAAGTCTATCTTTGTAAAATTTTCTTCTGATGCTTAAAAATGAAAAACTAATGTTCTTAAAGTATTTCTATTTAAATTTATACTGCTACACAAGCTTCTATCTTCTTCGATACGTGTTTACACCAACTAATGATGTAAACACATCAACTAATTACTCAAAAAGTTAATCTAGTAATGAGATCCGTCTGTCTGTAACGAAATTAGTTTAACAAATCTTTTAAATCCAACATCATTTTACACGAAACGTGAAAACAGATATGTCAGTATGAAAATTGATTGTCTTGTTTGTTATTTACGTAAAAAGTTCTTTTAACTTAAATGCTTGCACAGTTACAGTAAGATTGGATTTGTCGTGTGAGTTTATTGTTGCAGACAACAAGTTGCTTCATTACAGTTAAAGAACTTGTATTGTTTTTAGGTTTTATAGTTCTTTTCAATTTACACTTAATGTTTTTTTTTGAAACTTCGTATTTCTGTAAATAATAAGTTTTTGAGATCATATTATTTTGATAAATTTATTCATTTATGGTCATACTGCGGAGAAATGATGGGCGTTGGCGATGGTGACCTGCAGAAAAACTTGTAAATATGTATTTAAAAAAAGTGTTTTTCGAATGTAAATAAAATGTGAATATATTTTGTTTTCATTTTGCAGTGTTTTTATTCAAAACAATCGTAAACGCTATTTTATTTACGCGACTGAATTTCGGTTCAAACATCCCTCGACTAGTTCAACTAAAATAGACGAAACTCTGCGAGCAAATAGTTGGCACAAATATTTGCGGGATTCCATCCCGAAAGAAAACCGAAGGAATCAAAATCAAGAGATAACCAAGTTAATCTTTTTGTCTATTTCCTCCTTGCAATTCGTAGCATTGCAGCATAAGCAAAGCAAGCGGCTTTAGTACTTTTAATTATTTTAAAATTACATTTATTTGAATTTAGACTAACGTTATTGGTATTCACGATTTTCTATATATCATAGTCGGTCTGTATATAAAACTAAAATTTTGTTCTGTGTATAAAACAAAAGTGACATCGCAAGTATCCGCAATTAGCCGCAAGTAAGATTTGCGTGACTAGTTTTACAATCATTTTTTCTTTAATGAATCATTAAGGCTTTTTACTATCCCTGTGCTGTGCAAAAAACTGGCTCCCTGTCGAATATTGGGGGCAAGACAGATTACACTTCTAAAAAATTATTGGATTAGGGATGAAGTTTACTGAAAACATTTAAGTTTCAAAAACTAATACTTTAGCGAGTTCCCGGGCTTGAACGCGTTTCTTAGAAAGAGTTGCATAAAACCATTAAGACTAGAACTAGAAGAGTTTTAAGCTGACTTAAAACAAGTGCAACAATTGGCTGCAAATATACAATATTTGCTTAGGCACTATTTCGATACTATTTATTTTAGATTGGCTTTAATATGGATATTTTAGATTAAAGACTTGGATAGAAAGAAGTGGACTTCGTAGAATAGTGGAGTAGTACAAACTTGATGAATCCGTTTACTTACGAAATGTGTTTTACAAATACACTATTTTACAATTGATATAATATTATAACAACGATATTTTTCCTTTACACTAATTCAATATATAAGAAGCAATTTTCTCAAAATACAACCCATTGGTTCCTTTTAAACAACTTGTCAACTTCGTGCATAAATGACGACTACGTCAAATTGCGCTACCACTCTCCTCTCCGCACCGCTCCGCTACTCTCCGCCCATCAGGACACCTAGCCACAGTTAACTTCACATCTCTATGCTACAATTTCTGGTCTCCAATTTATCCTTCCGTTACAATATATTGTATTTATCGAATTGAATAAAATATGCTAAATTCCTTTTATTGTTATTAATATCTAAAGGGTTTAACAAATATTCTACTGTAATATTATACTCATATTAACAAAACCGTTACCAAAATTACGGTCCTTATGTAGTTTTCATAATTTCAAAGGTAAACTGATACTTTTAAAACTTTTAATGATATTCACAGGAAACTGATACGCAACGTTAATCAGTAAAATTTTATAGTTAATGGCTTTAACTTTTAACTTATATTTGGTTATGAAGTAATTTAAAGAATATTATATACTTCAAACGTATTGACGCGTCGCAATATAGTATTAGATTTACCAAAAATATTCAACAAGTAGTACCAGCGTCTTCGATCATGCCAACTTAATCGTTTAAACACCCTCAATAACACAATATTTTTTTTTCGTTTCCAAAAAAAAGTTATATTCGTCCTATGTTATAGTGTATAAGCGTGCGTTGCTTTAAACATAAAAATTGCTCTAGAGGTTACCCGTGAGAGACAGATGGACTTACTCATTTATAATATCAGTATAGACTATTAAGTGTAGTCAACGATCTTTTTTTTCTTTTATATGAAAAAAGTAAAGTAAAGTAGCGACCTATTACTTCCCACTGCTGGGAATAGGCCACTTCTCTCTGTTATCGCAGAGAAGGATTGAAGCTAAGACCTACCACGCTGCTCCAATTCGGATGGGTAGGTTACACATATCTCCCGAAATCTCTAGAGATATGCAGGTTTCCTCACGATGTTTTCCTTCACCGAAAAGCGTGTGATAAATTGCAATTACCAATTAGACACAAGTTTTTACAGAAAAACTCATTGGTGTCTCCCCGGGTTCGAACCAGTGACCTCCTCTGAAAAGTCACACAGTGTTACCGCTGGGCTACCACAGCTCATATGAAAACCATTCCAATAAAATATTTTGTCGATTTATAAATGAACGAAAAAGCCCGTTATTTAGAAGTATCTTGAATAATAGGGTATAATGCCTTCAAACAGCTTCAATGATGACTGACAGGTTACAAATATTCCAGAAAATCTCTAGAATATATATGATTCATATCACTATTTTCCTTTGTCCTAAATATGTGTGTCAAATATCAATAAGACACGTTTCTTACAGGTAATACTAGAATATGCTATGCACAAATGAAATCTTGTTGCAAACCTTTTTTATCAGGATAAACATCATCTTCCTGCCCTTATCCCACTCTAAGTGGGGTCGACACAACATGTTATAAACATGCTGTCACATGATTTGGCTACGTTTTTACGACCGGCCGCCTGCCTGAAGTCAACTTACCTTAGTCGCATTTTACGACACCTCGGTAAGAAAGAGGGTGGTCTATTTTACTTAACCGGATACCACACGGTGAGTCAACTTACCTTAGTCGCCTTTTACGACACCTCGGTAATAAATGAGGGTGGTCTATTCTACTCAGCCGGATACCACACGGCGGGTCGACTTACCTTAGTCGCCTTTTACGACACCTCGGTAAGAAAAGAGGGTGGTACTATTCTATTCAGCCGGATACCACACGGCGTTTTTATCAGGATAAACGTTCGCCGATTTCCCCAACTGGTTACAAATTCAGATATATTCAGATGTAAAATGGAAATACACTAAACAATGGAAGAGCCAGAACAACTTTCTGTTAGCGATCAGAATGCTTATCTCTGTTTCCTAATAAAATAATAACGATATCTTTTACTAGAATTGACGTGAACATATTTTAAGGGAAGGTTATTTAATTTGATCCAAATGGGCAACTAGGTAATTACAAACTGTGTTTATTTTTATTTATTTACTTTGTAATAAACCACGTTACAGATACTACGTGTTTAGGAAATTTATAACTATACAATAAGGCCGATTTTTTAAGACACTACTACTATATTACAAAAATTTTCCGAGCGAAAACATAACATTCATATTTTAGTATTCCGTATAAACAAATCATAAAGTCGATATTGAAAATAAGGTACCTCGATAAAATAAATATGTAGATGTTGTGTACAGTGTGCAAAAACTTATATTGTATTTAGTTTTCATCTATAATTCAAGCTACATTGCAAAAAAAAAAATCACTAGGTCATTAGAATCAGTCTATGCTGGGAGATAAGTCATTCTTTGAATCTCCTTCTAATTTGATCACGCTAATTATAAAGAACTATACTCAAAGTATACGTCCATAATACAAAAGTAAAAAAAATATTTTTTTGCTATACTTAAAAATAAAAGAAAACATATGTAGTTTAGTTTAGCAAAACTATCAACCGCCAACGCAACTTTCTATCGCGAATTATAGCAAAATAATCATCATCTTCCTGCCCTTATCCCACTCTAAGCGGGGTCGGCACAACATATTATAAACATGTTGTCACATGATTTGGCTGCGTTTTTACGAAAATACGACTGACGCCAACTTACCTCAGTCGTATTTTACGACACCTCGGTAAGAAAGAGGGTGGTCTATTCTACTAAACCGGATACCACACGGTGGGTCAACTTACCTTAGTCGCCTTTTATGACACCTCGGTAATAAATGAGGTTGGTCTATTCTATTCAGCCGGATACCACACGGCGTAAATTATAGCAAAATAATATTTTCATAATTTATCTACAAAGTCTTATTTGGTCTATCTACTAAGAATTTAGTCTGATTTCTTAGCATCTTATTACAAAACATGATAGGTACCGTTATTTTAAAAAGGAATCAAGACTGAATTTGGAATATTTTCCCGGATTTCTACTTTGTTAGAACACACATGAATGAAGAAAAATGTCCCGCCTTAAGCCTTTCCACTCGGCGTGGCGTTCGTAAATAGAGATTTATTAAAACGGGACGCCGAAATTCGCGCCCTGACAGTAGTACTGTTGTGTTTGTAACATATTTTTTGTTCCTTATTTTGTTTTTATTTTACAACATGAAAATGTAATTAAATGTTTGGTAACGTTTACATTACGTTGTAAACTTTGTTTTAAATGTCGATAACGAGCGGAGTTGAAGGAATAAAAAAAATTAAAGGCAGCACTTTGGGCTTAATAGCTGACAATGGAGGGTAAATGAATAAAACTATACC
Organism: Morpho helenor; assembly: GCA_029227775.1. Taxonomy (NCBI): domain Eukaryota; kingdom Metazoa; phylum Arthropoda; class Insecta; order Lepidoptera; family Nymphalidae; genus Morpho; species Morpho helenor. The sequence goes on along the minus strand of JARGCU010000010.1, from coordinate 5,186,672 downwards.
AGCTTACCATTACTAAATGTTTAAATCCGAATATAATAAAATCCAACATAGTGCAACCTGGCAAGTAACGATAGACTTACAGATCAAAGTCCTGGACCTAAGTCAACCTATGCTGAAAAATATACTGTAATACTTACATAAATATGCATCATAAGGGCAGGAGGCCTTTATCCCACTCCAAATAGAGATAACATGTTTTGCTATTGTATTTTACGGCCGGCCGCCTGCCTGACGTCAACTCAGTCGCCTTCTGCGAGACCCTGGAAAGAAATGAGGGTGATTTAAATGAATCCACTGATCACTAAAACGTATAAGATAACTTCAGCATAATTCAATCTTCTTATATAAAATGTATTTTCGAACAAAATAAATTTAATTTAATTGAGATCCTTGTTCCTTGTTCTAATAAAAATAAAAAAATTAACATTATTTTTTGTCTCTCCCCTACTATTTAGTTTTTAGATCAAGGTTAGAACAGTGTGTTAGGTTAGGTTAGTCACTCAATTAACTGATTTTATGCACGTTGCTAAGGAATGTAAATACCTAAAATTAAAATTAATGTCGTATGGTCGGTACCATCCTGTAATATTCTATGCTTGCTAGATATAGCCCAGCCAGTGAAACTACAGCGCAACTTTAAATACCCTTCAGGCCCTCACGTCCACGTTGCTCCTCTATTGATAATATATTGGCCTTATAAAAGCGCCCGTTTCGTAAATGACAAGTCATATTTTATATAAATTCGAAAACTTTGCTAGAGAAGTTGTAGGCGTATCTAACAATAATCTTGCTAGCTAGAAAAGATATTAATAAGATCTTTATGACACTATTAATTTACTTGTACATTTTTCTAAATTCTAAAATAGCCGCTTTGACGGCACATTAATATCGCATATTTCTCAATGACAAAGTGATCTTAAGTTGTTTTAACTAAGACAAAAATAAAAATTGAACTTATATTACTTTATCTTCTTGTTCTGTCTTTTTTACTTATATTTTATAACTTACCAGAATTTTCTAGTTTATACAATTAAGCGTTACTTTTCAGATATACATAATACATAAGCAATAATGAAATTATTTTTCTATAATCCGTTAATCGCGGAAATAATTTCATTATTACTTTTGTTTAAACTTTCTAGTTTTTCGAGATCGCTTGTCTCATTTATTGCCAAATTCCATATGTATTTACAGAATACATTGTCAATTTTCAAAATAATATCAATTTATAAAACAAAATACAATTTTGTTTTAAAAGCATTCGCGCTTTTTTAGAAAGCTTTCTTAATTTTCTAAACTTTTATGTAAACATATACGGTATGTGTTTAATTGAACATCGTGAATGAACCTGCATATATATACCTAGAACCTAACATGTATTAGAGCAACATAGGTTCCAGGTCTAACCCTAACCTTCTCTCTTCAGCATAACAAGGTATGGGAAGATATTTAGAAAACTTTATGGGTCATTAGAAACAATATGGTTTAAAATTGTTTATATCAATCAAGCCATATTAATTAATATTTAAAAAATTTTAACAAAAGTCCGGCCATGAGAATAACATTCATACCTCGTTTAGAATACCTCGATGAGAATTCTTTGAAAAATGATTTAGCCATATCCGCGGTAAGAACAAGCAATTACTTTAGAGAAAATTCGTCGGTTCAGGAGTTTGGATGTTAGAGAAGTCCTTTAATTAATAGTGTCCCATGTTCGACAACGACCCGTTCGTGACCCAATTAAACTGCCGCGTCTAGACATTCGTAGACTGATATTTTTATCGGAAATATGTTCAACATTAAGTTATAATTGTTTAAACTGGCAATTTGTTAGGTTTATCAGTGTAAAATTCCACACAATGCTTTATATACATATAGCCACATAGCTGCAATGAAGCTGTTCTGATTTAATACATAGTATCCCAAGAAAGCCGAGAGATGTTACAGCAAAATATCATCATTCTCCTGCCCTTAACCCATTAAGTGGGGTCGGCACAACGTGTTATAAACATGTTGTCTCATGATTGGTCTGTTCTTCTCTGCCGGATAACGCACGGCAATCTAAAGCAAAATATCATGGACAATAAATTGGGATTAATAATTAAGACAACTTTTGCACAAAGAACAATGCAGCGATAAGGTCCTATATCCAAAGATCCAGTCCGAAAATAGTTCCACATATTGAAAGTTAATAAAGTGTAATTAATGCCTTATACCCGAGATAAGAAGCTTTTGTTATTTAATGTATATAATTAGTGCTAATAAAGTCCAAGGGACGCTAAAGCGAATGTCATAGACAATAAATAAGTTTTAATAATAAAGACAACTCACAAACAAGAAATTGTTCAGGTCAGTGAAATTAAAGTGACCTAGATCCACAGTCATGCATTGTTTTGTCTATGGTATCCTCACGTTTTCTTGATTTAAATCCGGATATTATTGTAATGCTTCCGAAAAATCTACAGTTACGAGTTCATCACAGTATGACGTTTGTAATATAGAACTTGAGGGGATCACTGGTTCCCGCAACACTATATTAATATTAAGGGGGGAAGGAGGCTTTATACGTAATACGGTAAATGTTTGTTTCTATTAATAAAGAACACATGTTTACGCAAATAAGGATCTTCATAATGTTAAAAATCTTTAAGGAAAAATGTATAAACCTAAGAGAAATTACGTTTTTAGTCATTTTTAAAGCATGATTTCTCTTACACAGAGCTTTATTTTATTTTTTGCAGTTCTAAGACACGCGTCCATCACATTAGACCACCGATAAATAAAATTTAGAGTATATCACTAATTATACTCATTCCAGGCTTTTTTAAATAATATATTAAATTTCAGTATTTTAAATAGTTTATTTCATACTTTTGTATTTATTATAAACGTATTTTCTTGTACTTGTGTGCTTTAAAACTTCCATTTCTCAAATGCTATAATATATCCTTAGATATTTTGCTTTCAATTTTGGTTCCTCACCACCCTTCGGGACTTTATATGTCTTTCGAAATAGTTAAGGTCCTTCAACTTATTAATAATATAATTAATTTATTCAGAACGAACTTTTTCTATTAATAGATTGAACTATTTTCTTTTTAATTCGAGAAAAACATGTTCAAAGCACGGAGCTTTCTCCTTATAGATACAATTTTAATTAGTAAGCCGGAAGCAGTGAGTGTGACTTAATTATATTTCAAAAGACATTAAAACTTGCTGTCTGGAGTGAAAAATAATCTCAGTAAAATTATAGCCTAAGAGATGAACGAGGACAGATAAGAGCGGCCGCGAAGCGAATTTATTAAGCTGGTACACTACTTCATAGACTACAGGATTATGTTCTGTGGACAGATTACTGCTATACAACCAATTCGTTTTATATTTACTGGAGCAAAAACGGCTTTGTCGTAATGTAGAATTCCTTTTGTCATCATCCCCCACTCTAAGTGGGGTCGCCACATGTTACAAACATGTTGTCATATGATTTGGCTACGTATTTTACGACCGGCCGCCTGCCTGACGTCAACTTACCTCTGTCGTATTTTACGACTCCTCGGTAAGAAAGAGAGTGGTCTATTTTACTCAACCGGATACCACACGGTGGTTCAACTTACCTTAGTCGCCTTTTACGACACCTCGGTAATAAATGAGGTTGGTCTATTCTACTCAGCTGCATATCACACGGAGGGTCGATTTGCCTTAGTCGCCTTTTACGACACCTCGGTAAGAAATGAGCCCTCCTGCCCTTATCCTACTAAAAGTGGGGTCGGCACAACATGTTTACACATGTTAAACATTAAACATGTTATCACATGATTTGGTCGCGTATTTTTTGACCGGCCGACTGCCTGACGTCAACTTACCTCAGTCGTATTTTATGACACCTCGGTAAGAAAGAGGGTGGTCTATTCTATTCAGCCAGATACCACAAAGCGTTCTAAGAAATATTCTTAAATGTATATCACTATATAAGATTATATCAATGATAAAAATGGTTGGATTTGAAAATTCTTTCAGTTTTATACCGGACTGCAGCTTATTTATAGAAGAATGATCTTACTTAAAGAATCCTTAATACATTTATTATATCTTCTTTATATTTTGTTCAGTAATTACTAGTTATGGAATCATAAATTCGAAAGCAAATTTCTTTTACGTAACGAGTCCGTTGACTTTTGTGCTAATAATGTAAAACTGAAAGAATTTTCAAATCCAACCATTTTTATCATTGATATAATCTTATATAGTGATATACATTTAAGAATATTTCTTAGAACGCTTTGTGGTATCTGGCTGAATAGAATAGACCACCCTCTTTCTTACCGAGGTGTCATAAAATACGACTGAGGTAAGTTGACGTCAGGCAGTCGGCCGGTCGAAAAATACGCGACCAGATCATGTGATAACATGTTTAATGTTTAACATGTGAAAACATGTTGTGCCGGCCCCACTTTTAGTAGGATAAAGGCAGGAGGATATATTAAGAATATTTCTTACAGTCAAATAAAACCTTCTTGTCAGCAAGTCTAATAAGGATTTTGATTACGAGATTTGACTGCGAGAGAAGTTTAAGGAAATAGGTATTCTTACATTCGCTTCACAGTATATTCTAAGTAATTTAATTTTTGTATATAAAAATATAAAAAATTATAAAACAATAGGCGATGTATATAATAGACAAAGTAGGAACCGACATAAGCTTGCGGCCCCTGCTTTGCGCCTTGAAAAAGTACGTAAGTCGTTTGTGGGTTTGGGTATAAGGTTCTATAATAAAATTCCACAATCAATTTTAACTTTGCCATTACAGCAGTTTAAAAACACTATTAAGGAGAGGCTGATACAGAAAGCCTACTATACTGTTGAGGATTATTTAGACGATAAAAATGCGTGGATATAAATATTGTCCGACCCTGTACAAGATAGAAACATTAAATGTAACTAGTATTAAGAATTGTATTTTTTAAAAAGAGCAACCGCCGAGTTTCTTGCTGGCTCTTCTCGGTAGGAACAGCTTTCCGAACCAGCAGTAGAGTTGACTATTCAAAAGCACTTGTTTACAAGTTTATTTGAATAAAGAATATTTTGAATTTGAATTTGAATTTGAATTTGAATTAATTAATACGGATTAAGATTAATAATAATTATTGTGAAAAATAGTGAATACACTGTTTATGAGAAGGCTTTGATATAACAATACTATGAGATATACCTCCTTTATAGATATAAAGAAAAGTTCAAGATGAACTAATTAAATCATCTAATAATAAGAAAAATTTATTATTTAGTTTATAGAGTAAATCTTAAGCAAATCTCTATGCAAATAATGTTAGCACGGAATAGATGCTAAGATACTAGTTAATCGACGTTTTATTTCATAATAGAAAGTAAAAAAGCATCAAAGAGAAACAATTGGTGCTATCCGGCTGAATAGAATAGTACCACCCATATTTCTTACCGAGGTGTCGTAAAAGGCGACTAAGGTAAGTTGACCCGCCGTGTGGTATCCGGCTAAGTAGAATAGACCAACCTCATTTCTTACCAAGGTATTATAAAAGGCGACTAGGGTAAGTTGACCCACCGTGTGGTATCTGGTTTAGTAGAATAGACCACCCTCTTTCTTACCGAGGTGTCGTTAAATACGACAGAGGTAAGTTGACGTCAGGCAAGCGGCCGGTCGTAAAAACGCAGCCAAATCATGTGACAGCATGTTTATAACATGTTGTACCGACCCCACTTAGAGTGGGATAAGGACAGGAAGATGATGATTCTTATTATTTATACTAGCGGCCTGCCCATGCTTCGCACGGGTATAAAATATATATCCCATGTCACTCAGTGTAAAAAAATGATTAAAATCGATCCAGTAGTTTTGATTTATTCATTACTGTCCGTGGCCCGCAAGCGTTAAATTTGGAGAAAAACAATTTCCTCTCCCTATACCAAGACGATTTCCTGCTATCTTTGGAATATCTAAACTCATATAGTACATTTTTACTTATTTACTTTTACATTTTACCTATGTATTTTATTTTTACAATTAATTACAGAATGTCTATAAACAAACTCTTAAAAGATTCGAAGTGCTATAGGGTGAAGCGCGGCGTCCTCACGGCATTTTAAATCTGTAATATCTCGGAAAATGTTCACTTAAATTACATACTGTAAACGGCCATATTGACCTATATTAAATCAACAATTTATTTAAGGTACTTAATTGCATAAGGATTAATGTTGTATTGTATAAAAATTGCTTTGAACATAAGGCATTATTTTTCGTAAAAAGTATATGACAAAAAATGCTTTTGTGGGTTATCCATAAGAGATAGACATATACCATCGCGGACTTTTCTGTAGACCTTTTCAATGCGTACAAATACTTAGTACATCATTTTGATAAATCTCGTAGGGTTTAGCCTGCGTTTGCAATGTTAGCGGACAAAAATGTAATTATTTACAGAAACCTCAAAAATTACAGTATTTCTCTACTCCGTATTGAATGTTATTATACGTACAAACCTTCCTTTTGAATCACTCTATCTATTAAAAAAAACCGCATCAAAATCGGTTGCGTAGTTTTAAAGTTTTATGCGTACATACGGAAATATGGACTTTGTTTTATAATATGTAGTGATTTACATATTATTAAATAACGTTTTTAAAGTAATTTTAATCGCTTTCCTAAGATTAATAGTAAAACTATATTCCTTTACGCTTGAAGCCTTCGTTCTGAAAAATAAAGGGGTACTTTTGCAGCCCTAATTAGCTTTAGATTTCGCGGAGATCTCGCGAACGGCTAAAGTTCGCCGCATAATGAGGACAAAACAAAACTACCCCGGCCATTTAATTTCTATTCTGAATACCAAAGTGTGCAATTAAAAGTTTATATTTTAATGGAAATAATGCGACTTCCTCTGTGAGTAGAATGGCGTAGTTGCAAATTGCATATATCAAAGTTGTCCTATAGCTAACAACTAGACACCGATTTAGTTGTATGTTACACGTAAATAATTTATAAAAGTAGGCGTTAATTTGCAGAAATATTTTGCTTTAATCCGCGTTTATTAAAAAATCTATGTAATGCTCGTAAACCGTTGTAAAATGCTAAAACCGTTCTCATACCATATACATGCAGAATCAGTTACTACACGTGTCACACCGCCACCCACAACACATAACACAAGCGCTACACACTTACACAATCTGAACCCCGTTTTTGCCCGTTTTGCCCGTTTTGAGAACGGTTTTTGCTTTTTACATTTACCATTACATAGATTATCTTAGCAAACACGGATTATCCTACTAACCTTACTAATATTGTAAATGCAAAAGTTTGTGAGTATGGATGTATGTTTGTTACCCTCTCACAGCGAATCTGCTGAAACAATATCGATTAAATTTGGCACAATTATTTGTTATACACCGGGTTAACATATAGGCTATAGAAATCCTGTTAATTCTACAGGATTAGGACGACATTAAAAAGTTTCATCTATTATCAACCTATCAAGCGACAACAGTCCACGCGAACGAAGTTGCGAGTAAAACCTAGTAGAAAAATAATTGTATTATACTAAGAAAAAGTAAAAGTAAACGCCTTACTTACTTCCTTATATTTATTGTGACACTGTCACTTACGCCTGTGGCTTCCTTACTCTAGTATAATAACTTTATAATAACCTCACGCATTTTTATAGTCTCTGCAATCATCTTTACTAAATAGGTAAATTTAAATGCTCTCATTGCTGTTGCTTTAAGAAGCCTATTGCTGGAACATGCCCTTTATCCTTTCCATTAAGAAAATATTTACTTAAGAACATTTGCTATCCTTAAGCCCTACGCGCAGGTGCGAGTAACCCCCAACTCAAATACAGGCCACCAATTTAAATAAGACACCACAGTTGTTACGACGTATGGTACACAAATTCCTCAGAATAATATCATTTGAATATGGTATTTACTGCAAAGATATAATAGGTTTTTTTTTAATTTTGTGATGTATTAATTAAAAAATTAGAAACCTAGGTAATTGAGCCTTGCTCGATAATTTATTATAAAGATATAAAAAAATAAAATAAAGAAAGGACAGGTGAGATCGGGGACTCTATCTGGGGCATTTTAGCTTGTTTAGTCCGCTCGTTCCACGCTGAGCTATAACAACTTTACAAATGACAGCAAAAATAAGCTTTGCATTCAATTTATATTTTAGCAGTTTTTTAATGTCTGGAACAGGGATAAACGACATTTTTTGAAAATAAAACCTAGCTAGATCGATTTATCGCCCCCGAAACTCCATACATACTAAGTCTCATGAAAATCGTTAGAGCCGTGTCCAAAATTCATATTCTATATACAAGATATACAAAATTAACACATTTAAATATTAAAGATATATACAAATTCCTTTGTCAATTTTCAAAATAATAATATTAAATCATCATTAAGTTAGCCAGCCTAAAATGTGATATGGTGTCGACAATAAAGTAAACGCGAAATGAGACTAGTCTGTCTGTTTTTTTGTAACAATACAAATATAGGTTTACAAGTTACATCTTTCCTCTCTCTCTTTATATATTGTGACTCTCACTCTACAGGCCTGTATTTAGCTCCCATACTCTAGTATAATAACTATAAATATAATTGCCAAGTCGCTAATACTTTAACACCGCGACAGTCGATTGTCTTTAGAGCTTTAAAGCGAATAAACTGAAAATTTAGCGAGTAAGTTACATAGGTATGGTAAGTTCAAAATTTTCGTAACAATTAATGGAATAAGGCGTTACTTTGCGGAGTTCCATGTAAAAAATAACCTACTAACCGTGATTAGAGAAAATCAATATAATACAAAAAGGATATTGTATTGACCCAACATAGTCGCTAAACATTTTGTCTTGAATTTGCGATTTTGTCATGGAGTCTTATCTTTTGATGATGCGCCGTTACAGGTCGATAGTTGAGATTGTCGGAACGAACGTGTGCATTACTTTTGTATGGTGGTGGTGGTTTGTATTTTAAGGTACACAAACGGATTTTGGCAAGTAACCTCTTTTTAAAATCTTGGCTACTCAAATGAACTTGAACTTTTAAGTACATAACTGTAATTAAAAGAGTGAGCTCATCATACAAATTACAGTAAAGGAATCGTGCTCTAACGTCGCTCACATCATCGTAAATTTTGGCTGACACAAAGGCAAGATATTTAGGGGTCGAAATGGGACTAAATCTTCGTTACAGTAATTAAGTCACGATTTTCATTCGCACTTTGCCTCTCGTTCCACTCACAGGTAATCGTGATTGGAAGGCATTCACAAAACCCTTGGCACACAGAGTGCCAAATCGTTGGAATGGTGACGTAAACTGAAAGAAAATATATAGTTGATTTACTTATCGTTCTTATTTAAATTACTTTCAAAATGATTTGGAAATCAGTGGTACTGGAAGTTTTTCCCCCATAAATTCTGACTCCGCAGAAATTCTAGTATAAAAAGTTTATGTTGCTCTACAACCTCAGTCTCATCAAAATCGGTTAAGTTGTTTCGTAACCGTATTTATTTAAACCTTCCTTTAAATTTGCACTATATTTAAGTGAGAACCGTACAAAAATCAGTTCAGTACATTTTGAGAAAATTGATCACATACAGACAGCTTTTGGGGATTTTGTTTTATAATGTGTATAGATAAATATACAGTCGTCCCTCACATTAATTTGTGTTCTATTGTGATATTTCGTTAATTTCTTTATGTTAAGGTATTCTTTATCTTATAGCGGTAATATCCTAACAAATATATAAAAAGAATCTCTGACATTAAACCTAATAATAATATTAAGTGTAAAGTATCGGCTTATGAAAGCATCGGTATATCTAATTTACATTTACGACATTCACGAAGTATTTCTAGCTCTTACAAGACTATCCAAACAGGTGTAGTGAGCGTTGCATAGCTTTGAAAACATACTACCGTAACGAACTTTTCATTACTTCGGACTGAATCTAACTAGTATTTCATTAGTTTATCAACAAAAGTATTTAATGATAAAATTAATCTAGCTTTTGAAGCTAACTTAATGTATTAAGAAAAACAGTACGAATATTATTAATTAACTGTAATTAAATTCTGCGAAAGTAACAAGGAATTCTTCTCCAAATTCAATTATATTTTTTTTTAATATTTAAATGCTATATGACTCTACACACTCCCCTTTTTTAATGCTGATTGGTAGGTTTAAGTATTTAAAGAATTCTCCGCGATAGGCAACTTTTTTAGCAATAGTTTTCTTCACCCAAAAAAGCGTGTGCGAATTTGTAAATCATATAAGGCACATACGTTTTTATAGAAACCCATTAGTGCCCCACTAGGGGTTATCATCTCATCACCCCCTGATAAGTGTCACACTGTCTTTTAAAAGCTTTTATTTAACTAGCCCTGTATGTATATAAAGGTGGAAATTTGCAAGTTAAATTTGAGCCACTTCCCGGTGTCCGATTGAGCTGAAGTTTTACATATTAGCCGTGTCCCGATGACATTGCATGTTTATCATGAGCATGACCTGATGCTGCTGCCAGGATTGGCTCCAGACAAGGGATCTCTCCTAGGGAACTCCGAGAAAATGGTTAACAGTAGGGACATGGACTTTTGTTAAAAGCTTTTTTAGGTTGATTTGTTTATTTTTTTAATATCATTGTAACAGCTACAATAAACCGAACTTCAAAAATACATATTCCTAAGAACACAATAAAATGTCCACAGCAGCTTTGCTGTGGATTGATGTATCCTTTCGCAATTACTCAATAGCACCACGCGTATCGCGCTATCTATGTATGACCTTTTGAATTTCTCTAAATTACCGCTGTACCCTGAAAAGCAAAACCTTGAAAAGCTGATCACTTTTGGTCATGCAGAAGGTAAGAGACCACGAGGCTAGTCACCAGCATGGTGGTGTGACTAAGTGACAGAAGCCACCTCCTCATCCAAATTCTATGAGGCGGTGAGGGCTACTCAGACCGGAATAGATGGAGACTGATAAAACAAATGAAGGGTTCAGTTGCGAAGACCACGTCTATAAACAATCTGTATGAGACTGATCATCATTCTTCTGCCCTTATCCCACTCTAAGTGTCTGTACAACATGTCATAAACATGTTGTTATAACATGATTTGGCAACGTATGTTACGACCGGTCTTCTTGTCTTCAACTTACCTTAGTCGCCTTTTACGATATCACGATAAGAAATGAGGGTGGTCTATTCTACTGAGCCAGAGATACCACAGGGCGGAATATGTAGGAGATTTAATTAACGATTGTTTCGACATTATAAAAACTCTGCATTTCACCCTTACCGTCCCTTCCGGTTAGTCATTCCGGAAACTCGCAAATTCACGCAGATTATATAATACAAGTTTATGAAAGAGTAAAACTTTCTTGAATACGACCCATAAATTCAAATTTAACTTTCTCAAAGCCTTTTGAATCGTCAACGGTTTGTTTTTGAATAATGTAATCACCATCAAGGAGGAATATTGATGATCCTAAAATTAATAGAGAAGTTTCAGTACCTATTACTAATATAACCTATTACTAATATAACCAGTACCTATTACTAATAGAATATTTGAACACAAAAACCGTTAAGTTCATTAAGCATTATTTATTAAATTGCGTCATGAAGAAATAAGTAAATTAAATAAATATATACTCTTAACAATTTTACGCATGCGTTCTGCCTTAAACTGCAAGCAAATGCGCGTGAAATTACCATACTAACCACCTTACTAAGGAGCCTAGCTATTTACGCAAATAGTCAGTTCAGCTGCACGCAAGGAAACTATTATTGACATGCATAACAATATTTTAACTCACATTTTTAAATCTACAATTCTTATATTACGTTACAACTATCTTTGAATAAGCGTACAAAATAAAAACAAATATCTTGTAGTTTAGAGAGGGATAGGTTTAAGGAGTGATGTCGGTTGTCCGAGAGCAATTCCTTCACTCGATATATATATTTTAATGAACATAGTTTCACCCCTCCGTGTTTTGAAAAATTATCAATGAGAATTATTTGTTGTTTGTTATTATTTGATGATCAGTGTTATTTATATAGTACTAGCGGCCTGCCCCTGCTTCGCACGGGTATAAAATATATATCCCATGTCAATCAGTGTAAAAAAATGATTAAAACCGATCCAGTAGTTTTGATTTATTCATTACTGCCCGTGGCCCGCAAGCGTTAAATTTGGAGAAAAACAATTTCCTCTCCCTATACCAAGAAGATTTCCTGCTATCTTTGGAATATCTAAATTCATATAGTACATTTTTACTTATTTACTTTTACATTTTCCCTATGTATTTAATTTTTACAATTAATTACAGAATGTCTTTATATACAACATTCACAGCTTCCTTGTCGTAAAACAAACTCTTGAAAGAACGATATAGCTGCTGGATTCGAAGTGCTATAGGGTGAAGCGCGGCCTCCTCACGGCATTTTAAATCTGTAATATCTCCGAAAATGTTCACTTAAATTACGTGCTGTAAACGGCGATATTGATCTATATTAAATCAACAATTTATTTAAGGTATTTAATTGGATAAGGATTAATGCTGTAGTGTATAAAAATTGCTTCAAAAATAAGGCATTATTTTTCGTAAAAAGTAAATGACAAAAAATGCTATTCATAAGGGATAGACATATACCATCGCGGACTTTTCTGTAGACCTTTTCAAGGTGTACAAATACTTAGTACATCATTTTGATAAATCTCGTAGGGTTTAGCCTGCGTTTGCAATGTAAGCGGAAAAAAAGTAATTATTTACGACATCACATTAGAAACCTCAAAAATTACAGTATTTCTCTACTCCATATTGAATGTTATTATACATATAAACCTTCCTCTTGAATCACTCTATCTATAAAAAAAACCGCATCAAAATCTGTTGCGTTGTTTTAAAGATTTAAGCATACATAGGGATATAGGGACAAACAAAGAATGTGACTTTGTTTTATACTATGTAGTGATAATCCCTATAGCATGATTCAGTATTCACGCGCGATGGCTTATTATTAGCGTATTTCATGTATAACTTTGGTGTTTCTATACCAATTTCCATGATTCTTTTTTTATACAATGGTTAATACTATTCACTTTGTTATTTAGGGATGACTGAGAGTTGCAATGTAAGCGGAAAAAAATGTAATTATTTACAGAAACCTCAAAAATTACAGTATTTCTCTACTCTGTATTGAATTTTATTATACGTACAAACCTTCCCCTAAAATCACTCTATCTATTAAAAAAAACCGCATCAAAATCTGTTGTGTAGTTTTAAAGATTGAAGCATACATAGGGATATACGGACATAGAGACAGACAGAGAATGCGACTTTGTTTTATACGATGTAGTGATATTATTTATTTTTACAATTGATTAGACAATGTCTTTACATACAACATACATAGCTTTCTTATCATTAGACAATATAAACTTGAAAGAAGGACATTTAGTTGCGCCTCCGGTCGCTGCTAAATTCGAAGTGCTTATAGGTCGAAGCGCGGCCTCCTCGCGGGATTTTAAATCTGTAATATCTCCGAAAATGTTCACTTAAATTACATGCTGTAAACGGCAATATTGATCTATATTAAATCAACAATTTATTTAAGGTACTCAATTGGATAAGGATTAATGCTGTATTGTATAAAAATTGCTTTGAACATAAGGCATCATTTTTCGTAAAAAGTAAATGAAAAAAACTGCTATTGTGGGTTATCCATAAGAGATAGACATATACCATCGCGGACTTTTCTGTAGACCTTTTTAAGGTGTACAAATACTTAGTACATCATTTTGATAAATCTCGTAGGGTTTAGCCAGCGTTTGCAATGTAAGCGGAAAAAAATGTAATTATTTACAGAAATCTCAAAAATTACAGTATTTCTCTAATTCGTATTGAATGTTATTATACGTACAAACCTTCCTTTTGAATCACTCTATCTATTAAAAAAAACCGCATCAAAATCGGTTGCGTAGTTTTAAAGTTTTATGCGTACATACGGAAATATGGACTTTGTTTTATAATATGTAGTGAAGAATACCTATAGACATTATTACATCTGGTTAATACGAGGTACCCTTCCGTTCGATCTTTTACATAATATTGACTTGGTGTCCTTTCGATAATCTTCAAGTCCAGTTAATGCGAGACCCAAATACCAAAGAGAACGAATCCAATACCTACCAATTTAGATACACCTGTCCTAGCCACACTTATACATAATTGTAAAGGGTTCTATATTTGATCACGTTTGATACGTACTTTGTATGTACGTTATTTGATACGTATTACGTACCATGATTACCATGCCATGTTTATTACCATACATATTTTAACCTTTTTAAGGAAAGATGTATCTTTCCTTAAAAAGTGGCTATAAGATGAACTGGTATTTCTCATCTCGATAGTAGCAAAGTTTCAATTCAATGGAATTTTTATTATCGACTAATATTCATTGACCCTCTTATAAACGTTGTAAAATACACTTGATACTTTTATAATGACTTATTTCATTTAAACAAAACCTCAGCATTTTGTATGAAGTATTTCATTCTTCGTATATATTAAAAAGTTATCACCAAAAATAACTTCGTCAAGATTTCTGCATAGTATACAGCCAAATGCTATGATCCCTCCGAATTACCTGTCCGAAAGACCGTCAATATGTATAATATTTTCGAATAATTAATGAATACCTAATGGTTTAAATTTAAACCCAAAATTTAATTTATTCAAATACATTTTTACAGGTTCTACCTTGTGTAAGAAATCATCACCAATTTTTTTATTAAATGTATATTTCCCAATATAAATAAAAAACAATTACTACAAGTATCGCACAGGCTTTTAGCTTTTATAAGACTCATCCAGAGTGGGGTCAGTAGACGTGCTTAAGTGAGGTCGTCGACAATCAGTACAAGAGGCACGAATTTTGAATTAAGTCTACAAATCGTAAGGCTTTGAGAGAAAAGAACATAAAAAGCAAAAGAAAATCGCGATATTATTGTAAAGAGGTTGTTTTCTTCACTACATATTATAAAACAAAGTCGCATTCTCCGTATGTACGCTTAAAACTTTAAAACTACGCAACAGATTTTGATGCGGTTTTTTTTATAGATAGAGTGATTCAAGAGGAAGGTTTATATGTATAATAACATTCAATATGGAGTAGAGAAATACTGTAATTTTTGAGGTTTCTAATGTGATGTCGTAAATAATTACTTTTTTTCCGCTTACATTGCAAACGCAGGCTAAACCCTACGAGATTTATCAAAATGATGTACTAAGTA
Source organism: Morpho helenor (assembly GCA_029227775.1). Taxonomy (NCBI): domain Eukaryota; kingdom Metazoa; phylum Arthropoda; class Insecta; order Lepidoptera; family Nymphalidae; genus Morpho; species Morpho helenor. Next base: position 5,171,330 of record JARGCU010000010.1, on the reverse strand, counting down.
TTTGTACACCTTGAAAAGGTCTACAGAAAAGTCCGCGATGGTATATGTCTATCCCTTATGAATAGCATTTTTTGTCATTTACTTTTTACGAAAAATAATGCCTTATTTTTGAAGCAATTTTTATACACTACAGCATTAATCCTTATCCAATTAAATACCTTAAATAAATTGTTGATTTAATATAGATCAATATCGCCGTTTACAGCACGTAATTTAAGTGAACATTTTCGGAGATATTACAGATTTAAAATGCCGTAAGGAGACCGCGCTTCGCCCTATAACACTTCGACTTTAGCAGCGATGTCGCTCTTTCAAGAGTTTGTTTAAAGACATTCTGTAATTAATTGTAAAAATAAAATACATAGGGAAAATATAAAAGTAAATAAGTAATAATGTATTATATGAATTTAGATATTCCAAAGATAGCAGGAAATCTTCTTGGTATAGGGAAAGAAAATTGTTTTTCTCCAAATTTAACGCTACGGCCACGGGCAGTAATGAATAAATCAAAACAACTGGATCAATTTTAATCATTTTTTTTACACTGACTGACATGGGATATATATTTTATACCCGTGCGAAGCAGGGGCAGGCCGCTAGTTGTTAAATATGAAGGGTATATGATTATAAGGGTATTTTGATGAATAAAAAGATTTACACTTAATATTAAGAGATAGCAATACGCGATTAACCATAAAGTCGCTACTATGCTGCCAAAGATATTATTTTCCAACATAGATATCTTGTTCAATGTTCCCCCTCTTCGCTCCGTTATCCTCATTGCTGAGGGTCGTGATCCCTAGAACCGATCTTTTGGACAGCTTTTCGCCATTTTTTCCTCGCAGTTGCAAATGAAGAGCAACGTGCAGATTTGTGTACAATTTGGGATGAAGCAGGTAATGAGATTTTTGGAAAAGTGAGCGTGAATGTATAGAGATGCAACAACATCTAGTCTGCCAGATTATAAGTAAAATAATGTAAAAAACAAATAGAAATCGAAGGGGAATACATATAATCATGTAAAATAATCATATAGACTAATCATCAAGCTGTGATAATAGCCCAGCGATGAGATCATACGACTCTTTCGAGGAGTCACAAGTTTAAATCACCGGCAGGCACAAATGAATTTTCCTGTTAAAAACTTGTGTGTCTTATTGATAATTGCAATTTATTACACGCTTTTTGGTGGAGGATTACTTCGTGAGGAAACGTGTATATCTCTAGAGAATTCTGTGATATGTGTAACCCAGCAATCCGTATGGGAGCAGCGTGGTAGGTCTTGACTTCAATCCATCTCTCCAGAACCAGAAAGAGGAGGCCTATGCACAGTATTGGGATAGAAACAAACCACAACTTTTATGTAAAGTAACATTAATTTCTTTTTAGAGTTCGAATATTAGAATATCTTACACTAAGCTATGTTTCACACTCAATCTTCGAGTAAACGGTTTTGACCCAGCTATTTTTTCGCTTTAGTTTCGAGCTTAACTTCTATATATGAAAAGCCAATCTATACAAATTCAACGTAAATTGAGTTCTCAATATTGTACGTAGCCATTTCTGTTCAGTCCGCGATGACTGTAATGACGTCATTAATAGCCGTCTGATCCCTTTATTTCAACTGGCAGGTGCCCGCAACTTCGTCAATGTTACAATGTAAATTACTCGAACCCGTCGCTCGGAACACACCTGATATACAGTTATTACAGTTTTATCTGATTTTGCAGAATAGTTACGGTAAATTTTATTTAAATCTTGTTCTGTCTCAACCGATGGACGTCCACTGCTGCATAGGTCCCTTCATGAGGTCTCCACAATACACGATGTTGTGCCGCTTGAATCCAGCGGCTCCCCGCGATTTTTTCGAGGTCGTCAGTCCATCTCGTAGGGGGTCTAACTGCACTGCACTTTCCGTTGCGGGGTCGCCATTCCAACACCTTGAAACGCCAACGTCTATCGGTTCTCCGCACTATGTGCCGTGATCATCGCCACTTCAGCTTCGCGGCACACTGAGCTATATCGGTGACTCGGTAGAGATGCTACGAGCGTAGCTCGCTCCATCACCCGCTGAGCGACTCTAATATATAGATAGTCAACAACCGCCGACCGACAGCGGCCGCTGATTGTGGGCCTCATTTAAATCAGTTTAATATAATAAAAATCCGATAAAAATAAGATAAAAATAAATAAGATATGGAAGTTTTCTCTCAATATTTAATTCACTCAAAGTCAAAAATATTCAGCCGAGAAAAAAATATGTTGTATTTCTAAAAAAGCAATCACTTTACGAAAGCGATAAAAATAGATTTATAAAAAGAAAACTACTTACTTTTTCATTTCACCTTAACGCCTTTTCACATATGTAGCCGTAACGTGACATTAAGCGATAGAAGATAGTTTAGTATATACGTGGTGTGAATTACTAATTAGACACTGAGTAATAATTACAGGATTAATTAAGCTTAGGATGAAGTTCTATCATCCATACAAATGATTATCTATTATTAATTGATAGAATATTATATAATTATATAATAAATATTATATAACAGCAATAAGCTGACAAGAGACGCAGCTGTAGGACGCAAAATTTAATTTCTTTTTCTGTGGATTTATTTTTTGTTTGATTTCTCTCCATAGCTATTTTCTTCGCAAACTCAGTAACCCTAGATTTTCCATTGTCAATATTAAACGTATAAACATTATGTCTTTCTAATAATCAGTGGTTTTAAAATTGTTTTTTTTTCTCTCTGTTTTAATTAATTTATAGAATTAGACGTTACTTTGTGGAGGTCTTTTTTTCTAATTTTTCTGTAATCCGCGATAAAAGAAAATATATGTTAAGCTAAATGTGGAGTGTACTCGTACTGTCCATTCTCATACCTGATACATGCAGAATTCGTAAAAAACTAATTCACTACTCGCTAACCACACAACATGACAGAAGCACTGTACACATCCACTACCACAATCTTAACAATCGTTTCACCCTATAACCGAAGCATCGTCAGGATATAAGATTTCAGTTTTAACAGTAACTGACTAAAATATTTTCTCATTATTTATGATGAGACTTACTGCCAAGATATGCAACGGTTAGGTACTCAATTTTTACTAAATCCATCATGATTTATGTTATACTAGCTTATACCCGCGACTACGTTCGCGTGGACTTGTCTTGCGATAGGTCGATAATAGACAGCGCTATTCACTGTCATTCTATTCCTGTAGAATTAACAGGATTTCTATAGCCCATATGTTATTCCGGTATATAATAATAATTGTGCCAAATCTCATCGATATTGCTTCAACGGATTCGCCGTGAAAGAGTAACAAATATACATCCATACTCACACTTTCGCATTTATAATATTAGTACGATTATTCAAACAAATCACAGGCGGAGCTACGGTAATAACATTTCTATTTTAAATCTATTTGAGCAAACTCATTTGTGCTGCGCCTCTGCTGTTGTTTAAATGACTTATTCCATTAGTTAGACTCGACGAATGCGAAATTTTAACTAATTGCGCGGAATTTTCCTACTTGTTTCTTTAAAAAAAACTGACTATCTAATGCAAGTTAAACTAGTCTGATGGAATTTTTAAATGTATTTTTCTTAATTATTATTTCATTATTTATGTTTAGATTCTAGTAAACCTTGAATGCACGGAAGATTTTGTGGCCATATGGCGCACACTACGCATTAGCCCAGCACATGACAAGTTAACTTAGCTCACGACCTAGATATCATCTAACAGTCGCTCGAGTTTCGGCAAGAGACTGACTCTGTGACAACTTACTGAGAAGCGTAAAAAAGTGAAGAAAAGGTTAGTCGATGCAACCGTGTATTCGTTAGCCCCGAATAATCGAGAAATGCAAAATAAGCACAAATGTCACATTGAGCGACAATGTTGTTATTGGCCTTATTATTTGAAGCAGGTTGTATTTATAACATATTGTAACAATATATAATATTTAATATAAATATTCAAAATTAGACTTAATAGACTTAATGAGTAGCGAAATGTACAAAATCTAGGCTTGTAAAATCCACAATGTTAAAAACCTTTGAGTATCTATCGCCATAAAAAGTTATGAAGATATTTGCGGTAAAATAAACACTTGGTAGCAGTAGTAACGTTTTACTACTCAAAGTTTGGCAAAGATTTTCTCTCTCTTCTTGAAGAGAAATATATTCCAAACCGAATTGGAGGAGTTAGGACCTATAATTATACTCGCATATCGCAGGATTGACTCGAGACACATTCAGGTTCCTTAACAATGTTTACCTTCATCGAAAAGTGAATATAAATATCATTTAGGCACATATGTTGTTTTAGAAAATTCAATGTGACTGTCCACGGTTTCTCTGTTCTGGAAAATTAAAATATTCACTACAATTATGTCTTCAACATGTTGCAAATACAACCTCGTTCAAATATGATAGGTGAATAATATAAGAAACATTGTTGCCGTACGGAACATTTGTACGTTCTGGGCTTGCGAATTCACGGTTGCATCAACTGACGTTTTATTCAATTGTACTTTATACTTTTTAGTAGGTTGCCACAGAGCTAGTCTCTCGCCGAGACTCGAGCAACTATTAGATGATATCTAGGTCGCGAGCTAAGCTAACATTTCGTGTGCTGGGCTAATGGGTGGTTGTGGCGTGTATCTTGCCAGGTCAAAATAGATTGGGCCATGGCCACAAAATTTGCCGTGCGTTATATGTATATGGCTAGTTTACTCTTACAAACGTTACGCAATTAGTAATGTTGTAAAAAATAATCACAAGTCTCAAGTCAGAGGCTTAAAGATTTTAAGAGATGATAATCAAAATAGTCGGTCCCATCAATTCTTAAACCAATTAATGCATCTCTAATAGTTCAATTCGAATCCAATTTCCCGGTACTGAGCTATCAATAAGACATTTTGGTTACTATACAGGTATAGCACCAACCGCACACTATCGACGGTAGTGAATTTGGTATTTCATTGCATTCCTGCTCAGTGAGATACGAAGCGTCCGCTCCAGACGTGGACTAATCATTTAATGGCGATGGCGTTCGACATAAAGGAAATTTATAGGCTGCAAATGAATTGGGCAGCGCAAAGGTACCAAGCGACGATTAATTGATAGCTTACTCTAATGATCGCTGCAGTTTTGTACGATGTTTGAATAGCTGCAGTGATCTTTTTATACTTTTTTAAGTTAGCTTTAACTTTTTTATTTAAGTGTCACAGATTTGTAGGCAGACTTATATCACATAAGAAGAAGAATTGTATAAATCAGGCAACATTCAGATACCTATATATTCACATACCTATGTATATATATGTTAGGTATGTGAATGTGGCCTGCTTCATACAATTAGCGTTACATAGATACTCCTAACAAACTTGGATTACAGCAAAAAAAAAATATTGTGATTGTGATGTCGGTAAAAAATGAGGGTGGTCTATTCTACTCAGCCGGATACCACACGGCGGGTCGACTTACCTTAGTAGCCTTTTACGACACCTCGGCAAGAAATGAGGGTGGTACTATTCTACTTAGCCGGATACCACACGGCTAATACTATGGAGTGAATATTGTGAACTGTATAGCTACTAAAGATAATATTGTTACAAGTTTCTAATACAACCTCCTTCATAGAGTTAGTCATTAATATGAAAAAGCATTGTGGCTGTCATATATGTCTAATTGAGTTGTTAAGAAAGGGATTAAATGGGTTGACTTTGGGAAAATTTCTTTTTATTTATTGAATTAGAATAAAGGAGAAATTAGCCGTGTGGTATGCGACTAAGTAGAATAGTACCACCCTCATTTCTTACCGAGGTGTCGTAAAAGGCTACTAAGGTAAGTTGACCCGCCGTGTGGTATCCGGCTGAGTAGAATAGACCACCCTCTTCTTACCGAGGTGTCGTAAAATACGACTAAGGTAAGTTGACGTCAGGCAGGCGAGCGGTCGTAGAAATGCAGCCAAATCATGTTACAGCATGTTTATAACATGTTGTGCCGACCCCACTTAGAGTGGGATAAGGGCAGGAGGATATATAAGAATAAAGGAGAAATATCGCCGTTTGTTATAATATGTTCGAAAGTTTCTTGCCGGTCACCGCAAAATGGCATGTAACGGTATGAGGCAGGGTGCATTGGGTGACATTGACACGGATAGACTATGGTATCATGAATATCGTTCGAGTGCTCTATAAGACCCTTAGGTGAGCGCCGACCTATACAGCACTTGGCACTCGACCTGATATGTATCAGTCTTGAACCAAGAAAATTTTGTGCATAATATTTGGTAGATGCAATATAATGACAGTTACTTAATAATATTTTTAAATAAATCTTCGATTTATAGATATACTAATTATTTAAATAAATATAAAAGAACGATGATATTTCTACTTTACACTTTTCCAATAAATAAAAAGCAATTTTCCTAAAGTCAACCCATTTACTCTCTCTCAACAACTTAGTGACACATAATGACGGCCACAATGTTTTTTCCTATTTATGACCAACTCTATGAAGGAGGTTGTATTAGAAACATGTTGTAACATAAATTTATGTTAGTTATTGTTACTAATAATCTGTGATAGTCCAGCGGCTAGACCGTACGACTCTTTAGAGGGGTCACGGGTTTAAACCCCGGGCAAGCACCAATGAGTTTTTCTATTAAAAACTTACGTGTCTAATTGATTACTGCAGTTTATCGCACGCTCTTCGGTGAAGGAAAACATCGTGAGGAAACCTGCATATCTCTAGAGAATTCTGGAGATATGTGTAACCTACCAATCCGCATTGGAGCACCGTGGTAGGTCTTAGCTCCAATCCTTCTCTCCAAAAACGAAGAGAGGAGGCCTATGCCCAGCAGTGGAATAGTAACAGACCGTTACTTTACTATTTTAAAATGGTTTATCTTCGATTTTTAGATATAGGAATTATATAAAGAAATTTATGTTATTTATTGTTATTAATTATCTGTGATAGTCCAGCGGCTAGACCGTACCTACGACTCTTTCGAGAAATCACGGGTTTAAATCCCGTGCAAGCAACAATGAGTTCTTCTGTTAAAACGTGTCTTATTGATAATTGCTTTTTACCACACGCTTTTCGGTGAAAGAAGACATAGTGAGGAAACCCCCATATCTCTAGAAGTTCCCACCGAGAAGAGCCAGCAAGAAACTCGGCGGTTGCTCTTTTAAAAATATTTTTTTTATTACTAGTTACATTAGTTATTACTGTCTTGTACAGGGTCGAAGCGTAGCTGCATCCACGCATTTTTATCATCCAAGTATTCCTCAATAGTATCGTAGGCTTTCTGTATTAACCTTTTATTAATAGTGTTTTTAAACTGCTGTAATGGCAAAACTAAAATTCATTGCGGAATTTTATTATAGAATCTTATACCCAAACCCACAAACGACTTACGCACTTTTGCAAGGCGCAAAGCAGGAGCCGCAAGCTTATGTCGGTTCCTACTTTGTCTATTGTATACATCACCTATCGTTTTATAATTCTTTAAATTTTTATGTACATAAATTAATTATTATCATTATATTATATTATTGGAGAAAATAAAATGGAATTATTAATTATATATAAAAAAAAAACATTACTTATGTTTTGTAATATTGGTGTTCGCGATTACTGCGTGCCTTCGATAGCTGCAGTTGGTGAGCATAGGTAGGATAGGCAGACAACCGGCAATTTCTCGACCCCGAATAATCAAAGATACTGACCTTTGACTTAGAGGATTCTTCTTAAGTTATGGCGTCCACGCCGCTCCGGCCGGAGTATAACCACAAAAAACTTAATCCACCTATATTCGTGGAATCACAACTTTAATTGTTCTTTAATATAGTTAATACACACAAACACCGAATTATCCTTTATATTTCTTATATATTAATACGATAATCCACCGAACACCCAAATTTATTGCAATTCACTCAGAGACCCGTGCACCGTGTTGCGCGGCCGACCGATCTTCTTTTTTGTGTGACATTAATTAGTCACCTACCCACACCTCAGGTGCAGCAAGCCCCGATTACCCTCGGTGGAAAATATTGCCCGAACAATTGGGTTTGGAAATTCATAATTTTCGTATAGCACTGTTGAGGGTAGGTATATTCCAAGATTGTTACTGACATTTTTTTGCATAACCCTTATCAGGAGTTCCTCTCAAAGTTCTATTTATTAGCAAATAACTACTACTTAATGTAACAACGCCGCCTTGTCGTTACTGCAAGCAAGCAAGCAAGCAAGCCATAACGTCACATCTTGCCACAGCCGTTTGCGCCATTTTTGACATGGGAGATGTGACAGCCGCTGTCATTAGCAGCTAGCCCGCGAATAGCGAATGAGAGTTTGCTTTGATTTAAGCATTTTTTATGAAAAGAATAAAACTGATTTAGAATACTTCTTTTATTAATATAAATAGATTAGTAACATTAATCTAAAAAAAAGTTCGCCTAAAGTACAGTTTAAGTCTAGTGAATGTGCAAACATAATTTTTAAACGCTAACCTAGCAGTCCCAAACTCTTAACAATTATTGGAGAAATTGCATGTGCATACATATATCATGGGAATAAACTCTTCTTCTTCAACCGATGGACGTCCACTGCTGGACATAGGTCTCTTCATGGAATCTCCAGAACACACAATTTTGTGACCTTTTTGAGAATGTCAGTCCATCTAGTAGGGAGTCTATCGCCGACACTGCGCTTTACAGTGCGGGGGTTCCAACACTTTGAGACCCCAACGTCCATCGGTTCTCCGCACTATGTGCCCTACCCATCGCCACTTCGCTTAGCTACCCGCTGAGCTATGTCAGTGACTCTGGTTCTTCTATGCATCTCCTCATTTCTGATTTGATCACGTAGAGATACTCCGAGCATAGCTCACTCCATCGTTCTCTTAGCGACTCTGAGCCTTCTTATGAGGCCGATAATCATCGACCAAGTCAGTTCAGTGACCAAGAATAAACACCATTTGGTAATATTCGGTTTTGTAATACCAAAAAAAATCAACTTAATTATTCCATAGACTTCAAAGTATATCTTAAAGTCACATCTTTCTTATGTGAGCATTCAAAACAAAATCATTTCATTAATTCAATTAGCATTTATAGGGAATTAATAAAACAAAACATATCTGCATCTTCGTTGTTTTAATGATAAATGACAGATCTAAATATCAGTGATATCACACATACCAATGAATCACGTGAAAAAACATAACAAAATAAATATCTAAATACAATATATGTAAATAACAAATACCTTAAGGCAGAAACAAAATCAACTGCCAAGACGCTGGTATTATATATCAGACGTAGCGTTTCTATTCGAGTATACTATGTCAGTCAGTGTAAGTAAATAAGAAAAGACATAGAAAACCTATGATATAAAACAAGAAATATATCTAAATAATATATAGAATAGTAATTCATCAGAGATTTAGTACATTTTAAACAGTGCATCAGCGTTTCGTAATGACATACTACTTAAATTAAACTTTATATTTTATAACCAATTTTAAAATAGAATGCAAAAAAAAATCTTTCTATAGAATATTCTGAAACAAATAAATAGCGAAACAAAAAAATGGTATTAAACAAACTTTTACAACTATCCTCAAATATGACGTCATATCCGTACCAGACGTGAATAACTTAACAAATCCAAAACGCACACATTTAGTATACGTTAAAGAGAGTTGTTTTTAAACAACTCTCTTAAACTTATATTATTAATTCGCATAAAAACTAGTGAATATATATATTCACTAGTTTTAATGCGATATAAGACATATTGTCTTCACTGAAATATTCACCTTAATAAAATAAGGCAATCCTAATGCCTATTATGACTTGACATATAAAAGGACGTAAGTTTACTTATCACGCCTAGTACGGATATATACTTTAAAAGATTACGTATAAAAACAAAATATAGGTCTTGAATAATAGATACGCCTACCTATATTTTACGCAGCGTCTTTATCACAGTCAAAATATTGATTATAATAAATAAAAACTCTAAAAAAAACAACACTCATCACTACCAATAGCTGATCAAATAAAGTACTTTCTGTCTTTGTCAGTTTAAATTACAATATAACAAAAATTGTGTGTACGTATAACACAATGCACAAAACAACGAATGTGATACTATATCTGTGTCTATTGTGATGTATAAATGTCCTTAATAACTAAATAATATATAAAAATCGGTCTAGCACTTATTAAATTAATAAGGCAGTGTAAGATAAACTTTTGATAAAAAATGGATGTGCGTACTATTATTCTTTTATAATCAGATTGTAATTTATAAAAACGCTACTTTAAAAACACTTCAAAGATTGTATGTAAAATATAAAATTATGTTATACATTGCATTAGATTTGGTATTAAATATAGAAATAACATATAAAAACGATATAAATGCTATCATTGGTTGTGCATATACCGGATTACTACCGTGGAAGAGAGATTAATATCCTAATTGCTCGAGTCATAAACCGACACCATACTTTATTTAAAGCCACAAATAATTAATGTAGAAACAAATTGATAACACTTTCATAAAATTATAATATCCTCATTCTAAATAATTATTACACTTACATTCAAATGAATAATATTGCGAATTAACGACATGAAAATTATAGTATTTTTTTCTATTTAACAAAACAATTTATATTATGGTAGATTTCGCAGAAAAAATCAATGAAATTTGTTGTTTATTAACAATCTGTTTCTACGTTAAACAATGTTAATGCTCATATTAACAATTCCTTCAAGCTGCATTTTCGATATACGTGTTTTTATAGCAAATTTGATTAGACAATATTACCTGTAATATTGTCGAATCGCAAAGGGTAATTAAACGTTTGATATGCCATATTGTTTTTCAAAACAACAGACATGCGTAAATTCTTTGTATTATAATAGCTGGCATTTATCATAGAGTTAATATACATTTAGTATGGGAGCCATAGAAAGTTCTGTGAGTACAAGTGTTCAACAAATAATAGGAAAGAAAGATGAGAGAACCATACATATCTTTGTCTAATTACAGATGAGATATAACCTAACTACATCCTCTCCTTTTATTTGCTTTCTTTTTTTTTCATTGCACTCATTTTAGACCGGCTCCTCTAGTATAATAACTCTATGGCATTTATAACAATATTTATAAGAGAAAAAGAGACAAACAAAGTAATACGTTCTTAGTATTTTGTTAGCGTCTATTTCGGAAACTATTATTTATGGTTTTTGAGATAATATTTCAGAAAAAGATTTTTTGTATTAATGCTAAGTGTTAGATGCCAGATTCACAGTTTTAAATGTGTACAAATATTTAAAAAAAAGTCAAAAACTAGGAGCGTCAGCAGTGTCGGTATAACTGTCAGCGCAATATTAAAATTTAATTACGAAGAGTACAAAATTATTCAATAGTAAATAGTATATAGAGGAATGTCAATTGTATCGATAGAAATGCTAAGAGATTACAAGATTACTGACTTATTATAATAGGTTTTTTTTCTAATTGATATGGCAACACAGTTCATCAGAGAAGTATATCTAAGACAGTACAATCTAAGCAGTACAGCGTTACGTTATAAATACGGTAACTAGTGACTCGTTTCTATATTATGATATGATATACTAGTTAAACAAACATGATTTATTATAACCCCTTACTTTTAATATTGGAAAAATTGTTCGATATCTAATGTGTAAATTTAATATGGAAGTTATATATTGCATAAGCGCAAATATCAACAGAAATAAATAATATGAAAATGTTCGTCATGGAAGTAGAAACCCGTATTCAAAATGTCAAATTAAAAAGGATATTTAAAAAAGTCATGCCCTTATTGTCCGAGAACTCCTCGGCGGATAACATAACAATAAGGATATGAAATAAGATTCGATGAAATTCGAGAAGTTATCGGGACCAGTATTTTAAATTTCACTTCAATACCGCAAAGTGGGTAAAAATTAACTTAAAGTGTAAACAAAAACTTTTAAAACATGCCGTTTTTTATACCATAACGAAGGTCTTGCTTTTGTAATATATAAAACACAACTAAAGACAACAAGACACAACAAGACCACTCAGGTGTCCCATTAGATATATAATGTTAAAAAAAATAATGACGTATACTTAATTATCCATTGTCGCAGACCAGTTGTTCGCTAGATTTAAATAAATTTTAATATTTACATTAAAATTTATTTTTTTAAGGGCCTGTTTCACAAGTTACCAATAAACTGTCAGTTAGCCTATTCGGAACATATCCGACACATATCTCGGAATTTTGCGTTTCTGATAAGTTTATTCAGCACTTAAAATCCCTAATAAGTTAACAGGTAGATCATGTGACTGTTATTTTGCTTATCTGCTGGATAGTAAATACTTTTTTCAAAATGGCCGCGATTTTATTGTTTCAAATTTTTCACTTTTTAGAGTCTCCTTTTAGAGACATTTATCTGCTACTTAATTTATATGTCGGTTAACTATCTGACACTTTATTGGTAACTTGTAAAACAGGCCCTAAATCTAGCGAAATACAAAAATAGAATAGTAATTATTATATAAACATACGGGTCACATCACGATAAAATCAAGTTAACTTTGTATAAGGTTCGACGTTTCGGCAGAGTTTTATTTACCGTGGTCACAATAGACTGAACACAACAGAAATAAGTAACTAGAAGACAATTTCTAGAAATAGGCGGAAAGATGTCAAACATACAGTCGGAACTTAATTTTTTGTAAACTACTTTGCCAATATACATGACATAAATCACTTGAAGATAATTTGATTGAATTATCGCAAAATGCAATTATATTCGATACATCAGCCCACACAAGCGTAAAGACCACAAATACACATTATGTCAACTTGTAAACATTACACAATATTACTCAATCTTAAAATTACATGAGATTAAACATACCTACACATATTAAAGCAAATCTATTCTACATTCTGGGAATGTATTTGATTATAAAAGTCTACATCTACCGTTATATACAACAAATAAATTATAAAAAATATATTATAATCGATAACATATTATACAACTCCTTACTGGCTTAGAATTAAATAAAAATTTGAGATTCATTCTTTGGAAGAGTCCAGGATACCTCGTTATAATAGTTTAAAAAAAAATCTTAATATATCCCACCCTAATATATCCAAAGTCTCGGAATGCATTGAAGTAATATTTGAGCAATGCATTTTATTTAAAAAAAAGAACATAAAATTGCACAGATCCAAAATATACAACAGTGAAGTTACAACTTTGACAGCCATATTCTATTGCATTAAAAAATATTTTGCTTTATTTAATAGGGTGTAATATTTAGTAATGTCGCTTGTTTAAAGAACAGATTGGTAAATTTTTTTGGTTTATTTACTCATTTATAATTTTGACTATTTTAAAGAGTTTGTAATATATTATAGAAGTACTCGTATCTTACCTTAGTTGAATTTCAATATGTGTTTTTCAGTTTTGTATTGATTTTCTTTTGTTTTGCGATTATATCACAATTATAATCTTGATATGAATTTAAGATTTTACAGCTAAAGATATGCTTTGGTTTAAAAGAAAGATTAAAATTGTTAACGTAGTAACTTTCGTCAATTCATTTATTACTTTCTTTTTAGTCTATTATACAATGAATATGTAGGTATAAGGTCACCCAAGAAAAAGGTAAACCCTATATTAAGAAAAGTATAACAACTGACCCAGATTATAGAAATGGTGCCACAAACAAAGTAATTTCACTGAAGTTATTAACTTAAAATAAAATCACCAAACAGGGGTTTAAAATAATAATTTACAGTAACACTTGTAGAAAGTTACTTAAGTTAAAACTTCAAAATTAAACTATTTCGTTAAAAATCGTTGACTAATCAAATTGACTTTTTTTATCTGTGGGGGTAGGAAATCTTATAGTGATAGGTTAATCATTAATAGAATAATCGTACATATTAATTATTGTTGATAGTTACTTGGAATGCTAGGATGTCGACAAGGGATAATGCTTCGGGTGAAGCATCCAAGTCGGGTTATAGTGGGTGAGTTGCTGCTTCGCCGGGCAAGGAATGAACTCTAGCAGACAGCAAGTTGTGCAGAATGAAAACTGCTGGTTTCGGACTGCCCTCCATGTCTAATTCCTAAAAAAATTAAAGAAGAAGAAGCATTTATAATGAATTTGTCAAGATAAGGTACTAAGGTAATAATACTTAAATCGCACTGCCCTATATGCCTAATCAAAAACTTATGACAAAACTCGTTTAACGCTGTTTCATGCTACGCTCTACTTTGATGAAACGCATACCTCGCGTTAAGCGGCATCTTATAGGGACATAAATTGGAAAGAAAAAAATCGATTATTAAATAATCGATATTTCTTAAAAAATTACTTAAAAAATTGTTTTTTTTTATTTAAAAAATCAATTCATTTCGAAAAAAAATGTTAAGTTAAAAAATTTTAAAAATGTTAATTAGAATGAAGACTATTAAAGTCAACTAATACGATAAGAAAAACATAGATACACTCTTTTCAAAATTTGATTAAAATGTGTATGTTGGTTTAAACAACACATATATTATCTTTAAAAACATGAATAAATAGAGTAAAATAGAAGTTAAAGAAGATATAATCGATTTTTTATAATCAATTTATAATGTTTATATGGTTTAATGGGTATTTTGTATTTAAGTATGTATTTAAAAATATATAAGTATATATTCACCAGTTGTCTACAACCCATAACACAAGTATTAAGTTGCTTACTTTGGGGACGGACAACCGTGTGTGTAAGTGTCCCAAAAGTTTAAGAAATCGATTACAATAATAAAATAATCGATTCATATAAGAATCGAGTATTTTCACATCCATATAGAGTTGCCACCCCTACTATATTATATAGTATCGTACTATATTTTAGTCAATTGTACTATATATTATAGAAAAACATTATAGGACGAAAAATACTATATTTTTATCACTAATTCAATTGTCGCGCTTTTTTTTAATCAACTGTGAATGGAACGCACCCGCAGCACTGTATAGGGAATGTTTGAGCGAAACTCATTTATGTATTTACGGGGGTTAGTTATAGTAACTCTATCTCCTTTGTCATTATCCAGCGAAAAGTAATATTAAATAAATCATGGAAAAATAAATAATGATTGAAAATAGATGTGTACTATTTTTTTCCGAAAAGTACTATATTTTTGTCGACTGGCTCGTTGGAGCAGTGAGTAGTGACCCTGCCTTCGGCTCCACGGGTTGCGGGTTCGATTCCCGCCGAGGACCAACATTTTCTTTAAAATGAATTTGTCGGTCTTTGAGCCTGGGTGTATATTTGTATTTAAGTATGTATTTAAAAAATATATAAGTATATATTCACCAGTTGTCAGTCTACCATAACACAAGTATTAAGTTACTTACTTTGGGGACGGATGACCGTGTGTGTAAGTGTCCCATATACTTATTTATTTATTTATTATTTATTTATTTATTTATTTTTTGGTTTAAAAAGAAAAATACTATTTTTCTTCAAAAAAAAGGTGGCAACCCTACATCCATAGGAGCTGACTGTAGTGTTTACTCACGAGCGTGTCGTCGTCCGCAAAGTGCAGCCAGAGCGCCGCGCGATCGTCATCCGCTGAAGCCCGCAATGCGTGCAGCGGACGGCGGTACAGAGCTCGCGCGCCTCCCCGGCCTAACGACCCCGCCGCTTCCCACACGCACACCCCGCCCGTGCCCAACGACAGCCGCGCGCACGCACCACGATAACGACAACCTGCAACCATTGAGTTATCTAGTTACAGAAAACTCAGTTGTACCCGTAGTTTCCACCGTATTAAGAGCGTTCTATATCAGGGCTTCTTAAACTGTGAGCAAAACTACTGAAAGCAAAAGGCGTCGCAAAGATCTGATACTTTTCAATCATTATTGATACAACTACATGGCTGCAGCTGTCCTTTAAAGAACTTTTCTAACAAAGATTTATTGATATTTCTCCTCTTAAGTTCCTTCATTATCCCTTTTCATTAAATTTAGTTTTATTAAATTTATGATTGGTTAGTTTACAACAATTATAAATAAAATTTTAAAATTAGTATACACACTACGTACAAACATAAATACAAATAAAAATCATACAAAATACTATTGTAGTTTTATTATAACTATTTTTTGAAAAAAGTGGCAATGCAAAACTGTTATTTACATTGTAAAATAGTGCGATATTACATCTACATCTACGGTTAATATATATTTCATTATATGGAGGAGGGGGTCGTTTAAAATTTCCTAAGCTTGAAGGGGGTCGCTATATAAAAAAGTTTAAGAAGCCCTGTTCTATATGACCATTCTCTTTTTCTTAGTTGATAGTTCGTGGTCATATCTTGGTCGATTCTTACACAAACGCTGTTGTTGAGATCTATGTATCAGATCAATTTACACTAGGATGTATCCGATTCTAGTGTTAATTTTATGGGAGTTTATGAGATCAGTGCACTCTCAGCAGTTAACCCTAAACTTGTCCTTCTGGATCATAGATGACAAAATCACGATCTAAAGCAGAAACACGCATAGTGCATAATCTGAATCCTCTTCCCAAGAAGAAGTACGCAAGAGGGCTCAATTTCTGCTGACGATCGGTGATTCCTTTTCGCTATTTTTTACGGCTTCATAAATGAATAAACAATCATAGCACCCGCACTACATGTTGATCTGAAACTTTGTTCAGCCCCTCCGAATTCAATTTTAGAATGTTTTTCTAAGACGCTAGTGAAGATTCAACTCACCGCTACATAAACCCCGAACAATGCTTTACATTATAAGGAAAAGATCACTTAATATCTCAAAATAGGGGAACCTGTGTGACATCTTGCAATATTAAGGGTATTTTAAGGCTTAAGTACCTTTTTCTTCATACCACTAGTACCTTTTTCTTCATAGATCTTATTTCAAAGTTGGCGATCATTGACCTGAACTTTTGCCGCAACTTTGAATAAAGAATGGGTACTTTTACTTAAACACTAGCGTAGGTTTTTCAGCTAGGATGTTCTCCGTCCTATACTCCCTTTTTTCTGAATTCTCGGGTACCGCTAGTTTATAACAAAAGTTTAACTCACGGAAAGTGAACTCCGGCTGCGCGCGCACCGCGTGATGCGCTCCGTCGACCAAAGCCCCGGCGACCGCGGCGAGGTCGTGCGGCGTGTCCGCCCGCAGCGCGCGCACGCACAGGCCGGCCGGCGTGCCCGCACGCACTCCGAGCGCAGCCGCCCCCTCGTTGCCGCGCCGCCACCACGCCAGCCTTGTGGCGGCCAGGCTAAAACTCTCCGTTGGCGCACACCACGCCTCCGCTGACCACGGCGCAGCTTCGTATAGCCTACGTCCATAACAATATAAATAAATATATGGGACACTTACACACACGGTCGTCCGTCCCCAAAGTAAGTAACTTAAAACGCAAAGACCAACAAATTCATTTATAGAAAATGTTGGCCCTCGGCGGGAATCGAACCCGCGACCCGTGGAGCTGAAGGCAGGGTCACTACCCACTGCTCCAACGGGCCAGTCCATCCAAGTCCAGTCCATATAATCGAGTTGATAATGACCAATAGTGGCGTAGCTAAACAGCGTGGCGCTATACACAGCGTAGTAAAATGCGCTCTTCCTATCTACTCTAGTAACGTTTCCGGTTGTAGCTTCATTGATAATATTGATTGACGATTCAAAAGTGCTTAAAAGAGCTTATTTGAATAAAGAATATTTTAATTTGATTTGAATGTGGTAAAATGAGACTACAGCAAAATCCGTTCTCGTAATTTATATCGAAAATATTTGCGATTTTGTCGTGAAGTTATTTGAATAAAATGAAATCAAACGTTTTTATTTGTGCATAACAATTTACTGATTACAATCAAAACCTTAATCATTGTATGAAAAATCATTTCATTTCATCAATTCATTGATAATATTGATCCTCGACGATTCAAAAGTGCTTAAAACAGCTTATTTGAATAAAGAATATTTTTATTTGATTTGAATATGGTAAAACCGGACGACATTTTTACTAATTTTCTTAACGTTTTCTCATTTTTCATCACCTTGGATCGCGCCTTCTTGACAAGTAGCACCCCCCACAATGCGAGGGCTGCGGAGATGATTTTTACGCAATAGCTGGCTAATATTTGAAGGTCCTAATTTATAACACACTAGCAGTCTTAATAATACATAACAATATTTCTAAATGAAAACAAATCATACCTCAATATATCAATATTTTTACCTTAATTCACGGTCTGTAATGGCTACGAATGTAGGCTGCCATCCCTCCGCTTCGTCCGAACTGTCAGAGCCTCCTGATGCGCCCATCTAGAAATGCAATATTATTAATTTATCGCAAAATAAGTGTTAGCAGAATATGAAGCGGCGCTTTATGGCCTCAAAAGAATATTTCAAAAGGTGAGTTGCAAATATGAATTACTTTATGAAGAGCAGTATCCGGTTCAAAGGACCAAATTATGTATGACTTGAAGGTTAGAATGGACTGTATAACTTTATTTTGAAAAGAAATGAAAAGTCTGTTTTCTGCCACTGGTTAATGCGATTTTGGTCAAATGCAATAGTATCATGTAAATAATGAGCTTGAAACCACCATGCTACTCCAATGTCGATTGGTAGGTATACACATATCCCAGGAATTCCCTTGACGTATGCAGATTTTCTCACGAATTATTCCTTCAGCGAAAAGCATGTTATAAATTGCAGATATCAATTATGCACAAATCAAATCAAAATAATCTTTATTTAAGTACCTAAGCCTTTTACAAGCCCTTTTGAATCGTCAAGGAACCATTAGATTTCAAGAAGCTTACCGAGAAGAACCAGCAATAAATTTTAAATCGACATTATTTAACCACAGTCTTGTTAAAAGCCAAAATATTATCAAACCCAAGCAATTTTATTTCAATTGTGTTACTTGCTCACGAATAAGCATATTTCTTACACTTAATATAAACTTTTCTGTACAAGGTCTAATCGCGGAATTTAGTTGTAGAAGCGAGTACCGAGACCAATGAGTTTCTAACTCCGCTAACGTTCCACAGTATAAGAAAGTCACAAGTATAGCTAGTATCACCTGATCCTGTGGCGGGCGTCTAGCAAGCCATCCAGCGTATCGGACATCGCCTATAAGAGGGCGCAGCCGTGGTCGAGCTCGTGCCAGCGCAGCCCTAGCGGCTCGCCGTGCTGCTGCGTGCAGAGCCCTATGCCAACCGGCCGCCGAATTACTGCACGGCGCGCGTAACGCCAGCGCGTGTACGCCGTCCGGCGAGTATATTTCTATTGTACGCTCCTCTTTAATAGAAAAATAAGATATCAAAGTAATGAACATATGATTTTGTCATAAGGTAAGTGCACTAGTAATTGACCATGCACTAGTTAATAGTTGACCGCTTTGTATGAAATTTTAAATAATAAGCGTTTTGTTTGTTGTAGTTAATAAAAAATAAATTTGTAATTACCTATTGCCATATATCAACAACTGCCCAAAATCTCAGATCTGTAGCCCATTGTTTAATATTTAAAGTTTAATATTATTAATTAATATTTTTTATTAGTACAAGAATCAAAACGCTTATTATTATTTAAAATTTCATACAAAACGGTCAACAACTAGTACATGGTCAATTACTATTAAGTGTAGAAACCAAATTCGTTCTCGTAATTTATAACGCTAATTTGCTAAAAATTATAATTGACTGGCTCGTTGGAGCAGTGGGTAGTGACCCTGCCCTCAGCTCCGCGAGTCGGGGGTCGATCATCGCCGAGGGCCAAAATGTTCTTTCTATAAATGAATTTGTTGGTCTTCGAGTCTGGGTGTATATTTGTATTTAAATATGTATTTAAAAATATATAAGTATATATTCACCAGTTGTCGGTCACCCATAACACAAGTATGAAGTTACTTACTTTGGGGACGGACGACCGTGTGTGTAAGTGTCCCATATATTTAAAAAAATATATATATTAATATTTGCGATTTTGCCGTGGAGGTATGTGAATCAAATCAATTGTTTCTGCATTACAGATTGCAATCGAGATGTTAATAAAAACTTATGAAAAACTGGACAGTACTGTAAGCTACCATAAAGGTCTACATATGAAAAAAAAACTTTAACATGAAGCAATGTTATTCTGGTTTCAATGAAACTATCACTATCTTTTTAATAATCATTTTTATATCACTGAAAAATAGTTAATATTACAAAGGTCAAGGAGGCAAAGCTTGTATATCCAAAGCTTTTTGCCAGCTAACTTGGGAACTTTTTTAACGAATTTGGCATGCCCAGAAAAAAACAAAATATCTCACCAGGATCATGATGTCGTAAGTTCTTAGCGACACATGCCATAAGGAGTGGTACATATCTCGTATCTGCCCTACGCCGTCGTGGCGAAGGCGGCGATGGTGGCGCTTCCACCATATAACCTCGTTGCAGTTCCCATCCTACTTCACTGATTATGGATGCTTTCCGGAAATACGGTGTCACTTCACGTAGGTATTTAACTGTAGACAGAGAATTTATTATATATCCTCCTGCCCTTATCCCACTCTAAGTGGGGTCGCCACAACATGTTATAAACATGTTGTAACATGAATTGGCTGCGTTTTCACGACCGACCGCCTGCCTGACGTCAGGCTGCCTGAGTCGTATTTTACGACACCTCGGTAAGAAGGAGGGTGGTCTATTCTACTAAACCGGATACCACACGGTGGGTCGACTTACCTTAGTCGCCTTTTACGACACCTCGGTAAGAAATGAGGTGGTCTATTCTACTCAGCCGGATACCACACGGTGGGTCGACTTACCTTAGTCGCCTTTTACGACACCTCGGTAAGAAATGAGGTGGTCTATTCTACTCAGCCGGATACCACACGGCTGAGACAGAGAATTTATTATGTTATGATTATATTGATGTGACAATGACGATAAATATATATTTGTGGGTGTATATTTATATTTATATTTTTTTTGTATTTTTTATTTTTTATTTTCTTTTACAGACACGGTCGTCCGTCCCCAAAGTAAGCCATTTAATACTTGTGTTATGGGTGATAGACAACTGGTGAATATATACTTATATATTTTTTAAATACATACTTAAATACAAATATACACCCAGGCTCAAAGACCAACAAATTCATTTATAAAAAATGTTGGTCCTCGGCGGGAATCGAACCCGCGACCCGCGGAGCTGAAGGCAGGGTCACTACCCACTGCGCCAACGGGCCAGTCAGTTATTTAGTTATGTATTTCAAAATTCCCATATATTTATTTATTATTTATTTATAAATAAAAAAATAAAAAAATATTTATAATATATTTGAATATCATAATAAAGAATCTAACACAGAATAACCAATTATATTGTATTAGTTATATAGTACTTTATATAATTTCATATAATTGATTCAAGAAAATAATACGAATAAACAATAATAACAACAATCAAAGTTTGAAGTTTAATTTTCCTTCTAAAGTGTTTTTAAAAATAGAAAAAAAATTATAGACTAGTCATGTTAACATCTTTCATTTTCTTAAGCTTAACCAGCTGGCCCGGAAAAATCCGGAAAAACAGTGTCACTAAGTTTTTCCTGCATAACGCCCGACTCCGCGGGAATTTAACCGTAATCTACTATTTACCTATCTATTCCTCAAGAATTTCCCTATTTTTTAGTAAAAACCTTACAAAAATTCGTTAAGTAAATTTTAACGAATTCGATCACATACAGACAGCCAGCTTTTGGTAACTTTGTTTTATAATATGTATAGATATGAAAATTATTACACTTTC
The DNA here is from genome assembly GCA_029227775.1 of Morpho helenor. Lineage (NCBI taxonomy): Eukaryota > Metazoa > Arthropoda > Insecta > Lepidoptera > Nymphalidae > Morpho > Morpho helenor. Next base: position 5,149,408 of record JARGCU010000010.1, on the reverse strand, counting down.
CGGTAGCATCACATAAATTAAAAAAAATAAATTACACAGTGAAGTAACTGAATATTTTTACTGCATTTCTAACAAGTAAAAACTACTAATACTGCATTAGTTTTTACTATTGATAATTTAACGGTACTAATAAGTTCATATAAAGTAACCTACTCTTGACCACCTACACTCCATATGAGTTATACAGCTAGCAATTGTATGCTAATTAAGTGGGGTGAGATTAGTCATTGAAGTTTGCGTAATTGCCTTAATTACTACGTTAATTCAATTAGGGCATCGATTCAACAGTTTGTTGATGTACTTGCAGCAAAAAGTTAAAAAGTTTATACATAAAAACTTTTAAATGCTTTAAAAGATCTTAAAAAAGAATTGAAACTACAAATATTGTTATAGCACTATATTTATTTTAATAAAAGGAATCTAAAGGATCAATCAGCAGTCACAAAATAGAAGAGAGTTTGTCTTTAAATAATTTATAGAATTAGGCGTTTGCGGAGATCCATAATGTAAAAGTAATAATAAAATGATTTTGCTATAATCCACAATGAAGTAAAATAGAAAATATATATAATGCTAAATGTAGAGTGGACAATCTGTTTTCATACCTGATACATGTAGGATTCAGGAAAACAACACAAACACATACTCATGCACAAGCCTCCACCACCACCACCACAATACACAAGCACTACATTTGTTCACAATCACAAACTCAACAATCGTTTCATCCTGCAACCGAAGCATCATCAGGAGATAGACTCCATGACAAAATCACAAAACTTTGCGATTTCATCACTTCAATCCTTTTAACCCAACTGATTTTATATTCCAAAAAATAATACAATTATGAAATCTTCTACTATTTCCTTTGTAGAAATATTGAATCCATTTGATGTCTTTTCGGAAGGCAATCTATGGTTAATGATGACACTATTGCAACTTATAACTGACACATCTTGTATATATATTTTTAGGTATTAAATGACAGTGTTCCCTAATGCAAAAAATATACACATACACTACATATCACCATCTTAACAATTATTTTGCTCCATAACTGAAGCATCATATACACAAAATGGAAATCATAGAATCTACTAATAGAATACTGAAAATAATTATTTATATATATTTATATTTATTTAATAATATGCAAAATATACATCTGACATATGTATAATTAAATTCTGCAAAGTAGTAGTTTAAAAATATATGTATAATCTGATGTTAACACCTCTTTGGTATAATAATTACTCCCTACATAATCTATAAGTCCAGTTTCTGTTTAATTCAAATAGAGTGCTAAATATAATCTCCGTTCTCTATCAGGCTTCAGCTTAATAGCTAAAGAATTCAATTTTAATTTTGTTATCATGAAATTGTGCATGCAGGATAGTGGATTACCATTATATAATTTAAATAATTTATAGAATTAGGTGCTACTTTGCAGAGCTCCATAATACAAAAGGAATGTAATCGCAAAGCTGCTTTGCGATTTTGTCGTGGAGTCTATCTTCTGACAATGCTTCGGTTATGTGGCGAAACAATTGTTGAGATTGTGGTGGTGAATGTGTGTAGTGCTTGTGTATTGTTGTGTTATCGGTGTCGGGTAGTGCATGAGTTCTTACAAATTCTGCATGTATCCAGTGTGAGAACGAATAGTACACTCTACATTTAGCATTACATATATTGCAGATTATAGCAAAATAATATTCTCATTACTTTTATATAATTTAACAAAAACACCATCAGATGATGACTTAGTGGTGCAGCCTCAAGCCTATCATGAATAAAAAAAGATGACTATTGATTAGCAAAAACAGAAAATACTTGCCTTCTAACTGAACCATTTTTCCTGCTCTCTTCAATGCTTTAACTGCCTCCTCATGAGTAGCATCCTTCAAATCCTCCCCATTAACTGAAAGTATTGCATCACCAACATACAACTGCTCAGTGAGATCAGCTGCCATACCCTTAAATATTTTCGATATTAATATGGGCATATTATTTTCAATTCCGCCCTTTATTGATATTCCCAAGCCATTGTTATCCGATTTTACTACTTGCACTAGGCGTTTCTGGTTTGCTATAGCTTCCGGTACTTCAGTGAAGTCGCTGTTAGGCGTTTCTACATTATTATTGTTGAGGGTTCCATTGAGTGTCGTTGTAGCATCGTAGCCATCGTCGAGGCATACACTAAGATAGTCGTCTTCTAATGAACAATGAACTCTGTACCAAACACCACGAACTAGGGTTTCCAGAAGACCAGACCTGACGCCGGTAGCATTGGGACTTTCGCTGCCGCCACTAGACGCGCCGTTTTCCACCATAATTTCCAATAATAAGTATTTATCTTACAGAGTTATTTCTACCCTAAAATGATTATGCCAAATAAGAAAAACCAAATTGGATATGTAACAAACACGCCACGACGTAATTAATAATGTCTTAAGACATTTTACATGTTTCTCTTTGAATAGTATTTAAAATTTTATTAAAAATTATTGCATTGACACTAAATAAATAGAAGTCCATTTCACAATCAATATTACTATTTACAGGCAAAGCTAGAGTTGCTACATGAAGTTATTAAATTCCCGTAAACTTTATTAAATAATAAACATCGTGATTACCAATGATGTTCCACACAGTAAAAAGACCTCAAATGAATATCACTGTCTGTTCACTTAATAAAATTATTGAAGTATTTATGTAAGTATTAGTATTTAATATTATTCTCGAATTTCACGATTGACTCAAATGAATTAAAAATAAAGCTGTAATATAATAAACATCTTTTTACCTAGACGAGATAAAAGTTTTAAGCATACACATAAGCTATCATACTGTTAATTGCTTTGCCATATATAAACAATTGTTCGTTATTTGAAGAAACAGCCCTACTTATTAAGAAGCTCAAGTCGTGTATGTTTACTTTATACCCTAATTAAGCATTAAACTATATACTAGTAAATATCCAAAGTTTTATATAAAAAAATTATTAACTGGAACGTATAGATTAATTTATATTATATGTAATAAGCATCATCTTTTTAGTTAATTCCCCATTAATATAGCAAAAAGTCCTTGTTATGGTAACACAAAAGCACTTACAGATAATACAAAAATTGACAAAATTTGAAAGCTTGTTATATGTAATTAATATAATAAATTTGAGTCTTTTAAAATACATACAATAGAAAATTTATTAAAACGCTGACGTCAAAATGTTTTATGTACCTTAACATTTAATGTTTATTTAATTATGTATCCATGATATATTCCAACTGACGTTTGACATTGACACATCAGTTCACTCGCGATTCACGGTTGAATTTTTTTGTAATCTAAATAAATCACACAAAAATGAGTTCGAATTTGTCTGCAATCGAATTATTAAAACTAGGAGACCTAGACAGAAAACAACCGTTTCTTAATGAATACTGGTCGTATATTCTCGGTGGTTTCTTTGGAATAGGAACAGGAATCGCTATTAACTTTGGCACAAAACGACCCCTCATGAGCGGTAATAAAACATTACATAATGATAATAACAAAGCTATTTAAGTATTCACTTTTAAAATGTGAATTTATTTGCATGATATGATGTTCTTTTAGGTATTCAAAAGCATATAATCGGTGTCGCGGGTTGGACTGCGGCAATATCTTACGTGCAACACAAGCGTAGCGAGTATTTAGCAGAAAAAGATGCAGTCCTTAGGCATTATATAGAACTGCATCCTGAGGATTTTCCTACACCTGGTATGTTTCAGTAATATGTTTAAGCAATACTCATTCAACAGCTACCTATATAAAAATAATTTTTTAAATGGTTTTATTAATGATCTTTTCAGAGAGAAAAAAGATTGGAGATATATTGGAGCCATGGGTGCCAATTCGTTAAGCCACTAATATGTAATTAATATGAGAACTTAGTTCAGACTCTAATATTATCTATTAAATAAATTATTACTCATTACTGTTTTTAATGTATTTAACATTTATTCAATAATTGGAAAAAGATTTTTTTTTAAATATTTTAATGAACAGAACATACATTAAATAAATTACTGTATAATCAATACCTATTATTTGAAAAAATTTGAAATAAATCAAATTATATAATAATACACTAATTTAATTAAATGTATTGAAGTTTATTTTACAAAATATATTATGAAATCTAAGTATAAACAAACATACAGTATAGTAATACATAATCCTTGCAAGGTAGAATAAAAATTGATGAAACTACAAAAGTCCAACCTTTTGACCACTTTTAATCTTTATGGTGATGCAAATAATGTTGTGCTAATAAACTCATATAGTCAAATGATTCGCCACAATGTGTGCAAATGTAAGACTCGTTTATTTTATTTGCATCCATATTGTGGAAGAGGGTATGATTCCCAGTTAACAGATGCTCATGTGTAAATTTGTTGCTTGGTAACTGATTGTAACTTTCATTTTCATTTTTCTCTGGCAAATTTAGATTCTTCCCCTCATTCATATCTATTATTTCTTTACTTTTACCAGGATTGTATACATCTTGTGTTTTCGGTAAGTCTGACGCTTGATGTTTTTTTTTTTTGTGTTTTTTCTGAAAAATAAACACATAATTAAGATAAACTATTTGAATATATCATAGTAAAGAATCAAGTAACAGCCTGTTAGTATCCCAATGATGAGTAAAAGTTCTGTCCTCACACACAATTATTGGATATACAAACAAAATCAATTTATAATTCTGATGTACTGTATTAAAGTCTTTAATAACTGGTATCAGTATTATTTGTAGCATATACTGGCATTAATATCCATAGAATATTAAACATCCATTTAAGTAAACTCTTTCTAGGGTAAACATGAATTTGCTATATTTTAAAATCAAACTTATAATATTTGTAAGGTACTACTTAGAACTATATAAATTGAGATTTTTTTTCACAATAATTACCAGATCTCTATGATGAACATACTCAGCTAGACATACATCACATTTAAAATCCTTAACCCCTCTATGTTTTTGTATGTGTCTTGTTAATTCACTGGATGTTATAAAAGATTTCTTACATAATGAACACACCTGAAAGAAAACAAAATTATAAAATGATGTTGAATATAAATTATTGAAACTAGGAGACCTTTTATATTAAATCTATTTATGATACATTTACAGGTAATGTCTTATAAGTAAAACAAATTTCTTTGACAACATTTTATTCATACATATAAAATTGAATAGACTAATTTAATGACTAAATTCTTAGTGATTTTTTTACATTTACTTACATGTACTATGTCTAATTGTTTGTATGTTAATGAATAAGCTTATGTATTACTAGACCACTATATACATAAATATACATAAATATTAAAACAAGATTTTTTTTACATTTTATGATAAAAATTTGTATCAAAAATTTGGAATAATTCTTACATGATCCTTTTGTCCAGTGTGTATTTTAAGGTGCGCTTGTAGATTACTTTGGGCGGAAAACCTTTTACTGTAATGAAGAGTACAATTAAAATAAGCATTAAAAAGTTTACTTAAAAGGCCCTCTGTATATTCACTTGAGAATTTTCTTAACTAGCCTGAAAAATATAACAATACTGTTTGCTTTAACAAGCATACATCCCAATATGATGTTGTTATAGTAATCTGTTGCAAGGCCTAGTGTTGTTGATCACAATAGTTCAGTAATGGTCAAAGTGATACTGGGCCCTCTGGCCCTGCAAAGCCACTACTCCCAGAAGAAGAAGAGAAGGCCTAGTGTTTAGGCAAAATTTTCGACTTAGAGACATAGAGTAGTACCGAAATGCTTACCTACAAACTTCACACTGAAATGGTTTTTCGCCAGTATGTACACGAAGGTGGATCGTCAAATTATGCTTTTGAGAAAATCGTCGAGAACAATGTATGCATACAAATGGTTTATCCCCAGTGTGTGTTCTGTAAAATATAAAGGAAAAACGATAAAAAATATCTACTAAATCCTAAGGATAAGAAGAAAGAAGGCAACTAACATAATAAGTTTCTTTTTAATTCAATTCTTTCATGAGAACTTAATTGATATTTGCAATTATGAGTTTGTTGTCCAGAAAAACATTGTAAGAAAAGCTACAAATTCTAAAAATAAATTCAAATTAAATAAAAAAAATTAAGAAGAACATATTCATTAATCAACCTCATTTTTTGGGTATATACAAATTGTAGTTATGTATAATACAACTTATTTGATAAATGATTTTTTAATCCTAGAAAATCAGTGCTGACAAATTTGTTATACTACTTTACTTACCTTGCATGCATTTCTAACTGTGCCTGGCATCTAAATTCTTTATTGCACTGATAGCATATATAGTTTTTCTTGGGTTTTGGCTTAGGGCCTCGCTTTAATTTTTCAGATTCAAGCTTTTTCTTGTAATTAGAAGAGGTTTTCTTGTGCTGTATCAGTTGACACTTGCTAAATAAAAAAAACCAGTTATTTTATACTTGATTTGAAAGGATTGAAAAGTGAGTCATATAATAAATGCACTTTTTTACCATTTTCGCACTATAGTTTGCTGTGGTGGAATTACCTGAAATTTATTATAAGTCATATGTAATATTAGCTTAGTAAGAAGTTACTATGATTTCTTATTTTACCTCTATTTTCTTATAAATAAAAACATCTATTTCGTCCACTGTACAAATTAATATCACGTGTCTTGTTAGGAGCAAGATGAAGAGTTATGATTTTCTCAATAAAAATACATAGTAATTTTCTGTTCTAAAATAGCTGCCATGTTTGCTTCATAGAAGTCACTGTTATTTTATTTACACATGTCACTACAAAAATATCTAATTAACATTACTTACTATGGGATCTGTCATGACCATGGCATTAACCATTCTGTAACAAAAACATAACGTAAATTTTACTATTTATCTATAATTCAGAACAAAAGTTTCATATTTAAAAGATATCACAAATTTTTACTACACTAAAAAAAGTGTAGGAGGAAAGAAGTAGGAACCTATCAAATAGAAAAAAAATACCTATTATATTAAAATATTCTTTCTTTCCTCCTGCCCTTATACCACTCTAAGAGGGGTCGGCACAACATGTTATTAACATGTTGTCACATGATTTAGCTACGTATTTTACGACTGGCCGCCTGCTTGGCGTCAACTTACCTTTGTCATATTTTACAACACTTCAGTAAGAGAGAGGATGGTCTATTCTACTCAACCAGATACCACACTGTGGGTCAACTTACCACAGTTGCCTTTTACGACACAGCAAAAAGAAATGAGGCTGGTCTATTCTACTCAGCCGGATACCACACGGTGGGTCAACTTACCTTAGTCGCCTTTTACGACACCTCAGTAAGAAATGCGGGTGGTCTATTTTACTCAGCCGGATACCACACAGCGATATCATATTAAATCTACTAATCTGGATTGAACTATGATGGTGGGTCTAGACTTAAGGTTAAACATACTTGTTTGGTATACTTAATCCCAAATACTGTCGTAACCGCACATCTGAGCTTTCACATGATTGTTTGAAATGGTAAGTGATTCCCAATTTGTAGACACAGTTGCTGCATATTTGTTCTGGCAGGCCATCATTTTTGCTTATCTATAGTTAAATATAAAATCATGAACATATTTCCATTTTATTTTGTCATCATTTAAAGCATGTTTATTTTTATATATAAAGATCTGTATTAGTAAACATAAAACACTATAAAAAAAATTAAATACTAAGACAATAAACAAAACGAACTAAATAAGTGAAATATACTAGACAGAACTCAATGTTTATATAAATTCACTAACTCACAAACGTGTGTAAAAGTTTTTCTTTTTCTAATAATACCTTAACGTTACTGCAGTATTCGATCATTTCGCAAAGCGATAGATTAAAGTTCTTCGTAAAGATTGACGACAGAATCCCTTCCTCTAAACAAATTCTACATAGCTTATTCATCTTCTTCTTCTTCTTTTGTGTTTATGGCCTCGATCTGTGCTTTGAGGGCACGATATATTCCGCCAATATCGCGTAGGATGGAGAAGACACGTTGGAGATTTACGTAAAACTTACAGTTGGCCGGTAATTAGTACATGTACTTGTTAATCTACGACAACACAAAAACGTCACATTAACAAACATAAATATAAAATATATACATTGCACATACATAAATGACATAATATATAATAGATAACGTTACAGTTTAATATTATTTTTAATAATAAATTTATTTAAAGTTATTACTAACGGAGTGTACACATGCATTAGTAAACATTGAAAATTTATTGGACGAGGAATTGTAAGAGGTAAGATGTCATATAATGAGTGGTCAAGTTTGCGACAATTAAAAAAAATGTGATCGTAAGTTCCCTCTTCCAAACCGCATTCACAAATCGAATGATCTCTAATTCGCAACTTGGCCAGGTGTACAGGAGAACAAGCATGCCCAAGGCGTAGCCGACATAGTATTGACGTCACTTTTCTACTAAATTTACGGTATTTAAAAAACCATGGCATTCGTGGTATAGACGGTTGAATAGCACCATAAAATTTTCCTTTTGTCAATACTGATTTAACCCAATATTCATTCCATGATATGTTAAGCTGTCTTTTAGCAATATATTTTAGATCATGCGGAAAAATTTGTCTAATTTCCATACCAGACTGTGTTGCAACCTTAGCACATGAATCTACTGTCTCATTACCAGCAATTCCACTATGACTAGGGATCCATGCTAATGTTATATGTATACCTTTTTTACAGCAGTTATAGAGTGCCTCCCTAACTTTTAAAATTATTGGAATTATAGAATTACCACGAAAAGGATTTTGTTTAAGAGCATATAAAACACTAAGACAATCTGTTAGTAATAAAACCTTTGGAATATTATGGGATTCAACGTATTCGACAGCCTGAAGCAACGCCATGGATTCGCCGGTGAAAACAGAAGACTCAGATGGTATTTTGAAGTTAAGAATAATTTTAAATTTCGGAATCCAGCACGCAACACCAACGTCATGATCCTCAGATAATTTAGATGCATCAGTGAAAATATTTAAGTAATCTTTCCGGTCACTAGTCAAGATGTCTTGGAAACGCTTATTGGCACCAGGCGTATTTTTGTCTATACCTAAATTAAAAACAATAGAGGGTTGGAAGGTTAATGCATCGTATGATATAAGGTAAAGAGGATTCATTGTAAAAGTATTCAAAGGATTAGGAAGGCTTATAAATTTGCGATAACTTAATAAAATGCATGATGGTGATTGACTTGGTATACAAAAGTTAGAAAGTTGATGAAGATGAGATAAAAGAGGATGGGAGGAAGTTTGAAGCACTTTAGACAGATACCGATCAGAAAGAAATTGTCTCCTAATGCAAAGTGGTGGATCCCCACCTTCTATTTGTAAAGCATTAGTAGGTGAGGATTTCATAGCTCCTATTATAATACGAAGACACTTGTACTGGATCTTATCTAGTTTAGTTATAGCTTCTTTAAGAAAAGAATCAAGAATAAAGCATCCATAATCAAAATGACTGCGTACGATGGCATTATACAAAAGTTTCTGTGTATACTGGTGCGAACCCCACCATACACCTGATAAACTTCATATAATATTAATACTTTTTTCACATTTATGTGTAACATAGTCAATATGAGTTCTGCCAGTGAGTCGAGAATCCAAGAACAAACCAAGAAATTTAACATACTCATTAACCTCCAGGAGTTGGTTATCAAATCTAATGTCTATAGTAGGAACCTGTCTTTTTCTTGTGAAAATTACAACTTTACACTTTGGTACAGATAAAAATAAACCATGATTTTCAAGCCACTGCCCCAAATAATATAAGGCAGAGTTTAATCGTGAGGTGACTTCAGACATACACCTAGAGCTTGTATACAGAACAATGTCATCTGCATATTGGAGTATATCACAGAAACTATTTACTGACTTATCCAAGTCTTGAGTATAAATGTTATATAATAATGGACTAAGCACAGAACCTTGCGGGAGACCTTTCCAGACTAACCTAGGGGGATAAATAACCCCCTGGTGTCTAACTTGTATAGACCTACCCATCAAAAGATTACATATAAAATTTGTAATTCTCTTTGGTAAGCTCAGCTGGTGCATTTTTTGCCTGAGCAACGAGAGAATAACATTGTCATATGCTGAGCTTATGTCCAGAAAGGTACCCACGAGGTACTCACCCTTTGCAAATGCTAACCTGATATCTGTTGTAATTATAGCAAGGCTATCCATAGTACCAAAACCTTTTCTGAACCCATACTGTGAGTTTGCCATGATGCCTCTGTTCTCAACAATCCATTCTAGTCTATTTTTCACAAGGTGTTCCATGACCTTACAAACAGTTGAAGATAAAGCTATTGGACGATATGAGTTGCAATCAGCGGGATTTTGACCAGGCTTTAGCAAAGGTACAACTATTTGGCACTTCCATGATTCAGGGATCAAACCAGTAATGAAAATTTTGTTTATTAAATTTAGATAATATTGCTTCGAAATATTGCTTAAATTAACTAAAAATGAATAAGGAATTCCATCTATACCTGGTGCAGTATCTTTAAGACCATTTAATGCACACAGGAGTTCCTCAAAAGAAAAGGGGCCATCCATATCATCAAATGATAAGACAGACAGACAGGAGGGGAAGCAGTCCCTTAAAGGGGCTGTAGGGGGAGATAGTTTGCCAATAAAATCATTTAGCCATGTTAAAGAATCATTTGTTGTAAGATCACAATTACTACTAAATGAGTTTCTAAATTTCCTTACACTGTCCCAAATAAATCCAAGCGATGTACGGGGATGAAGAGATTCACAAAATCCCAACCATCCAGACTTCTTTTTTTTTGAAAGTATACGCTTTGTCTTTGCATTTATTTTCTTGTATATAAGGAAATTTTCCATAGACATAGAGGCTTTATAAATGGATTCTTTTTCTATGCGATTACGAATGGCAGCAGTACATTCTTCATCCCACCATGGTGGTGATGTTCTCATGTAATTACCTATATGCTTTTTTTTAGGTATGTTATTATCGGCTGCTATAAATATACATTCAATAAATCTGTCATAATAATCTAAAATGTTTCCATCAAGCAGATCTGAGAGTGAACATAGTTTCCTATCTATTTCTAAAGAAAATTCAGTCCACTTTGCTTTATTCAATCTATATTTGAGCAAAGGACTTGGCTTTAGAACTGGAGAATTGTTTAAAATAATATTTATCAGGATTGGAAAATGGTCGCTACCATAAGTGCCAGGAAGGGTCTGCCATATACATAGAGGAGCAAGAGAAGGCGAGCAAAGGGATAGGTCTACTGCACTTTTCGGATTTTGGTTTGGGTTAACTAGACATGTAGGAGAACCATCATTCAATAAGCACAAGTTTATATCACTAAAAAGGTCTAATAACAATGGGGCAAAAGTATCAATGTAGTAGCAGCCCCATAATGTGTGATGGGTGTTAAAATCACCCAACACCATAACAGGGCTAGGCAAGGAGGAAATGATAGTCATTAATTCTGGTATTATGGAAGGATGTGTTTGAGGAATATATATTGAAATAATAGATATATTAAGGACTCTTACAGCCACCGCATTAAAGTGTGAACTGTGAAAAGGAAGGGATATTTGAGAGAAAATAAGTGAACGATGAAGGAGAATGGCAACACCTCCATATCCATCATCTCTGTCATTTCTCAAACAGTTAAAACCTGACACTCTAAAACGAGTATTAGGAATCAACCATGATTCAGAAATGGCAATAATGTTAGGATCATATTCATTTATAAGAAAGTTTAATTCAGACTTTCTACATCTGATACTTTTACTGTTCCATTGTAGTATCTTGAACCTGTCCATTGTTGATGGTTTTGAGGATGTTTTGTAATTTAATAGCAGCGTTGGGCGGTACACAATCACCAAATTTAGTGATCAAATTAAAAAGGACATTAAATAAATTATCAATGATATTATCATTATTGAAGGAGTCAATGTTTTCTAAAGTATCTTGTGTCTGTTGCAAAGCACATCCATTCCTCAAAACTGAAGGACCTGCTCTTGTGATATTCCTATGTGCTTCTTTGTCATAACCCTCTACCATGGGACTCTTGGGACGCTGTGTTCTAAAAACAGTTTTTCTGTAGGACTGTACAGGTGATTGTTGGGTATGCTGCTTTTCATAAACGTTAACAGGTTTTGAGAACATTGCTTTGGTTATGTCAGCATAGGATTTCTTCACTGATGGAAACTGATGATGCCTCAATATAGGAAATGTTGTCCTGGGACATGACAATCTTAATTGATTTTTGTCTAGATTGTTCAGGACATGCCTTGTCAATTGAGAAGTGACGTCCTGAACAATAAAGGCATGTTGAAAACTCTTTAGAAATTCCACAACTATCGCCTGTATGGGGTTGAGCGCATCTATAACAGCGAGGTTTGGATCTGCACTGTGATTGTATATGCCCAAAGCGACAACAACTTAAACACTGTATAGTTGGGAAATTATATACATGAACTGAGAGAGCTGTGTGATAAGAAAATATTCGTTCTGGAAGTACCTGTCCTCTGAAAGTAAGTACAACTGTTTGTGTAGGAATCCAGTTCACGTTTCCATCAATGGCTTCCTTTCTGTTGAATCTCCTAGCCTTTAAAATTTCACCACAGTTTTGAGGCAGCTCCACAGAATTCACAAAATCCTCCATGGACCACTCCACAGGTACCCCTTTTATGATACCCATACGAGTGATGCTGTATGTTGGAATACTAGCATTGTAATTATGTGCAGTCAATATTGGATTGGTAAGGAATGCATTGGCAGCATCAGCCTTGACAAATTCTATAGAAATTTTGTTTCTACCAACACCCTTGATTCCATCTTTAACTATATTGCAAATTTTATTTTTAAATAGAAATTGCCCAAATTTAATTGCCCTAATTGACAAACCAGCCGCTGGGTCAGCTTCAACTCGTGACACCTGGACCACAAATGGTCCTTTATCATCATTTTTATAATTTTTGACACCATCGGAAAAATTAGTGTTTACATACACTGTTTGAACAGACGGATTTGATTGTGACGGGTCTGTTAGTATTCTTTTATTCGAAGAATTTGAATGTGACTTTCCACCACTCATTTCATGACGCTTTCGGGAAATGCTAGACATATCAGAATCCATGATACCACCGGGGTCCGGTGGTTCAGGAGGGGGATCACAATTCATTTTTTTCTTTAGCGAAGCAAAAAATGGATCGCGATTTTATTATGTTAGTAAGTTATTTGTTTAAAGATAGTTGTTAGTAACACTCACCAAATCCTGAAAAATCCCTTAAACCCTTATAATAGGCCAATATATTATGAAAGAGTCTCACTAACACGTGTATTAACCAATGCTAGCGACGGAATCCATTTTATATGTTTCAAATTATTTTCATCGTTCAAAACACAATACAATTCAAACAATTAACGAGGAATAGGGATGTAGAAAAATAATCGATTTTTATAATAATCGATTTTTAACAATTGTTAGTTTCTTTAAATATCGTTTTTCTTATTGATTATTTTTTCGTTTTTAAGATAAGATGCATTGCTGGATGACATCATTGAAGCCATACTACTAGTTATTATTTATTGGTAGTTTTCTATTTAAAGTAGCCTTTATTCTAATTAATTATTAATATTAAAAAAGGTAACTTTTCAAATAGAAAAAATCGATTATTTATTAATCGTTTTTTTCACCAACACATCCCTAACGAGAAACCTGTAATAGTTCACGGACAAAATTATAACAACAGATTATACCACAGTACCATAGACAATTAACTACGAAAAAATTACTATCTATAGTCATTTTAGTTAATAATCTATGCATTGAATTATAATAAAATATGCGATTAATATAAAAAATAGTCCGGTATCGATTAATAAAAATAAAATAAAATAATCGATTAATATAAATAAATGAAAGAAAATGGCTCGAAACTATTTAGACTAACCCGATGGAATAAGACGTGAGTATTGCCAGTTTTTATACATTAACATTTAACTAGGATGTTTATTTTTTTGTAATGTTCGATAATTCATAAAAAATAATAATAAAACCAATAAAAATTTGTGTATAGTTATATTTATCTTAAAGATTTAATAACGAAATTCAAGACGCATTAATGAATGCAAATAATAAGTATATAGTTTAAACAAAATTATATATTATTTATAACATAGACTTTCTATATCATGATATAAAATAGAAATATGGTATTTAAATATTCTAACCATGACACAAAAACCTTACAACGGTTATTACATTATTCCTTTACAGTTGTTTTTATTTAAAATTGCATATTTTAAAGTTTAACATTACCACTCTTATAACAAGTATAAAATTCTTTCTTACAATCCTCACGATATCGAATGCAGTCGACACATCGAGACGATAAATAATATAAAAATTATAACATACATAAGATATAAGTCAGTGTATTGTTATAAAATGTTATATTGTTATTATAATTAATTCAAACATTTGCAACAGCCGATATCAATTTCACGTATATGTCAATGCCTTTCAAGAAAATATCTGCGTGAAGATATTCGTCGAAATCATGAAGGAGGATAGGAGTATGATTCATCGGAGAGAATCCAATAGCTGGAATGCCAACGTTGCGGACGTATCTGCTGTCAGTAGCACCTGGGAAAATTCTACAGTCCATCTTCAGTTGCCTGGGAATATGAATGATAATAATGATTTAAATAAATATATACTGAAGCTGTTAGTTTTAATGTACACACACACACACTCTTGATGGTCATTGGTTCAAAACCCAGACAGGCACCGATGAATTTTGTATATAAAACTTACGTGTCTAATTGCGATTTATCGCACGCTTTTATGGTGAAGCAAAACATCGTAAGGTAATCTGTATGTCTCTAAAAAAATTATCAATGTAAGCGTAACCTGAAACGGTTATATATTTCTTATATTCCCAGTCAGCGCGCATACGCTCTGTTTTATAACATTTTCGAGCGAAAAATAGTTAGTATATAACAGTTAATTCCTATGCCGTGTGGTATCCGGCTGAGTAGAATAGACCACTTTCATTTCTAACCGAGGTGTCGTAAAAGGCGACTAAGGTAAGTTGACGCACCGTGTGGTATCCGGTTAAGTAGAATAGACCACCATCCTTCTTATCGAGGCGTCGTAAAATACGACTAAGGTAAGTTGACGTCAGGCAGGCAGCCGGTTGTAAAATATATAGCCAAATCATGTGACAACATGTTGTGCCGACCCTACTTAGAGAGGGATAAGGGAAGGAGAATGATGATAACAGTTATTTCCTATTCTTATTGCAGGTGATTTAGATTAGTGATATTCTAGTTGGCACATACATTTCGTCAGCGGCAGACTTAAAGGCTATCCAGTATGGATTGCTTTCATCCATCTTTGTGATGTCAACGAATGGATTTTTTTGTTCAAAAGCATAAGTTACACCATTGCCTGCTTCATTACACCACTTTTGCACCTGCAATTAGAAATGTAATTAATAATATTGAACGAATAGACATTATAGATTATAACAACTATTTTTACCATAGTTTCAAACTCTTCGTGATTTACTGTAACAGCCAGACGGCAATCAAAAACTGCAGTAAGTTTTTCTGGAACAACATTCGCTTGAACACCTCCCTGTAAAATAAAAATTCCAATGGAATTTATAGCAATTGGAATTTTCGTATGATTAGACAATTTACTTGCAAATCATGCATAAACCGGTTATGAGTACCTTTTTTCCTCAAATAACAATTAAAAATCTTATAAGTACATATTATTTATTTACGGAATCGTAAGTAACATTTTCTTTACACTTGATATTTGAGAGTAAATGATGATTTATCTTTACGTTCCAAATAGACATTTTGTAAGAAGTACCTGTAATTAAAATTTCGATCAATTTTAGTTTAATCATTTCTTTAAAAGTTTTCGAACATATAAAAGTAACGTACACTTTTTAATTGTTATGTCCTTTATAACACTTTTTTTTTAATAATTGTTGCTCTGTCACTTACCCAATAAAATTTATGTTATACGCTGCATGAAAATAATATAAACATTGAAAACATTAGAGTTGTGTTTGTGTATAAAGATTAGAGTTTTTTTTTTATAAATTTGCTATTAATCGAGTCTATTTTTATTAACTTTAATACTTACATATATCTGGTTCAGGTTGATCGTTGTAACGTCTCCAATGTTAAACTTTGGATTGCTTTCCAGAATCTTCTTTTGCTCCTCCCTTAAATCCATAAACTTATTGATGATATGCCTAAGCTGAAAAAAGCCTATTTTATTATATGACCGAAGGGCTACACCAAATCATTATAAAAGAAAACATAAATATGTTCAGTTAAACAATAATCCTCTACAAAATCCTCTACCTCACAAAATTTTGTTGTTATAAAGAAATAAATATGGAGCCGATTATTAAATGAATTATTAATAACTAAAATTTTCTGTTTTTATGTAGGTATTTAAAGTATTACGCACCTTTTCTCCTGATGTATTCGGTAATAGCAGAGATCCATGGCCAGACTGACCAGTGCATGTTACGATTATTTCTAGAAACAGATAAGAATAATTTATAAAATTAGGCGTTACTTTGCGGAGATCCTATAAAAGTAATAATAAAATTATTTTGCTATAATCTAAAGTAAATAGGAGTTAAAATTTGTTGAAACTTAAGTTCTTATTGTAATAAGTACATACGCCAAATGCTTCTTTCTCCGTTGTATATAACAAATTTTTCGTCAGGACTGGCCATTCCCTCGTCTAATGCGAATCCAATATTCAGTGCTTTAAAGCTGTCAGTGTGAACAAATTTCTTCATGCCGTCAGTACCTCCGATCTCTTCATCTGTAACAAATAATGAAAGGCATAATGAATTAAGAGTATATTAAAAAAATTATATTACTGGCAAATCTGGCTTTGTAAATTTAGTTTGCTGTTCCCGTTTAACTATTGAGCCCTTAAGCTATATAATTTAATAAATAATTGTGAAAAAAAGTTTGACTTATATTTTGTTATAATAAAGTAGTGTAACCCGATGATCCAGACGGACGTATGGACGGAGGAAAGAATGCGTAAAAATGACGTATACGGAGAGCATCGCGGATGGGTCCTTCACAGCATCCCAAGTATGGATGTACCGGAAGTTGCTCCGTTTACAGCATCGCTAAGGCGGAGTGTTCCAGTAGAATGCAATTAGGAACCTTAGGAACTAAAAGGCGATGTCTATTGATTAGCATTTTTTCTTTTTTTTCCGAACACTAACTAATGCTGTTAGCCCTAACATCATCAGCGAGAGAGTTGGCGAGCACAGAGGCATCGTCGGAGTGAAAAAGCTGGGATAGCGAGTCTCGAGCGAGACTCGCAGCAGGAGAGTCGCCTTAAGGGTGCCTTCTGTGAGGCTGAGTCTTGGTTAAAGACGACGCGCTGTGGACGACTGTATCGGACTTGCCCGATTACATTTTGTATGGAGATTTCTTCTATTACTACAAAAGCACTTCTATAGCGAAAGCACTAGTGGCGCCATCTGTTATTGCAGTGAGGAATTATATGTGTTACGAGTACGTTGTTACAGGGAACTACCATTCCCAGACCTCCCTACCGAACACCAAATCCCGTAGGTCACCAAGGTGACCTGGGCCTACGGCCCAAACACAGTCCAGGCCACAAAGCCTGCGAGGACCAGCCCGGGCAAAGAGGTTCGCCTCGAGGCCCATACCCCGCCTACCCCTCAAGGGTATGCGAGAAGACCCCCCTGCCCCTGCTGTTACAGAAGTTAATAATATGATTTCTTTCCCCGGTACAACGTGGTAACTTTACCTGGTACGAATGTAAGGTGAAGGGTTCGTTTTAGTTTCAACCCAGAACTCTTCAATTTCCTCACCGCTTCTAGATACTGGATGCCAACACATTTCATGTCTTGTGAGCCGCGTGCAAATATCTTTCCATCTTCGTCAATGTGCCCGCTAAATGGAGGGTAAGTCCAACTGTCCTGCAAAAATAATGCAACACTTAAAAATAATAATTTAAAAAAAAAAATTTAAAATAAAAATAAAAAAAAAACTTTAAAAATTCGTTAGGAATTGAGAGTGAAATCGAATAAATCGATTTTATAAAAGGTAAAATTTTCATAATTAAAATAGTGAAATGCCACATCTCTATGGGATCGGAATCACATATTTAAAACATATTGTGCCGACCCCACTTAGAGTGGTATAAGAGCAGGAGGTGTAAAATGCTATGAGATAAGAAATAAAAACTAGCAAGTTTAATGTAACATGTAAACATAGTTTTGAGTTCTCTGATGACGTAAACCATCAGTTATTTATTTAAAACACCTATTAGTAAATTAATTTTGTTGAGCATGTATTAAGTAACGGCCTGTTACTATCCCACTGCTGGGCATAGGCCCTCTTCTCTCCGTTTTTTTTGGAGAGAAGGATTGGAGCTAAGACCTACCACGCTGCTCCAATGCGGATTGGTAGGTTACACATATCCCCAGAATTCTCTAGAGATATGTAGGTTTCCTCACGATGTTTTCCTTCACCGAAAAGCGTGTGATAAATTGCAATTATCAATTAGACACATAAGTTTTACTAGAAAACTCATTGGTGCCTGCCCGGGGTTTGAACCCTAGACCTTCTCGAAAGAGGCGCACGGTTTTACCACTGGGCTGCCACAGCTTTGCATGTATTATTTAACTTTTATTAAGTATAAATAAATATATGGGACACTACTGCTACTGTGTGTGTACACGGTCGTCCGTCCCCAAAGTAAGTAACTTAATACTTGTGTTATGGGTGACATACAACTGGTGAATATAGACTTATATATTTTTAAATACATACTTAAATACAAATATACACCCAGGCTCAAAGACCAACAAATTCATTTATAGAAAATGTTGGCAATCAGCGGGAATCGAACCCGCGACCCGCGGAGCTCAAGGCAAGGTACCCACAGCTCCAACCGGCCAGTCGAAGTATATAATACACTTTCACCTTTCTGGTAATTTTATTAATTAAAATAGAGATAGCCTATAAGTATGTGTTGATTTAAGTAAGTACATCATTATTTCGCTTATGAGCTTCAGTACTGACAAAACTCAAAAAACCATGATTTGATAATTGGGTTTAAAGTCTTCATTGTTAAGGAAAATGCATAAAATTTAATTTTTAATTTCTTTAGCTTTAATTTTTGTCAACGACTGGTCTGTAATTAAATTATGAGTTGTTCCGGTATTGCTCCTAAAAAGAATGTGTATTTTAACATTTACACTTATTCGTAGTAAAAACACGTTTTTTCGTGTCACTATTGCAGCCAATAAGCGATTTATTTGACCCACTTCTAGATCTTAGAGGATCTTTCACGTAAATGATATTGAAAAACAAGCACCATAACAAATGATATCAGTGTTACCAGCTACATAAACAATTATTTGTTTGATGTATATTAAAAGAAATAAAAGTTGAATATTCATTTTCTTAACAATGTTAACAGTAAGTCTAATCTACGAGAAGTGATATTATTAATCCTGTCATGCAATATAAAATAGAGGGGCATAGTGTTTTCCCCACCTCGTATACGGGCACGACGTCCATATGTGAATTGAGTAAGATTGCAGGAAGCGCAGTATCCTGTCCCGGCCATGATAATACTACTATTGGTTTGGAGGGTACCAACTCATACACCTTGAACTGAAGACCTATTTCATCGCTTTGACGTCTGAGAAAATTGACACATTCATCTGTAAACAATATTTTATCTGTTTTGTCATCTAAATTTAAAGAGAAGCTTATTTATTACTGACTAGTAATAATCTGCGGTTTCATCCGCGTACATACTGATCTCATGGTAGTGGAAAGTCTACTAAGTCGGACTATAGATTTATTTTTGTTACATATATCATCAACAGTTCCCGCAGCGCATGCAATTACAGATATTTATGACTTTTTTTTAATGTAATAAAGGCTATGGTGGTTAAACCCGCGGGGCGGTTCCGCGACCCTATGTTCTCCCCTGCGGATAGGCGGATAAGGCGTATAGTGCAATAACAAGTCAAAGCACTTACCTTAGCGGTTGTGGACTGTATGGTGGTAGCCTGCTCTAGATCTCTCGGATCCAAAGAAGGCGCGGCGCGGATGACCGTTACGGTACAAAACGATGATGCGGAGAAGCGATGCGGACTTGACTTCTCGGCGGTGTCAAGCGTTATGGTGGTTGCGTCGCGGCGATAAACCGCAATGGCGGCTGCAGCGCGACCATTCGATTGGTCGCGCGACTTCACCACTGTCACTCTCCACTAAGTTCGTGGCAGTGACATGTATTGCAAAACACGCCCAACCATCCCCCCGACCTTAGGAGAGATGAGGTCTCCTAAAGAAATAGGAAGCCTGGTAGAATTTCCTAAATCCTGGATGCGATATATATCATGAAGGATAGATGGGCGTACATGTGGAATGCGCTTAAATAAAAATGCGGAATGCGGAAAAAAAATGCGGGGTTGAATAAATAAATTGCGGAATGCGGAAAATAAATTGCGGAATGCGTGAAAAAAAATGCGGAATGCGTAAGGAATATAAAAATACGGAAAATAACTTAATACAAAAAGGGGAAAATGCGATAAGTAAAATTATTGTGTTGGTAACGGACAGACCTTCACAATCGGCCTTTGATATGTGCCAGTTCGGGTGCGGACAGTAACAACTCGGACTAATCCATCAGACCCAGGATGAGCAGCGGTTATTACACCGATGGGCCATTTGAGTGCCGGCAAAATATTCGATTTTAAAATAACAACTGTGCCTACTGCAATAGGATCAGTGCGCGTGTTCCATTTCTGTCGGTTTTGTAACGTTGTTAAATATTCATTTCTCCATCTTAACGAATAACCTTTAATAATCCCATCCAACAGATATTTGCGTTTAAGTAATGACTGCGGTTCAGATGAAATGTCAACAGCATGAAACGAATCAAGCGGTCCCAAAGTATTATCGCGAGAAAAGTTTTGCGTATAAATTAATTCGCAGTGTTTATCAGTGGGTGACATATGTTGTATGCTAGGAACATCTTCCACATTTAGACATTCATTCATCAAATTTTCCATTGAATTTTCTGTATTACAGACGTAAGAATGATACGCGATATATTTACTAGCGGTAGATGACTCGGCAACGCCTTTTAAAATTTTTGCTGAACCGATTATGATGTAACCGAACTCTGTTTCCAACGCGTCTGGAGTACAAGAGCTACCTAACACCTTATTCCCCTTTAATATTTTAGCAAATACCTCTGAACCAATTAACATATCAAAATGACCCGGTAGGAAAAATTTATCATCAGCAAGCGGTAAACTAAACAAATAATCTAATGAAGAGCGGTCAACAACAGTCTGCGGTAAATTACTTGAAATTTTATTTAAAACTAATGCTTGAAGGTCAAGTTGAAACTTATTGAAGCGCGAATATAATGTTACATTACATAAACCTTGCACCGATTGTGAGTTATCTCCTATTCCCTTTACCGAAATATTTTCAGTTGGTTGGTTAATATTAATACCAAGCCTTTTACAACAATGCTTCGTTATAAAATGTTTTTGAGAGCCCATATCGACGAGTACTCTAATGGGTCGCATAATAGAATTTCGATCTAATACGTAAACAATCGCGGAACCTAATAAAACTATCTTATTATCACTGCTAGTGCTCGCGGACATACTATTGCTATGCAAGGAAACCGGTTTATCGTCCGAAGGTATGAGCTGTTCGCAGTGACGTTCGTGCGCTTCCGATGCGCCTTGCACAGACTGAACAACCCCCCCGACCATATCAGTACGCGGGCTAGTAAAATGCAGTGATGTATGATGTCTCTTATTACAGTTTTTACAAGTAGAATTCGAACGACAACTAGATAATGTGTGACGCGTACTTAAGCAGTTAATGCAACCCTTTAAATCCTTAACTGTGTTGTGTTTATCGTGCGGCGTTTGTTTATCAAAGACGGGACAAGAAAACAAATGAAAGTGTTCGGTCGATTTACAGAGCGAGCATCTACGCGATATAGTTTGCATATTACTTGTGGACGGTGCGTTGACAATATACGAAGCGGGATTTAAGTGCGGATTGTAAACAATGTTGGAATGACTATGTTTGACGCGGGTGGTAATATTCGAAATGTTCGCCGTTCTCTGCAATATTTTTAATTGCTCGCGAAGAAATATAACGAACTCTGAGTACTGCGGATAACATTGTTTTCTTATACTGTTCTCGAATTGTTTTGCGGTTTCGACGTCTAATTTTCGTAAACCGAGATGCACAAATAAGAAATCTAATAGATCGTCGATTTTAAGTTGTTTTAAGGCGGCGATAGATGTCGAATATGTATCGATAAAAGTATCTAGTTGCGGTGCAGTGGTGTTTTGAAGCGGTTTTAAGTTTAATAATTTTTCTATGTAACTGACAGCTATTGCTCGGTTGTCAGTATATTTATCGACTAATGTGTTGTAAATAAGTGAATAGTTATCCGCCGTAGGGTTAATACCTAGCCAGATACTTTCTGAATTACCCTTTAATTTAGCGATTAAATAACGAATGCGCAAAGAATCTGTCAATTCGTTGTTAAAATGAATCATCGAGTTGAATGACTCAATAAACATAGGGAATTTTTCGTATTCACCATAAAACTCGGGAACGGATAACTTTTCTAAGCGTATACAACTTGCGGGAATGTTATGATTATTACCTTTTAACGATAAACTATTCGATAAAGAGGGACTATATTTCTGCGCGGCATCCTTTATTTCACAATAAAAATCTTCGAAAGCCCAAATCGCTTCGAAGTTTGCTACATATTTAGGATTTACTAATAAATTAATTTTATTTATTTGATCCACTAGGCGGTTAAATTCCGATCGAACGTTTTCTAAATTTGAAATCTTTTTTAAAAACAAAGAACATGTGGGATCCTCAATGTTTTCAGGAATTAACGAGTGAATGTTTTTAATTCGTAGAAAATATGACTGCTTCTTAGCTTCTAATATAGCTAAATCACATTCACTTGTATTTGCACATTCTGAAAAGTCACCTTTTTTTGATGCCATCTTGATACCTTTGTGCTATTGTTTTCAGTTGAAATCGAAATATTTGAATTGCGTAACGGATAACGATTAAGCGAAAAATGAATATTTAAGCGCGGTGTATACAATAATATGTTGTTTAAACACAGATTAATGAATATTTTTATAAAAATTAAATGGCCAATGGGGCAAATAACTTTAAATCGCGGTTCTATAATACTGATTATGGAAAAATAAGAAATTTTAACAGCGGAATGAAAATATAGAATATACAAATGGGTAATAGAACATAGAAATCGCATCCAGGCTCGAAGTAGACCAAATGATGGGTAAACCCGCGGGGCGGTTCCGCGACCCTATGTTCTCCCCTGCGGATAGGCGGATAAGGCGTATAGTGCAATAACAAGTCAAAGCACTTACCTTAGCGGTTGTGGACTGTATGGTGGTAGCCTGCTCTAGATCTCTCGGATCCAAAGAAGGCGCGGCGTGGATGACCGTTACGGTACAAAACGATGATGCGGAGAAGCGATGCGGACTTGACTTCTCGGCGGTGTCAAGCGTTATGGTGGTTGCGTCGCGGCGATAAACCGCAATGGCGGCTGCAGCGCGACCATTCGATTGGTCGCGCGACTTCACCACTGTCACTCTCCACTAAGTTCGTGGCAGTGACATGTATTGCAAAACACGCCCAACCAGGCTATGTAGCTCAGTAAAGATGCAGCTTTCCAATGGTGAATTTTTGAAATAAGTCCAGTAGTTTTGTATGAAAACTTTATAAACATACATACCAATTTTTCCTCTTTATAATATTAGTGTAGACTAGCTTTTACCCGCAACTTCGTTTACGAGGACTGTTATACGTGATAATAGATTGAGCTTTTCAATGTTATTCTATTTCTGTAGAATTAATAGGATTTCTATAAATTCAGCCTTCAGCCTATAAGGAATAATCTGCCAAATATAGATATTGGTTCAGCGCATTCGCCGCGAAAGAGTAAGATTTAGATTTAGAATTAAAAGTAAGATATATCGGGATTGTCACCGTTATCTAGACATTTTGTACTCTAGATCTGTGTTCTGAAATCCTGATTAAAGGAGTTCGGGACTTTTGGGCCAAATTAAATTTATGATTTAACATGTTGAAGTCACTTTAAAAAAACTCATATAAGACACGACAATAGCTCTTTTTATTATCTATATTTTGAAAAAAAAAAATAATAAAGAAACTTGATTAATCCGATGAAATCATAACAATTTTTATAATGTTTCAATGATTAGGTAATAAATATATATTGCCTAATGTAAATCATGAAAAGGTCCAAGCATTTCTCTTTTCACGATTGCCACTACATAATCCAATTTAAAGTTTCCGTGAATTGAAAGATTGCAGATTTCTGCAAGAGAGGTATGGTTCTATCTATAGTGTCGTTACTTTTTTTAATATAAAATATACAAAGATATTTCACCTAAAGTAACGGCCCAACGAGGGAGGGCCCAAGCTGATGACCCTCGGCAAGTATGAATTAACACAAAGTCAGTAAGTGCGAATAAATTGTTTCAGTTAGTGGCAAATGGTATGCTTGTTATTCAATTGATGCCTGTTGAGCCAATGGATTACACTGTTTATTAATGATTCTAGGTATAAAATGTTATTGGAGTACTTTATGAGGAAAAATGATGAATTTATAGACGGTAAGAATAATTTATAGAATTAGGCGTTATTTTGCGGAGATCCATAATACAAAAGTAATAATAAAATTATTTTGCTATAATCTAAAGTAAATAGGAGTTACCAAAATCGCAAAGCGTGGTCGTGGAGTCTATCTCCTGATGATGCTTCGGTTGCGGGGCGAAACGATTGTTGAGTTTGTGATAGTGAACGTATATAGTGCTTGTGTATCGTGGTGGCGGTGGTGGAGGTTTGTGCATGTGTTTTTTACGACTCCTGCATGTATCAGGTATGATAACCAATTGTCCACTCTACATTTAGCATTATATATATTTTCTATTTTACTTCATCGCGGATTATAGCAAAATAATTTTATTATTACTTTTGTAGACGGTAAGAAGTTTCAGCCAAGCTAAGCTCTTTGGATTCATTTTTTAACTTATCGTGCATTATGAATACGTGAATCAACATTTAAGTTTGTACGATTAACGACTCGACCTCTCCGTTCAAAATGCTAGTAATCGCAAAACTTAAATTGTGAAGGAATATTTTTTCGTTTGTTTTTTTAAATTCTTTTATTGAAAATCTCAACTAGGTATAAGTTAAATAGAAAAACTCATTAGTACCTGCCTGTGGTTTGAATCAAAGACCCTCTAATTTTTTTATTTGCTGTATACATATATAGTTAATATTTGATATTTACCACACCTTTTTCGGTGACAGAAAACATCGTGAAGAGACCTGCACATCTCTAGAGAATTAAAATCTATACTTATAATAAATCTGTAGAGAGGTCAATTCTGTAACTGGAATATATTTCCAAAATAACTATCAGGGGTTGATTAGGGATCGATACTGATGCCAAAAATGCAATCAGTAAAATTTTTGTCTGTCTGTCTGTCTGTCTGTCTGTCTGTCTGTCTGTCTGTCTGTCTGTCTGTCTGTCTGTATAACCGTTATAGAAACAAAAACTACTCGACGGATTTTAACGAAACTCGGTACAATTTTTTTTCATACTCCTGAGCTGGTTATAGTATACTTTTCATCACGCTACAATCAATAGGAGCAGAGCAGTGAACGGAAATGTCGGGAAAACGGGAGAAGTTACTCCATTTTTTTTGCTTCCGTCGTGTGTGCAACCTTGATGGTTATAGCTACACAGAAATCATGTATGACGGAAATGTTCTTCTTTAAATTATATAAAAAATATCCCACAACAGCATATGTCTATCTTTTATGGTTGACTCACAATAACACGTGTAACTCCCGATAGCTTAGCAGTTCGAAGCTTTCTGGTTATATTTGTCTACTCCTACGTTTATATCACTCTCAGTCATCTCTAAATAAAAAAGTGAATAGTATTAACCATTGTATAAAAAAAGAATCATTGAAATCGGTATAGAAACACCAAAGTTATACATGAAATACGCTAATAATAAGCCATCGCGCGTGGATACTGAATCATGCTATAAGGATTATCACTACATAGTATAAAACAAAGTCACATTCTTTGTTTGTCTCTATATCCCTATGTTTGCTTAAATCTTTAAAACTACGCAACAGATTTTGATGCGGTTTTTTTAATAGATAGAGTGTAAATATATAGGGAAAAATATAAAATGTAAATATGTAGTATATGAATTTAGATATTAGATATAGCAGGAAATCTTCTTGGTATAGGGAGAGGGGAAATGTTTTTCTTCAAATTTAACGCGTGCGGGCCACGGGCACCAATGAATACCTAAATTTAAACTACTGGATCGATTTTAATCATTTTTTTCACTGAGTGACATAGACTATATATTTTATACCCGTGCGAAGCAGGGTAGGCCGCTAGTTAGGATATAAAATCTTATAATCCGCATTGGAGCAGATTGGTGGATCTAAGATCCAACCCTTCTGTCTAGATAAGAAGCGAGGAGGCCTATACCCAACTGTAGGGTAGTAACAGGCGTAACTTTACTGTATTTATTATTATACTTTATTTATTATTATCATTATTAAGACAAAATAGATTTTATATTATTATACTAGGTAACATAATAAATGCCATAATAAAATTAGGTAAGTTTCGTACATATATTTTTTGTAACTAACAAATTTTAAAATTTGTGGGGGAAAAATATACAAGTTATTTTCTTTATAGTCCATTGGTCTCGCAAAAATTTGAATTTGGAATAATTTTCTTCTGTATGCATGAGTTTACCTGGTGTACTAAAATACTTCAGTTTTATCATTTTTGCTTGCTGATAATATTTAAAACAAACCGTTATCTACGACATGGCTTTAAAGATCTACTAGCTGATAAAATTTATCTCAGTATGGGTGATAGAACATGTATTATTATGCAATATCTAAGTGTTAATAACGTTCGTTTAAAACATAACTTGTATAAGAGTTCTGCTGATAGCGTCATATCTTCATCTAAGCGTCTAAACAAAGAAAAGTAAACGTTATTAACAAAATTATAATTATAACAATACTTTAAGATAAACAATTATATTACATATAGTTTTGTGTATACTAAGAAGCCGTGTCCACAATGTTTATTAAGCGTTATTGTTATAAACGATAACTTATGTAGGTACCTATGTAATTCAGAGACTCCGATCTAATCCGATCTCCGGCTTCACCGATTAAATTGAAATCTACAGACAATCTTTAGATCTTTAGACTGAACCAGCGGATAATCTTGTAAAGTTTGGTTGTAATCAGAACATTTTTAAAACTACCAATGTTTGTTACGAGGGCAAGTCGAAAGCATTAGTCGACTTTTGCTAACTATGGGCCTCATAAGAATGCTCAGAGTCGCTCAGCGTGTGATAGAAAGAGTCACGGAGTATCTCTTTTTTAAATGAAAGTTCAGGAAATCCGTAGGACCTAAATAACAGACCAACGGGTCGTTAAGCTGAATGGGCAATGAGTGGGGCGTCTAGTCCGAAGAACAGCTGGACGTCGGGGTCTCAAGGTGTTAGATTGACGATCCCACACCGGAAAACGTGGTGTAGGTAGACCCCCTCCCCACTCGGTGGATATACGACCTCAAAAAGATTGCTCGGAGCCGCTGGTTTCAGGCGGCACAAGATCGTGCATAAAAGTCCGTGGAACTTATGTCCACATGTAAAAATAGACGTCTATTGGCTGACAAGAAAGAGAGAGAAAGAGGTAGTAAACCAAACAGAGCCACAGTAACGTTTGACCGGAATGTTAGTATATATATATACATATATAAAAATGAATATTCGTATGTCCCGTATAGCCCCGAAATGACAGGATCAATTTTAATGACATTTTCGGATAATGGACAATTTGATGGCGATCGAAGCATTTTTTTTGAAGTGTCAGTAGCTAAATTTGTTAAGACTTAGCCACAGCAACAAGTAGCCGGAGTTTAATATAATTTATTATTTCGGTCGTTATTAATTTTCATGTTTACGTTTCTGTTGTAACGACTCTGACTTCGATAAGCATTTGGTGGCGATAGAGATTATTTTTTATTATCTATACTTAAAGTTATATGTAAAAACCGTGTGGTATCCGGCTGAGTAGAATAGACCACCCTCATTTATTACTGTGGAGTCGTAAAAGGCGTCTGAGGTAAGTTGACGTCAGGCAGGCGACCGGTCGTAAAATACGTAGCCAAATAATGTGACAACATGTATATAACATGGTGTGCTGACTTCACTTAGAGTGGGATAAGGGCAGGAGGATGAATTAAAGTTATATCTAAGAATTCGTAATGAAGGAAAGGCAGAAATTAGGTCCCGTTATAGAGGCTATATACTAAGGTTCAATTAATTTAATTTTGTATCTATACTAAATATAGGTCAATAATGATGTCTATGGATTGTTCGCCGCTTAAATCAGTTGCCTGGTTGTTAATAGTTTGAGGTCGTTGTCCAGATATTCGGGTCAGTGAAACTTTGTTTATGGTACCTATAGAATCATCGTTTTAACACCTAAGAACCACCACATCAATTAATTATATATGCTATCTGTTCTGTAGCCACGTTAATATTTCGAGTAATGTCTGTGATAACTTTTATGTGTGGATTGTTCTATCTATACTATATATATAAAGCTACAAAAGTTTTTTTGTTATTGTATGTATGTATATATATGTGTATATATATATATATATATATATATATATATATATATATATGTATAAATAGATATACATAAGTTTATATATACATTGCTATAAAAACTAAGTTGTCCATCCGGAGTACGAACCCGCGATCTTTTCGTAAGGGTAATGTGCTCTAATCGCGCAGCCTATATAAAATATAGACAACTAGCTGAACCGGCAAACGTTTTGCCATAAAAATTCTACTCTCCTCCCTATTCTCTCCTCTTCTATTTATCTTAGCGTGATGTTATATAGTAGTTCTCCTCGATAAATGTCCTATCTTACACTAAAAGAATTACTTATTTGTTTATTTCTTTTATACATAGAGTTATAAAAGAAAAACAAAAAGTAAAAAAGCACATGTATAAAGGCAAACTTATCTTAACTTCCAGTCAACCTTTGAGTAACAGAAGGAAAAGGACAAAAATTGAAGAAGAATGAGAATACGGGTAATATAGAGAGAAAGAAAAGAATTTTTCAAAACGGTCTAGTAGTTCCTGAGATTAGCGCGTTCAGAAGAACAAACACTTCAGCTTTATATATTAGTACAGATAATGAAAAAAAAAATCGTAAAAAAGCACATAACTTTTTTTAACAAATTTATTCCTTACTAATTTTCCAAATACAATTATTTCTAAATATATGTATGTTCGACGAAAACTATTACACTATACTGTAAAGTTTTTTTCATAATCAATGCAACTCATAAAACCATAGCAAGTATTCGCACCTTCTTCGCATCGCAATCTTTTTTATTTAAATATATTGAACTCACCGTAATTAACATTTGGTTGTACACTTGGTATGCGCAGATATTCAACAAATCGTGCAATCGACGAGGTATTTTTGTAGTCTGTTGACATTTTTCTGTTGTATGGCTGCGAACGAAAAGTAACGAAGCTGTTGACGTTATGTGCTCAACCGAAAGACTGAGTATAATTTATACAGTTCAGAAACTCGCCGCGACAGCGCCAATTAAATATACGATTTTACAATACTAGCTTTTACCTGCAATTTCGTTTACGTGGACTGTTGTTGCGTGATTGGTTGATGCTTTACAATGTCATCCTATTCCTGTAGAATTAACAAGATTTCTATAGCCTATAGGCTACCCCGGTTACCCCGTTACCCCGAATTTATAGGAAATAATTTTCATAGATATTGGTTTGGCGAATTCGCTGTGAAAGAGTAACAAACATACATCCATACTTACAAACTTTCGCATTTATAATATGAGGATAGAAATTTCATTGTGTTACTCTGATTATGCAATATACACCCAATGTTCTTTCAATTAAACTATATTAATATAACCTCTCTCATATGGAAGGGGCGGCTGACCGCAAGATCCTTGCCCCTGCTGCGCAGGGCGCAGAGGATCATGGCGGTCAGAATTGTACGGCGCTACCGGACTATCTCCGGCGAGGCGGTCTGCGCCTTGGCCGGGTCCCCTCCGTGGGACCTAGAGGCTGAGGTACTAGCTCAGGCCTACCGCCGTAGAGTCGAAGCCCGTTCACCGGGGGGAGACTCAACGGCGGTAGAGGTGGATTGGCGGAGGGCAGCTCAGGAAGAGCTCCTCCGCCAATGGAGGCGGCGGCTTGAATCGCCCAGTGCAGGAGCCTGGACGATTTCGCCCATCCAGCCCATTCTTCAGGGCTGGGTCACCAGGAGGCATGGGGTCCTCATCTTCCGCCTGACACAAGTGCTTTCCGGACATGGTTGTTTCGGGTGGTATCTATGAAAGGTGGCCCAGCGTGAAGCGACTGGTGAGTGCCACGAGTCCGGCGCCGAATTTGTCACGGCGCTGCACACGCTCGCAGACTGTACAGCTTGGGCGGTTCAGCGGGCGGAACTCGTGGCACAGGTGGGGCACGATCTCTCCCTGCCCACTGTGGTTCGCGCCATGGTGGACAGGGAGCGATCGTGGGCAGCGATGGCCTCCTTCTGTGAGGATGTTATCTCGCGGAAGGAGGCGGCGGGGCGGATCCGGGAAGTCGAGTCCTTGGATGCAATCTCCCGCAGGCGAGCCGGGCGCAGGCGACTCGCTCAAGACCGTCGCGTGCCGCCCTAACGGGGACCTTTCCGGGCGTTCCGAACGGGGTTTAATCGGACGCCCACCCTATAAGGTCCCCGAGGCGTTCGATTCATTACCACATTAACCGGTTTTATGGTTATCAAAATACTATATTATGGTTTCAATCTTTCCACACGGGCGGAGCCGCTGGCGATTGCTAGTATATTATACATTTAGTAGGTGCATGTACACTTTAATTTGTCAGTAAATTATAGATTACATTGGTTATGAGACCTTGAGAATTAAAATACCAGTTTTATATATTCTAACTTTGTTAGCTCTTTAAAATGATAGTAAGTCGCTTTTTTTGTATATTTATAATTAATTTCTTAAAACCGGAATTTTAAACAATTAACCAATACCTACTACAAAAGTGATGTTTATTTATAATTCTTACATCCTTACATATTGTAAAAAAAAGTCCCCCGCGTCATGTCTGTTGGCGATAAACTCAAAAACTACTGAACGGATACCCGGATACCGGATTACCCAAAATCTTTACAAATTGTACATTTGTATTTAGATGTTTTCATCAAAATACAAATGTATAATTTGTAAAGATTTTGGGAAAAATTAGCTAAAATATAACCAAAATTGTTGAAAATTTCGGGAAAGTCAAGTCGTAACTTTCATTTAAAATTCTATATAAGCCGTTTCAGAAATGACAAAACAATGTACGGTGTGGATATACCTAACTCTTTTATAGGACTACAAAAGAATACGATATCTTTTAAGAATAATTATACCTTTTCTAAATTTCGAAATATATGATAGGTAATTTACGGTATTCGGAAAGCTATTTAGGAGGATACACCATTAATTCTTATCATCTCAAATATATTAGATGCCTTGAACATTTTACGCTTAATATTATGGCCCTTTACCCTACACAATTTAATTGAAAATCTTAGAAGTATCCAAACAACACAAGCCAAAGTATTAGGATAGAAGTTTATTATTACGTAGCCGGGTCTGTTAAATTTATGGGAATTTTAAATATTTACTTCGCATTAGTATTTATTACATATGCAGTCTTCTTCCTGCCCTTATCCCACTCTAAGTGGGGTCGGCACAACATGTTAGGTATAAACATGTTGTCACATGATTTGGCTACGTGTTTTACGACCGGCCGCCTGCCTGACATCAACTTACCTTAGTCGTATTTTACACCGCAGTAAGAAAGAGGGTGGTCTATTATGCTTAACCGGATACCACACGGTGGGTCAACTTACCTTAGTCGCCTTTTACTACACTTCGATAAAAATGAGGGTGGTCTATTCTACTCAACCGGATACCACACGGCGGGTCTACTTACCTTAATCGCCTTTTACGACACCTCGGTAAGAAATGAGGTTGGTACTATTCTGTTCAGCCGGATACCACACGGCATTTATTACATATGCAGTATCTTTTAAAATACATGTGAAATTATCTTTGTCGTATAATAAATAAACATTACGTAAGATTATGTGTAACAAATGAATGACGTAATTGCGACGAGCAACAAAATTTTTTAATAATAGGTACGTTATTACTGCTGTGACTTGTTTGATGTTTTGATATATTGGAATCTAAGTCACAGTACTATTTAAACAAACGCTGTAAGGTTTGCCAGAGACTCTGCCATGACCAAATTTACCGTTAGTAAATCTAAGGTGAGTATAGATAGCACTCAGTGATGTAGCTACCGGAGGGCTAGACGAAAAAGGGGCCAGGGGCCCTCAAGCTCAGGGGGCCCCTTGGATTCTGACTGACAACTATAAATTGAACTTCGTTGTATTACGAACACTACGCATACTGAATAAATGATTTTAAATAGTTGAGATGAGGCCCTAGTTTATTTTTTGCCTCCAGGGTCTTTGGTTGCCTAGCTATGCTGTGGGTTCTTGTCGTCGATGTTAATGCACAATCTGTATTTTAATGTCTAAGGAAGTCATACTTTAAGAGTCATTCATGAGATGAGAATGTTAAGGTGGATGTGTGGTGTGACAAAACTTGATAGAATACGCAATATACTAGGGAAGTCTGAAAATTGCGCCGATTACAGAAAAGATGAGAAGTACGAGACTAAGTTGGTATGGTCATGTAATGAGGAGGGAGTTTTAAATATGAATGTGGATGGATGTATTGCTAGGGGGAGGCCGAAAAAAAGATGGATGGATTGTGTGAAAAATGATATGCATGTTAAAGGAGTGGCAACAGAATTGGCGAATGATAGAGGAGAATGGAAGAAGAAGATATATTGAGCCGACCCCACTTAGAGTGGGATAAGAGAATGATGATGATGAAGGAAGTCATACTTTGCAGTAGTAGGCACCTTCGCAAATAATAATATATCTTTAACGTACTCCTCGCAGAAGTTGAATTAGTAATCTTTTTTTAAAGACAAGCTAGCATTATACACGATCTCAGAATGCACCACGGCAGTAACACGAGTGCCCTTGGTGAGAGTGGTTGTGAAGTGACATGTGGTTACTTTTTAGTGCGTGTTTGAGCCTGTGCTGTATTCATACAACATTAGTTTACATACACTACACTTGTACAAACAACAACTGCGTTGAATAGCTCTAATTCAAAGATCAACATTCTTAACATAATTGTTTCATTGACATTTCAATTGGGCATATGTAATAAAATTGTGGCTATATAGAAGCCAAATATACGCACCAGTTTGAGTACGTATATTGTTTTTAAATTCTTTATAAAAAATAAATTGGTTCCTTGCTGAATTTTGTAATTTCAGTAAATCCACTTTCCTAAAAGTTTGTTAGAAAGCAGAGCCAAATATGTAAATGTGGTCACGTTCGAAAAGTGTTTCAACGACTGCATTTGAATAGAGTATTTCTTTTAAAAAAAAGTATATTTCCGAATTCATTTTGTTTTGTTTCAGTTGTGCGAATGTTTGAAACACTTACCTAGTAATTTTGTAATATTCAGATGGGATCAAAATAAAATGAAATGATATTATTATAACCAGTATAATAGATATAATGGATAGAATCCTTAAATGATGAAGTAAGGTCCTCAATAAATTTTAGAAATTTTGCAGTGAGAGGCAAATAATGGCGCTGAAAAAATAATCCACGAACATATAATAGAACGTAATAGAAGTTGTTTTAATTTGAATTTGAATATAATTTTTGTGGGGGGTTTGATAAATATATATAGCCTTATTTTCATTTATGTTTGAATGTACGTAAAAAAAACATAACTATAGTGGATGCTTTTTTAAAAATTTGTCTAAATAGAATAAAATTTAATAAATATTATCTTGTCCGTTACAGAATTCAAATGCAATTATGTACAGAAATCGAATTAAATCCTTTGTAGATAACAACAGTGAATAGTCACTTTGACGTGGACGAAATTGCTTTCATTTTCGGTGCACAATAACCAGCGTACGTAGTTTAAAGCACTAGCTGACCCAAAAACGGAATAAGTATTCACTATTCGTATGTGACATGTTTAGATTACTAAATTACGAAACTACCTATATAGTTTATATATATTTATATCGGTTATATAGGACCAGGTTAATTTAAGTAATATAATTCCCTAAATATATAAAACCTTATTACCTAGCTATAGCAAAGGAGGAAGTATCATATATATTTTTAATGAAGTTTTTTATACCGTTCATTAAGGATACGCGTACACTAACTATAGAGATTGGTTTCACGCGCCATAACAACATTTTCCATCCGTATTTAATAACTTAGAGACTTAAAATTTTAGATATGATTTTTGGAAAAGTCCTGAATGGTGAATCATTGAAGGTATGGCCGTCGAAGTTGATGTACAACAGTACAGTTGTCATTTTTATTAAGGGGAATCTTAAAACGGCATAATTAACTACCTACCTTGGTAGTTAATTATGGGCGCCACGAAAAGGCTCGATGGTAGGTAACAGCTGTGTTCAGATTGTCATTGAGTGATAAAATGAGAAATGAAATTCTTAAAATAACCAATTTGAAATTGAGGTGGAGATTTCACATTGGAAAGTGCAGTATTAATAGATCTTGGTCGACAGATGACTTCAAAAAAGCCACATCCAACCGGCGCAAGCGTCACAATATCGACTATGATGTGACTTTACTAAAAATTCGTAAGCTGTAGCAGTCAAACAGTTAAAAAAAATAAGAAAAGTCTTTACTGAAAACATTTTTTACACTTATTGGGTGGAATGTAATTCAATAGTTTATAGAACCGTCAACCCGTAAAGGTCAACCTTTAGCAGTTCTTTCCAACATAGCTTTCAACAACAATCACCAACATAGATTACTAACTTATTACCAAGTTGTGGATGCACTTGAATTGTACAGGGAATTAGTCTATACTGGAAATTGACACCATAGATTACTAACTATAAAAATTGACACTGTCAATTTGACAGTCGGTGAAATGAGGTTATATTAAAAAAGTTATAAACTTATAATTTTGTTAGTTGTTGTAAACTGTGGGATTCATCTTGAAAAATAAAACCATCATTTGTATAAAAATTTTATATCCAGTAACATATAAATGTATTATGGGTTCCACACTAATAAACTCATTTAAAAAACTTCATATCGCAGCAACTTCTCAAATTCGACTGTGTTCCTCAGCCACAAACGTATCGATTGCCAATAATGTAAATGTAACTAAAAAGG
Organism: Morpho helenor; assembly: GCA_029227775.1. Taxonomy (NCBI): domain Eukaryota; kingdom Metazoa; phylum Arthropoda; class Insecta; order Lepidoptera; family Nymphalidae; genus Morpho; species Morpho helenor. The sequence continues at coordinate 5,113,698 of JARGCU010000010.1, read as the reverse complement.
ATTGGAAATTTCCTCTCCAGTATACCAAACCGCGAGAAGTATGGATTGAAAATTTGGACTCTATTGAAGAAAAAAAGCTCGGCCTTTGTGAACTCCACCCTTTAGTATATGCTACAGTTCCACGTATAGATATGATTCACCGTAATGTTGAATGGCAAAAGAAATTTCGCTGGGTGTCATGGGCCAATACAAAGACTAGAGCTGAAGTGAGAGGTGGTGGCAGAAAACCATGGCCTCAAAAAGGGTTAGGCAAAGCTAGACATGGTTCTATTAGGTCTCCATTATGGAGAGGTGGTGGGGTTGTACATGGTCCTCGCTCTGGAAAAACCCATTTTTTTATGTTGCCATTTCACATGCGTATCCATGGTTTAACTTCAACACTGTCTGCCAAATTTGCACAAGATGACCTGCATATTGTAAAAGATTTGAATTTGCCTACTGAGGAGGCAGAATACTTTATTGAGCTGATAGAGAAAAGGAATTGGGGACCATCTGTGTTATTGGTAGATGAGTAAGTACTAAGTAAAGAAATTTATAATCTAAAGTTGTTATTGTAATTAAATAACTAGTTTTTTTATTTATATTTTATCTAGTTACAAAAATTATATTTTGGTATTAATGCACTGTAATATGCATTATTTTCATAAACTAATTATGAATGCAAGATTATCTAATTGTCAGCATCACTAAAATGCCTAAAATGTTTTCCTTCACTAAAAAGTTGTAGTGAGAAATAAATTTTTTTAATTTGAACTAGATTCCCTGTTATATTGATATCACTGTCATACTTATATCTTGTCATAGCTTATGTTGTTATATTAAGACTGTTTTATGCTATAATATTACTTCAATATTTTTTATTATCCTCCTGCCCTTATCCCACTTTAAGTGGCACAACATGTTATAAAAATGCTGTAACATGATTTGGCTGCGTTTTTACGACCGCCTGCCTGGCGTCAACTTACCTGTCGTTTTTTACGACACCTCGGTAAGAAGGAGGGTGGTCTATTCTACTAAGCCGGATACCACATGGTGGGTCAACTTACCTTAGTCGCCTTATACGACACCTCGGTAAGAAATGAGGGTGGTCTATTCTACTCAGCCGGATACCACATGGCGGGTCAACTTACCTTAGTCGCCTTTTACGACGACTCGGTAAGAAATGAGGGTGGTCCATTCTACTCAGCCGGATACCACATGGCTAAATATTACTTATCAATATTATAAAATGATTATAAAAAAACTAATATTTCTCTTTCAGATAATCTAGTTAACTTTAAAATCTTTGCATTTTTTTCAGCACTGATTACGCCCCACGGAACATAACAGTAGCAACAGATAATCTTCCTCATGTCAATATAATGCCAGTGTATGGACTTAATGTTCATTCAATGCTGAAGCATGATACTTTAATACTTACCCAAGCTGCTGCTGAAAAAATAGAAGAAAAGATACTACAGCACCTACATTCAAATACAATGCAACAACAAGCTAAATTTAGACTAAGTCAAGTATAAATAATTTAAAGATGTAAAGAAAAAATTATAGATGTTACATGTTTTTTATTTATCATGCTGTTTATAAAATTATGACAATATGCTGAATGAAATCGACTCTGTGTGGTATCTGGCTGAATAGAATAGTACCATCCTCATTTTTTGCCGAGGTATCATAAAAGGCGACTAAGGTAAGTCGACCCGCCATGTGGTATCTGGCTGAGTAGAATAGACCAACCTCATTTCTTACCGAGGTTTCGTAAAAGGCGACTAAGGTAAGTTGACACACCGTGTGGTATCCGGTTTAGTAGAATAGACCACCCTCTTTCTTACCGAGGTGTCGTAAAATACGACAGAGGTAGGTTGACGTCAGGCAGGCGCCCGGTCGTAAAAACGCAGCTAAATCATGTGACAGCATGTTTATAACATGTGCCGACCCCACTAAAGAGGGGGATAAGGGCAGGAAGATGATGCTGAATGAAATGGAACAAGGATTTACTATAGGATAGGATATCCATTTCTAAATCTGAAATATTATCTACAAATTTATGCTTTCAGCAATTGTGTACTAAATTATCTTAAAGGGTATTATTAATATGATGGTACCTATTTATAGCTCTAATAACAATATGTGAGCCTCATTTTACCACAAAAACAATTTTACAATATGATTTTTCTGTTGACTGTATTATAGGTATGCTCTATAGCACCATTATATTACAAATAGGCTTTTTATCTTAATTTAAACTCAAAACACAATTAAAGGCATTTATTTATTTAAACTAAAAAAGTTGCAGGAATGGCTGATATGACAATAATAGTTGAAAATGACTGAAATACTCAAGCTTTTTGATAGCTTAACTGTTAATGCTGCCTAATAAGCTGAGATATAACAAAACAAGGTAAGGTGTGATTATTTCTGTGTGTAATTCAACAGAAAGGTCCACAATTCCTATACACATTTTAACTTCCGAAAAAATTGGTCCCAAAGTGGTAACTGGAAAGTTATTTAGACAACTATCAACTGAAATATATTAGTTATCTATGTAACCAACAGTTACGGTATGCCAATATAATGTGGCTTATCACAATAATAGAATTAACTATTAAATGTCATTCTGTAGTAGGTGTTCTCTTCTTTTTGATGGCACATTTTTCTTTTATCTCGGGATGCTGGAAAAGAAATAATTGTTTATATAGTATGTTATCTTGTCATCATTTCTTAATTACAGCAAAATGCAAGTGCATTAATAAAAAAATCTAATTGAATAGTTGACTTATTTGATTTATACAATCTAATATTATAAATGTGAAAGTCTCTTAGACAAAGCTGATTAAATCTAGTCTATTTGAAGTAATAGGTATAGTAATCTAATTGAAGAGTATTTACTGGCTAACATATAGAATAAAATATATTTCTTAAACTTTCTTCTGGAACAGGAATTGAAGACAAACACAACATGTATCTTTTCGAATATTGTAACCAAAATTAAATCATCATCTTCCTCCCCTTATCTAAATCTGAAATATTCTCTTCGTGGGCTCGGCATAACATTATAAACATGTCACATGATTTGCCTACGTATTTTACAACCAGCCGCCTGCTTGACATTATCTTACATATTTTACAACACCTCGGTAAGAAAGAGGGTGGTCTATTTCACTCAACTGGATAGTGATGATGGATCTAAGATACATAACTTAATCTTAATCTGTGAGATATATATACAGTATATTATTATTACCTTACTGGTGGTCTGGGCAACATTTCCTACCATTTTTTGGCGAATATTCCATCTCAAGTCAGACCAGTCATTTTCCCCTGGCACATTCGCTTTGTACTTGGCCCAAAGTGATGTGTAATAATGGTACAAAGATACAGGGTCACTTTTCTTTTTAAAAATTTGTTTAGGAACCTTTATTACTGGAAAAAATGTATTTTAAACACATTATTACTACATAAAGGTTTTTGAATTTAAACTACAGTGAGTGTTATTCCCAATTAATGTTTATAAACCGTTGTTGCAGTGTTATATAGGCTTTGAAACTAGTCAGGCTCATCCGATAAATTAAGACGTAAGTATAGCCGGTTTCTAAACATTAATTATACATAAAGATTGATTGTTACAAATTTTATTCTTATAATACTAAGAAATGATTTTTTGTTACACATGGCATTAGGGTGCAAAATATAATTAGCTTACAAATTTCATAAATTTATAATTTAAATTTAATGTTAAAATTATGTGTACTATATATGCAAATATATAGACTTAATTGTCTGTTAGCAAAATATTTTTCTACAATTAAAGTTTTTCAGTATTTTAACGCTGAGTACAGTAATTTTTCCACATCCATATTAATATTACAGATAAAATGTATAATTGAGGGTATTTTAACTCTTTAATTGGCGTGAAAAGGTTGCCTATACTGCCTGTATCTTAAAAATTACCTACAATTACTGCTAACAGTTGTCATTGGTGTTTCTTTTGGTGTTTCATGTTTTTTATCAACTCTGACACAAGAACAAGCTCGCCTCCTTGGTATATCATCAGATTTAGGCTGAAAAAGGTTTGGTGCTGAACGAATAGACCGTACATTATTCTGTTTTTTTGATCTTTCACATCCTTTGCTGCATTTAACTTCAGTGTCATGTACTTTGGACTTGATTCTAGAAGAGAATGTACTGGCAGTGTGCAATCTTTCAGGTCCTATAACTTCAGAATGCTGTGTTCTAGTACTGAGCTCTTCATATCTATGTTGCAGGTCATATTTGATAAGTTTCTTTAAGTCTAAAATGTTTAAGGTTATGAGAAATTGAAAAAAAAAGAATTCAAAACAAAAAAATATTAAATTTTGAATAAACGAATAACGAATATATTAAAAAAGTGGAAGACAAACTCTATAAACATAGTTTTTTTTTTATAAATATCTATATATTAAATATATATCAAATATAATAACAATAACATGAGTGTTTACCAGTTATAAAGTATTTTAAAACTTCACCACTAATATTTCGTATACCCAAATTATTTAAATATCTAAGTATTTCTCTTGCATCTAATTGTGAAGTTATTTCATAATAGTCGTTTTCAGAATCCATTATTTTAGTAATAGGTAAAATAGGAGAATGGTGTATAGAAAATATATAATTTTAGCACGTGGTCAATATTGCTGATATTCAATGAAATTTTAACTGGCAGAGCTATAAAGTGTTACTCCTTTTTAAGTTTATTTAGCTATGCTATTTATACAAAAAATTAAAATGAATTTATAAAATACTTTGAATCAGAGTCAAAATAACGGATTTCGCACTTGCTCATAGACGACTAGCGATGTGAAAAAATAATCGATTTTTCAAATAATCAATTAATTTTTCAAAATAATCGATTTTTAATAGATTATTTTTCATCAAAAATCGATTATTTTAGGTGTCCCTTTTTTTTACTCTTTTTTTTTTGTTTTTTAAGATTAGATATTCATTGTTGGATGAAACCAATTTAGCCAAATTACACATTTTAACCCAAGTTTACAAACAGCGCATCTGATATTATTTCTCATTCTGATATTATTAGTAGTCCACTTTAATTAGCCTTTATTGTAAAAAGTTATTAATATTAAAAAAGACAACATTTGAATTAGTAAAAAAAACGATTAAAAAATCGATTATTTCGTAACAAAATAATCGATTTTTTTATAAAACGATTATTTTTAAAGGGATAAAAATTGATTATTTATTAATCGATTTTTTACTCCAAGTCACATCCCTTTAGACGACTTGTTAAATAAAGCACAGATTATTAACTATAAAAAAAAAGATACTTCACCACAGACTACATACCACTATGGATGTAAAAATAATTGTTTTTTTAATCTGTTATATTTACCTCCATTTTGAACTCTCTTCTTGTTTTTTAAGATAAAATATACGTTGTTGGCTTAAACCAATTTAGCCAAACTACAGAAATAGGATGACACTAAAAAGCGCCATCTATTATCAACCCATTACGCGACAACAGTTCACGCGAATGAAGTTGCGGGTAAAAGCCAGTAAGTTTATAAATATTGTTTTACAGTTGTCGATTTACAATGTAAAGTCGTTTTTACTGAACTACGATGAAATACTAAAAATACTTTCATTAAATTTAATTGTATCATCTTTTTTATGGAAATGTATTAATTAAACCTAGGTTTTTTTTTAATAAACATAGTTTTTAATAAATAGAGCAAAGTAAATTGTGTTGAACGCGATTAGCATTGTGGTTTCATTAACAACGTCAAATGCATCGGTCGGTTTTAATTGCTTTTGTATTTTATAGTTACAACTAACAATATATTCCCTAGAGCATTTCTCTGTTTAAAACCTTGGTATGTTGTGTTTACTCCTCTACACAATATATTTAAATTTAATGATTGATAACAAGACTATCAGTTAAAATAAGAACCAAACTGAATTAAATAGTTCTTGGCCTCTCTATAGTCTAAGACGGAAACTAATAGCGGTATTCGATTTTAATATTTTTGTAATGTTTTTATTACAATAAAGAGAAAGCATATGAGATTGTGTCCATCTGACTTTTTTAAATGTGTTATTAATTATTACAATAAATAATAATGTAATTACGAGGTGTCGTAAAATACGACTAAGGTAAGTTTACGTCAGGCAGGCGGCCGGTCGTAAATACGTAGCCAAGTGTGACAACATGTTGTGCCATACCCTCTTAGAGTGGGATTAGGGCAGGAGAATGATAATGAAATAATAACGTACCTAATTACCCAATCTAAATCTATTTACATTATACAAGTACTACATGGACCTTAAATAAACAAACGGCTTTGGCTAAATAAACTATGGGCCTATAAAATAGACCTCAGTTGTTAAACAGAACTAACAATTAACTGTATGGTAATTTATTTACAGATTGTCATGAAAACGTAATTAGTATTAAATTTGAACAATTAGATTACAATTTTAAATAGAAATTCAATTAAATTTTGTGTATAAATAAAATTAAACAATTATACTGTTATTTTGTTTACATAATTACTTAAATTTTATGAACACAAAAATACAGTTACTAAAAGCATATTACTTGTCATCATCTTCATCTTCCTGCCCTTATCCCACTCTATGTGGGGTCGGCACAACATGTTATAAACATGCTGTCAAATGATTTGGCTGTGTTTTTACGACCGGCCGCCTGCCTGACATCAACTTACCTCAGCCGTATTTTACGACGCCTCGGTAAGAAAGAAGGTGATTTATTCTACTAAACCAGATACCACACGGTGAGTCAATTTACCTTTGTCGCCTTTTACGACACCTCGGTAAGAAATGAGGTTGGTCTATTCTACTCAGCCGGATACCGCACGGCCGGTCGACTTACCTTAGTCGCCTTTTACGACACCTCGGTAAGAATTGAGGGTGGTACTATTCTATTCAGCCGGATACCACACGGCGGTAAAAGCATATTACTTGTATACAAATAAAAAAAAGGTAGCTGCATAGTGTCCAGTCAAAAGAAACTACTAAATACAAATAAAATAAACTATACCCAGTTAAATATTCATACAATTTGTCGCGAGAGTGTAAGAGACTGTGTGCATGAACATGTGTGTGAGGGTGTGTATGTGTGTGTGTATATGTGGGAAAGAATGAGCAATGAACAGTTTAAGGATAGATATAATATATAGAATATATAAATGATGGTGTATCTTTCGGTCTGTCTTTTATATGTGTGGTTAGACAAAGATGCACTATAAGAGTTTGATATACCCTCTCATTATTTATTGTAACACTGTCACATAAAGTGCTTCCACACAGTGGGGATAAAACACCTGACCAAGGTCACCTCGGTCGGGAAGTTCTCTAAGGGCCTGTTCCACAAGTTACCGATAAAGTATCGGATAGTTAACCGCCAAATAAACTAATAAGCAGATATATGTCTCTAAAAAGAGACTAAAAAGTTAAAAATTTAAAAAATAAAATCGCGGCCATTTTGAAATAGGTATTTGTTATCCAGCACATAAACAAAATGACAGCCGCAAGATATTAGGGACTTAAATTGCTTAATAAGCCTATCAGAAACCTGAGAAACGCAAAATTCCGAGATATGTGTCAGATATCCTATATAGTGTATTATCTATGGTGTCAGATATGTTCCGAATAAGCTAACTGACAGTTTCTTGGTAACTTGTGAAACAGACCCTAAGTATAATAACTCTATGTTATCTATACGCTACATCAATTAGACCATTCTATTTTTAAATACTTTATAAGTGCCTATTGAACATAGACAAATAATGAATTCAACCCATTCGCTATTTAATTAGGTTGAACAACCCTTTCGTAGCATAAATATTTAAGCTTATAAATACCGAATTTTTGGATCCAAACAGGCGCTTTTAAATTAATACGGTAAAATCTGTTTATAATTGGCTTCCATATTTAATCTAGTGGTTACAGTATTAAAAGGGGCCTTTGAGGGCGTCGGGGTTATGGATTACGTTTTTTCACAGTACTAAGTTTATTAAATTTCAAATATCAAGCAGCAGGGTCTTCTCGCTTACTCCCCGAGTGGGGGTAAACGGGGTTTGGGCCTCGAGGAAATCCTCTCTACCCGGACATCTCCTCGCGGGCACTTTAGAACTGTATGTGTTCCGGCCTTGGGGCGAGGTCACCTAGGTGACCTACAGGTGTCGGTATTCGGGCCTTAAGCCCAGGTCACCTAGGCGACCTAATGGATGTCTTGTTCGGTGGGGCGGTCTGGGAATGGTGGCTCCCAGACCTCAAAGTCGTCTTCTGGTAGTCCTCGTTCGGGTGGTGTCAAAGTCGGTGGTGACATGTCCGGTGTTTTCGCTCTTTCGCCCGTCGCATCGTCCTCGTCGTCGCAGTCGTCATCCGCATCGGACCGCGGAGACGGTGACCGCAGGAGCTCGCGAGTTCAAATATCAAAATGTGGTTTAGCAGAAAGACAACTTAAAAGTCGACAGATGGAGCCGCGCTAATTGTTTCAGCTACTTAATGATTATAATGATTACTGATATTAATGTATTTTGTTAGTGAGAGACTATACCCTCACTCTCGCCAAGCTGATTCCAATATATGAAGGCTTTTGGTATATTTTAGAAATTACAATATAGATTTATTTTTAAAGTTTTTTCACTTTAAGTTCTGCGCTTCGCTACGTTCGCCATATTAATAAAAGTAAACACACACGATCTTAAAATTATAATGATATTTCCTTAAATAATTTGCGATTCATTTCATTTTTGTATGTAATTTATAATATCTGGGTGACCGAGCTTCGCTCGGTAATTTTTTACAAAAAAAACTTAAAAAAATCCTTGGCATTCACATTTCTCGAGGCTGCCCGTTACTCGAATAAGCTACGTCGACTTGACAGTTAATGGCGAAAATTCAATTCAATATAAATGTTAGTGTTTTTTAATGCCCAAAAATAGGGATAAAACAATATTTTTTTTACATAAAACCTAGCTAGATCAATTTTTCTCCCCCAAAACCTCCTACATGCTGAATTTCAGGAAAATCGTTGGAGCCGTTTCCGAGATTCGGAATATATATATATATATACAAGATTAACTCATTTAAATATTAAAGATATTACGAATTAAGTCTACCATCTTGTCACCCGCACAAATTACGCACTATTCTTTACTATAATTAATTAGTGTTTAAAGTCCTTACTGTTTTAATTTATTTCTTTTTATAAATCTTTTTTAAGGACACTTACACACACGGTGCACAAAAATTAAAGTAAGTAACTTAAGACTATGAGTGACAGACAACTGGTAGATTTATGTATAAATCATCATCCTCCTGTGTCTTATCCCACTCTAAGTGGGGTCGCACAAGATGTTATTAACATTCTGTACACGATTTGGTTGCGTTTTTACAACCGGCCGCCTGCTTGACGTCAATTTACTTAAGTCGTATTTTACGATATCTCGGTAAGAAAGAGGGTGGTCTATTCTACTCAACCGGATATCACACGGTGGGTCAACTTACCTTAGTTGCATTTTAAGACAACTCGCTAAGAAATGAGGGTGGTCTATTCTACTCTGCCGTATACCACACGGCGGGTCGACTTACTTTAGTCGCCTTTTACGACACCTCGGTAAGAAATGAGGGTGGTCTATTCTACTCAGCCGTATACCACACAGGGGGGTCGGCTTACTTTAGTCGCCTTTTACGACACCTCGGTAAGAAATGAGAGTGGTCAGTTCTACTCAGCCCGATACCACACGGATAAACAACACGCGACCCGCAGAGCTAAAGGTTCACTGTCAAGGGTCACTGCCAAGTGCCAAAGGTCGGGCCATTTGTGTTGTTAACTCTAACAAAGATATAAATATGAAATAGGAATCACGACACCATGAATAAAACCCGATTCTTCAAAATACTACTCAGTCAGTATTTAAACTGTTACGTGCAACATGCTTATGCTGGCCGCAAATGAATACTAGCGTATTCCAGTGAGTGGTATAAGAAAACGCTCGTATTTGATATTTGTTCAGTATTGTTTGTTTTCTCTGAAAAGGTCGTCGCCGGCGGCAAACAGTGGCGCGGCTGAATTGCATAGCAGTTGTGACGCATACGTATAATATTGCTCTATTTGCTATTTTTATGACCTATGGCTCAGTGGCGTGATTATTTAATTCACAAGTCCGAAGATTGGGTAAATGTTTTTGATTATTATTTCTTTTATTTATTTATATACAGATCTACTTATTAATAATTTATAAGAAAAATTGGAAGCGGAGATTTGTATTCAAGCCACCGGTGGTTTGGGCTCCAGACTGAGGAACCTTGTCACAATCCGTGCCGTCTCAAAGAAAACTGCCTTTTGTATCCTACGCTTGATCCAACAACTAAGTGAGAGCCTCTTGAGATGTTGGTCGAGGCTATTCGCGATAAGACCATTAACCAACACAACAATTGGAACAATTATTGTTGATAATGATTATTATTTATTATTACCGTGTGGTATCCGGCTGAGTAGAAAACACCATCCTGATTTCTTACCAAGATGTCGTAAAAGGCGACTAAGGTAAGTTGACCCACCGTGTGGTATCCTGCTGAGTAGAATAGACCATCGTGATTTCTTACCAAGGTATCGTAAAAGGCGATTAAGGTAAGTTAACCCAACGTGTGGTATCCTGCTGAGTAGAATAGACCATCGTGATTTCTTAAAAAGGTGTCGTAAAAAGCGAGTAAGGTAAGTTGACCCACTGTGTGGTATCCTGCTGAGTAGAATAGACCATCGTGATTTCTTAAAAAGGTGTCGTAAAAAGCGAGTAAGGTAAGTTGACCCACTGTGTGGTATCCTGCTGAGTAGAATAGACCATCGTGATTTCTTAAAAAGGTGTCGTAAAAAGCGAGTAAGGTAAGTTGACCCACCGTGTGGTATCCTGCTGAGTAGAATAGACCATCCTGATTTCTTACCAAGGTGTCGTAAAAGGCGACTAAGGTAAGTTGACCCCCCATGTGTCATCCGGCTGAGTAGAAAACACCATCCTGATTTCTTACCAAAGTGTCGTAAAAGGCGACTAAGGTAAGTTGACCCCCCATGTGTCATCCGGCTGAGTAGAAAACACCATCCTGATTTCTTACCAAAGTGTCGTAAAAGGCGACTAAGGTAAGTTGGCCCCCCCGTGTTGTATCCGGCTGAGTAGAATGTACCATTCTGATTTCTTACTGAAGTGTCATAAAAGGCGACTAAGGACTGACGTTAATTGTTTGGTAATAAAGTCGACATTTTATCATATTATTCTTTCGGTTGAAGTGTCATTTTTCTTATCGACTCAAGTGCGTGTGTGTGTTTTAAATACATATCTTAACACAATCCATACATGTTTACTTCGGTACCCCTCTAGTCATATATCTATCCAAATTGAATGAATGAATGATTTATTTGGTACTAAACACTATATAAACTATTAACAAATAAATTAAAATAAACTATTATTACTAAAAACAGACAAACACAGTTATAAATATAAATTAACAATAAATCTAAAAACAGTATAGTGTGTTGTCCCAAAATGGATGATCTACTCAGTATTTTCAAAGGGGAAATCTCTGACTCTGGTTTTCAGCGTCAATTAACTAAAATATCTAATTTAAATTTAATCTAAAATAATAAGATAACCAAGACTTAAATTTTCTATATATATTACTTATATATAAATTCATAATTAAAACTCTTTTAATTACATGGCAGGTATCAATCTTACCAAATGTCCATATAAACTGCGGAAGTAGCAATGAATAAAAAAAATATTCCAAACTCATTCTTTTTCCCAGCTACCTCGATTATCTCTACGAATGCAATATGGCGTATTGTCACGTACATCCCTTCAGACATTTATATGATGTCTTAATAAAGTGCGATCCGGCCTAGATCGTCTGGCCTCCATATCAATAAGTGAGGGTAGAATTTAATGAAATTCCTTACGGAATTGTTCGGCTACTCCAGAGGGATAACATTCCGGGACTAAGTATTTTACACCTATGTTTTTATACTTTTGTAATATTCGCTTAAATTTTTTTTAGGACATCATCATCCTGGCTATATCCCACTCTGAGTGGGGTCGGCACAACATGTTATAAACATGTTGTCACATGATTTGACTACATATTTTATGACCGGCCGCCTGCTTCGGTAAGAAAGAAGGCGGCCATTTCTACACAAACAGACACGGTAGGTCAAATTACCTTATTCTCTACACGGTAGGTCAAATTACCTTAGTCGCCTTTTACAACACCTCAGAAAGAAATGAGGGTGGTCTATTCTATTCAGCCGGATACCAAACGGCTAGGTGGTAAATAATAATCAAAAATATTTACGCAATCATCGGACTTGTGAATTAAATAATCACGCCACTGTGCCATAGGTCATTAAAATAGCAAATAGAGCAATAGTATACGTATGCTTTATTTTTGTATTTAAAAATATTACTATATATTATTATTTATGGACACTAAAAATTACTATGGATATATGAAGTCTAACGTACTTGAATTAATATGTGTCTCGTTTTAGAGGATGGTGCTCTTCACTAGAATTAATGAAGTACATTAATTAATATTTAAGAGCTGACGTACGAGATAGGCTTCATAGACTCCTTATTAATTTAAATTTATAATTACATCGGAGGAACACTGCTGTGGTCTTGAGATCGGAATTTAAGATGTTCGATCGACTTAAAAAGTTTTTTGTCCTCTATGGTCATTATTTTTGCAAGAAAGGCGCTTAAATTATTTTTAATTATTTTATAATATTACTCTGCAGTTGTAGCTCAATTTTTATATGTAGGTAACTATATATATTTTCAAAAAAATTAATCTGTCTGGACTTTAGCAACAAAATAGCCCATGTAAAGTTACATAGACTAGATTGGCAGACATGAAAAGTAGAGTTTAATAATTTGAGTTGATTGAATAAAAAAATAGAACCAAAGATAGCATAGACCGTAAGTTATGATATGATATTTTCCTATGACACAGTTACAGATCGACTTTGATTGTGATTTTTAGATTTTATGTAAGATTGAAGATATTTTGTAAGATATTAAACCATGCAGAGAAACGATTAAATTAAAATTTAATTACTATTTTAGGTCGTGTTTTATTTGAATCCTTCCAAAATAACAATTCTATCGAAATTTAACGTTAGGTTGCACTTTATTATTTCTTTGCTTATAAAACTATAGGGGATATACACTTCTTAACGGCAAAGGGATATGGAGTTCATATATCATAACTTAACAATTCATATAGGATTTGTGGGTATACAAACATATCTCAAAAATCTTCCAAATTTATTGATAATGTATTTCGTAGGAATGTATTCTTTGAGTGTTAAGCACGTGATATACTATAACTATCAATCAAGAATGTGAAAATATAAGTTTCCACAGGAGTGTTAAAATTCTTCACCAAAGTTAGCCGCGAACCATTAATAAGAATCACAAGCGAAACTTAGTAGTTACGAGCTTGTCTAAACTCAACATTCATAAAATTACTCTCTTACACGTGGTTATAAGTAGCCTGAATATGTTTTAGCATACATTTTTCTATGTCGTTTTATATAAAACTATTTTAAATTAACTTGAAGTTGCATTGCCATGTTTTATAAAATTAATTGACTGATATTATTTTCTTATATACAAATTCTCGTGTTTTCGTGTGGTATCCGGCTGAGTAGACTAGACCACCCCCATTTGCTACTGAGGTGTCGTAAAAGGCAACTAAGGTAAGTTGACTCGCCGTGTGGTATCAGACTGAGTAAAATAAACCAACCTCTTTCTTACCAATGTGTCGCAACAAGCGACTAAGGTAAGTTGTTTCATGTTTTTAACATGTTGTACCGACCCCACTTAAAGTGAGATAAGGGCAGGAGAATGATGATGATGAAAATTTTGCTTCACATGTTAGTAACCATACTCCTCCGAAACGGCTTGACCGATTTTTATGAAATTTCATATACATATTCAGTAGGTCTGAGAATTGACTACTATTTATTTTTCGTACCTCTAAGTGATAAGAATTGCTGTTAAACTTATTTAATTTTTTGAAAAATTTATTTATATATAATTTTTTTATATTTACTCTAGAAATTTCCTACACATAATGTGTATGGCAAAACAACATTTGCCGGGTTAGCTAGTAACATATCATATCAACCGAACAATTTTTTATCGAAAAATTAATGTAACAGATTATTATATTGAACATCTTTTAGAAGCTTTTTGGAAGTGTTCATTATTTATCGGGGGATAAATAAGCGTCATTGTTAGGATTGATGGCGTTGTTGTTTTTAAGGATATTGCTTTCAAATTTCGAAAGAGGAGATTAGCACTTTTTTCTACTTCGCAATAAAAAATTGGCCCTGTAACATTGTTCGAATAAAAATATGTCGTTTCTTTGTTATAATAAGATATACGAACAATGCGTAAACTTATAGACCTAGACATTATTCGAGCTCGATTTCTTATGTAAAGAAATTCCTGTAACGTCAGATTTTTGTACATTTTTAACTGTTTCAATTTTTTGTTTAATTGATAATTGTAATTTATCACACGTGAAGGAAAACATCGTGAAGAAACCTCCAAGCATATGTCTAGATAATTATATGGGGATAGGTAATATGGAGGGGTCTTAGCTGCAACCCGTAAATGGAGAGAAGGCTTTTACCTAGTTGTAAGACACTAGCAGACCGTTCCTTAACTTTAAATCTATACTAATATATAAAGATGAAGAGTTTCTTTGTTAGTTTGATTGATGGAACGGGCTCACCTCAAGAACTGCTGGACCTATTTGAAAAATTCTTTTAAGTGTAAGGTAGTCTATTTATTGAAGAATGATATTGGCTATATAACATCGCGCCACAATCGAATAGGAGCAGGAATAAAAAATATTACGAAAACGGCAAAATTTAAAGCTTTCCTTGCGTGCGCTAAGAAAACGGTGAAAATTATTCGAAAATCATGTAGTACAAAATTGTTCCCCTCTAAAAGTTCTAAATAAAAGTCCATCATCCATCATATGTAGCTTTTAAGGTTAACACACTTAAACAATTTTTATGGTTACCAAAATACTATATTGCAGTTTTAATATAGTCACGCGGGCGGAGCTGTTGGCTAATGCTAGTATAATATAACAGCCATCAACCAGCCATATAGCCAGTCAGTTATTCTCAGCAGCGGGAGTAACAGTAGGTTATTAAGGTCTGTTACTTTACTTTTTTGAGTATACTGGTTATTCCAACTTGCGATAAAAAACACCACAGCGTTACATGGATAAATTATTTATAGTTTTTGCCTTTGTTGCAGTTAAGCAAAAAGACTTTCCGCTCCGTTGATTTCTTGTTCTCGAAGGGTGCCTATTTGTTATACGTAAGATAAGGGACGTCGGATGAACAAGGGTCGTAAATAGTTTTTTGGGAACCCTTACTCGTACATCGTCCCATGCAGTCCATATTGTACGCCTTACGTTTACATTTTTTATCTTTTGACTTTTCTTACAAATGTTACAAAACATAAAATATTTGTAACAAATTCTCAGTGAAACTTTAATATAAACAAAACCAGCGACGAATATTGGTCGCGTAGTTCAGATTTTAAAATGGTCGTGGGTCTTCTCCCTCGCCTTATAAAAGGCAGCCGGGGGCTTCGGGCCTCGAGGTTATACCTCTTTACCCGGGCTTGTCCTCTCGGGCGATCATAATCGCCCGGGTAATTTATTCGGCCTTATTTGGCCAGGAGTCCGCTTTTGGGGCGGACGCCTTATGTTCGTGATGCTGGTCGGGCTTCATCTAGGTCTTCAGGGTCTTCAAACTCGACTCCCTCCGGGGAGGAAATGAGGAGGTCCCTCGGCAGAGGTAGTCTTTGTCCATCGGACGGTCCTTGATGTACCGGTGCTATACCGTGGAGGTGCACGCACGCGCTGTTGTCCGCAGAGGCGAACATCGAGCGCGCGAGCTTGTGGACATACTCCTCCACGGTCGGTATCTTTAGGTCACGGTGGATGACGTCGTTTCGGACGTACCTCTGCGCTCCCACTATCAGTCTTAGGCAGTAGTTCTGCTGAGTTTGAAGACGGCATCTTTGAGTTCTCGAACATAAGGCGTACCAGGCGGGCGCGGCGTATGTTAGTCGGGATCTAACATACGCGGTGTAAACCCTCAGCTTGATCCTTGTGGGAAGCCGGGATGTAAAAATGGTGTGTAGCTGCGACCTCGCTGCTGCAGCGTGGCTCACCAGGGTGTTGACCGTGGGAACCATCCTCAGCGAGCGGTCTATGCTGCAGCCGAGGTACCGAACGGAGGGCTTCCATTCCAGTTCGGTACCTCGAAGGGTGAGACGACGTAGCGGGCGGGCGAAGGTAAGTAGAGCGGCAGTCTTCCCGACATTGACTGCCATCCTCCACTTATCCAACCACTCCGGCAGCAAATCCAGCACTCTCTGCATTCGCCTTATGGCAATCAGCTGGTGGAAGGAAGATGCGAAGTACGCGCTGTCGTCCGCGTATAAGGCCAGCATGACATCTTCTTCCCCTTCCCGTAGGTGGTCTTGAAGAGTGGGGAGATCGTCTGTGTACGCCGCATACAGGTGCGGCGAGAGGCAGCTTCCCTGGGGCACCCCGGCGCTGATGGGACGCGGTTGAGACGTCGCGTCTTCTACTGTGACGCAGAAGGTGCGTCCGGCCAGGAATGACGCCACTACTCTCACTAGTGCTCGGGGTACTGACGTGGGTAGAAGTTTGGCCAGGAGCCCGGCATGCCAGACGCGGTCGAAGGCCTTCTCGATATCGAGAAAGACCCCGACGGTGCAATGCCCTTTAGTTCGCTCACTGGCCAGGTGGTGGAGTACCCGCGTTAACTGGAGCGCCGCTGAGTGGTCGCTGCGGAACCCGAACTGCTCCTCGCGCAGAGGGAGGTGAGGGGCGAGTCTCCGCAGTAGCAGGCGCTCAAACAGTTTTGCGACGTGAGAGAGTAGCGTGATGGGTCTGTAGCTTTCCGCGTGCCGACGGTCCTTCCTGGGTTTCGGGAGAACTATTATTTTCCCCCTCTTCCAGGCCTCAGGGAAATGACCTGTTCGCAGGATGCCGTTGTAGAGCTCAGTGAGCGCCTTTAGAGCTCTTCTAGGAAGCTGTTGCAGAGCGGCGACAGGAATTCCGTCCTCGCCCGGAGCCTTCCTCTTTGGAATACGGAGGACGGCTCTCCGAAGCTCTGACGGAGTAATAAACAAATCACTCCGGAGCGACGGGAAAGGGGCGGACAGGAACTGGGTCACCGCTCTCTCGACTTCTGCGTGGTGGCGCTGGATATTTGCTTCGGCACTCGCTGTATTCGGCTGGAAGACTTTTTCCAAGTGGCTGGCCAGGATCTCCGCTCTGTCCCTTGAGGCGTACCTCCTGGTACCCGACTCGTCGAATAAGGGATAGATAGGCGCCTCTTTCCTGGCCAGCGATCGACAAAGACGATGGAGGGCGTTCTCGTCCTCGGTAGCTCGATCGATAGTGATGTCCCAACGATCACTATCGAGAGCCGCTAGTGCGCGCTTCACCTCCTCTCCGGTCCGGTTGAGGTCCCTCTTTACCCGAGGGCATCGAGTCTGCGCCCACAGACGACGTAGTGAGCGCTTGTTTCGGAGCATTAACCGAAGGGCCCTCGGTAATGCGTCGTAGCGATTTTAAAATGGTTAAAAACGATACAAAATTAAGGGCTTTTGATAAACGTTGGCGTGTGTGAACTGTATTATCTATGTGTGTGAATGACGTATATGTGTCAAATTTTAATATTATCCGCTCCGCAAACGTCCATAGAGTTATTACAAAGTAGGGAATCCAACCTAAAATATGCCATATTGCAATAAAGTAAGAAAGTAAATGACGTAATGATGAAATATCAATCTTTCTCTCTTTTTTATGTGTAATTAGACCAATATGAAGTATACAAGTTACATCTCCCCTCTAATTGTTTATTGTGACTCTTTTGCTTTCGGGCCTGTCTATGGCTCCCATACTCTAGTATGAAAACTCTAAACCAACGCCACACGATGCAAGTTCCTTTTCTTAATAACTTTTATATTAAATGTTATTTATTAAATAACTATCAATTTTAATAGTATCGCTAGCACTTAGATTGATTTAACTTATAAACTACTAAACATTTGTTCGCCTCAATAGTTAAAATACCCTCAATTATTTTGTTTTCCTGTTCCGGAAGATAAAACTGGTGTTTTCTATTCTACATTATCCCCGTCAAACTAGTTAAAGTCAAGCGCAAATCTGTTACTAATAAAATAAACGATTCGCTGAAACATACATTTTATCCTTATTATACTACTACTCTGTTAGGTTTGGAAGAATTTTGATAAAATATCGTATATATAAATAGCTTTGTATTCTGTGCGATACGACATAAAAATTTCCGTTGTCCTTCGGGACCAAAAAAGAAATTATAATTGTATTATGTCAGCGCACACTATATACAATAACATGATATAATAGAAATACCACAATTCCCTTTCCGAGATGCACTTCTCTGGAATGACGAACAAAGACTGAATATCACTGAAACGTTTAATCAATTGGAAGACTCTACCGGAAACAACAACGGCACAGTGCTGCCACCATTTTAATAAAAAAAGGCGCGATACTCTTGTTTTATGACTGTGTTGCTATAAAATACAAAGCGGAAGTCATTGGCGACAACAATTATTAAACTCAAGTTGATGGAAACCAAGTTGCGGGTAAAACGCAGTTTAAATACAGAACGGAAAATAACACTTCTACTTTTGCCTCATATACAAAATATGATGTATTCAGGCAAGCGAGTGAATAGTGCTCGTCGTCAGCTCAATAGGGTTGTAGGATGTCACAAACTTGTCGCATCGTAAGCGAAAGTGTTCACTAGGACTATCTCTTGGCTTCATCGCTACTGAAACCTTTATCTTACATCCGATAAACAGGCGTCCATTACATAACAGCATGGAATGAATGAGAATGTTAAGGCATGACCTAGTTGGTCACCCGTCCTTACTAATATTATAAATTTATAAGTTTGTTAGTTTGTGATTCACGTCTAAACAGAGTAACGGGACGATATCATATAAAAAATTTTGTTTCACAGTAAGTAAAAAAGTAAGTAACGGCCTGTTACTATCCCACTGCTGAGAATAGGCCTCGTCTCTCCGTTTTTTTGAGAGAAGGTTTGGATCTAAGACCTACCACTTAGCGATGTTAAAAAATAATCAATTATTTTTTCAAAATAATCGATTTTTTAATAATAGATTATTTTTTCATCAAAAATCGTTTTTTTATAAATCTACTATTTGAGGTATCCCTTTATCATTTTTACACTTTTTCTTGATTTTTAAGATTAGATATGCATTGTTGGATGAAACCAATTTAGCTAAACTACACATTTTAATCCAATTTTACAAACAGCGCTTGTATATATTATTGTAATTAATTATTAATATTAAAAAAGACAACTTTTGTATTAGTCAGTAAAAGTCGATTTAAAAAAATCGATTATTTTGGAACAAAATAACCGATTTTTTAAAAATCGATTATTTTTAATGGGATAAAATTCTATTATTTATTAATCGATTTTTTCTACTCCAAGTCACATCCCTACTACCACGCTGCTCCAATGCGAATTGGTAGGTTACAAATATCTCCAGAATTCTCTAGAGATATGCAGGTTTCCTCACGATGTTTTCCTTCACCAAAAAGCGTATGATAAATTGCAATTATCAATTGGACACATAAGTTTTAAAAGAAAAACTCATTGGTGTCTGCCCGGGTTCGAACCCGCGACCTCCTCGAAAGAGTTGCACGGTGTTACCACTGGTCTACTACAGCTTCACAGCTGCTGTTTCACAGGTCTTCTATTTATGTTTGTATGTGAAGGTTGAATCTTGCAAGTTAAAACTTATTTTTAATATGTATACTATTATATACTTTTTATCATGATATCGATCCTACGACCGTCCGAGCCTCAAGGCAGGGTCACTGCCACTTTCACCAACCAGCCAGTTTATATACTTATTTTTTCAATTAAAATATTAAATATTTAAGCTAATTCATATACTTGACGAGGCTTTTAATTAGAAATTAAACTATTAACTAAATGCAATTCGTTTTCAATTAATTAAAACCGAATCGTGTGATTATTACATTTACGCGTTATGAGTTCAATGAAATAAACTCCCTGCATTTCCAGCCAGCGTTAATATAAAATGTATGAATATTATTTTAAAAATATTAAACATGCATTAGCTTGCATTCAAGTTGACCCTTAGGTAAGTGGAACGCGTAGCGTATATCTCAGTCTTCTTTCGGCTGTCTGAACAGCGACCGACTGCTACGCCGTAGCACAAGCTACGATATCGCTACGTAATAAATGTTACGTATTTGATCTGTACTACGAACTATGTACAGTTCAGAATAATTAACGCGTGTGATATAAATTTTTATGATGTTTTATACGTAAAATACTGTTCCGGGAAAATTAAATGTAATTCAACACTGAAATGGAATATATAAAGGCACGTGGCACGCTGCGGACATTAATATTTCTGCTATCATTACAAGGTAATCAAATTTTTATGATGACGTGTGTAATAATGCAATATTCCGCATACAATGTTTTTATTTCGTTTCTATTATGCAACAACATATAACATTTTCAGACTGACGATGTAGAATGAGTAATGTGTTGTAATGGATTAAAAATATTTGTTACGTTAATTTATATTGTTTTTTTCTTTTATACAGTCTGTAAGTAAATAGTTTTAATGTCATGGGCACTTTTGTAATATCACACTAAAGATCAGTGTAATTTTTATACTTTTATTTTAGTTTTTATTTAATGCGTTTTATAACTATTATATTCTTTTCTAAGCTAAGCCGTGTAGTATCCGGCTGAGTAGAATAGGTCACCTTCATTTCGTACCAAGGTGTCGTAAGAGGCGATTAAGGTAAGTTGACCACCGTGTCGTATTCAGCTGAGTAGAATAGACCATCCTGATTTCTTAATGAGGTGTCGCAGAAGACGACTAAGGTAAGTTGACCCACCGTGTAGTATCCGACTGAGTAGAATAGACTCTCCTCATTTCTTACCCAGGTGTCGTAAAAGGCGACTAAGGTCAGCAGGCAGGCGGCCGGTTGTTAAATACGAAGCCAAATCATATGACAACATGTTTAATACATGTTGTGCCGACCCTAGAGCGCGATTAAGGCAGAAGAATGGTGATGATGATGACTATTTAGTTACTAAACACAAATTGTTTATCTGTATATGCTCAGCTTTTATGGTTGCTCGTTTCGATAGCTCGAATCAATATACAAAATAGTGTTTATAGAAGATTTTGCCTTTGTCAGTGACAAAATTGTTTACAATTTGCCATTTTTTTTAATACTGGCTTTCGTTTCTCAAAATCAACATATCATGAATGTGTGTATGGAATTTTGTTTTTCAGAATTGGTGAAAAACACGGTTGTTTAAGTCAAGTTTTCTAAAATTTAGGTCTATTTGACGTTGATCAGATTTTTTTTAATTTAAAGTATCGTGAGTGGTATTCATAATTAATGTATTAAAACCGGCTATACTCGCGTCTTATTTTAGCCCAACTAGTTTCATGCCCATACGGGGCTCTTATTCATAACTTATTTATGCGGAATTATCGCGCTTTCCC
This sequence comes from Morpho helenor, assembly GCA_029227775.1. Classification (NCBI taxonomy): domain Eukaryota; kingdom Metazoa; phylum Arthropoda; class Insecta; order Lepidoptera; family Nymphalidae; genus Morpho; species Morpho helenor. Next base: position 5,091,967 of record JARGCU010000010.1, on the reverse strand, counting down.
ACCGCGAGTATAGCCGGTTTCTATACATTATTTAAGAATCTGCACTTCAAAAATTATAAATAAGGACGCAAGTAATCAAAATGGTCGAGGAAAATGAGAAAATAATTTCTCATTTTCCTTTTTTAAAGCTCAATTTAAGCATAAAATTCCAATGAATTGCGAATCTCTTATCGATATTTCAAAATCATTATTGAAAGTCCTATAAATTTTATCACTCGACCAATCTGGTTTTAGTCCTACTAATATTATAAATACGAAAGTTTGAGTATGGATGTATGTTTGTTACTCTTTCATGGCGAATCCGATGAACCAATATCGATAAAATTTGGCACAAATATTCCTTATACACTGGAATAACATATAAATGATAGAAATCCAGTTAATTCTAAGGAATAGGATGACATTAAAAAGCGCCATCTTTTATCGATCTATCACACAACAGTCCACACGAACGAAGTCGCGGGTAAAATCTAGTAAAACAGTTTAACTTTCAAAAATCCTGCAACTTTAAGGGTTACTACATATAATCTTTATTTGTATTTGACATTTACTGTTTGTTGAATATTAAACAGAAAACCAGATAAGCTTTAATAGGATTATCTTTGCAGTACAGCGGATGCACACAAATGTTTATATGAAACATTATACCAGGTGCGCCCTGCGGTTTCTACCTCGCAGCACAGGTTTTTTGAAAAATCAGCTATAATTACTAACTAAAATCCAGTTTTTTTTGCTTTTTTTGTGAACCCGTGGTCACATTTATCATCATCTTCCTGCCCTTATCTCACTCTAAGTGGGGTCGGCACAACATGTTATAAACATGCTGTCACATGATTCGGCCGGCCGCCTGCCTGACGTCAACTTACCTCTGTCGTATTTTACGACACCTCAGTAAGAAAGAGGGTGGTCTATTCTACTAAACCAGATACAACACGGTGGGTCAACTTACCTTAGTCGCCTTTTACGACACCTCGGTAAGGAATGAAGTTGGTCTATTCTACTCAGCCGGATATCACACGGTGGGTCGACTTACCTTAGTCGGCTTTTACGACATCTCGGTAAGAAAAGAGGATGGTACTATTCTATTCAGCCGGACACCACACGGCGGCTTGTGGTCACAGTTAATCGGAGTATAATTTGGATCTTCTAGTTCTTCAGTAAGTTTGTCACATTTTGAGATTTGAAAACGGTGTGGGATGCCGGTTTGCCTTAAACAAATCTAATATAATCTTTGTATATTCGCGATCGGATTTTTTTTTAACAAGTAGCATACTCGTGACAAGCTGCAAGAAATTCGCCTCTGTTGGTTGGTATGGCCACGTAGCACGCAAGCCTCAAAGTTACGTCGGAAACCGATGTCTCAATGTGGTGGTCCCTGGAGCTAGATCTAGCGGCCGTCCTGAAAAGCGCTGGCTTGAGATTATTAATGCCGACATGAGAGCCAATAATTTACACATCAGATGATGATCAGATGAAAATCAGATGTTCAAGACCGGACAAAGTGGACGAAAATGAGTCGGAAAGCGGTCCCCGGGTCGCTAAGAAGAAGGAAAAGTAGCATACTCGTATGTGTCATACAAGATTGAGGCCCAATGATATGGAAAATACGTGCATTACGAAAAGTATGAATTGGAAGGGATAAAGGAACATTGAATGTTGATACATTTTTATATTTCTGCCATCACAAGGAAAAAACATTTGCCCAGCGGCGGGATAGTATGAGGATGCTATTTTACTAAAGACAACTTTATATGCTAACTTAACAAGTTAGCATATTATAAAATAATGTTAATAATTTCGCATGCCGCCGTGTGGTATCCGGCTGAGTAGAATAGACCAACCTCATTTCTTACCGAGGTGTCGTAAAAGGCGACTAAGGTAAGTTGACCCACCGTGTGGTATCCGGTTGAGTAAAATAGACCGTCCTCTTTCTTACAGAGGAGTCGTAAAATACGACTAAGGTAAGTTGATGTCAGGCAGGCGGCCGGTCGTAAAATACGTAGCCAAATCATATGAAAACATGTTTGTAACATGTTGTGCCGACCCCACTTAGAGTGGGATAAGGGCAGGAGGATGTTAATAATTTCGCATGCTCAGGATAGCTGTTGGTTAAGTCATGCAGTAATTTTTATATACCCCGTTAGATCTAACTGTCCTCAATTCTTATTCATTGTATAAAATAATAATATTTTTTCTTTGTTCTTAGAATAAAAGAGATTTTATGTCAATATGGATGTTATAAAAATAATTTATGATTTATATGAATTCCATAGTACAAACTATTTTGCTATAATCCGCGTTTGTTAAGAAAATCTAGGTAATGCGAAGTGTAGAAAGTAAAACCGTTCTCATACCTTATACATGCAGGATTACTTATTGAGGGGATCACAGGTTTAAACACACAGTCTTACCGCCCAGGTATCATAGGATGTTTATTTTTGTAGTAGTACATACAATTTAAAGTGAATAACACAAAAAATAAAAATTCTTTGGCTCCCTAAAATGATTAATACAAAATAATATTTATCTCCAATGTTTCAAGCTTTGATTTTATTTATTTGACTTATATGAAATGAAATAGAAAGATATAAATTTTATAAAAACGAAATGTGTAAATGTTAGCAAAGTTCAGTGAAAATAACTGCACAAAGCTACTCATATTTGAATATGCTTTGTTTCTAAAAGCACTTTAATTACTTTGTTAATATAACCAACATCTGATGATAACCATTAACTCTAGATGGAAAATTATGCTGATCTCTCTGCTATGAGATTTTGTATTGTTATTTTTTCCTGCTTCATTTTAAAAGCTGCTAGTTATAAGTTTGTATAAAGCTTTGTTTGAGAAAATACCAAAATATTTCGAGGAAAAAGGATGTAGAATAGTAAATGGTTTATATTTATTTGGAAATATAATTTGTGGTCAAACACGCGCACAAAAGGAAGATAATGTAAGATTTCGTTCACGAGATCTTGGATAGCAGCATGATATATAATAAATGTGTTTTAATAGAAAGGAACTATTGTAGGAGGTGTATGTAATAAAATATATTTTGGTGCAGGCGATACTTTTTTAGAAAAAGTTGATCTGAACAGTAAAATTGCCTGTCTTGAATTTTTTTTGGAATATTAGCAGAAATTTACTCTATTAAAGATCAAAATCGATAAAATCGCAATAAGTCGTGTCGTGTCGTCGTTGTCGTGGAGCTTATCTTCTAATAATGCTTAAGTTACGGGGCGAAACGATTGTTGAGATTGTAGTAGTGAATGTGTGCAGTGCTTCTGTAGTTTTTTCCTGTGATAAGTGCGGTAAGTAATCTTGCATGTATAATATCAGTACGGTGCTGCTTCCTACACTTAACATTACATAGACTTTCTTAAGAAACATGGATTATAGCAAAATAAATTTATCATAACATTTTTAACTATAGAATTCCCCAAAATATCGCCTACTTCTATAAATCGTAAATTATTTTTTTAACATTCATATTAAATTATTTTTTAAACTTAGAACAAAGAATACATATTATTAATATTTTATACAATGCATAAGAATATGGTAATAACATTATTTTAAAAGCTGAATATTATACTGGTCCTATAATTTTTCTTGCTATACAAAAACTTTTGTACTGGACATTGACATTATTAATGAAAAAAAAACAAACAATTATAAAACAAAAAAGTTAGTGAAAACTAATTTTGTAAAACAAGAAATATTGTGCAACAGCGACGTTTATTTTTGTTACAGTCCAATCTACACGCCTCAGTAACTTACAAATTTACTAAATTAATTCAGTCCCTATAACTCTTTTCCGCTACAATGTTCCAGTACCTTTCATGTAATTTTCTATGTAGCGGTCTTTAATTACACGGTTCACCCCTGATTCAACTGAATTGATTAAAATAATCATCGCGGTGATAAAATTTGACATTTAGTTCTAATGTTAATGTTAATAATTTTTATGAAGTGAATACATAATATGCATAGGTATAAATTTATTTAAAAAAAAATGCTTTAATTATCCATTGGAATGTTTAAATTATTTTAAATGATAGAAATCTGAAAAAGTAACGCTTCTTGATATCCCACAGCTGAGCAAAGGCCTCTATTGTAAATAAATTATTACCAAAGTACCAAATTCCTTTTGATAAGCTTGTTAAGTTAGGTTTGTGAAGTGAAGTGTTACAGAATATGAATAGAATATTTTTTTTTGAGTTTTCTTTCATTTAAAATATGGTCTAAATAAACTTTATATTAGTTCTTTATTTATTTTATAATTTTATTATTACTTTGTAAACAAAAGGTTTCGACTGTCGTATCTATAATATTCGTACATAATATATATATATATATATATATATATATATATATATCTGTTTTTTATAAATTTCTAGAAATTTTGAGGGTCGAACTTCCTTGAATTCTGATTCAGAGGGTCGAAATACGTACTATATAATAAGGCGGTACAATCAAATGCACTTTTTGTGTGTGATCAAAGCGGAATACATTGGGCTTGCTTCAATAAAACCAGTTATATCACTAGACAGATAAAAATAAGCTTAATAAAAAAAGTAACATTTTTAAAACAAATCATTTCCATTTATATTTTACAAAGGGCTTGCTGCCATATAGTCACTTTTCACAGAAATATTTCGACCACTTCCGCCCTTTCCATGTCACTAATCTAAATTCTAATCTCCCTAAACAATGGGTACAAAATGAGGGTAAATTTCATGTGCCTGAATTGTTTATTAACAGATATAAATCTCTGAAAAACCTGCGTTGTTCTATGCACAGACAAGTTTGAATGATAATGTTTCAGTTATAGTGCAAATAAGTAAGTGATAAATAAATCAAAAAAATATAATAAATATATGGGACAATTACACATACAGCTGTCCGTCTCAAAAATTAACTTATTTATGTTATGGATGACAGACAACTGGTAAATATATACATATATAATTTTAAATATATACTTATATACATAAATACCGCCGTGTGGTATCCGGTGAGTAGATTAGACCACCTTAATTTCTTGCGGAGGTATCGTAAAAGGCGACTAAGGTAAGGTAAGACTAAGGTAAAAATAGCCAAATCATGTAACAACATGTTTAAAACTCGTTGAGCTCCAATTAGAGTGAGATAAGGGCAAGAAAATGATGATGACTTATATACATCACACCCAGAATCGACAAACCAACAAATTGTTCTTAGAAAATATTAATCGTCAGCGGTAATCAAACTCACGGCCCGTGGATCTGAGGGCAGGGTCACTGTCAACAAAGCGCCAGCCAGTGATTTCTACAAATATTATAGGCTTCTTAGACCAAAGTGTCTTTTTAAGACTCTCAATTCTTATATAATACAGTTGAAACTGTATTATATAGAATTATAGTTTTCTTTTAGTAATTAAGTAACGCGCTTTAACAGCGCTTTATTTATAGTACTGTTGTTACAAGAATAGAGCAGATGTTCTAGACAAAGCAAGTTCTCTCGATCATTACGAGCCATATAATTTGTATATGTTACTCGTTTGTCTGTTTTTCAATTGTATTCTCTGACTAATAAATGTTGTAACGGTATTGAGCTTGTGATACCAATCTGTGACAATATGTTTAGTGTATACTTATATAAATATTAATCTGGAAAGTGAGTCCGTGCGACTTTTACCGATCTCGTTCTCCAAAAGAAGAGGCCCATGCCCATTTGTGGGATAGAAACTAGCCATTACACTTATACCGTGTGCGTGAATCAACCCAAATATTCATTTACTAAACTAAATTTGTAAAAAGTGTATCAGAAAAATATCGCGATGACAAAATAAGCCAATTGAATTATTCTAAAATAGAAAAGGTAGAAATTTAAAGTAAAAAAATGATAGTTTGCTATCATAGTTCACTATCAATGAATTCATAAGACAGTATTTTATTTTGTATGATTTGCAGTTGGCTGTTTTTCATCATCTTATTTTTGATCGATTCGAATTAAATACTACGTAAATAGGAAAATATTATGATTATGATTCGAAAAAGTGATAATCCTTCAGCCCTACGGTGCATAATAACAAACCCTTAAAAGTATTTTTGGAAAAGATTGAAGCACTAGACGCTTGAAGATAATTAGGAGATTATGTACTTCCTACGTTCGTTATTAAATTTTAATAAACAAGCGTTCATTTGAAGTGTATAAGAAGCTTTTGTATGAACGGTTTTAATTTTAAACGTCATTTTAATATGGAAATATAATGAATTTGATGGTAGCAAATGCTCGTTCTACTGAAACCATAATTCTCCTGCTATCTCACCCTAAGTGGGGTGAGGTCGTAAGTAATAAGGTCTATAAGCTAAGCTTAAAAGCTAATATACCAATACGCCAAAAAGGAGTAAATATCTTTAATATTTAAATGAGTTAATCTTGTATGTATATATATTTTCGGATTTTCCTGAAATTCAAAATATAGGGGGTTTTGGGGGAAAAAAATCGATCTGTATAAGTTTTATTAAAAAAAAGTCACTCACAATAACTACTTTTATGATATACGTCAAAATTTCAATTAAGTATACTGATTTCTACGCAGGCGAAGACGCAGGTACAAATTAAAATTTAAATTCAAAATATTCTTTATTCAAATAAACTTGTTAACAAGTGCTTTTGAATCGTCAAATCTACTGCTGGTTTGGCACGCTGTTCGTACCGGAAAGAACCAGCAAGAAACTTGGCTTTTGCTTTTTTAAAGATAAAATTCTTAATACTAATTACATTTAGTCATACTAATCTTGTACAGGTTTGAACAGAGCTACATATATCCACACATTCTCATCATCTAAATAATTCTCAACAGTATAGTAGACTTTCTGTAGCAGCCATTTTTTAACAGAGTTTTTAAAACTGCTGTAATGGAAAAGCTAAAATTGATTGCGGAATTTTATTATAGAATCTTATACCCAAACCCACAAACGACCTACCTACGTACTTTTACAAGGCGCAAAGCAGGAGCCGCAAGCTTATATCGGTTTCTACTTTGTCTGTTATATACATCACCCATCGTTATATTATAATTCATTGTATTTTTATGTACGTACATTGTTGAAAATATACTGTGAAGCAAATGTAAGAATACCTATTTTCTTAAACTTCTCTCGCAATTCACACGGACTTAAATTGTAAATTGCACAACTAGTTAATATATTAAATTTTCGGTTCCGGTAAACCAATCTCCGTAATATTTCTACTAAAGTTAGCTGTTACGTTTGCATATTTGCAATGCATACAGAGACCATATGAGCTTGGGAAAAAGATGTTTAGAATTGAATGATATTATTTTGCATTTATGGTATTTTCATTTAAATGAATATTGATACCATCTATATGGCCATAATATATCATAATGATTCATTGTACGTTTAGTGCTATAGGCAGTTTTATATGTCATAAATGTTTCAAAATTATACGACCAGTATACTTTTATGCCAATATATTTAACGTTTCTGAAGTTATATGAGATCATCAATCATAAAAATACATTATTTTTTTTTAAAACGTCTAAAGAATAACTACGTATATCTACGTATAACTACGTATGTTTAAGGTACTGTAGCGTCTTTGATCGATTATAATTGAAAATAGTTTATCATTTGATACTTAATGTCATCAGGGATGAGGTTTTAGTTTTTTTTGCTGTTTAATTTAGCAATCATATCATAGTTATACCTAGAATAGGGGAGTTGGGGTTGGGGAGCTGACTTTGCAGTTGACAGCGAAATTATCCTTTGCTTTCCCATAAAATTATAGCAGTTTTTTCAGTGGCCAAAAACAGGGATAAAAAACATCATTTTTTTCTTAATAAAACTTGCTAGATATATATTTTTTCCCACCGAAAACATCTACACGCTGAATTTGATGAAAATCGTTGGGGCCGTTTCCAAAATGTATATAATATATATATAAAAACTTATTTAAATATTAAAGATATATGTCAGGCACATTTTAGGCTGGCTTCCTTTCTCTAAGTAATACCGCGACTGATTGATCTTACCAGAACTAGAAATTGGTTTAATGAACAGTTATAAAATCTAAGTAACTACTTAACTAATAATAGTAAAACTAACGATTACAATAATTTATAGAATTAGGCGTTACTTTGGGGAGATCCATAATATAAAAAAAATAATAAAATTATTTTGCTGTAATCCGCGAAAACTATTACAATAATTTATAGAAGTACACGTTACTTTGCGGAGATCAGACAGATGATTGACTTTATTATCATAGACTTCAGTGTTATTGTCTATATTCCCACACATCATTAATAATAAATTACAACACATAATACAAAAGTAATAATAAAATAATTTGCTATAATCCATCTTTTTTAATTCGTCGCGGATTATAGCAAAATAATTTTTTATTATTACTTTTGTAATTATTAAGAATTTTATAGCTATGAAAATATTGTAGCTTGACAGTTGGCATCGTACATAAACGTTGGTAAAATTATTTATATTAAAACCGTAATTATTAAAAGTAAAATTATTTATATTAAACCTTAAACAACTTTACTCTATAGTTCAATTTATTTTTAGACAAAGTTCATGGATAGAGTTACATTATTAAGAGAACAACATAACTCAGAGAAATGTGGTGTGGCAACAAAGTTGAGATGTTCATTGCAACTCTGGGCGAAAACTTATGAACAAAGAATAAAAACTAAAATAAAACAAAGGAACTAAAATAAAGTTATTAAGACATGAAATTTATATCGGTTGTTACTGAAATGCAATGCTGTATATGAGTATCACGATTTTGAAATTGGCGTAGAGAGTGAAATATATTTCTACATTCCCATGCCTTTTTAGGTAATGATTTACTTAACCTAGTAAAGGTCTTCAGGACCTTGGATATACATTTAAACCAAAGTATCTACCGACCGGTGACCGAGCCTGGTCGATAATTTTTTTGAAAGATGTGAGGTGATATCTGGGACTCGACCTGGTGTATTTTCACTTGTTTAGACCGCGCGTTACCCACTGAGCTATTATAACTTTACATATGCATACATACAATTAACTATACATACATAAAATTAAACTTTGCATTAAATTTTTATTTTATCCTGCCGTTTCGTATCCGGCTGAGTAGAATAGACCACACTCATTTCTTACCGAGGTCTCGTAAGAGGGGACTAAGTAAGTTGACGTCAGGCAGGCAGCCGGTCGTAAAATACGTTGCCAAATCATCATGTTTATAACATGTTGTGTCGACCCCACTTAGGGTATGGTAAGGTCAGGAGGATGATAATATCTGGACCTCGGGAAGTAGGTCAAATTTAACATTCAAGATTCCACCTTCACATACATTGCAAGTTGAATAAAAACTTTTAAAAACATGGCTCTATTGTTAAGATTAAGAATAAATGTGCTTTTCGAATTATAAGTACGTGAGCTTCTTCTAATAACTTCACAATTGTAATTAAATTCTGGCAATGGCAAACACCCATGTGTTTAATAAATTACTAGCTCGGAATGCGAGTAATAGTTTCGTATAGTATTATTTAGGCCTTAACGCGTTAGAGCTTAGTTGCGGAAATCGCATTGAAGATGCTGCATCTTATACTGTAGATACGTTGTGAGAGATGTTTTTACAATGAAAGTGGGTGGAAAAGCTTTGCATTGTTGTCTATTATTTGGAAGGATCGTAAGTTTGTTCAGCGAGGGTTTGTTGTAAGAGAGCGCATGCAAGTTCAGCAATCATTAATATTGCTTAAGCGGATTAGCCTCGAAAAGGTAACTTACAAATGGACAGAAAGACTACATTTACATTTATCTTTAATATTTTAATTAGTTAATCTTGTATATATATTAGATAAAGGCACCATTGACCATGCATTAACAGTTAACCGTTTTGTATGAAATTTTAAATAATAAGCGTTTTGTTTGTTGTAGCTAATAAAAAATAAATTTGTAATTACCTGTTGCCATCTATTAACAGCTGCCCAAAATCTCAGAACTGTAGGCCCATTGTTTAATATTTAAAATTTAATATTATTAATTAGTGTTTTTTATTAGCTACAACAAACAAAATTCTAAAATTTCATTTAAAATTCAAACAAAACGGTCAACTACTAGCACATTGTCAATTACTAGTGCCCTTACCTTATATTTTTTTCCGGAAACGGCTTCAAAGATTTTTATGAAAATTAGTATGAAGAGGGTTTTGGGGCGCTAAATCGATATAAATAAATTTAATTGAAGAAAGTCTTTTTATCCCTGTTTTCAGGCAGTGAAAAACTGCGAAAATATAAATTGAGTGCAAAGGTTAATTTTGCTGTTATTTGTAAACTCGTAATAGCTCAGTGGGGAAAGAGTGGATTAAAGAAGTGAAAATACTCTAGATCGAATCCCATATGTCACCTGCCCTTTCTTCGTCTTTTAATTTTTTATTGCATTTTATTTTATCTTTAAAAATAAATTCCGAGATAGGCTTGGTCACCCAGGTACTACTACTATTATAGTATGATAAACATATATACTATATCGTTTTCAAACTCCAAGATCCAACATAATCTTTTTTTGAAAATCTTAAATATAAATAGTAAATGGTGCAATTTCATCTAAGACACCAGTCAGGTGAAGATGAGAAAAGCTGCAACCATAACAGTCGTTTCAAACCAAGAGTTCATGACACATGAACAAAACAAGGTTGCAGAATGAGATCTATGCCAGAAGCAAGATCGAGCGCGTTGGCACCGCGACGCGGCTCGACGGTGTGGCGCCATTCCCCCTCAATGAACGCCGGATCTTCAAGCTTATACAGCGCTTTAGTTTGGTTAACAAAAAAGGATAAATTAGGCGAATAATAACACTAATAAACCATCAAAGTATCCTCTTTTGATGATGAATTTAGATCTTCCCTATAACATATATAAGATCATACCTAAATCGCATATTTATAAAATTAACTTAAATATTTAATTCGATCTTAATATTAATTCGATCATTAGTTTTTAAGATTTTACTTTTAGGGTTCTTGTTATTATTATTTTTAGGTTTATCCTGATTTTGATACGTTGTTTTTCATAGAGTAAAGTTTAATAAAAATGGAAATAAAAAGTAGAATCAACTCATAAAAAATCTTGAAAAAGTATATTTTACTAGGCAACTTACTTTATATTCATATAGTATTGACTTAAAGGAGCAATATCATAATTTAATGAAAAATATAATTATTTATATTTATAAATATTGAAAACTCAAAAATGACATCTAATGTAACTTTCAACTTTGTTTTATTGAGTTATTCTGTCATACAAAAACGTTGTACAACTATTTTAATAGTACATTATTATTGCAAATCTTCACTGCTACTAAAGGATGTGAATTCAATAATTTTAATAATATAATAGTTTTATCGTTCCGTAGTATTAACTTGCGTATTGGTAAAACGTTCTGCATCAAGCGCTTTAAGTGCTGCAGTTTATTATTCGTATAGTATTGTTTGTTCTGGCTGAATAGGTCGTCGCCCGCAGCCAACAGGGGCACTGCATCGACTCGCAAACTTTATATCTTAGATTAATTTCTGCACTTACCCTCTTGCCAATTTAGGAGTGGAATTTCGATGTTTCTAGCGTAGGTATATATTTATTAAGTACTATGTGACATCCGTACAAAGTCTTCTGGAATAGCCGTCTAATTGTTTTAAAAATTGAAACATTTGTTTATAATTTGGCCTGCTTCCCGAAATGTTTTCTCAGATAATGTATAATGACATTTTGAGTAGTTATCTTTGCACAATTAATGAAAACAGGTAAGTTAAATTAAAATTTGATAATTTTAAAGAGGATTGTTATGTAACGTAAATGTGAATTGTTCGGACCGATGAACCAACATTGACCGGACGTAGTCACTTCAAGGAATTTTAATGGCCTCTCGATTTTGATTCAACGGCTACTTGCAATTTTTTGAGGTCTGTCCACTTAGGGTGGAACTTATTTTTCGAGTGTGAAATCATCTAATGATTATGAACGAAATCATTGAAAGACATCTAATGATATGTAAATCCATCGAACGGAGAAATAATACAGAAAGAAATATTTTTTTTAAATTTAAAAATTTATTGTATTTTACCTTGAGTGTGTAATTTATCAAACAGAAAATATTGTTTGAGTCAAAAGAAAATTAGCTATTTTCGTAACGTGCATAAATTAAGTTAATTGTCCTTTATGCAATGTAAAAAATTCTATGATAATAATATTATTATTGGGAAACATTTAGGTATTCTATTCTTGTATAAATATATTACAAAGTTATTAACTTTTGAATGATACAACTACCCAAATAGAAAACGGAAAATTAACCATGGATTTATGACGTATAAATATTTTTAAACTACAGTCATTATCCATAAAAATGTTCAGGAAATTTGATGTGTCAAGTGCCTCATCAGAGTTTTCAAACAACTTTAAGGAAATACGAGTTAGATCAGGTAAACAATATAAAAATGAAATAAAGACCGTAAAGGCTTGTCCCTTACCTCACTTGAAGCTTAGATCTTGTGTTTATATATAGTCAAGTATTTACAAGATGGGTCAGTGTGTATAATGGGTCAACTTATATAGTATTAGCACGTACAGTTTTGTCGCTATTTAGGAATTCGATATCTTGAGTACGGTTTTATTTTATTTCGATTCGTTGCCAAAAGTACGCTTTATATTCAAAGGCACTCTGAGGTCGATTTGTAACTAGGTTAAATGATAAAATAAGAAATTGCTTTGCGATTTTGGTCGTGGAGTCTATCTCCGGATGCTTCGGTTGCGGGGCGAAACGATTGCTGAGTTTGTGATAGTGAACGTATGTAGTATTACTTTTGTATTATGGATCTCCGCAAAGTAGCGCCTCATTCTATAAATTATGATAAAATAAGATTATTTTTATCATTTATTGCTTTTTGTTATTGTCTTAAGACGTACTCCTAAATTTTATTTTACTTTTTTTATTCTTAAGTTCAAGTATTGTTATTATTTTTGTTGGTTATCTCCTTAATGATAACCACTATTTGTATTTGCAATTGTTTAACGTTGTTCATTAATTTTGAAATATTGTATAGGACTGTAAGTAGTTTGACATACCGTAGAATAACACAAGTTTTATTTTGCTAAGAATTATGTAAATGTTGTTGGTTTTACCTTATCATCATCTTCCTGCCCTTATCCCACTCTAAGTGGGGTCGGCACATGTTATAAACATGCTGTCACATGATTTGGCTGCGTTTTTACGACCGGCCGCCTGTCCGACGTTAACTTACCTCAGTCGTATTTTACAACACCTTGGTAAGAAAGGCCACCCCCTTTCTCGGTAAGAAAGAAGGTAATCTATTCTACTAAACCGGATACCACACGGTGGGTCCACTTACCTTAGTCGCCTTTTACGACACCTTGGTAAGACATGAGGGTGGTCTATTATACTCAGCCGGATACCACACAGCGGGTTGACTTATCTTAGTCGCCTTTTACGACACCTCGGTAAGAAAAGAGGGTGGTACTATTCTATTCAGCCGGATACGGCGTAACTGATATGATATATACCTCGAATTTCTAATTATTGCATTAATTCTTAATCAAATTATAAACTAAATATGTATATTCAATATGATTAGATAACTCAAAAGGAGAAAGGCGAAAGAAAACAAAAGGGTTTAAAGGTGTAGAATAAATTATCAGATTATTATTATGTACAGTTGAATTAGTTTAATATTACAGATAAAATTTTATGTTCTAGGCCAAGAAAATATATATTAGGTACATACATATTTGCTAGTATTCAAATATTGTTTCCAGTTATTTGAGTTTTATATCAATTTAAAGAATATGAGAGCTTTGTTGATTCATGAATATGGCAATGATAAATCAGAATATATTTTTTTGGTAAATATAAATACAAAAACAAACTAATAAATCACAATATGAATCACAAAGTGAAGATAGATTAAATAAAATAGCAAATCTAGTTGTAATATAACGTTTATTTATTACTAGGTAATGGTACAAACTAAAATCGTTACTTAAAATTAAATTTGTTTCATTGTTTTTTATATAAGAAATACTTTTGCTTCCAGGTTATGTATAGCTATGCTATGCTATTTATAGTTTGCTGAATTCAAAATTGAAGCTTGAAACATTACAACTATTTTTGTTCACTATCAAGATAAAGATAGGCATCACTGTTTAGCTTTTTAACTCATCATCATTCTCTTACCCTTATCCCATTCTAAATGGGGTCGGCACAATATGTCTTCTTTTTCCATTCTCCTCTATCATTCGTCAACTCTGGTGCAACTCCTTTAACATGCATATTATTTTTCACACAATCCATCCGTCTTTTGTTCGGGCTCCCCCTAGCCATACATCCATCCACATTCATATTTAAAACTCTTTTGGTCACATGATTTCATCCCTTCTCATTACATGACCATACCAACTTTAGTTAGTTTAGCTTTTTAACTAGGCTCTATATAAAAAGCACATTGTAAAGGTTCAAGTGACTGTTAATGAAGGTTCTGTTTGTACTTAAAAACAAGAATATAGAATCCACTTACTACTTTAGACTTATGATGATATTATTATAAGTCGTAACGAAATCTGACACTAAATGTGGATAAAAGTTATGTATATATACAATACAGTAAGTAAAATAAACGTTGAGGGTTTAACTTATTACTATATAACTCTATTTGCTTGGGTGATGGGTCGCTTTACGATTTTGTCGTTTAGTCTATCTATATATAACGATCGTTGAGATTGTGGTACTGTATGTGTGCTTGTGTGTTGTTGTGGTATGTGGTATGAGTAGTACCTTATTTTTTACGAATTTTGCATGTATCAGGTATGAGAACGGTTAGTTCAGTCTACATTTAACATTACATATATTTTCTTTATTGCTGATTATAGCAAAAAACTAATTCATTACCTTTGTATTACTGACCTGCTTAAAGTAACGCCTCATTCTATAAATCAGATATATAGTATTTTCATATATGTATATGTATGTAGATTCAACAAATTGCCTCGTTAATGACGCAGCATGAAATATTATTTGAATCGTCTTTACGGATCGTGAATCCGGGAGGCGGATAAATGAGCCATCATTGTGTGAATTAATGATAGCTGAAGTCAGTTTGGCAGGCCGTTGCTCTTTTACTGTAATAGAGATAGGAATTATTTGCATATTTAAATTAATACCTGCGTTAACGCCATCAATATTAGCCTACGCTACCTGATTCATGATTACAAATTCAAATTCAAAATATTCTTTATTTAAATAAACTTGTAAACTTTGAATTGTCAACTCTACTGCTGATTCGGAAAGCTGTTCCTACCGAAAAGAGCCAGCAAGAAACTCGGCTGTTGCTCATTTAAAAATGTAATACTTATTACCAGTTACATTTAGTCATTACTGTCTTGTGCAGTGTCTAAGCGAGCTATATCCACACATATATCTTCTAAGCAATCCTCAACAGTATAGTAGGCTTTCTGAATCAGCCTCTTTTTAACAGTGTTTTTAAACTGATGTAATGACAAAGCTAAAATTGATTGCGAAATTTTATTATAGAATCTTATACCTAGACCCACAAACGACTTACGAACTTTTGCAAGGCGCAAAGCTGGAGCCGCAAGCTTATGTCGGTTCCTACTTTGTCTATTATACACATCACCTATCGTTTTACAATTCTTTACATTTTTATGTACAAAAATTAAATTACTTAAAATATACTGTGAAGCAAATGTAAAAATACCTATTTCCTTAAACTTCTCTCGCAGGGAATTACGCGGGTTTAATTTGTAAATACCACGTATGACTCTTTTTTTGTAATACAAAAACTTTTTCATTATCCGCGCATTTACCCCATAGCAATATACCATACGTCACAATGCTATGGAAGTAAGCAAAGAACTTACTTTATAAGTACCTGGGTGACCGAGCCTTGCTTAAAAAATTAAAAAGAAAGAAAGCGCCGGGTGATATGTAGGAATATTTATAATTCCAAATCATACTCTTTTCGGTGAAGGAAAACATCGTGAGAAAACCTGCAAGTTTCAAGATGGTTCCTGGGATATGTATAGCTTACCTACCCGACTTAGAGCAGTGGTGGGTCTAAACTCCAACCTTTTTATCTAAAGGACAGAGGAGACCCAGCAATGCGATACTAAAAGGCAGTGAATTTACTCATCACCATCATACACCTGCCCTTTTTTGCCCAATTTTGAAATATTGTATAGGCCTGTAAGTAGTTTGACATACCGTAGAATAACACAAGTTTTATTTTGCTAAGAATTATGTACATGTTGTTGGTTTTACCTTATCATCATCTTCCTGCCCTTATCTCACTCTAAGTGTCGGCACATGTTATAAACATGCTGTCACATGATTTGGCTGCGTTTTTACGACCGGCCGCCTGTCCGACGTCAACTTACCTCAGTCGTATTTTACAACACCTTGGTAAGAAAGGGGGTGGTCTATTCTACTAAACCGGATACCCCACGGTGGGTCCACTTACCTTAGTCGCCTTTTACGACACCATACGGTGAGTCTACTTACCTTAGTCGTCTTTTACGACACCTCAGTAAGACATGAGGGTGGTCTATTATACTCAGCCGGATACCACACGGCGGGTTGACTTATCTTAGTCGCCTTTTACGACACCTCGGTAAGAAAAGAGGGTGGTACTATTCTATTCAGCCGGATACCACACGGCGTAACTGATATGATATATACCTCGAATTTCTAATTATTGCATTAATTCTTAATCAAATTATAAACTAAATATGTATATTCAATATGCCTAGATAACTCAAAAGGAGAAAGGCGAAAGAAAACAAAAGGGTTTAAAGGTGTAGAATAAATTATCAGATTATTATTATGTACAGTTGAATTAGTTTAATATTACAGATAAAATTTATGTTCTGGGCAAAAAAAAAATATATTAGGTACATACATATTTGCTAGTATTCAAATATTGTTTCCAGTTATTTGAGTTTTATATCAATTTAAAGAATATGAGAGCTTTGTTGATTCATGAATATGGCAATGTTAAATTAGAATATATTTTTTTGGTAAATATAAATACAAAAACAAACTAATAAATCACAATATCAACAAAGTGAAGATAGATTAAATAAAATAGCAAATCTAGTTGTAATATAACGTTTATTTATTACTAGGTAATGGTACAAACTAAAATCGTTACTTAAAATTAAATTTGTTTCATTGTTTTTTATATAAGAAATACTTTTGCTTCCAGGTTATGTATAGCTATGCTATGCTATTTATAGTTTGCTGAATTCAAAATTGAAGCTTGAAACATTACAACTATTTTTGTTCACTATCAAGATAAAGATAGGCATCACTGTTTAGCTTTTTAACTCATCATCATTCTCTTACCCTTATCCCACTCTAAATGGGGTCGGCACAATATGTCTTCTTTTTCCATTCTCCTCTATCATTCGTCAACTCTGGTGCAACTCCTTTAACATGCATATCATTTTTCACACAATCCATCCATCTTTTGTTCGGCCTCCTCCTTAACTTCATACATACATACATCCATCGACATTCATATTTAAAACTCTTTTGGTCACATAATTTTCATCCCTCCTCATTACATTACCATACCAACTTTAGTTAGTAGTTTAGCTTTTTAACTAGGCTCTATATAAAAAGCACATTGTAAAGGTTCAAGTGAAGAAGGTTCTGTTTTAACTTAAAAACAAGAAAATAGAATACACTTTTAGACTTATGATGATATTATTCAAAGAAAATTTACAAGTTGCAACAAAATCTGACATTAGAAGTGGATAAAAATTATATATATTCATTAAAGTAAGTAAAATAAACGTTGAGGGATTAACTTATTACTATATAACTCTATTTGTTTGGGTAATGGGTCGCTTTACGATTTTGTCGTTTAGTCTATCTCCTGACGGCACTTCGCTTACGGGACCAAACGATCGTTGAGATTGTGGTACTGTATGTGTGCTTGTGTGTTGTTGTGGTAAGTGCAAGTGGTAAGGTAAGGTATGAGAACGGATACTTCACTCTACATTTAGCATGACATATATTTTCTTTATTGCTGATTATATCCAAAAAATTCATTCATTACTTTTGTATTACTGACCTGTTTAAATTAACGCCTAATTCTATAAATCAGATATATATTATTTTCATATATGTATAGGTATGTAGATTCAACAAATTGCCTCGTTAATGACGCAGCATGAAATATTATTTGAATCGTCTTTACGGATCGTGAATCCGGGAGGCGGATAAATGAGCCATCATTGTGTGAATTAATGATAGCTGAAGTCAGTTTGGCAGGCCGTTGCTCTTTTACTGTAATAGAGATAGGAATTATTTGCATATTTAAATTAATACCTGCGTTTACGCCTTCAATATTAGCTTACGCTACCTGATTAGTGATTACAAATTACTTTATAATATCTTCGCTCTAAATTAGAATTAAGGTATCGAGTTTAAAAATCCTAGTAATATTTTCGCACGAAGCTGTTCTGTAGCCCTTGCGGTGTGACCAATCTGATTTTTGAAGGCTGTTATAAAAAGGTGGCAGGGTATAAAATATATTCAGTGATTTACCAGATGCATGCAATAAAAACAGCTATGATACTCGAATGGTGAGACCGTTTCACTCTTTTCAAGGGATAATTGATTCAAATCCCTGCCAGGCTTTCCAACGACTTTCTATATTTAAACTAATTAATGTTTATAATTTCAACTCATACGCTTTTCCGTAAAGGAAAACATCGTGAGAAAACCTGCAAGTTGCAAGATGATTCCTGGGATATGTATAACCTACCTACCCGACTTGGAGCAGCGTGGCGGGTCTCAACTCCAACGCTTTTATCTAAAGGACAGAGGTGACCCAGCAATGCGATACTAGCATGCAATGAATTTACTTATCACCATCATTCACCTGCCCTTATCCCACTCTAAGTTGGATCTGCACAACATGCTATAAACATGCTGTTACATGATTTGGCTATGTATTTTACGATCGGCCGCCCGCCTGATGTCAACTTACCTTAGTCACTTTTTACCTCGGAAAGTAATGGGAATGATCTATTCTATTTAGCCAGATACCATATAGCGGGTCAACTTACCTTAGTCCATCACAACACCCAGGTAAGAAATGAGGGTGGTCTATTCTACTTAGCTAGATACCATATGCCGGAGAATTTACTATATCATTAATACTAGGGCACTAAATAGGTTATATACGATTGAGTGTATACGATTCATATTAATAATTTATAAAAAATATGCAGCATAGAAATGAAAAATTGGATATTTAAAGCTAAAGCTGGAAAGTGCAAACTAGAAAGGTATATCTAGATAAAAGTAACATAAGCCTAGATTTTAAATTCGGACACACTACGTATTCTGAGCTTTTACTCAATCGGTATTGCACGTATGAACACTATTGAAGCGGCAGAGGTATTTTTTCGATTTCCGGTCAGCTGGGTTTAGAAGAGTGCCCATTTTTAAATGTCATTTTACAGGCTTTAGTCATAGAAATTTAGGTTAGATAAGTGAATTTAACGGTAATAACTGGCGACTATTTATGAAACTAAAATCTAGTAGTGTAATTGGCAAAAAAATCTCGTTATCTTACCTTATCGTTATCGTATCTATTGTAACTTATACACTGTCCATTATATTAACCATCTTTTGACAGATTGACGATAGTGATGTCCTAAAGATTCTCGTATGCGATACCATTCCGATTATAGTACCTACTATCATTAATCGAATTACGTACCTAAGTAATTCGATTAATGATAACCTACGTAAACTAATAACAGATATAGAAATCAACATTTTGATTTAATATTGCCTTAGTTTTTTGAAAATAAATGTTAATCCGTGTGTATTTATTATAATCATAAAAAATATATTATACATCAACTGGCAACATCAACAGACCTTCCGCTCGGCCGCCATTTTGACGTGATCTGTCACTCTCAACGAAACGCCCGTGATAGTCACACGCATTTACGTTCGCTGAGTGTTCTCTCGCATCTGTTACACCTTGAGTTAAGTAGCTTTATTCCTCGGAAAAACTTTTGTGAAACTTATATTAATTGATCGTGAAAATGCCGAAAGGACGTGTGTTGAAAGCACAATCGAGACAGTTAGTGTTAAAACTTCATGAGTATTTTGAGCAAGAAAATCAAAATGGCGGACCTCTTATACCTATCACGCAAGTCCGAAACCGTGTTGCAGCCGCGTTGGGGATCAGTCTATCAACTGTGACTAAAATCACTACTGATGCCTACGGCAGGAGCGGCTTGGAGCAAAACAAACCATCTACACCAAAAAGAAAGCGCCGGGCTCATAAGGTGACAGCTGTTGATGACTTTGACGCTGACGCTATTCGTCGTCATGTATATGATTACTACTTGAGAAAAGAAATTCCAACTTTGAGAAAACTTATTGTTTCTTTGAAAAGAAGTGGTCTATTTCATGGTGAAAAATCTTCTTTGGTCAAAGTTTTGAACACAATTGGCTTTTCATATAAAAAGTTAAATAAAAGAAAATTATTAATGGAACGCACAGATATAGCTATAGCACGTTGTGATTTTTTAAGAGAGGCAAAGAAAATACAAGATTGGGCAAATATTGTTTTCACGGATGAAACATGGCTCAACGCTAACCACACACTATCTCGTTTCTGGACTGATGATACTGCTGATTCCACTTCCTCAGTACCAATGGGAAAAGGTGAGCGCCTAATCATTTGCCATGCAGGTACAGCAAAAGGATTTGTACAAGACGCACTGTTGGCATTTAAATCGAAGAAATCAAATGACTACCACGAAGAGATGAATGCAAATGTGTATGAAGAGTGGTTCAAAAAAATGCTCATTTCATTGGAAGAACCATCAATAATTTTTATTGATAATGCGCCCTACCACTCCCGTCAAATTGACAGAATGCCAACACAGGCTAATAAAAAGCATGAAATAATTAATTGGCTTCGGGACAATGGAGAAAATGTGGACGACTCAATGTTAAAAGTTGAATTAATAAAAATATTAAAAACCAAAAAGAGAGCAAAACGCTATGTAATCAATGAAATGGCAGCAGAATATGGCCATACTGTTCTTCGGATTCCTCCATACCACTGCCAGTACAACGCAATAGAACTTATATGGGCACAAGTAAAAGGGCATGCTGCGAGATGCAATACAAGCCCCCCATTCACAGCGAATAAAATGTTGCAATTGCTAAAAAATGCTTGCACCCACGTAACGGCCGAGAACTGGGCAAGTGTGGTGGAAAGAACTAAAAGAGTAATATTCTCTGATTGGGAACGTGATATTGCGTTTGATAATATATTATCTACACAAGAGCTAATAATAACTGCTACTGAAGACTCCTCATCGGAGGAGTCTAGTGTTGATTATCATTCCGACGACTCGTGCTAATAAAATAAATTAAAATATCCTGATTGTTTTATTTGTATTCATGTATTAACTAAGAAGAAAGTAAAACTTTATATAATGTTATTAAATGTCTTTTAATACTCGTAACATCGATTTCTACCGATTATTTTTAATCTGTGGCATAATCGTAGTAACTATTATGTGTGACATCACTAAGTGGGCGGTACCCATCCATAAAGTACAAATATTATTTGTATGATATTTGTACGTAAGCAATACACAACTTAATGAGCGTGGGCTGTCAAAAGACTGATAATATGATGGACGCAGTATAAAAAATATTCCTTATATATTTAAATTCAAAATAGTTATCAATTCCCTACCGAGGGTTCGTACTAAGGTAAGTTAACCAACCGTGTGGTATCTGGCTGAATAGAATAGACCACCCTTAATTCTTACCGAGGGGTTAGAAAAGCCGACTAAGGTAATTTAACCCGCCATGCGGTATCGGGCTGAGTAGAAAAGACCACCCTTATTTCTAACTAAGGTTTCGTAAGAGGTGACTAAGGTTAGTTTACCCACCGTGTGGTATCTGGCTGCGTAAAATAGACCACCCTCATTTCTTACTGAGGTGTCGTAAAAGGCGACTAAGGTACGTTGTCGTCAAGCAGCGGTCTGCTGTAAAATAATTAGCCAAATCATTTAACTTAATATTTTTAAAATATGTAGTGCCGAAGCCATTTAGAGTGGTATATTTATGATTGATACATTTTTGAAATTTTGCAATGGAGAGGGTAAAGCTGCAGATTTTGACTAGTGTTACAATATTAGTCCACCTGACTTGATCATAATCAATCAGGCGTTACTGATATTAATGACGTTGGGATGATGGATGGCTAGACGTTCTCTCTTCGGTTTATCGATTCGATTACCAATTTGATGAGAAGAGGCTAAAGAAACATCCTGTCGACTTTTCTATTGAAACAAGAAAACTGATATCAAGACATATGAAAGCTTAACGAATCCTACTAATATTATAAATGCGAAAGTCTGTGGGTATGGATGTATGTTTGTTAATTTTTCACGGCGAATCCGCTGAACCAATATCGATGAAATTGGGCACAATTATTCCTTATACACCTGAATAACATATAGGCTTTAGAAATCCTGTTAAATCTACCGGAATAAGATGACATTGAAAAGCTCCATCTATTATCGACCTATCAAACGACAACAGTCCACGCGAACGAAGTCACGGGTAAAAGCTAGTATAAAAAAATTTATTTATTTAGAACAAAAATTTATTTAGTTATGTCTATCTTAAATTATTAGCTACGTATGTCTATCTTAAATTATTATTATCAAATTATTATTATTAAATTATTATTTATAATTATTATATTATCTCTATCTTAAATTATTATTATTAGCTACTAGTAAGTATTAATAAAAATATACTCTACTACCTGTGCTCGGGGCATCGTCCGCGTGTAAATCAGTGTGTCACATATATGTATTTCATTTAACGTAGAATGTAAATATTAGAAAGTAAGTCAAGTCAAGTATCAATTACATTATGTAGCATATGTTTTGTACATCGTTCCCAACCTATCTATTCTTAATTTCTTAAGAGGTATGTAGAGGTTGTCTGTAATATATCACTCTTAGTGATAAGACTGAAGATTCTGTATGTGTTCCTGTTTTTCATTGCTTTTGTTTTGTATTTCCTATGTACTTTGTTTTATAATTTATATTCTTAATCGTGCACGTAGAATGTTCCTAAGAATACTGGCAGCATTTTTGCGTTGCATCGCTAACCAGAGTCTTTGGACGAATAAGGAGTCAAACATCTTGTCACCTGAAGAGGCGAACTATGGTGTTAACAACGCTTACAATATTGTTTTTTATTTTCAATCTAGAAGATCCTGCTTAAAAGTATAAGCTTACAAATTGATTCATATAAATCAATGTGCGAAACTATAACAACGAAAATATAACAATAGCAAAATCTATTGTTATATTTTCGTTGTAAATGAAAATAAATAAAAAGAAAAGCTAATGTCATTTAAAAAAATCAACTATAGAAAATATATATTTCTAAAAATAAATAATAGTCGCTAGTCCCATGGGTAGTCAAGTAGAAAGGCAAGATTTAATATAAGAACAGCTCTATTGTATTGTAATTAAATTTTCTGCGAATTTATATCCACTCAACATTGTGAAGGTATTTTAAAAGCATTTTTTCATTAATCGCATTCCTTCAAAAGGAATGAAATACTTGTGAGAAGAAAGTAAACAGAATGGCGGATAAAATGATAAAATTTGCTGTAACAATGGTTCCTATTCTCTTTTAAATAAATTAAAACTCGTTGCCTTTGATGTCCATTTAATATTAACTTAATAAAGCTCATTTATTTTTATGATTTTTTAGTTTTACTTCCTGATTTGATTCCGTACTATTCGGGACAAAATTATATTTTATCGGGTTTAATATTGTATGACAATGGCAAATGCTGAAAAATATTATTTATGCTGAAACAAAGTGACAAGTTTTGTTAAGACGATGCATGGGGGGAAGAAAATCATGTGACCAATAGTATGGTAAATATGAATGTGGATGGATATATGACTAAAACGAGACCGAAAAAGAATAGGTTGGATCGTGTAAATTTTTTCTTTGAAAAATTGAGATAATTTTTTATGTATGTATTTTTAATCATAATATATTTATTTACTAGGAGTCCCGCCCCAGCTTCGCACGGGTATAAAAAACTATGTCTATGTCACTCAGTAAAAAAACGATTAAAACCTATCCAGTAGTTTTGTTTTATTCATTACTGCCCAAGGCCCGCACGCTTTAAATTTGGAGTATAACAATTCCCTTTTCCCTATATCATGAAGATTCCCTGCTATCTTTGGAATATCTAAATTCAAAAATATACTTAACCAAAGACAAAATTACGTTTATATTTTGTTATTCCACTGACATTTGCGTTTTGTTATTCAATGTCATAGTCGTTTTTGTTATACCACATTTTATAGTGACTTGATGGGATAAAATAAATGCGGTCGAACGGGATAAAAAGTATCCTATGTCCGTCTCCTGGTTTTAAGCAACCTCTCCACCAATTTTCATCCGAATTGGTTTATCCGTTCTCGAGTTATAAATAGTGTAACTAAGACCAACTTTCTTTTATATATATAGATTTATTTATTAGGTAGCCAACGTGATATACAATATGGTTTATTTAAAACTTATTATATATCCCACTTAAAGGCTAACTCAGCATGCATAATTAAATAAAAAAAGCTAAATAACGCTCTGCTCACTAAATAGAAAAAAAAATAATATGTTTGTCTATTGGTCCTTTATAGACTCCGAAACGGCTGGACCTATTTTAATGAAATTTTCAAACAATCTTAAGAGTGATCGGATGATCCTGTAAAGTTTTGTGGCGATCGCATGGTTTTTTTTACTGTTGAGTTCTTATTCGAGGGGAATTCGAAACTAGACTGAGTCCCAGCAACACGTGTACGGATAGCTAGTGATGTGATATAATTTTTTTATCTCGGTACTAAAGTCCAAAGAAAACAAAAGCTTCTTTAGAATAATTGATGGTATTTTCATATGCATGAGATTTCATTTTGTCCTTAATCGCTACAAGCATTAGTAAAATAACGTTGCAGATATTTCGGGGCTGTTTGTAACAGTTATATTAGCATTATGATATATGAGTTTGTAAGTAAATAAATAATTTACTTGTTTTATAAATATAGTTGAAAATGCAAGAGCGGTATGTTATTATCCTAGATATTGTCGGGGAATTGCTCGGATAGAAGGATTAGATTTGTTAACCACCACACTGATTACACCAGAGTTTGCAAGCTAAACATTCAGAAGAAGACAAGAAGAAGCAACAGAAATTCTTTTGAAATATAGAGGCTTCTTCAAGATGTTTTCCTTTATTATTAAGGGAGAAAAATCGATTATTTAGTTATCAATTTTTTTCACTTTGAATCATATCTCTAATACGGATTTTACGAAGATTGATGACAGGTGTTTTTATAATATAAATCAAAGAAAATAATAATCAATAGGATTTTTGCTACATCTTTAATATTTAAATAAATTAATCTTGTATGTATATATATATATATATATAATATATATTTTCGGAATCTCGGAAACGGCACCAACGATTATACTGAAATTCAGCATGTAGAGGGTTTTGGGGGAGAAAAATCGATCTAGATAAGTTTTATTTAAAAAAAAATGTCGTTTTACCATGATTTCGGTTCTAAATTTTTTTTGAAATTTACGTTGAATACAATCACAATTTTTCGCTGTCAAACGTTAAGTCATGGCAGTTCGTTTGGGGACCGGGCGGTCTAGAGAGGTGAAAATACCTAAGATCGAGCCCCACCTGCCTTATTATTTTTTCAATTTTTTTTTTACATCACTTTAAATATTACCGAGCAAGGCTCGGTCATCCAGGTACTAATATAAATCAAAGAAAATAGTAAATGATAGGGTTTTTGCTACATATAAAATAATAAAGTTAATAAAAACACATTCATAATTGTATTATCATTTTATTAAAACCTTCAGAAATTTATAAAAGCCGATATAATAAAGGGAACACTTTACGTAAGGAGCATTATTAAAATGAAGCGAAAATAATATGCTAATCCTCTTCAATACAGAGGACGGGCAATGACCTGTCAGAATGACTTTTGCTCTCATTAATTCATACAATGACGGCTCATTTATCCGATCCCCAAAATTCCGATCCAAAAAGACGATTCAAATAATATTTTATGCTATGTCATAACCATAGTTCGTTGGATGTGTGCCCGTAGCTCTTTTGTGGTATGCGTATGATATATTTGTAACCTCATTTTATTTCATGCGAAAACGAATATACAGCATAAATACTAATATTATAAATGCGAAAGTTTCCCGCTTACTGTGTAGAATAGATCACCCTTTTTCTTACGAGGTGTCGCAATAGGCGACTAAGGTAAGTTTACGTCAGGAAGGCAGTCGGTCGTAAAATAACGATAACATGTTTATAATATGTTGTGCTGATCCCACTTAGAGTGGGATAAGGGCAGGAGAATGACAATAAATGTAAAAGTTTGCCTGTCTTTCATGGCAAATCCGGTAGATAATATTTATGAAATTCAAATTCAAATTCAAAATATTCTTTATTTAATACAAAAACTTCTTTATTTAATAAAAAATATACAAACATTTGCTTTTGAACCTTTAACTCTACTGCTGGTTCGAAAAGCTGTTCCTACCGAGATGAAAACTCGGCGGTTGCTTTTTTAAAAATATAATTCTTAATACTAGTTACATTTAATCATTACTGCGTTGTAAACGGTCGAAGAGTAGCTATATTCCCGCATTCTAATCATTTAAGTTATCGTCAACAGTATAGTAGGCTTTCTGTATTAGCCTCTTTGTAACAATGTTTTAAACTGCTGTAATGGCAAAACTAAAATTGATTGCAATTTGGTCCAAAAACAACATTACATACTTTTGCAAGGCATTAAAGCAGGAGCCACAAGCTTATATCGGTTCCTACATAATACACAATTAATTATGTACATTGTCATTTTTTTATAATTATGTACGAGTATATTCACAATATATATGCACAAAAATTAAATTGCTAAATATATACTGTGAAGCAAATATATGAATACCTATTTCCTTAAACTTCTTTCGCAACGAATCACACAGACTTATAAACTTATAAAGAAACATAAATAAATACGTAAATAAAAATAAACTAAGCTTGTACTCGTATATATACATATACCAGGTTCAAAAGTAAAAAAAAAAGTAAGTAACGGCCTGTTACTATCCCACTGCTGAGAATAGGCTTCTTCTCTCCATTTTTGAAAAGAAGGATTGGAGCTAAGACCTACCACGCTGCTCCAATGCGGATTGGTAGGTTACACATACCTCCAGAATTCTCTACAGATATGCAGGTTTCCTCCGGTTCAAAAATATTTGAAGATAATTCCCGTTTCTTATACGCGAATAGGACAAAAAATGGTCTATAATTGAGAGAAATTTATTATTGAAGCGAACAAAGTAACGGTCACAACTTTTTTTTATAAAAGAATGAGGAAAGTGTCTAGTTTGTCAATCCTACTTAATATGACAAAGGTGAAAGTTTGTGAGTGTTTATATCGATTCGATGCTCCCACGGCTCAACGGATTAGAAGATCTTGCGTAGAGCTAGTTTTAAACGTGGTATATTACATAGGCTACTTTTTGTTCCGGAAAAATCGAGGGTTTCTGAAAAATTAACTTTTCGTCTATGGTTACGTATTCTTTGGATAGGATCCAGATATACTGACGTCGTAAATATCGGATTGGTCCGATATCTACGACGATTATTAGTTATTAAGTTATAACGTATCTAAAAGGAACCATCTTAACATAATATTTGAACCGCAGATGAAATCGTAGGGTGTATCTAGTGTTCATAAATAAATATCTTGTTTAAGTAATGGTCGGTTTTGTTAAGACAGCTAAAAACATTTTGATGGATTTTAAATCCGACGTTTACTAAAACATCTTTTAATAACTTAAAACAATAAGCGTTAACTTTAAATTCCAAAAGAATTAATGAATTATTCAAGTATTGAAGTAGATACTTTGTTTGAAAATAACAGTTCGTTAATATTCGAAATGGCAACCCCTCTCAATAGAAAGTAAGTCTGCCACTTTAAGACTTTGCCGGCCTTACACTTTGTCACTTTGTTACGTTTACAATTTGTCTCTTTAACAATTTGTTACTTTTACATTTTATCACTTTAACACTTTGTTATTAGATCCTTAGATTATGTTGGATGCACATTAGGTTATGTGCACAATTCGTACAGTGTGCAGCACAAGTCTTTGAAGACACCTATGTTAATTAATGAACGTCTATTCTTTGAACACGCAGATAAAGTATTACTTGTAGAACTTGACTCACCCACTAAATACTTCTAGTATTAATTTGAAATCTAATCTTATTGTAATGTAATATTAAAATCATTAAAGGAAATAATAGTTACGACTCAACATTTCTAAACTAAAATACGTTTTAAATGTCTTATTTAAAAATTCGCAACATATAAAAGTCTTTAATATTGGTTGTTGTATCGTACAAATTACAGTTTTGATTACGGAGAACATTTTTTTTCTGCATTTAGCCTTTTTATTTTCAAATGATTTACATCGATCCTTCTTTGAGAAGGCTTAGTATGCTAGGTTGTTTACTTGTAGATTAACGAGGCGGTTTCTGCTCAGCTTTAAGCTTCTATCAGATAGTGTGACACGATCAATTTACTATCGAATCAGTCAACTTAATCCATTTGTCACTGTGTATTTAGAGAAAAGTTCCATGATCGGACAATCTTGATTGGATCCGAATTACATTATAACCAAACTAGTTGGAGTAATTAATCTTCATTTATAGAAGTAGGCGTTACTTTGAGGAAATTTGTAGTACAATATAATCCGTGTTATGAACACTGTAAAAATAAATCCGTGCTATAAATAAGGTGTAATTAAAATTATAAATAATAAATCGTGAATTTTTGTGTTAAAGTACCTTCTGATACCTAATGTGTTTTATTTATTTTGTTCAAGAGAGAAAATGGGAATGTTTCACCCTATATCTTAGTGTAGTAATTAAGCACCAACTGTACCAAATTTCATCAAGATTGTATCAGAAAATTAGCCGTAAAAGCTTTGTAAAAAAAAATGTATTAAAAAAATGTATGTGGTTACATAATTTATAGAATTAGGCGTTACTTTGCGGAGATCCATAATACAAAAGTAATAATAAAATTATTTTGCTATAATTCGCGATGAAGTAAAATAGATGGATTAAAGCAAATTATTTTATTATTACTTTTGTATGTGGTTACATTAGCCGTAAATTAAGTCATGTTGTGAAATACCACATAATCGCCGGATTTTTACTTGATTTATTTTATTTATACTCTTAGTTTATCATTTTAATTTTGTATCGCTCTCCCAGAGTCGTCGTAAATCGGTGGTTGCCGTAAACTTAGATTAGCAAATTTTAAAATGGTAAAAGTTCTTTTTGAACTTGAAAAATTGATATCGTTATTATATTAAGAAAAATAACCAAAAAATGTTTGATAGCATATAGTAACAAAGAAACCCCTCCAGTCCAAATAATAAAATTTATATGTGATTATTAAGTAAACAAAATGTAAAAGATTGATTATTCGGAAATAAAAGCAAAAGTTGCTTTCAAACGTGATCAAACTGATGACAAATTCGAAGTAAACCGAAAGGGTGGCACATCTAAGTGAGATAAACCGAGGTTGTGTAGCAGATCAGTAATCGACCTGTTTCGCGACCCACATCGATCATTAACGTTTGAAGAAGATAGATCCTTTAAAAGAGTTTACGTACGAGACCTCGCATCTCAGCAATCAATCATTATTGTTAGGGATGCACGCGGTATAAATTATTATCGAT
This sequence comes from Morpho helenor, assembly GCA_029227775.1. NCBI lineage: Eukaryota > Metazoa > Arthropoda > Insecta > Lepidoptera > Nymphalidae > Morpho > Morpho helenor. The sequence goes on along the minus strand of JARGCU010000010.1, from coordinate 5,061,988 downwards.
ATATTCCACTGTATAATGTATGTATGTTACCTAGTCATCGTTATTTACAACTTTTGTGCTAAAAGACGCTAATAATCGTTAAGTAATACATCAAGTAAGATCTTTCAGCTAACAAAATCAAAACGCAAAATCAGAAATTCTACAGAAATTCAGAAATGCAGAATTCTACAGAATTAGGCGTTACTTAGTGGAAATCCATAATACAAAAGTAATAATTAAATTATTTTGCTATAATCCGCGATGAAGTAAAATAGAAAATATATATAATGCTAAATGTAGAGTGGACAATCCGTTTTCATACCTGATACATGCTTTGCGATTTTGGTCGTGGAGTCTATCTCCTGATGATGCTTCGGTTGCAGGGCGAAATGATTGTTGAGTTTGTGATAGTGAACGTATGTACTGAAAAAGCGTGGTCTACTCAGACGGATTCTACACGGCGGATCAACTTACATCAGTCGCCCTTTACGACACCTCGGTAAGAAATGAGAGTAGTCTATTCTATTCAGCCGGAAACTAAACGGCGGACTCGTATACATTATTTCTTTTGGAAGTCAGGAGGAGGGTATGATTTATGAAAGCTTAGTGCAATTCATATAATTTCAATTCCTCATTGATGGAGCCGTGATGGTCTTACAGTGAAAGTTCGAAATCATGGTTACAAATCCCTGGATTTTATCTGTCAATTTATTATCCCTTAAATGCGGTTAATTGATATTAGCAACTTCACCTCGTAGTTTATTGCGATGGAGAATATTGAATTGTTTTTAGTATGTGATATCGTCTAACCTCATATAACCCTATATTCACAAAGCTTGGGTGTGACCTGAATACTCTAAATTCTATGGAGATTAAAGAAAATGCTTACGCCGTGAATATATAACACTCGCATGAATCGTACATTTATTATAGGAGCTTGAAGACTACTGCGGAATAAAATTGAAATGAATTCCATTTTACTTTCGCCATTCCATCAGCATTATTTAAATGTATGAGAAAGGAATATTTCAAAAAACTGATTTCCCTATAATTGTTTTGAGCTTAAATTAATACCTCCTAATACTGAAATTTAATCATCATCGTCATTCTCCTGGCCTTATTCCACTCTAAGTGGGGTAGGTACAACATGTTTAAAATGTTATATGTTTTGGCTAGTTATTTAACGTTCTCATACTTATACATGCAGGATTATTTACTGCACGTATCTCAAAATAAAACCACCAATAACAAACTACACAAGCAGTAAACACATTCACTACGACAATCTCGGAGCATCATCAGAAGATAGACTTCACGACTCTGCGATCATCATATCATAACTTTAATAGTTGCATATAGCTCTTTAAGTCTTATATAAACTGTAACTTATAGTCGATAAGTTACAGTTTATATAAGACTTTACTTATTTCATACATAAGACTGTTTACATGTAATTTGTATAGGTGTTATTTCGTTTTCCATAATACAAAAAAACTATCATCAACTTATAGCCGGTAATAGCGAAATAAATTTATTATAATTTAAGATTTTGTCATACTTATTTGAGTCGTGTGGTATCAACAATAGACCACCCACATTTCTTACCGAAGTGTCGTAAAAGGTGATTAAGGTAAGAAGACCCACCGCGTGGTATCCGGTTGAGTAGAGTAGACCACCTTTATTTCTGACCGAGGTTTCACAAAAAGCGACTAAGGAATGTTGACCCACCGCGTGGTATCCGGTTAAGTAGAATAGACCACCGTTTTCTTACCGATATGTCGTAAAATACGACTAAGCTAAATTGACGTCAGGCCGGCCAAATAATGTGACAACATGTTTATAACACGTTTGCTGACCCCACTTGGAGTGGGATAAGGACAGGAGGATAATGATTTTGATATTAGTTTTTGGCTAGGTATATTTACACAAAGGTGTCGGTCCGTTTTCACCGAAGTAAGATAACTGAAGGCAACCTTGTAGATTGCCAGATTTCAGACGAAATACGACGTCGCTGGTGTCTTATAGCCTGGCTTAAGTGAACGATCTTATCATAATACGTTTTATCATATTTAACTAAGTCGGGCGTAGGAGTGAAACAGTTAAATGGAAAACAGGTTGCTTTTAATGTAAAATACTCTTATATCACGTAGCTTTACAAAGATTGAATTTTGAAACGAAATGAAGAGTTTAAAATAAATAAATTATTATATTTATATTTTTAGTTATATTTTACTTTTTAGTCCGAAAGCATGTTTTTTCGTTTTTTATTTTTATTTTATTTTGCACTTTTTTAGCGCGATTGACTATTATTAAGTATTTATTTCATAAGCTTTTAACCGCAACTTCCTTGTTATATGATTGGTTGATAACAGATGGCGCTTTTCAAATGTCATCTTCATCATTTTCCTTATTATTATCCCACTCTAAGTGTGGTCGGCACAACATGTTATAAACATGCTGTCACATGATTTGGCTACGTATTTTACGACCGGCCGCCTGCCTGACATCAACTTATCTTAGTCATATTTTACGACACCTCGGTAAGACATAAGGGTGGTCTATTCTACTCAGCCGGATACTACACGGCGGTTCGACTTACCTTAGTTGCCTTTTACGACACCTCGGTAAGAAAAGAGGGTGGTACTATTCTATTCAGCCGGATACCACACGGCGTTTTCAAATGTCATCTTATTCCTTTATAATTATCAGGATTTCTATATAGCACAAATATTACCCCGGTGTATAAGGAATAATTGTGTCAAATTTCATTGATATTGGTTCTGCGGATTCCCCGTGAAAGAGTAACAAAATACATCCATACTCACAAACTTTCTCATTTATAATATTAGTAGGACAGGATTATATTGTCACAGAATGATAAAAGTACAAAGTTCTAATTTAAATTGTCCGTCTAAAGCGAGCCGAAATTGAGTTCCAAGGAGTCGATTATAATACGTACAAAGATATAGGTGAAATTAATGTAAAGCTTGTAAAAATAAATTACAATAACCTTGATCAAATTTGGGAATAAATCGATTTAAAATCAATTAAAGTCATTAAGACATTTTGAACGATGTTCATCATTATCATACTAACAACAATGATACTAAGTCCTTTTGTTCATCATTATCATATTAACAATGATACTGTCCTTTTCCCATAGCAGTATTGTATAAAATATAAACATAAATCATAAGAAATAGTTTAGTATATACAGGTCGTTCACGCTTGGACAACTAATGGATTTTAAATTGAAATCCGATTCTAATCTAGAGCGAACGGCTGTTTAAATACATATAAAATCACATGACTGCCATGATGGGAAACTATAAGTTATATTTGTTTAAGCATTGAGTAGTCATTAATTAGTATCGTATGTCTTTGTAGGTTACCATTCAAATTATCTGATAAAAAGCAATGTCGCTTTGAACTATGTTTATACTCATTAAAATTATTTTTTTGCCACTAAGTCTCGGGTCTGCACAACATGTTATGATCCATGTTTGGGGTAGTTATACCTGACTTTAGCTTACCTTAGTCGCACTTTACGATACCTAAGTGAGAAATGAAGATGGTCTATTCTACTCCGCCAGATACCATGCGGCAGGTCAACTAACCTTAGTCACCTTTACGGCACCTCGGTAAGAAATGACGGTGGTTAAACTAATCTATTGTTTTTGTTAATTTATTATTTACAAAGATGCTAACACTTAAAAGTTTTACTAGTACGTATTTGATAAGAAGTTTTTATATTACCACAGATTATATTTTAAACTTTTTTGTCCCCGCCACCAGTAACGTGGTGGAGCACTGTCAGGTTTTTAGTCGGTGCGAGTCCGACATACCCGCCGCTCGGCCCCGTCGGGTGGTGATGACCCATAATGGGATTTCCTGACAAAAAAAATAAAAAAGGGTCTCTTACGGTCCAGAGAGTTATAAACTATTCTACTTTGGTTCGATTGATTTAACTATTAACTTCATTTTTTTTCAATATTTTTTAAGATAATTATTTTGCATACATATCGTATTCTATCCACACCATACAATAATTGCGAAAATGTATCTCTGTCTTTTGCTCTATTACTTTTACAGAACTAATCCACTGACACCACATGAAATTTGGTACAATTAAAGAATTAAAGCCTATATATCGAGCCAACATAGGTTAATAAATCCCGTTTTTCCGCACGGAGTAGAACAATATACTACATAATCGACGGTACATTAACATCAAAGTCGAACCGAAAGAAGTTACAGGTATCATTCATGTCAAATATATGAAAAAATAAACATTGTAGGAACTGCACGTGTATAATTTAATTTTGCGTTTTTTCATTATAATTTTGAAGAAAGAATTCCCCTCGATTTTCCTCATGTACGGGTATTTGTACTTACGAATCATCCTACACGCCGGATACTGAATAGGCCGTCGCGCGCACCTCGCTTTAGCCAGTCCTGGCTTAGCGGTCTACGGTACGCTCGTATGCTACGCTACGACGCAGTTACGATATAACTACGAAGTTTGTCTCTACGAGAAATTGTAGATGCGTCATATTAAAAAGTTATTTAAAAAATAGACTAAAAATGTTCTTTAAGGTGTGAGTGGTGCTTCAACTAAATAAACTAAAGTGGTTGAAATATTCGTGTTGATACTATTTAAATATAAACTATGAGTTATAAATGTATATGTGGCGGTGTGTGGATACTTTTCTTAATGCATCTCTTGCGAGGTAGGTAGATATAATACATGAAAAAAAAAACAATCAATTAAAAATATATTCTAAGTTATTAAAGCTGTTTAAAATTGTCCTTTTCCTTTACTAATAGCACAAGTTATATTGCTGGAAAATTTATCTGAACTACGGTTATTATTTAAAAGAAAATTTTGACATAGTTTTATTTTTTAAACTTAATAATGTTTTTATTCTGCTATGCTGTTTCCTATATCTAGCAATTATTTAAAATTTATTAGTTGTTTTTCGTGCCAATCTCTTTAAAATTAAATTACAAGTCAAATTAAAAAGCTTTTAATACAATTTCATTTCCTTACTGTTAACCGTTGAGAAGTTCTCTCGTCTGGGGCAAATCCTGGTAGAAGCATCGGATCAAACTTATCATAAACATTATCATTGAGATTGAACCAGTATGTAAAATTATAGCTTAATCGGACACTAGGAAGTGGGTTAAATTTAACTTGGAAGAATCCACCTTCACATACATACACGGCAAGTTATACAAAAGCTTTTAAATATATCTAGACCTTTAACACATTTTGTCACACTGTATAAATCATAAGTTTCGTTTTAAAGGTACAATCAAAAGTTTTAATGTATAATTACATTTCCAGTACGTTACTAATTAAATGGGATAAAATGTACAAAATCGTTTTTGTTTACATTTGAGCATCAAAACAAGCAATTAAAATTAAAATCGTAACAAAATATTTACACATAACACATATATAGTTGAGGACAACTGATATCTTTTATCAGCTGACCTTTACATCATTAGTTGTAAATTTGTACAATATTTTGTAAACATCCGTAGAGATCGCAAAGTTTATCTGTTTAGCTTATACTGATAGTTTGGGAGCAGAAGGTCATATAACAAGAACTTATTTTCCAACTTCCTTGAAATTTCACGAGCTCATACGTAGCAAGACTGCGTATGTAATAGGAAGACTTTATACGATGTTATGCAAAAAGAGTAAGACGTTGCTGTGCAACAAAGTGTTACTAAAACTTTTATAAGACCAATAATGCTCTATACTACCGTCATATTCGCGAACATTTCAAAAGCATAGAGTTATATACTAGACAAGCGACTTTCTCTTTATTGTAATAGAGGATATTTTATCCTGACTTTCCTACTCTAGTATAATAACTCCGTAATAGCCCAACGGTGAGACCGTGCGGCTGTTTCCAGGGGGTCATGAGTTCAAACCCCGGGCAGGCACCAATGAGTTTTTCTATTAAAACTTATATGGTTAATTTGATAATTGCAATTTATCACACGCGTTTCGGTGAAGGAATATATCGTGAGGAAACGTGCATATCTGTAAAGAATACTGGGGATATGTGTGACCTACCAATCCACATTGGAGCAGCGTGGCGGGTAGCGTAGCTCCAACCCTTCTCTCCAGAAGCGGAGAGAGGATGCATATACTAAGCAGTGGGATAGTAACAGGCCGTTACCTACTTTTACTTTTTCAACCTGATGCTACGTGATATGATCAGCTATGTCGATAAATTTGTGATCTCACATATCTCTGTATGTTTTATTTGATGAAATGGTTTTGTTTTAAGCGTAGAACTTTTCTTGGCCAAGGAAAATATTCTAAGCATTTCAAGAGACCCAGTTTTTGAGTCTAATCCATAGAGCGTCATTATCACTTTGTAGAGTTTGGTCTTTATGTGTTGCTGACGGTTTAATTGTATAGAAATGAAAACAATTTATTTCCGAACTAGCGGCCTGCCCGTGCTTCGCACGGGTATAAAATATATATCCCATGTGTAAAAAAATGATTAAAATCGATCCAGTAGTTTTGATTTATTCATTACTGCCCGTGGCTCGCAAGCGTTAAATTTGGAGAAAAACAATTTCCTCTCCCTATACCAAGACGATTTCCTGCTATCTTTGGAATATCTAAACTTATATAGTACATTTTTACTTATTTACTTTTACATTTTACCTATGTATTTTATTTTTACAATTAATTACAGAATGTCTTTAAACAAACTTTTAAAAGATTCGAAGTGCTATAGGGTGAAGCGCGGCGTCCTCACGACATTTTAAATCTGTAATATCTCGGAAAATGTTCACTTAAATTACATACTGTAAACGGCCATATTGACCTATATTAAATCAACAATTTATTTAAGGTACTTAATTGCATAAGGATTAATGTTGTATTGTATAAAAATTGCTTTGAACATAAGGCATTATTTTTCGTAAAAAGTATATGACAAAAAATACTTTTGTGGGTTATCCATAAGAGATAGACATATACCAACGCGGACTTTTCTGTAGACCTTTTCAAGGCGTACAAATACTTAGTACATCATTTTGATAAATCTCATAGGGTTTAGCCTGCGTTTGCAATGTAAGCGGACAAAAATGTAATTATTTACAGAAACCCCAAAAATTACAGTATTTCTCTACTCCGCATTGAATGTTATTATACGTACAAACCTTCCTTTTGAATCACTCTATCTATTAAAAAAAACCGCATCAAAATCGGTTGCGTAGTTTTAAAGTTTTATGCGTACATACGGAAATATGGACTTTGTTTTATAATATGTAGTTATGATATTCTGGTTTGATATTTTAATGAGTTCGCTGTAGGTGAACTAATTAATTGCTATTTCAACAAAAAGCAGGAAAAAGACAAAATCAGTTTCACAAGGATATATGAAAATATTAGATATTCAAATATACGCAGATTTTATATGCATGTATTGTACATTATCAACTGAGATATTTTAGTACAATTACGCAATTTTAAACTCCCAAAACGCTATCTATTCAAATTGGACTCATTCTAGAAATTGAATTTATCTAGCCGGACCATATGTTATAAGTTGAAAGACCTGTCAAGATATTCAGCTTAAGTCGTCGAATTCTTTCTGTCTTTAGATAAAGGTAGAGTGTTATTTATACGCTCTACCAAATAGATTATTCTATTGGAAAATGTTAATAGTGATGATTGACTCTGTAGCGTTTTTGTAAAAAATACTGATCATAATGTGAATGTAAGCTGATTAAATCGATACATCAAGGGCGATATTATAACAGCATATGTTTGATTAAATAAAAAATCATATCATACACCTACCAAAATGGCCGGACATACTTTAAGTCTCTCTGTATAATCTGCCGCAGTCTATCGATTTTGTCTATGTTGATTATATTGGCTTTCTGGAATCCGGTTTGAGTAGCTGGAAAATTGCCGAATCTAGGAAAGAAGATTCGTAATGATCCTTGAGAACAATGGTGGGTCAGGAATACTTCAATAAGGTGTTGCTATATTGTTTGAAGCTGTGATAGCCTCACGAAGGGACCATGTGATTTTTCCCAGCGGGTCACGGGTTCAAACCCTGGGCAGTTATAGATGAGTTTTATGTTAAGGCTTATGTAAGGCACAGATATATTTACATATTCGGTATAAAATTTATCACGCTTTTACTTAAAAGAAATCATCGTGGGAAAACCTGAATATTTCGAGATATTTAATGGGATAATGGTACGTTACACACCAATCCGCTTTGAAGGAACGAGGTGGGTAAAAAACCGACCTCCAAACCTTCTCTCCATAAGCAGGAGGCCTATACTCAGCTTTGGTTTAGTAACAGGTCGTTACTTATACCAGTATACAAGTACTATTAAGTTTACTACTGGATTAGAAAAAAAAATTGTCCACAGCGAAAACTAGTATATTCATATTACAAAAGTAAAATTATTTTGCTATAATCCGAGATAAAGTAAATTGCTAAAATTAATAATAATATAAATATTTTGTTGTTGTACTTGTTTTGATGTAGGCTGAAGTTTTTAAACAAAAATGACCATGGACAATAGAAAAAAAAAAATTGCACGAATATAATACAATAAACAGCTAGGGAAATAGTAGAAGTCTAGTTAAATGTAAGCCAAGCGATAGTTTTGCTTTACTTTACTTTGAAACACGAGAAGGGACTTTGCTTGAGCTTGTAAATAGCTTTAGGAGGAGATTTTCTTAGACGTATATAACAATAGCCAAGTTAATATTATAAGATTCTATAGATTATCTTTATAATATTGAAACGATGGAAACCGAAAATATACGATACTAAATGTATATGACGACAAAAATGTAAAAAAAATATTTTCATTTATAACTATGAACCCATAAATACCATTTTTACGTTTTGCATAGGTTATTGTATTACGGTAGCAAATAACCAAATAAGTTTTATAATTAACTCTCAATTATTTGCAGTCCTACAAAAACGATAATGAATGACTTTATATAATACTAGCTGTGCCCGTAGCTTCGCCGGCATGGAAATCAGTATGTCACAATTTATTTCCAGAATCGAAATTTTGAACATAGAAGTAGTAAGTAAGTAAGTAAATTATAAGAGATTTTCGAATAACTTTCACTGTCTACTTAGCGCACGCAAGGAAAGCTTGAAATTTTTTTACCGTTTCCGCAATATTTTCTATCGCTGCTCCTCTCCTATTCATTTTAGCGTAATTGTTATATTTCTTACCATACCCATCTCAATAAATGGTCTATCAAAGATTTTTTAAATCGGTTCAGTAGTTCCTGAGATCAGCGCTTTAAAACAAACAAACAACTCTTCATCTTTATATATTAGTATAGATTATTATATAGATTAGAATATCATGTTAAAAACAGATAAAAAGGATACTAAAAATGTGCCTACTGACAGACAGAAACATTCAATAAATCATCTTTAACATTATATATGTGCCAGCGTACAGTTTTCAGAGCGCAAACGTTCGAGCCGTCACAAACGGACTTATATCCTGAACGTCAAATTCGCAAGTTTTATTTGAAAAGTTTGCTCTTTTAGTACTTATGAGTTAGCTTTGAGAAAAGGACAGATGGTGTTGTTTACTAGCTAGTTTTCCATTTTAATATTTATTATTTTTTGCGAAATATTATATCTTAAGCGATGGTCCAGCGGTGTAACCGTGCGATTCTTTCGAGAGGGTCACGAGTTCAAATACCCCGGCAGGCACCAATGAGTTTTTTTACAATTTATCACACGCTTTTCGGTGAAGGAAAACATCGTGAGGAAACCTGCATATCTCTAAAGAAATCTTGGGATATGTGTAACCTACCAATACGCATTGGAGATGCGTGGTAGGTCTTAGCTCCAACCCTTCTCTCCAGGAACGTAGAGAGGAGGCTTATGCCCAGCAGTGGGATTGTAACAGACCGTTACTTTACTTTTTTTAATACTATCTTAAGCTGTGATAGGTAAGCGTGAGACCATGTGACTTTTTCGGGGCATGGGATCAAATCACGGCAAGGCAACAATGAGTTTTTCTGTTAAAACTTATAATATGTCTAATTGATATTTGTAATTTATCACACGCTTTTCGTTGAAGGAAAACATCGTCAAACCAGCATATCTCCCGATCTCCAGAGAATTCTGGGGATATGCGTAACCCACCAATATACTGGAGCAGCGCGGTGGATGTCAGCTCCAAACTTTCTCTTAAAAAACGGAGAGAGGGGGGCTATGCCCAGTAGTGGGATAATGAGAGGCTCCACTTCACTTTTTATAATAGGTGTTTGTTATATATTGTAATTCTCAAGGGGAACCTTATTAATTAAGATCTTTAAATTTTTACACGTAATAATAAAGTAAAAATGTATTTATTCCACTGTGAAATAAAATTTTGAATTGAATTCCAAGACGTAACCTAATAATTTACTAAAAATTCAGTCTTTTTCCTAGTAAGTGGGAAAAGTTCTAATTAGTTTCTTTGTAGGCTTGCAAACGGTTTTAACTTTTAGCGTCGCCGACTTTGATACTTTCGTTAAAACTTACAAAAAATGAATAAATAATTTTCTTGAACTCAGTTCAAACTAAGTGTAAAGTGTTTCGTTGATAAAGTAATGTAACAAATCTAATGTTAATTGTAACTTTAAACACAAAAAAAGAAACTGGGAAGAGATATAACAGACAACCATAGATTGAAATAGGTTTGTTTACAAGTGGAAGAAAACTTATAGTGAAAAAGTTACTAAGTTAATTCTCTTTTTAACAAAAAATAATCTAAATCAAGTTTATTGTATAAAGATTCGACGTGAAACTTTATTTTACTATAAAGAATTATTTTATCATAGGAATATATATTGATAAATATTTTTTTTTCACTGTAGCATAAAATAATTCGAAAAGTATGCCAAAGTAAACATATTTTCTTAATTGTATCCGGCCTGGATTACTTTGGGCGGCATACAACCACAAATTGCTTATATAATATTCTATTAATACTATATTACAAGTTTACCGCGCGCAGATACCCTACAAATGACCTGACATATTTTGGTACAGATCTGATATGAGGAGGCTTACACTGCCTTTAGATTGCAGGTAAATACGGTCTGTATTTACCTGCAAACTAAAGGTTTGATAAAAAAGAATAATTCGCATAATAATAAATCTTTTTGAATTTAAACTATCGTGAGTGGAATTCATAATTAATGTATAGAAACCGGCTATACTCACGTGTTATTTTATCGGATGAGCTCATCCGATGAACCGATCCGATGAACTAGTCGGGCTCATCCGATAAAATAACACGTGAGTATAGCCGGTTTCTATACATTAATTATAATAAATCTTGCCAACTTTACAATGGTTAAAAAATACATGTCTGTTTTGTCTACCATGATAATCTATTTTTAACACTCCATTTAGTTAAATGTCTTATAAACTATTTTATTGTAATAATTTTTGTCCTGTTGATTATCCGCAATAAATAAAACATAAAATATATAAATAAAGCCTTTTTAAATTAAAGTACCTGGATGACCGGTAATTATTTAAAAGGTGTTAAGTTTCGAATTTTTTTTTTAAGTTTAAGGTTTTGAATTTTTTTTTTAAGGTGTTAGGTTCGTGGTCTGCGCGCTACCATTAGGGTGTCCCAGCTTCGCATTTGACAGCTCAAATTATGAGTTGCTATTTATTTCTATTTTCGTAGTTATCTGTGCCCAAAGACAGGGATAAAAAGATTTTTTTTTAAATAAAACCTAGCCAGATCGATTTTTCTCTTCAAAAACCGCCTACATGCTGAATTTCAGGTAAGTCGTTGGAGCCGATTACAAGACTAACTCATTTAAATATTTAAGAAAGATGTGTTATGACGTCACGGATAATGAGCTGTATAAATTTAAATGTATCCTGTCAACGAGGTATCATATGAACAATTTATGTTTCAGCTCATACATTGAGACCTCTAACGGAGTATCTAACAACTTTGTTGAAGGCCTCAATGGATGACCTCGAGGCTATCTTCTTCTTTATCAACCGATGGACGTCCACTGCTGGACATAGGTCTTTTCTTGGGATCTCCACCATACACGATCTTGTGCCACTTGGACCCAGCGGCTCCCCGCGACCTTTTTGAGATCGTCAGTCCCTCGAGGCTATGCGTGCATTTAATCGTGAATAGTGCGAATAAAGAAAATCTGTTAGACATGTTAGATATTAATACTTAATTAGGTCAAATGTCCCAAGCCGTGTGGTATCCGTCTGAGTAGAATAGACCACCCTCATTTCTTACCGAGGTGTCGTAAAAGGTGACTAAGGTAAGTCGACCCACCGTGTGGTATCCAGCTGAGTAGAATAGACCACCTTTATTTCTTACCAAGGTGTCGTAAAAGGCGACTAAGATTAGTTGACTCACCGTGTGGTATCCGGTTTAGTAGAATAGAGCACCCTCTTTCTTATCGAAGTGTCGTAAAATATAACTCAGGTAAGTTGACGTCAGGCAGGCGGCCGGTTGACTTAGAGTGGGATAAGGGCAGGAGGATGATGAGGTCAAAAGTTGTACCGCCATTTGTTGATTGCCGTATGGCTGACAAAATATTCAAAAAGATTAACGCAAACCACTTTCCTACTTACGCCTCAAACGATCTAAATTACGATCTTATTGCTTCCTACGATATATATATGTATAGCTTCAATTTTTCAACACTGAGTCCCAGTACTACGTTTAAAGTTTTTCACATAAAGCGACTGAACTTTTCATTTCCAACGTTCAAGCAGTTTCAAACATTATATGTCGTCGACATCTAAACTACAAGTTTGAATTTGAAAAGTTTCTCCGTTAATAGCAGTGTGTTATATTTTTTGTGCCGATCTAGAAATATATAAGTTATTATTTATTTGAATGGTGAGAAGACTTTATATACACTTAAATTAGATAGAACATCTAATAGCCGTAGGAGTCGACGTTCACGGCGAGACTTGTTTTAATATGAGAAACTTTGCTATTAAAAGGAAATATTTTAATAGATAACGTAGGGTTTTCTTGTCACAATCATCATCTTCCTGCCCTTATCCCACTCTAAGTGGGGTCGGCACAACATGTTATAAACATGCTGTCACATGATTAGGCTGCGCTTTTACGACCGGCCGCTTGCCTGACGTCAACTTACCTTAGTCGTATTTTACGACACCTCGGTAAGAAAGAGGGTGATCTATTTTACTAAACCGGATACCACACGGTGGTTCAACTTACCTTAGTCGCCTTTTACAACACCTCGGTAAGAAAATGAGGGTGGTACTATTCTATTCAGCCGGATACCACACGGCGTGGTTTCCTTGTTACAATAACTTTGACAATAACATAGCATGACTTGAAACAGAACAATAAGTATTTGACTATTTTCTATTCCGACAATTATATTGCGATGATTTTGAATTTTTGTTTCTGGGCAGCATATTAATTGGAGATGAATTGGTGCTTAGACCCACCACGCTGCTTCAATCCGAATTGGTAGGTTACACATATCTCCTGAATTCTTTAGAGATATGCTGGTTTCATCATGATGTATTCCTTCAACAAGTAGCTTGTGATATATTACAAATATCAGTAAGGCACAAAGGTTTTATCAGAAAAAACTCTTTGGGACCTGCCCGAGATTTAAACCCGTGACCCCTCCAAAGAGTCACACGGTCTCAGCACTGGGTTATCACGGAGTATTATTTTGAAAATAACATTTAATCATTTAGGGAATCAACAACATTAATGTAAAACAAAATCTATAATAACACGAATCTATAGACATACCACAAAGTATTATAAGTGCGGAAGTGTTTTGTAACGCACGAAAAATTTATGATGAAGGCGACATTTAATTTGCTCAGCAAAATACACGCCATCACCATAATATATTAGCTCAGTACACGATCAAGGCGTCTAAAAGTCGCTTGAGTCTCGGCAAGGGTTGTAGGTTTTGGACAACCTACAACCGTTTTCAAACCAATTCCTACTTTAAACTAAAAGTCGTTAAGTTTCTATATTTTGTAACATCTTTTTAAATAGTTATAATAATTAGTCAAAAATTGGCATCCGATTGTTTTAATCTTTTGTATATATAGCTATAAAGGCCTTTTATGTCGGTCAAAATCACGAGTAGGAGCTAGTATAAACATGAAATCGTTACGTAACTTTTGTACTACCTGGGGGAGATCTTGTTAGACAAGTTTTATAACTTAACTTCGGTTCTTCGTCTCCATCACTGATTTAAATTATGCCGTTTTCCTGCTTGAATACATTTATAAGCATACCGTTATTTTGTATTTGACATTTAATTTCACGCACTTGCGTATTAGATTGTCTAGTACGTAAGCAACAGAATTTATCGATCGCAGATTTTTTACTTTATTTGTCTATATCATATTCTATTAAGATATCCTTTTAATAATCTTCGCTATAATTTAAAGTAGTTCCTTGTGATAGACGGAATATGTGCTTGGAAAAATTTAACACTCAAGATATCAAAATGTCGTATTTATCATTTTAGTCGTACAAGATCTGCTATTGTAAATTTTATTTGCTAAAGCTATTTTATTTTTCTTTGTTTTTGTTATGATAAGTGCAATTATTTATTATACAAACAAAAATATAATTAAATAAAGAAACAATCAGTAATAATACATGACCGAAGCTTTGATCAGAAATCTGTAATATCGTCCAATCACTTAAGCTATGCTGTGTGGGATTGAAACTCGTAGAGCAGGTCAATGAACTTTAGGGGCTGCCAAACTGTGGCGGTCTTGTTTTTGAGGTTGCCAACATCTGTAAAAATAAAACAAATTAAATACATTTAAACACACTGTTAAGTATATAGAATGAATGCATCTTATAGGTGTTTTTAGTTTAATTTTATACAAGGGAGTGAATGATGTTTAAAATGTAAACTTCATATTTTATCATGATTATTATGATATAGATAGCAGATCAAAATAAATAACGTAAATAAGATACTTAATATAATCCTTTATTTAAAAAAAACTATACACATCTGAAATACATAGCTGTTTGGTTATTTTTTCAAGAGTTTTATTTTGCTAGAAAATTTGGAAAATGAGAGTGCATGTGTTTAAGTTGATTATTCGTAAAACTGGACTGCGCTACTGGTCGTTTGAATAGAGTTCTTAAAGCTCTTTCAAGACAGTATGTAGACGGTTGGCAATATCAACATGATGATGTTTAGTGAAAAGTCCTAATGTTCTAGGTTTTTGGTCCATTGTCTTTTCAGTATTGTCGTTGGAATAATTGTCAATTTTAATGTCTGATTGGTATATAAACCTTCAAAGTTCAATATAGGTAATTTTGGTATCGTAAGTGTCAAGGCTACATCGTTTTGTAGAGTCTAATAGCACTGATTTCAGTCCAAGTATCGAACAGTATGAAATATTTGATTTCACAGTTCTAGAAAGTTGACAGCCCTGCTTTTTTTCTTATAACAACCGCCCTTTTCTTATTTTGATGGTTTGATATGAATTGCCTTCGAATTATATTATCAAATACATAGGGGGAGAATCGAGTTATGCTAAGGGAACCCTCCCAGAATCGGTTTTGTTTGTTAAGTTAAACGTCCAGGGACGTAGAAATGTTTACTTTCTATATTTATTTTATTACATTATTTGTGATATACCTATATTTTACGAGACTATTTGCCACAGGGTAAATTTTATGTTCATCAAAAAACTAAAGTTCTAAACAGAGAAAAATAACGAGACAAATGTACAAATACATTGAATGAGTTTCTTATATGAAAACTAAAGGAAATTAATTTTCAGAGTAGAACATTTCTACTTTCTTAGCCAAATCATATGACAACATGTTTATAACATGTTGTGCCGACCCCACTTAGAGTGGGATAAGGGCAGGAAGACGATAAACATTTCTACTTTCTTATATTCACAATTTTTACTGTTGCAGTTATTGAATTTTAATGATATTGTAAAAGACGTGGGTAAGCTTTAAGCATAATATAGACAGTTTGGAAAAAATGTGCTTAAACCATTGTTAGCATTACGTTAAAAGTTTTTCTTAATATATTTATTTTTTATATTTGCTTAGGATATTGTCTTATAATAATTTAAAATCTATTATAATTTTAGTAATATAAAAAGAATTTTTTAAAAAGCTTTTAACAAATTTTCATATCCCTACTGTTAACCATTGAGGAGTTCCCTCGTCTGGAGCTAATCCATCATCAAGTCATGCTTATCACAAACATGCGTTGTAATTGATACTGGACCAGTATGTATAATTTCAGTTCAATCGGACACCGGGAAGTGGGTCAAATTTAACTTGCAAGTTTCCACCTGCACATACAAACATACATACAATGCAAGTTAAAAAAAAGATTTTAAAAATAAACAATTTATATCCATTTGAAACAACTTACAAGTTTTACTTGTGTAGTAATAAATTATTACTATAGAAGTCATATCCAGTTGGAAAAGTCACATGAATGCTGGATGCGTTTCCGCGACTCGTTAAGCTGATTCTTTGTGCGAAAAACAAATGCACCATGTTTATGTAAATGCCTTTTGTCTTGTTGATACATATATTGTAAAAAGGTTAGATTACGGACCCCTAAGTGAAAGTTGCTAAAAACATTTGGAAATTGCCAATATATTTATAACTAATAATAAATAGCCCGCAGTTTCACCCGCGTACATACCGATCTCAAGGCAGTGGAAAGTATACTAAGTCGGACTATAGATTTATTTTTGTTACCTATATCATCAATAGTTTCCGCAGCGGATGGGACTAATTTTTTGAACCTTATAACTATACTATATACTATATATAACAATATAACCAAAATTATTACGGATTCTTATTTTTTAAATGTAATATAGCCTATCTTGCTAAGTAAAGATGCAGCTTTCCAATGGTGAAAGAATTTTTGAAATCGGCCCAGTATTTTTTGTGTTATATTAGTATAGAAAACTAGTTCATAATGTTTATTTATTGAGAGCCGGCAAGAATCTTAACTATTGCAGTTTTCGGGTGTAGTTCTAACCAGGGTGTTTAGTCAAGTGAAACACATATTTGTGACACACGGGCGAAGCCGCTGCCATAAGTAGCTTAAATGAAACTAGCCGTGCTTTCAGCTTCGCGCGCTTGTAATTCAGTGTGTCACAAAAGACACAAAAGAGGTTGTTGAGAGTTAACCATAAGAGATAGAGACACGCTCTCGCGGACTTTTTGTAGTATTTTTGTAGATCTAATACATTACTTCAGTGTATCATTGCTGCGATCACGCGAATAAAGCTCCGAACTTGCGAGTTTTTACAACCACGTGGCATCTTCGACACAATTTTCGTAAAACAGTTATGTTCTATTAATCTAAACCTTCCAGAAGAATTACACTATTTTATTAGTACAAACCATTCAAAAATTACGTTCAGTAGATTTTGAGAAAATCGATCACGTTTTTAGGTACTTTGTTTTATAATGGGTATAGATTAGAAACACAAAAGAAAAATAAATATATAATGAAAATAATACACGTAGAACTGCTGACGAAATGAAAGTAGGTAAAGATCAATACTCTCTACCCCCGGAATATATCAGCCTTATTAAAGCGTAACGAACAATAAGAAGAAACGTATCTTCCCTCGTCGTTACCGATATATCGCGATATGTGGGTATATCTTTAATGTCGCTAACATATTGATTTTCTCAAACCCGCTAAATTATGTGCCGTTTATTACAAACTGACGTCGTATATCATTGTCAACTGCAGATGGGCTAGTGTTAAGGGCTAGTAAGACATTTGTTAATTACTTAGCTAATGTGCAGCTAGAGTTAGCCGACAGACGATAAATTAGTTAACTCATTAACTAAGTAACTGTACCATTACAACTGCGAGTACTTGCAAATTGCATTTCTAAATTCCTGATTCAGACTTTATCGCCTTCATTTATCTAAAGGGTATCAATTTCAAATGAATCTAACTCTGTAAATTTCACGTCCCTAGTTGGAAATCATAATGATTCAGACAACTCTTTTCTTAAGTATCTGGTTTAACGAGTCTTGCTTGGTAATTATTTTCAAAATAAAATATAATTATGTAGTCGAATCGATCCCAGGTATTTACATTTTTACAACAAAAAAAAAATTATGTAGCTAGAATCGATCCACATTACATTATTTTAATTTTTTTTTTTACATTTTTATGTAAAAAAACCTCTTCCTCAGTCGTTCACTCTTGACAGAGTGGTCGTGGTTGATGATGCGATTCATCTTTTAGTGTAGCCTTTGCAATTTGCCTCCATCTGTTGCGGTTTTCAGCGTCTCTCGAACATTGTACTACTGTTTTCTGAGTTACTGATCGTATAAGGTCCGTCCAACGCGTGGGTGATCGACCGCGTGACCGTTTGCCTTCAACATGCCCCTGGACAACGAGTCTTTCCATGGAATGTTCGTTACGAACGATGTGTCCGAAATATTTGAGGATTCTTATCTGTACCGCCGAAGATAATCTCGTTTTGACTTTAAGATCCTCCAATATCGAGGTGTTAGTTCGAAACGCTGTCCAGGGTATTCGTAGCAGTCGCCGCCAGCACCACATCTCGAGCGCGTCGATTTTTCGCCGATCTTTCAGACGAATAGTCCACGTTTCTGCACCGTACAGAAAAATAGGGAAGACTAAACTTCTCATAAGGCGGACTTTAATGGCTTTGGTTATATTGCGGTTGCGCCAGACTCTTTTCAGCCTATCGACTGCAGATCTTGTGATAGCGCATCTTCTACGAATTTCGTCCTCGCATCCACCAGTGTTCGTAATCGTGGAGCCCAGATACACGTAACTATGGACTACCTCACAATTGCCAATCATTGATACCTCAGGCTGGTTCAGTTCAGCTCGGTCCACAATCATCATCTTAGTTTTATCTTTATTAATCGTAAGTCCAAAGGAAAGGCTTGTTGTCTCAAGACGTGTCAGCAGGTGTTCCATGTCTTCTTTTGTTTGAGCGAGAAGGGTAGTATCATCGGCGTATCTTAGGTTAGATAACTTTCGACCTCCTACTGAAACCCCTTTGTCCCAATCCTCTAAACAAATTCTCATAATGCACTCAGTATAAATATTGAAAAGGAGTGGAGATAGAATGCACCCCTGCCGAACACCAGCATGTGTCTGAAAGCTGTTTGAGTGTATGTCATCGATCCGAACAGTCGCAGTTCCATCTTCGTAAAGGCGGCGAATGAGGCGAACTAAGTGGTTAGGCACGCCCATTTGAGTGAGTACCTCCCATAGCTTATGCCATTTCACGGTGTCGAATGCCTTGCGAAAGTCGATGAAGCATATAAAGAGTTTGATGTTGAACTCTCTGGACTTTTCGATTATTTGTCGAAGCGTTAAAATGTGCTCCCTAGTCCCTCGACCTTTGACGAAACCTGCTTGCTCCATAGCTATTTCAGGATTAAGAAAAGCTTGCAGCCTGGTGTTAATAATATGAAGGAGTACTTTGCTGGCATGTGAAATCAAAGCTATAAGTCTGTGATTACTACATTTTTTCGTCAATCCCTTTTTGTGCAGTGGTATGAATACGGAGTGTGCCCAGTCTTGGGGCCATTTTTCTGTCTCCCAGATGCGATTGAAGATAGTGTGCAACATATCAACTCCGTATTCACCCATAGCTTTAAAGATTTCTATCGGTATGCCATCAGTTCCTACAGCCTTATACCTCTTCAAATGATTTATTGCGGCACGAACTTCACTTTTCAGTACTGACGGTTCTACAGTATTATCTGCGTTATGTAAACATGTACTGGTGTTTTTCAATGGTGTTATGTTGCCTTCAGTGTAAAGATGTTCGCAATATTCCTTCCACACGCCAACAATATTTTTGATTTCGGTTACAGTAACTCCATTTGAATCCTCGACAGCCCAAGTTTTAGATTTGAATTGACGTGTTATGCTACGAATCTTCTTAAAAAGCTCATTGGTTTCATTGCGTTCTGCGTTTTTTTCCAACTCTAGACATATGTTTCTGAGATTGTTATTGCGGTCTCTGCGTGAAGAATATTGAATCTGCGCACTCATCGAAACTTGTATAGGTGAACGAAAAAAAACTTGTATAGGTGTACCCTTGGCTTTCATCTCACGACGGCGCTCTGCCAGGTTCCATGTGTCGTCTGTCATCCAGTGTTGGTGTTTGCTTTTGGTCTGGGTAGGCTGCGATGAGTGTAGAGTCTTTTTTATTAGCTCTTTTGCTGATTTCCAGAGTGAATCAGGATCATCGCCTCGTGCTTTTGATTTCTATCTGTTGCTGTCTGTTGACAGTTGGTTAAGAAATGCCTCATGGTCCACCATTTTAAGCCTTGTATTTGCTTTACGAGGTATGGAGTTACGCAACCTAAGTTTAAGGCTGCATACAAGAAGTTGATGGTCAGATTGACAGTCAGCTCCGGGCAGTGTATGTGCATTCACAATCGAACTTCGCCATCTAGATTTCATAAGTATGAAATCAATTTGATTCCGGTGCTTTCCATCAGGGGACGTCCATGTATATAGGCGTCTGCGGTGTTGCTGAAATACTGTGTTCATAATGGTGAAATTGTGCTCAGCTGCAAATTGGATTAATCTCTCACCTCGAGAATTTCTTTGGCCGAGACCATAATTGCCTACAATACTCCGTAAGTCTGTATCCATACGTGTGTCACCCACTTTCGCATTAAAATCACCAAGTATTATTAGCAATTCTCTATTTGGTATTGTTGCTATTGAAGACTCAATGTCATTGTAGAATTTTTCTACATCTTCATCCATCGCAGCGCTAGCTGGCGCATACACCTGTATAATATTCAGCAGTGTGGGAGATGCACAGAACTTCATTGTGATAATTCTGTTACTGACAGGATTGTAGCCAAGAACTGCTTTATTCCAATGTTTGGGAATTGCGATGGCCACTCCAGCATAGCTACTGGAATCGTCTCCTGAGTAATAGATAGTATGTTTATCAAAGTCTCGGTGGCCACTATTTTTCCAGTGAGTCTCACTCAAGCCTGTAATCATGGTGTTACATCGGTGGAGCTCATGATCCAAGATGTGCAGTTTACCCTCATCCAGGAGGCCTCGGACGTTCCATGTGCCTATACGGATTTTCTTGCGCAATTGCAGTAACTCTCTTCCAGTCGCATGGTTTCCGAGGAACGCCTGGTTGCCTACATCCTCTCGGCCGGTAGCAGATTTCACACTTTGAGTCCCGGAACACCCAAAGCGCCGGTCGCTACGCGGATCGTCAGGCAAGACTACATTTCTATTATATTGCATTTCCATCATTCAACTCTCATGGGAATAGATAATGTAGTAGTATCCCGTTGCTTTCTACATCGCGGTACTACAGACTTGGTGTCCATAGAAATCTGTTGGTGAACCGATTCAGAACATATGGCTCTTGCGCTTCACCACAGTACTGGTGGTTACCGCTGCCCTCCACCAGGGTCCAGGTACTATGCCCCTGTGGCCTGCCTCTTCCGCTGGTTGGACCGTACTGATAACTATTGTCTCCGCTCTTTCCACCGTTGAGGTCTTCACCCGTAACCCCGGGCACGGGCTTTGCGTTATACCCCGCAAAACTGGGTCCCTGCTGAACTTCGCCATCTTTACATTCCGGCCTACTGAAATGTAGGATGCCCACCCCCGCGACGTGGACGCGCCAGACAGGAATTGCTCAAGTTGAGAGTATAGAAGGTGTCTCTACCCTCACAGGAGTCGGGTTAATGGACGTGTGTGGTCCCACGCCCAAAGGCACGCCAAAAAAACCTAGCCATATCGATTTTTCTCCCCCAAAGCTCCCCCTATATGCTGAATTCCTGGATTCCGATATATATATATATACAAGTTGACAATTGATGACGGATGACGTACGTATAAATGTTTTTATTAAATAAGTTTTCTAGCACGTTACCATTAAAAGTTTGTAATATTTATAGAGATATTTAATATCAGAAAAACATTATGAATTTTTTTTGTTTGTTTTTGAAATGAAAAGTTTTTTTGAATGAACTGAGCTATTTTAATATATTTCATGTAAGTACGGTTTATTTACTAAAATTTTCAAATTATGCACTTGATAAAACGATTAATCCCTCTGATTCTTCCCGGATCGATCTGATTTTTGTTATAGAGATACACATTTGCAGGGTTAACAACCTATCAGTCTACGCGAACGAAGTTGCGGGTAAAAGCTAGTCATAAATAAAAATAAGTTCCATAGGTTTATTATAGATGGCGTTTTGAATGTCCTCCTATTTAATTCCTCCTGAATTGTATTCCTGTTGTATTAACAGGATTTATATAGCCTATATGTTACCCAGCTGTATAAGGAATAATTGTGCCAAATTTCCTCGATATTGGTTCAGTGGATTGACCGTGAAAACGGAACTGACAGACAGACAGACAGACTTTCGCATTTATAATATTAGTAAGGATATATCTCCGAAGATAAGCGCGCCTATAAGAGTTGACAACGCAACGGCGCAACATGCACATTTAAATGAGCAGGCGCAATGAAGTCGATGTCAAGAAGGTTACAGTGTAGTTTGACCTTACATTTAAAGCTTCTTGCGCGCTTTATGTAATACGTACTTTTTACTATCAGCGACGATCGTTGATTGTTTAATCGTCTATAATCGGCACGATCATCGGGCAAGCAAATGTCCAAACGATCGTTCTAATTATCATACGAGCATACGTATCACTGATATGCGTCCGAAACACCGACATCTCCTGGGTCGTAGGCGATCGAATCCTGGGTCGTAGGAATAAACGATGACTGTCGAGTGCAGCACGTGCTCGAGCCTAATCGTTTGTAATCGCCAATTATGAAGAGGAGTCATAAAACTAAAAATAAAACGCATTTACAACCCTTCTCATTTCTCTCAAACCTTTTCATGTTTTTTTTCAGTATATTATCGTACTAATATAATATACTATTGAACCTGTTATCTAAAATCAGAATGGAGGCCTAAGTCTTGCGACTATTAAATTTTTAAAAGTACTGGGCTTATTGTAATATAATATAATGTTATATAAAATACTTTTTCATAATGCCTCCTTTTTGTGTAGTAACTTCTAATATTATTTCCACCTGTTGCTTCGAAAATCCTCGTGGGAGAGATTTTATCATCCCCGAGCGTTCATAACTTAACAATATAACATTATTTCTGAACAAGTTTACTATACAATCGAGCTTCTACATAATTTTGCATATCTAATGCAATCGTTGTAAAATCTTTGGGGATATCTTAAAGCAATGAAGAAGTAAACGTATTTTACATTTATTACGTTGAATTTTGTATGGTTGTTTATGACTTGTTGTTTTTGGGAGGGAATCAAAATATATTTGCTCCAGTTTCGTAGCTGGGTAACTGTAAAATAGTACACTTTGTAGTTTTCCTACTAGAGTTATTCCCTGGTGAAACGTTTGAGTGATTTATTGTAGTTTCACATCTATAGAGCGTTGTCTGAGCGTTTTATCATTCCTGCGATGAACAAAGGATCAGCGACCGTGATTTTGAACAATTTGGTTTCAACTCTGGAAAGTTCTTAATTTATTTGTCTGTACTTCTTCTTTTCTTCTTAATTTATTGTTAATACTTTGTCTACAAAAAACAACATAAAAAACTGGTTAAAGGAAAATTTATAATGTACAAAGGCGGTCTTATTGCTGTAAGCAATCTCTTACAGGCAACTTTTGGTAAACGGATTTTAAAATTACTTTTTAATTCTTGTTTAAAAATTTGTTACAATCATAGAACAAAATATTTTTAATTTGGTTTAGGTTTGCTCTTGTTTGTCACTTAGGATGAAATTTATGTTTTCTTCGTAAACTTAGAACATTAGATATTTTTTCGACTTTAACGTAGTATCGTAGGAGAATTTTAAATGGTTTTTGGGTATAATTTTAGTAGTACGATGGAATACATAATTTTGCCTGTTTTGTCTGGCTGAAACGAAGAGCTCGTTGAGGAAGCTACAAATACCATCTAGGTTTTGCTAATTTCGAATAGTAAAGAGTGGTGTAGAAACCTTATATAGCGCAAATGTCTCTGTCAAATGATCCTTACCTACCACGTTTATGACAGCAGGTCTTAAGGTATACAAATCGTGTATTCAACCGAATACTCGGTTCCAAAAATATGAAACCGATCAATACTTGGCCAAATCTTGTTCCACTATTTTTATAACATTTCATGCGTTCCTTCATTCTTTGGGTTTTTGTCATAGCATTTTCATGATATATCTCAATAACATTATGCAAAGATATTCAATTTATTACTCACAAGAATATTTGTGTAAAATTTTTGTATTTCTTATAACCGTTTCTTGGTTTCTTATTTGAATATTATTATTGGTGTTCCTGATAAAATTTAATATCATTATTAGTTTTATATTAGAGTTCAGAATATTTACCAAAAATTATTACAAAAATAATTTTAAACTACTTTTATTTATGGAACTAAAATTTATCACAACTTTATCTTTTTTTAATAACTGTATGAATTTTACACAGGTTTTTTAACTTATTATATTTGTCGGCAGGAACTTGGTGCCTAAGAAATGTCTATATGGTAATACCTGAGGCCGTAGAAAGAGGCAAACCAATTGTACTCAGATGTATGTATGATTTGGAAAATGAAGATCTCTACCAGGTGAAGTGGTACAGGGGCGATCGAGAGTTTTACAGATACTCACCACGGGATGTTCCACCCTTGAAAGTGTTCCCCATATCTGGAATAGAAGTAAATGTAAGTTCACTTATTATTTCTTCTTTAGAATTAGAAGTAGGCATTGGTTTTTTATACAAGATATAGTTTTTATCTCCTAGGTATTGAAAACCACGTCAAAGTCGCGAGCAGAAACTATTATAGTTTGGAATAAT
Source organism: Morpho helenor (assembly GCA_029227775.1). NCBI lineage: Eukaryota > Metazoa > Arthropoda > Insecta > Lepidoptera > Nymphalidae > Morpho > Morpho helenor. Next base: position 5,037,062 of record JARGCU010000010.1, on the reverse strand, counting down.
ATAAAGACTTTTCCAACATTCGACGCCGATTTTTTGTTTTGTCGCTAAAAATATATCGGCATATATACGGATATATTATATTACATTAACAATTTGGTACTACACAAAAACAACGACCCTGGTCATGGAACTAAAAACTTAGCTAAGCCATTATGAGTTAATGGATTAGGCATTTCTAAATGCTGTGCAAAAACTGTTTGACGAGCGTTAATTACTATGCTTAAAGTTTTTCTTAGACAACAACAACGATGCTCTAGTATGTATACAGGATGTGTTCGAAACCATGAAGGATAAAATTTCCTAGCTTTGTGTTGTGTTATGAAACTTTTTTTAATATGTGATATTAATGTACGAAGTAAGCTATGTACATTGTTATCTCACGCACGTGTGAGTTTATGTAATATATATGTGTATGAGTGTGTATCCTGTATATATTTTATATATATAATTTATATTTTTTATATATGTATATATATACAAAAGATTGACTCATTAAATATTAAGGATTGATATTATTTGAGTTATTAGTGAGAGTATTACTTAAAACAATATGTACGACTTAATCTGGAAGATACGAGTATATCAGTAATATAATATTTTAATCGACGTTTACCTTGTATCTTCCCAGAACGCTGAATATTATGAATTTGCTGTGTGGTGAATTTCCACGTCTAAAGAACACATTGTTTTGTTCAAAAGAATCGGGCAGTATCTCAGCCTTCATCTCTTTGTCAAGAATCACAATGTCTATTGATGAAAAGCGTATTATAATCAATTCAATAGTTTTTGAGTTTATCGCGTTCAGATATCGACAGACGCGGTGGAGGACTCTGCTTCTGCTTCTGCTACTATTATGTGAGGATATAATTCTAAATATATAAGTTATATCTATCTTACATTATATACACGCTAGTACTATAAGAATTGGTCCCAATTGGTGGAATGGTCTCAAGAATGCTGGTAGGTTCGGCGTGAATCGATAAGCTGATTCTTTGTTTCAAAAAAGATACTTGGTACCTGAAGAGACAATTAAGCGAGTGGTTATAATAGATATATTTTGTTCTGTAACTGCCTTTTGTTATATTTAACTCATGTTTAAAAGGTGACTTAGACACTCGAAAAACAAAAAAATAAGCTTGTTAAAATAGAGAATATTTTTTGTATAAGTGTACAAGTAAAAACACGACAGCAAAGTGAATAAACTAATTAAAAAATAAAACAAAGCAGATTGTTTCACAACGTCGTTTGTTTTAGACGGCACTGTGAAAACCTTTTGCCGGCGATAATAAAAACAGATTTGTGATGTTACAAGATTGTTACTAAGCTGTGAAAAAATATTTTTATTTCACTCAAAACAAATGTCGTTTCTTAATTTGTACTTTCTTAATTCACGATTTGTAAGTAAATGTAGCCAACGTTCATTTACGTTACGCCAAGGTTTTTTTTGCTTAGTTGTAGAATCAAGAGTCGGATGCAGAAGATATGATTACTTGAAACAGTATGTATCTCCTTCTTTTTGTTGCTGGCTATTTTCTGCACTCAGTCACTGTAAGGCGACCATTGTGCGTGAGGGTGAAAGGGCTAGTTATTCCAGCCAGCCAAGCTCCTTTCAAAAGCCGAGAACTCTCCTCGGGTTCCTCAAGGTTTCTTGTAACATCTTCAGTGAACTAGGATATTTGTCCGATGCTTAGCCACTTCAATGCACATGACCTAAGATGGCGTTTCTAGTCCCATACATCCTCTGCATATTTGCCTTTCAATCACACCTATAAGGAATAGGTGTTTATTGAGCAGGCAGTGTCTGGTAATGATACTTATCATTCTTCGCAAGTTAGGTCTATTCAAGCGAAGACGACTGTTTGTCAAGCAATTATTCAAATTATGATTTTCCATGGTAATTTCCCTAAGCCATAATCTTATTTGGCTGAAAGGAAGTGGTATGAAGGTTCAGGTCCTTCAATCGTAATATTTGAGCCGTTTCTGGCCAATTCATCTGCTGCATCATTGCTCAGTGAACCGCTGTGACCTTTGATCCATTGGAGAACCACCTGGTTCATAACTGAGATGGTCTTCAGGGTCTCATACCACTCTTTTATCAGTCCCGAGGTGACTGTTGTTTTTTATAACGACACGTATTGAGAGGAAGAGGAAGTTTTTTTTTTGGTGGGTAGGCAGTAAAAACATAAACACGTTTTTTTCTGTGCTCTTTATTAAATTAAATACTAATATAGTTTTTGGTGTATACATACATAATTATAATGTGTTAAAAGTAATTTTGCCAGCCATCAATTATTCCTTCACAACATTTCACTATATTTCACAAGTTGTACCAATATATTTTTTTACTACCAAGTATTAGAATGGAAAGCATCAAGCACTCAATCCATGAATTAACTGTACATTTTAATTCAAAAATGGCAGAATTTCAACAAAATCTCCAGACTGCTATTCCAGCAACGAGCCCGACTTCAAATATTGCTGCACAATTTACTGCATTCCGGAGCTTTGTTTTGTCTGCACTGGAAGGACTCCAACTACAGTTATCCCTTCTGAGCAAGCAGCATGATGAATTTGAAATGAGAAGCCGAAGAAAGATTTTACTCGTCCATGGTATTCCTGAGGCGAAGAAAGAAGATGTATCAACTTCTGTAGTTAAATCCTTATCTGAACATCTTGGAATGCCAGACCTTTCTGTGGATGCTCTCAGTAGGTGTCACCGCTTAGGCAACACACTGACAGAGAAGCCTAGAGCTGTTCTCATAAAATTTAAAGCACTTTCTTCCAGAGATCAAATATGGTTTGCCAAAAAGAGTCTTAAAAACACAGGAATAACGCTTTCTGAATTTCTAACCAAGGAACGTCACGAAGTGTTTCTATCTGCGAGGCAAAAATTTGGTGTTTCCAAATGCTGGACTAAGCATGGTCGTATAATCGTCATTGGTGCTGATGGATCGCGTCATAACATTTTATCAAAAACTGAGCTGGATTCCATACCGAGGGTTGCTTTACCCCAATTTCAGAAACCTGGAGCCCCCAGTTCCTCTGGTGTAATTTCATCCAATCCATCACAAGCCAAAGTATCGCAATTCCCCAGAACCAAAAGACATTTAAAAAAATAAGTCCGTGCATACTGATTCTTTTCTAAAATGTTCAGTTGTTCTGAGTTATACGTTAGGTATGTGTTTTACTTTTTATATTGCTTATTTCCTACAATAGGTTTAACTTATATTGTTTACCAAACGAATACTTGAATACCCGCACAATTAATTATCTCAGTATATAACATAGTTTGTTTTGTTTTTTCTTGTTATTGTTATTGTCAAATGTCAAACTTATATTTCGATCATAGACAAACTATCACAAAGTTATTACGCTCCTTTTTACGTTATAATTTGTTATGTTTTAAAAGATTTAATGTCATATTAATAAAATTATTATAATTTCTGGAAAACATAGGTAATAAAAAAAACGGAATAGTTGATTATTGCTGGTGAGTATAATATAATTATTATTGTTTGTTATCTACACCTACTTACTGTTGTATTTTAGTTTTATTTTTTGTTTAGCTGTAAATTAATAACTTAAGGCTGTTTTTCTAATTTTAAATTGTTTAGTTATATATATATTCTTATAGTTATACTATTTTACCATATATTATATATAAATTTATATATTTATTGTATATAAATATTTATACTATTTTTATCATCATGTCATCCTTGAACAGCAGTACACATAGTGATCAATTTTTTTCTTTGTCTTCAAGCAATGACTCTTTTAGCAACGATAGTTTCCACAGTACATCTTTCATTTCACTTAATAACGTCCTTGATTCATGTTTCTCAGAGTCACTGAAAAATTTCAACATTATCCACATTAATGCCCAAAGTATTCCGGCTCATTATTCCGATATGCTTGCGTCATTCGAGTCCCGTAACATTCATGCTATTCTCGTTTCTGAAACGTGGTTGAAACCATGTTTGCCGTCCACGTCATACTCACTGCCAGGGTTTCACCTCATCCGTAACGACCGCATTCGTAGGGTGGGTGGGGGTGTAGCGATTTATCTTCGTTCTCATATTCCATTCACTGTAGTTAATTCATCAACGCAGCCTCCACCCGACAATGCTGCCGAACACCTATTAATAGAAGTCACCTTGTCTCACACCAAGATCCTTCTTGGCGTCTTTTATAGTCCCTCTCTTCATATTGATTACTTTCACTCCTTTGAGAATGTCTTAGAAAACCTTCTCCCTTTGTATAGTCATACCATAATCATGGGTGACTTTAACACATGTTTACTAAAAGGCGACAGTCGTTGTAAAAAGTTTATTTCCGTGGCAGAGGCTTGTAATTTGCAAATATTGCCCCTTAATGCTACCCATAAAGTCCCTAATTGTGTTCCTTCCCTTTTAGATCTCATTTTAGTCTCCTCACCACATTATGTATTAAAGCACGGGCAATTTGCTGCCGATGCTTTTTCCCATCACGATTTGATTTTTCTCTCCTATAAAGTCCGTACTCCCAAAGCGAAGCCGAGGATAATTCTGCAGCGTAATTTTAGCGGTATGGATAGAGAGTGCCTCAGTGACGATGCTCGTAAACTAGATTGGTCTGCAGTTATATCTGCTGACACAGTAGATAAAAAGGTTGATATATTTAATTCCATATTAATTCAACTGTACGATCGACATGCGCCTGTTAGACCAGTCAAGATTAAGCATCTCCCTGCTCCGTGGTTAACTGACGACTTAAAACTGTTGATAACAAAAAAAGCTCGTGCAAAAAGGAAACTGAAAGCTGACAATTCTGATTTGAATCGTGCTAAGTATAACAAAGCCCGTAATCGCTGTAATACATCGTGTAGAGATGCACAACGACGCCACATTCATAAATCTGTCGAAAACGGCGACACCGCTAAGGTATGGAAGTTTCTTAAATCACTTGGAGTTGGTAAAACGTCTCAAACCTTTTCTCAGTCAAACATCAATGTTGAGCTCCTAAATAAACATTTCGTATCTACTGATATTATAAAAAAAGAAGACAAAGAGCGTACTCTCAAAAATCTTTCCAATCTTCCAACTCCAAATCTTCCACCGTTTCTTTTCTGTCCTTTCACTGAATGTGATGTTAAGAAGAACATATTATCCATCTCTTCAAATGCCGTCGGTGATGACAATGTTAGCCGTAATATGCTCGTCCCCATCCTTGATATTATTACTCCTATCATTACCCATATTCTAAATAAATCCATTTCCTGTGGTAAATTCCCTGAAGTATGGAAAAATGCTCTTGTTACTCCTCTTCCTAAAAAAGCGACTGTAACAGATTTGAATGATTTGCGTCCAATTTCCATTTTACCATTCCTTTCCAAAGTGCTTGAGAAATTAGTTTCTTCTCAATTAAGTCACTTCCTTAATAAGCAGTCCCTTTTCAATCCTTTCCAGTCTGGTTTTCGTTCCGGCCATAGTACGGCTACAGCATTGATCAAAGTCACAGATGATATTCGTTGTGGCATGGATAATAAACAGCTCACAATTTTAACATTGTTAGATTTTAGTAACGCGTTTAACACTATTGACTTTGACATCCTGTTGTGCCTGTTACGTTCTATTAACATATCTCCATTAGTGATTGGTTGGTTTCAAAGTTATTTGAAGGGCCGCCAGCAGCGTATTAGAGTTGAAGATACTTTTTCTTCCTGGTGTGAAATACGAGCTGGTGTGCCACAAGGTGGCGTGTTGTCACCTTTACTCTTTTCAATTTTCATTAATTCTATTACTCAAAACTTAACTTCTCTCTATCACATGTATGCAGACGATCTCCAAATATACTCGCAAAGTTTACTTAAAGACTTGCCCAATACGGTTACTGCTGTCAATAATGATCTGGCTTCAATTTCTGAATGGAGTAGACAATACGGGTTGAAAGTTAATCCAAGTAAATCCCAAGCTATTATTATTGGCAGCGCTGGCATGGTCACTAGAATCGATTGGAACTGTCTTCCTCCAATTTTTCTTGATGGCGTAATTATTCCGTACAGTACGACAGTTAAAAATTTAGGTATTTATTTTGATACAACGTTGACATGGTCTGTACAAATGACAGAAGTCAGTAAAAAATTATTTGGTGCATTGGGCTCCCTTCGTCGGTTGAGTGCATTTCTCCCCATTCCTACTAAAATTATGTTAGCACAATCCCTATTACTACCAATCCTCGACTACGCCGACGCAAGCTATCTTGACCTAACCGAGGCACAATTAAATAAACTTGAACGACTTCAAAATCTTGCAATTAGATTCATATTTGGTTTACGCAAGTATGATCATGTTTCCCAATTTCGTATGAAGCTCAAGTGGTTACCAATTCGTTTTCGCCGGAATTTTCATATCGTTTCTCTTCTGTACTGTGTGTTATTCCACCCCACGTCTCCTGCTTACTTAAAAGAAAAATTTCAATTTCTTGGGTTGCATAGTAGCAAGGGTTCCAGAGCTGCTGAAAACCTTAGACTTAAAATGCCTAAGCAGCACACAAAGTTTTATGCCAGGTCATTCACAGTAACGGCGGTGAACCTATGGAATGAGTTGCCGGTAAATATTCGTAAGACTAAATCATTGCATAAATTCAAACTTGAAGTCAAGGATTTTTATCTTTCGCTTTGCTATGGATGATGTTGATCATTTTATTCACTATATTATTTATGTATGTTTAGTATGTTTATGTATGTTTATTTATTATTATTATTTTTATCTATCTACTATTTATTTGTCTATATGTATTGAATTTTGTATAGTAAGTAACTATTTATGTATTTTAATTAAATATTAGTATGTAAGTTTATGCACCTCCTACCCGACTCTTTATAATATAATTTCTTTCTCCGAGGTTGTCTGGTAGAAATCGCTGCTAAGCGATAAGACCGCCTCTTTGTACATGTCTACTAGATATAAGTTTTATTTTTGTACTCTGAAATTTTGTTGTGCAATAAAGTATATTAAAATAAAAAAATAAAAAAAAAAATAAAAAAAGTTCCCCATTCTGGAGCTCTAACCAACAATAGCTTGGAACATTGTTCCGTTTCCGATTCTTTTAAAGAAATAATTAAAAATCTAAAATTTTAAGAAAAATAAAGAAGGAAAAAAGAAGCTAGAATAAACAAAATTAGATTAGTTCACTAGCGCTGAAGTTAACTAAATTATTAAGGGAAATTATAATAAAGCGTCTACATTTAAAAAGCAGATTACAAAGCTTGATCGTAAAATAGAGCTACGTACAGAGCTTTTTAGGTTTAAAAAGCTTTATTAATTATCTCGCCAGTCTTTATTAGGTTTATTAAAGACTGAATTCCTTGAAGAGTTTGTATTGTTTTATATTAAGCTAAAATACTGACAACAATTTGTCAAAATAATTAATCTCGACTCGACAAAGCGAAACGTGGCTTTTTATTTATTTTAGATAAATATAACGTATAAGATAAACCCGAAAGGGTTTTTCGAGGATAACTAAAGATTTATTCAAGGTATTTTTTACATATTCATACCAAGGCGGAACAGTAAATTCACAAAGAAGCTAGCAAATATTTGCCTACTTTCAACCGCACAGGGCATTTACAATAATAATAAAGGCTTTGCGAAGCTTACAATAATTTTGTTTTTGAATTTATTGCAGTCTTCAAATGGCTCTTGTTTTAGCGCCGCCTTATTAGTATAGAACTGTAATAGCCCAGTGGGATACTTTGTGACTATTTCAAAGGGGTCACGGGTTACAACCCCGCGCAGGCACCAATAAGTTTTTCTGTTAACACTTATGTGTTTAATTGATAATCGTGTAGAAACCTGCACATCTTTAGAGAATTCGGGGATATGTGTAACCTACCAATTCGGTTTGGAGCAGCGTAGCAGGTCTTAGCTCCAATCCCTTCCCTCCAAAAACGGACAGAGGAGGTTTATGCCCAGCAGTGTGATACTAACAGGCCGTTACTACTATCAGGCCGTTAGTACTGTCTTAAATGCCTGCTCTCTACAATCGGCGATGATCGTTGATCGTGTGATCGTCTATAATCATGACGATAATCGTGCAAGTATCCACTCATATCACCCGTATAGAATACATACGATCATATGCATTATCCAACATTCCGAAGGCGATCTAAGGCCATCATAGACGATTATTGGCGAGTATGCCCTCACACAATCGTGCTCGCGGTATAATCGTTTGTAATCGCCGTTAATGAAGGGGAGTATTTATGAAGACGTAGTGGTGAATATAAAATGAAGCTAATTAATTAAATCAAATAAGCACATAAGCTAATTTGATTAAATTTTTATTAAATAACGCCAACCTTACATTAGAATTATAAAACGATAGATGATACGCCGTGTGGTATCCGGCTGAATAGAATAGTAACACCCTCATTTCTTACCGAGGTGTCGTAAAAGGCGACTAAGGTAAGTTGACCCACCGTGTGGTATCTGGCGAAGTAGAATGGACCAACCTCATTTCTTACCGAGGTGTCGTAAAAGGCGACTAACGTAAGTTGACTCACCGTGTGGTATCACACACTACACACTTGTTTACAAGTTTACTTGAGTAAAGAAAATTTTGAAATTGAATAAAAGTTGGCTTAAAAGTAAATCAATCACGGATCTGATATTATTGTTCTGCTTAATCAACTCAAGTGTATATTTTGTGATTATCTTAAAAATAGCGGAATTATATATTTAAGGATGCTATTCACTGCTACTTTTCGGAAGAGTTCATTCAATACTGTTCCGATTCAAAGCGCTCGATAAGGTTCAACAACTCGTGAAATGATTATTGTTGGAAAATAGATTTTCAAGAGTTTAATATAAACATTTAGTACACCTTTCAAAAGATTTGAAGAATTTAAAAAACGGGTCAAGTTTTTAGTGTAGCATAAGTTTATAATGAATTTATAATTTGACACGACATTATAATTATATTATTGTGTGCCACATGAGTTAAAAGTTAAGTGTCAAAAATGATGCAGATGTTAGTCAAGCATTGCATGAGTTTTATGCCGCTAAGGACAAAACCTTTTCCAAAAATAAAATTTATAAATTGCCACAATGCTGGCAAGAGGTCATAAATAATAATGGAAATTACATTTTCCAATAATTACGTCGTGAGGTATCCGGCTGAATAGAATAGTACCACCCTCATTTCTTACTGAGGTGTCGTAAACGCGACTAAGGTAAGTTGACCCGCCGTGTGGTATCCGGCTGAGTAGAATAGACCAACCTCACTTTTTACCGAGGTGTCGTAAAATGCGACTTAGGTAAGTTGACCCACCGTGTGGTATCCGGTTTAGTAAAATAGACCACCCGCTTTCTTACCGAAGTGTCGTAAAATAGGACTAAGGTAAGTTGACGTCAGGCATCCGGCCGGTCGTAAAAACGCAGCCAAATCCTGTGACAGCATGTTTATAACATGTTGTGCCGACCCTACTTCGAGTGGGATAAGGGCAGGAGAATGATGATTAATACATAATATATTATATACTTGTATGTGCAGCGTGACGAGAGCGACGCGCAACAACTTACGATAAAAGAAGCAACGCGGAGGGCGCACGGAAGGTACACGTGCGAAGTATCGGCCGACGCGCCTTCATTCCTCACGGCGCAAGTACACGGCTCCATGTACGTTGTCGGTGAGTAATTTGGGGGAAACGTGACCTAAAAGGTCTCTTTAAGGTCACGTTTCCCCTTTCTGCATTAAAACTTTTTTTTGCTTACAAACTTTGTACCGAGAAAATTCTTTTTAAAAGTTTAGTCACGTGCGGTAAATGTTTAACGTTCTGTAATTTTTTAAATATTGAAATTTTTATTTATTTCACGATATATTTGCAAGATCTCAATTTTTTTTCGAATCCATATAGCGCGCGCAGTTACTGGAGTTTTTTGCGCTTATAAACTTTAACCTTAACTAAACCTTAACTAATAAACATGTAAAAAAGCAATGAAAATATTGTTTTACTGTAATCCGTGATAGAAGAAAATATATGTTATGCTAAATGTAGAGTGTACTATCTGTTCTCATACCTGATACATGCAAAATTTTTGTATTGAAACCTTACACAATAGAACCTCGTTTAGTAAGTACCGACGCACCATTAGGGATATGACTCGAAGTGAAAAAATATGATTTATACAATATAATCAATTTTTCTTCCTTCAAAATAATCTATTAATAAAAAATCGATTAATGTAATTGGAAAAGATCGATTAGTAATAATCGTTTTTTCCTACTATTTGAAATAGTTGAGTAGAAATAGTGAAGTTGTTTTTTTCTTTTTTCGATTATGTTTTCACATCCGTACGGACTATTCCAATGCGACTGTAGACAAGCAAAATTATGTTTAAATTATTATCCACCAGTAAATCCAGCCAAAATTTCGTAGGGGAAAAAAAAATATATCTATTACTCATATCATCTTAAGCTTTCGAATTACCCTGCTATGGTAGTTTCCGCTTTTACATTCTAGTTCCGTTGCGTTTGCCACGACAAAAGAAATTATTTCTTGTAAATTGTGTAACTAAACCGGGTCGATCCTACCCGGCGATAGTGGACGAAAAATTACCGCGTGGAATTTCATTAGCAACAAAACAGCCCATAAAACAAATTTTAGGCTCTTATCGTGAATAATTTATTTCTTTCAAATGAGGTTCAGGATTGTTTCACACTATTTTGTAGAAATAACCGTATCAACTAGTTACAGAGAAAAAAAAGCAAATGGTTTTAGTACATTAACTAAACTGTTATAAGTATTTTAATAAGTTACAATAGAATTTTTTGCTATAATCCGCTAAAATAATAACAGAATCTTTTTTATTTTTTTTTATTTTATTTTATTGCGTAATAGATTGCAGTCAAGCACTCGGCTTGACTGCAATCATGCCTGATGGTAAGCGATGATGCAGCCTAAGATGAAGCGCGCTTGCCTAGAAGATGCCTATTCACATTAGCTTTTATTTAATAATAAGAATAATTAAATTATCCTTTATTAATATGAATATGCTACCTAATAAGAATGTAATTAATTATTTTTTTTATCTATCAATTTATTATCACGCTGAAAATATAAGTTTTTTTTGTTTTTTTATTGTAAATACGTATGGCACATGACAGCATGATCCCTTTTTAAATGTAACCGATGAGTTTGTTCACAGATTTGCCTAAAGGTGATCCAGAGCTGATCGGCCTCAAACGCCGCTATAAACCTGGAATGAAGTTGAAGGCGGAATGCATCAGCCATAATTCGATGCCACCAGCTAATCTTTCGTTTTTTATTAATAGTGAACCGGTAAGTAAACCACAAAAGAATCTACCTAGCACGTGCTTCAATGTTGAATGGTAGGTTACACATATTCCAGAAATTTTCCTAGAAAATCCCCTATATATATATTCTATACTAGAAGATTCCCAGAAGGTTTCCCCTTCCTGTGTTAGTGAAACAGAATATGTTTGACGATTAAAGATTAATTGCTGATAATCGTAATCAACAATTAATCTTAAATTGGTTCCTCATTATTTTAATTTTAATTAAGTTTCACTCTCAGAATTTACTTTAATATAAATTTGCAAACTAATTTGTTTTATTTTAATACTATTTCGCGGTAAGTTTATAAAAGAGCTCGCAAAAATAAAACGCCTGTCAGAGTTGTTTAATGATCTTTTTAATTACTTTCAAGAAAGATGGTTTGCGGTGTAAGCTGCAATCAAAAGGCTGTGAAGCGTTTTAGCACTTGTTTAATCTAGGATAATTGCGTAAGTTTTGAAGTTATAATAATTTTCTAATTACTGAATAAATTTTGCAGAGTTAGTATTTATAAAAGCTGAGACTTTCTTTTACTTAAAATTTTCTATAATAGACAAGAATGAAAATACAGGGTTAACTCTAAAACTTCGCATTCGAATAAAGTTAAATTATTATTAACACTTCCTCTCATATATTAGAACTACTTTTTTATATATTTTAGAAAAAAAAAACTTGCATAACTCCCCATTAATAGGGAACTATATTCTCGGAAACCTTGCAGGCTGTTTCTTCTTTTCTCTATCTATATAAATTTAAAATTGTATGCTGGAAGAATTGATTTTGTTAAACATAAGATTCTTACTGAGAATTCTATGTGATGACACTAATTATGTCCTCCTTCACGTGTCTCTTAATGGATATGTCTCGGCTTACTTTCCGTACTGTCCTCAGGTTGTGTTCATTTGGTCATGAAAGTACGGCTAAATGTATAATGGTAAAGTTAGACGTACAAAGGTAGGTAGGTTTTTGTTTGGTTTTGGGTAAATGATATTTTTATCCTCAAAAAACATACGAATACTTTAATTCATATTTTTTCACTAGTTAAATAGTAAACTCAGTTATATAAACTTCGGGTTAATATGTAGTAAAAAAAACTACTTTTTTTATTTTTTAACACAAATCGTCAGACATCGCGTCTGTCTGTTTTTCTGTTCGCGGTAAACTCAAACTTTATAAGTGTTAAATATTTCGCTTAAATCTTAAAATGCAGCTAGAACTTAAAGAGGTTCTTTTAGATAATATAATCACTCAAAATTTAACTAAACATCGATGTTTAGGTACAGTTTGAAATCTTTTAAAATGTTTACTTAGAGCTAACTTGACTATAGTTACTTATTAAAAAGCTATAACATTCCTATCCGTGAATGTATTTGTCAAAGGAAATTATTCAATGTATATGGTTAAGTATATTTCGACCACCATGTGGTACCCAGCTGAGTAGAATAGACCACTCTTATTTCTTATCGAGGTGTCATAAAGGGCGGCTAATGTAAGTCGACCTGCCGTGTTGTATCCGGTTGAGTAGAATAGACCCTCTTTCTAACCGAGGTGTCGTAAAAAAACGACTTAGGTAAGTTGACGTCAGGCAGGGGGCCATTCGTAAAATACGTAGCCAAATCATGTTACACAATGTTTACTCTAAGTGGGGTAATGGCAGGAGGATGATGATGATGACGGTTAATTATATTTTTGTACTACGCATAAAAGTTTCAATTCTGGGGAAATTTATAGTTATTGTATAGAACCGGCTATACTCACGTCTTATTCTATCGGGTTAGCCCGACTAGTTTCGAACCCATCCGGGGCACTTATTCATGAGCTTTTTACACGACGTTATCGCGGCGGGAACTGCGTCCAGCAGCTCGCTGGCCGCGCCTCTTCCAAGTGTTCCCTGTCGCTCTGGTCTTCGTCATCGGATGCACGGATGAAGTTTGTGCACGCGACGCTTACGGTGTCGGGTTCAAAGCGGTCTTTATATGAACCGGTAGTGTCAAAAATCGGTTTCCACGCCGGAGGTAGTGTCCATCCACCGTCTCTGTTAAAATATGTGAGTATAGCCGGTTCTATACATTAACTATGAATACTACTCACGATAGTTTAAATTTAAAAATCTGGGGAAATTTAGTTGAAATAAAGATATAAAGCTGAATATCTATGTAGATCAAAGAGTTTTTAGTTGTATGTTCAAAAACATATATTTCCTGTAAAAACGTGCTATCGTGATTACGTCACAAAGCTATTATGGTTTTATGGAAATATAAGAGTTTATCGACGCTACAGTTTTAACGCCTGCACTAAAGCGCCTTTTTATTGTCAATAGGCACTTTCCCAGCACGTGTGGCATCGAGTGGGAGGCGGTGAGAACGGCAGCTTATGGACGGCGTACAGCACTATACAGTTCGTAGTACAAAAACACCATTTTATCAGAGGAAAAATAAAGGTGAGTTAGCCTATCATGGCTTTATCATGTTTGCATTAAAGAAATGGTTTCTATACAATTTTAATTATCAAACTTCTTAATATTTTCATATCACTTATATGTTTTATTCATCCTATATATAGTACTTGGCTGACCGAGTCTTGCTCGGTATTTTTTTTTAATATATATACTAAATGCAATAAAAAAATTAAAATTTAAAAAATTAAAAAAAAAAAATTTTACTTATATCTGGAAAAGATCCTTGTATTCAGTGTTCGAGATCGCCCTTAACCTAAATGAACTATCATAACTTTACGACAAACAGATTACAGCATTCTTCTTAGTGCCTGAAAACAGGTAGGTATAAAACGTCATTAAAAAAAAAATAATACCTATCGATCGATCGATTTTTCCCCCTCAAACTCCCTACGTGCTGAATTTCATGAAAATTGTTGGAGCAGTTTCCGAAATTCAGAAAATATACATATTTAACATTTTTTAATTTACTCACGTCTTTTTCAATCTTTTTTTTAAGTTTTTCTAATATAAGTTAGTTAACGAGATTTTAAATAGTGTTCATAAAAAACTATTCATCTATAATAAGTAGACATATCCGAAAATATAAATCTATTTAATATTTATTTATTATATATATTTAAAAAAAAACATTTAAAGGGAAATTAACACCCTACACAGGCGGTCTTATTAAAATACGAGTATGATAGTATCTGTTCTTGACACTAATGATTAGGCTTTTCGATGTCTGAATTTGTAAAACTATAATATTAGAGGTAAAGCTCCGAAATATTTCACACGTGGCGTATTCATGTTGAATTTGTTATCTAATTCGGCTCACCATAGACAATAGACCTCTATAATAGTTTTTTAGGAATATGTTGGAAAATTTCCTCGATAAATAGTCCTTTTTTATTAATATTTATAACCACCCTACGATGTAATCATTATCATATTATATTGGAGTTATGAAACTCATTTCTCATGTAGTTACTTAAAAAAAATAAATTGTGTTTTTTTTAAATAAAAATAATTCGGTTTATAGCATTATTATACTGATTAGTACAATTTAAAGGAGAAAAACGCCAGGATTTTGTGATTCATATAATTTATAAGTCATACCTGAAATGATAACGGCTTTAAAAACTGACATAATGCATTAATAATGTAAATAAAGCTCGACCAAAATACTCAAAATTTATTTCGGAACGTTACAGTATACAGTAATATATTCCGTAACGACCACGATTTGTAATCGTGGAAGCGAATAAAGCGGATGAAATGGTTCGGTATAATTTATATAATATGATAAGCGTGTACACATTAGGGTCAAGTCCCATTAGTCAGCAGCAAATTTTTGTCAATATACGTTATAATAGAGCGGGATATTATGTGGAAATGTTATCAATTGTGAGACATTATTGTGCCGGCAAATGGCGGCTGTTAGGTTTATATTTGCTATGATTTATGGCTAACATATTAATATTCTAGCTGTATTAGAAATTATGTCTTAAAGACTACTATTGTCCAGTTGCTTAGTACATCATTCTCCTGCCCTCATCCAACTCTAAGTGGGGTCGGCACAACATGTTATAAAAATGTTTAACTAGGTATTTTACGACCGGCCGCCTGCCTGACGTCAACTTACCTTAGTCGCCCTTTGCAACGTCTCCAATCCAGCTGAGTAAAATAGACAACCCTCTTTATTACCAAGGTGTCGTAAAATACGTCTAAGATAAGTTGTCCCGTCGTGTGGTATACGACTGAGTAAAATAGACCACCCTCATTTCTTACCAAGGTTTCGTAAAAGACGACTAAGGTAAGTGGACCCGCCGTGTGGTATTCGTCAGGCAGGCGGCCGATCGTAAAATAACTAACCAATAAACCAAACCAAAGAGTGGGATAAGGTCAAGAGAATAATGATGATTTTTGCCACCTACATAATCGATATAGGGCATTTTATTCAAATATAATTATGTATCTCATTGTGTCTACTATATTTCGACTTCGAGTTTGAATTATAAATGACAGTGTGGTATTACTTATTCAATTTTAATAAGCGTTTAAACCATGTGTGTAAATGGCCGCTTTTGTCGTTGTAGATAATTGTGGTAATAACGATTTAATATTTATCTTTGTGGGGTGTTATGGGAAAGATGGTGGTAGTTAATGTAACCGGACTGCTTTTACGGTGGTTACAGTATGCTATAGTCATTTTTCTACTCCATAAACTATTTGTTCACAATATCATATACATACATTATATTTTTGTATCTTTGCGAGCATTATTTTGAATCTAAAAACAAAAACGGAGTAGACGGAGTTTTTTAAAAATGAAAAGGAATTGAACACTGTTCATTGAAATGTACCAAGGACAGTAATAATATTTCCAGTGATAAGCAACTTTGCATAAGCTCAGACTTTTAAAGAATCCTATATATTGAAATTAGGTATTTCTTTTTGTTGATCATTACAGCTACATAATCATGACATATATTCGTTATCAATATTTATATAAGCGCTTTGTTATAGTATAACAATGATAGAGCGAGAGATTTCGTTAAGTAACTTTTACTAATATGTATATGAAAGGTGTTTAGAAAAAAGTAATATTGAAATCACTATAAACTAAAGTATTAGAAAAATAAATATATAATGTTTTAAATAAATTTTATGTTAAAACTTAATCTATTTGATCAAGTTTTAACGTAAACAAATTAAAGTTCTAGGTAACAATTATTGAGTTGATGTTAAAGTTGAGTTTATTTAATACTAGCAATCGCCAGCGGCTCCGACCGTATCAAAAAATTAAAACCGTAATATAATATTTTGATTACCATAAAAATGATTAAAGTGGGTTCACCTTAAAGCTAGACATATACTGTCGTGGACTTTTGTTTAGAATATTTGGAGGAGAACAATTTTGTAATATATGATTTTTGAGTAACTTTCACCGTTTACTCAGCGCACGTAAGGAAAGTTTTGAATTTTGCTGTTTTCATAGTATTTTTCTTACTACTCCTTTACTATTCATCTTAGCGTGATATTATATAGCCTTTAGTCTTCCTCGATAAATGGACTATCTTACAATGAAAGAAGTTTTCAAATCAGTCCTATTATATATCATCCTCCATATATATCCACTCCATATATATATCAGTCCTCAGTATTTTGCGCGTTCAAACAAACTAACAAAGACACTCTTCAGCTTTATATATTAGTATAGATAATACTTTTTAAGTAAGTTTAATACTAATGAAAGATCAAGCACACACCATGCACAAACAAATGTATATAATCTCAGAATGTAGATAGATCTCAGAATGTAGATAGAAGCTTTCGACGTTGCTCAAGTAATCATCTAAGTTTTGTCGCGAAGGGGGAGCATGTTAGTACATAATCACGAAGTTTTGAGTTTTACAAACTTTTTAGACGGCTTATTATACAAGAAATATGTTTTAATATTCTATCCAGGCCTACAATATATATCCAGTTAGTATCATAATATTGTGCACTATAAAAGTATATACACCATATAACTCTTCATACATAGCGTCACTCAGGTGTTAAAAATGTTAGCCATCGCGTTATTGTAAATTCACAGTGCACTGACGTCTGACTTAGTAGCGACTTTTTCTTCTTCTTTAACAGATGGACGTCCATTGTTGAACAAAGGTCCCTTAACAGGATCTCTAAAACACACTACCTCATGCCGCTTGGATGCTGCGGCTCCCTGCGACTTTTTTTTGAGATCCTCAGTCCAACTCGTAGCAGGTCTACTGATGCTGCGTTTTCCAACTTAAGACTTCTTGGCCCATTGGTTCTCCGTACTATGTGTCCTGTCCTTCGCCACTTTAGCTTCGCGACACACTGAGCTATATCGGTGCCTTTGGTCCTACTACAGCTTTCCTTATTTCTGATTTGATTACGTAGAGATATTTCAAGCATAGCTCGCTCCATCGCCCGCTAAGTGACTCTGACTTCTTATGAGGCCATAGCTTGATAGCGATTTAAACGTGGATTAAATTCTAAATAATTCGAGCATCACTTTCATTGCGTACTGTATCCAATCTCTGATCTTTAATTCCAAATCTCAATCAGAAAGGAGGCCTATATGCATACTAATAAACTTATGTTTGAAAGATAGTTTGGTACAGTTTGACGGCTAATCTGCTGTACGAATTTTGATGAAAAGCCTATTACTATTTTCCTATATTCCTGTTTTTCTCTCAGGAATGAAGTTGTGGCGTTAACTAGTTACACATAAAATCAAAGACAACAGGCTCAAAGCATTATACCTCCATTTAAGTTTTAATACTCTATGTTAACGTTCTACTCACGAAGTTTCCTACTTTCAATTTGTCAGCACACTCGTTATCTTGTGTAATAACGCGTAAACATTATGAAATAACTTTAGTATCCTTACTTGACAGTGTTCGAACTTTTGAAAAGTAGGTACATGTTCTTATGTCAAACTTCATACTTTGCTCTATTAAAGCAACGTACAAATATTCAAAATAAAACAAATTTGCAATTAATAAATGTCTAGTTTTATTTAATTAGATATAACCTCAGTTTTTTACGTAATTAATACGTTTATGTAATTGAAATACGTGTTAATATTATTGTTAAATGACAAAATATTCAGAAAAAATACAGAATCATATAAAAAAATAACGATTAATTACATAAGTACAAAAATGATTTTGAAATAAGAAAAAAAAATTGGAATGTTTTTAATTATATCGAATGAAAAAAACTAAAGTAACAAAACGAGATAAAAATAAAACGGTTGATTAATTAATGGTTAAGATTAACAAATCAATGTCCATACAAGAAACAGATTATATTGTTTTTACTCTTTCACGGCGAATCCCCTGAACCAATATCGAAATTTGGCAGAATTATTCCTTATACACCGGACTAACATATAGGTTATAGAAATCCTGTCAATTCCATAGGAATAGGATGACACTAAAAAGCGCCATCTATCATCAACCTATCACGCGACAACAAATCACGCGAAGAAACTGCTGACACAGCTAGTTTCATATAAAGTTGGTTTCGGTTATGTATATAAAATTTATGTAGTTATTTGACAAGGAATTTAATTTGCAGTGCAACATAATTAATCACATCCTATATCAGGGAAACGGTGTCGAAACCTTTGGCAGGGTAAATAGTTGAATCTGGCATGCGGCTCGTACGTGCCTCCCATTGGAAGTTAATTAAATGCAATTTTAATTGAAAGTAGTGGGACCATAAAGATAAGTGCAAAATTTCCTCCCTTTAAAACGTATGTTAATTGCCTACACTGGTAATGGGAGGTTGGTTAAAGTCAAATGAGTCATTCAATGAGTGAATGCTATTCCAAGGGTACATGAAATGTATTTGTAATATTGAAATGAGTTAATCTTGTATATATATATATATATATATATATATATATATATATATATATATATATATATATATATTTGAAATACGATTTTTATGAAATCCAGCACGTAGCAATCGATCTAGCTAGGTTTGATTAAAAAAAATGTCTTTTTATCCCTGTTTTCGGGCACTGTAAAAGTTATAAAATGTAGAATGGAATGCTACTGATATTTTAACTGTCAATTATAAAGTTGTCATAGCTCAACGAATAAGGCCCGGACTAAAGAAGTAATACCTCTCTTTAGCTATGCGTAGAGACGTATCATCACTATGCGTTTTCTACCGCATCTTTCACGGAGAGTGTTCAACCGAACTACATGACCTGACTCCTGCTGCTAAATTCCATAACCGCACTGTACGTCCAGGTTAAATTATCATCCCTACCATCTGTATCCGTGGCGATCGACTACATTGCGGTTTTCTAATAATTTCATTTCGCGCACCACAGTTTTATGGAACGATCTCCCTTTGGCAGCGTTTCCTGATCGGTACAACATGAACACCACCTTTTTAAAGGACGGCAACGCACTCGCTCTCGCTCGTGAACCGCATTCTCGTTTGCCATCTTATTCCATAAAAAAAGATACCAGGGATCACGGCCCTGTTATTACCACCCTTTTTTACATTTTTTTATATCTTTAAAAAATGCCGAGCATGGCTTGATCTACTACTAGGTACTAATAATTTAAATTAAACATAGATATAAAATTACTATTCAAAATATGTTTTAAGTTAATATATAAGTTCTAGTTAAATTTATTGTTTTTGTGGCTTTGGTGGCTTAAGTAGGTCAGTAATACTGAAATTTACTCGCAAAACCAGTTGGTTTGGCTAAACGTGTCTCGAACACGACTAAGTAAACTTCATGACAACACCATCTCGATTTTGGTAAAGTTTTAATTGAAAGTAAATTGATTTTTCATTTTCATTTTCATTTTCACAAAAATATTGAATAATATGGGTATTTGATATCACCACTGTCAACATTTTTTAATAGTTTGATAGTAATATTCTTCATCAAAACTAATAACTACTTATTATGAATATTTCTTCTTTTTAGAATTAATAGAATGGTTACTGTTAAGGTCGTCTACACGCTAGCTCTTGTACTGCTTTTTCATTGATTAACTTCTTCTTGCCATCTTTTGTTTCGTTTTTCATACCTTTTTCTTCCTCTGTCTCTGGAATTCCCAGACCCTAAGCTTTTAAAGCTTAAATTTATAATGTCCGCCGTGTGATATCCGGCTGTGTATATCACACGCCGTGTGGTATACCACACAGTGTGTCAACTTACCTTAGTCGCCTTTTACAACACCTCGGAATGAGGGTGGTATATTCTACTCACGGCTAAAATAGTCTCCATTACACATACTTGTATATTTAACGCACACTCTCTGTAAACTCTCGCATAAAAATCCATTAAAAGGCAGTCAAAGTGTTCACGTATTTGTAGCGTCGCGTCGGAGTAAACAGGCTCCAGGAAAGATATACTCTTAAACAAAGAGCTTGCCTGTATTCAACGGTGTTTTAGTTTGAAAGCAGAATTTACCTTCCGTTTTATAACATTCGTACTATTCATTTTATCGTAGAGAAGATGATTTATTCGGTCTGTCAAACCTAAGCCGAATTTTATACAAAATACAATAGAAGCACTTGAGTATACAGTAAATGTTTTCATGACTAAAACAGAGTTTCACAAATTTTACATTGCTGTATTAAATTTCATGAATTTTTCTCTCTCAATTGACTTAAAGTAGAAAACACATTATTCTCGTGCCCTTATCCCGCTCTAAGTGGGGCGGTACAACATATTTTAAATAGGTTGTCATATGATTTGGCTAGGTATTAGCCTGCCTGACGTCTTACCTTGCCTTGTCTTACCTTGTTGCTTTTTACGACACCTCCGTAAGACATGAGGGTGGTCTATTCTATTCAACCGGATACTACAAGTCACGGCGTGGCTTCTCTTAGCAGTGATTAAAATAATATTACAAGATCAGAAACAATCAAAATTGGAAAAATATAAATGACAGAAATTTTAACCTAACCTAACTTATATGATACCTAAGAGTTATTAGTGTATAATATAAGATTTAAATCAATTTTGCAAAGTAGATGTGTTTTTCAATCAAAGTAAAAGTTCATAAATAATATATATATTTATATGACATATCGAGCTAAGTTCACATTTAAATATTAAAAGATAAATAAAGAAAAAATATAATATGAAATAGTACATAAGTTTTTACCAAGTTTACTACATAAGTTTAAGAAAACTACTGAAGATAAAAATGACCTGACATATTTCTATTACTTTGCCAAGTCATGACTTATATTGTGACAGAAGTTTGAGTCACTCTTATATTGTTCCATGTTTATTTGTATATTTAAAATGTAATGTTTTAGCTCTTTTCGTGTGAAGTTGACACGACGTCTTTTATGTTAAGTGGGGTTTATAAAAGACAGTAAACAAAACGTGAAAATAATTATTACTTGGGATAGTAATCTTCTTTATACACAAAAACTTTCAAATAACAAATTTGTTAGGTACTTTATGGAATCACTAGAAAATTTTTACTAAAAATGTTCCACTCGAAAAAAAAACAAAAAATTGTTTTTTAAAAATGTTAGCCCTCGCTTCCTTCAGGTATGGTCACTGTCATCTCCTCCACGTATGTTGGTTTATTTTTTTTTTATTTGTATCTGTTAAGCTGTTCCATGTCAAGATAAAAGTAGTAACCGTGTAATAAACAATTGAAATACTATTCGACTGGCCACAACAGTGACCCTGCCTTCAGCTCCGTGGGTCGCGGCTTCGATTCCCGCAGAGACCCAATATGTAAATACAATTTGTTGATTCTTTGAGCCTAGATGCATATATTAAAGAATGTAGTTAATTTTATGTATGTTTATATTTACCCGTTGCCTGTCAAACATAACACAAGTTTTTGGGATTGACTACCGTGTGCATTAGTCAAAAAAAATTACTATTATTAGTTGTACCCGCGTCTTTGTTCACGGCTTTAATACCCACCCAATAACGTAATATATGTTTATGTAATATGTTACTGCGGCATTAGTTTGCGGTTAAGATTTAATCGTGCCAAATTTCATCAATATTCAAGCGTAATAGACAGAAAGGTTTATAATTTGAATATAAAATATCTTTATATGAGTTTATCTTGTATATATATATATAAGGAATCTCGGAAACGGCTCCAACGATTTATCTGAAATTCAGCATGTAGGTGGTTTTGGGAGAGAAAAATCAATCTAGATAAGTTTT
This sequence comes from Morpho helenor, assembly GCA_029227775.1. Lineage (NCBI taxonomy): Eukaryota > Metazoa > Arthropoda > Insecta > Lepidoptera > Nymphalidae > Morpho > Morpho helenor. Next base: position 5,014,565 of record JARGCU010000010.1, on the reverse strand, counting down.
ATTTAAAAAAAATTGTCGTTTTATCCCTGTTTTCGGATTTTTTTGAAATTTTCGTTGAATACAATCACAATTTTTCGCTGTAACGTAGTCATTGTAGTTCATTTGGGGAATGGGCGTTCTAGAGAGGTGAAAATACCTACGATCGAGCCCCACCTGTCCTATTATTTTTTAATATTTCTTTTTAATTTTTTTCAAACATTATTTTAAAAATTACCGAGCAAGGATCGGTCACCCAGGTACTATAATATATAGTATAATATGTCTAGTAGTATATAAGGTACATAAATAGTAATGGAAGGCTGATGGAACACTACGGCTCAATTATGAAATAGTTCTACACCAATACAGTAAAATAGTCAGTTTTTTCTATTAATCATAATTTTTGTCTACAGATCCGTTGCTCAGCGTACATGTACTCGATATACTTCAGAAGTCACGAGCAAGTTGCAGACGAAGAGCGACCAATTCGTACAACAATAGCGCCTTTACCGGAAACGCGGGAAGCGATAGTATATCCTATACATCGTGTATCTGACAACAGTATGTTATAATTAATATACTATTAGTACTAATTATAAGCTTTTTTTTTGTTCAAGAATTAATATGAATTAAATAATTATATTTACTTATTTCCTTCTCCGCTAGAACCTTTCAGAAGCAGTGGTGGCTTCATTAAAATTTGATGATTTAAAGAAAAAATTTTTGAATACACAATTTTTTGAATAACATATTTACAAGGGTTATATATAGAAATCGCTTAAATTGAAACAGCCTAGTCTAGAACAAACTGTAGTGTTATTGTGTCAAAATCATCTAATAATCACATTTCGTATACATAAAAATTTAACTTTAGTCTAAACATATTCGATTCAATTGAACATATTCGTATAATTATGGTTTTTACTTAGAATTGCAAATTTATATTCTCGTATTTCTTCGTGGTTGACTTAGGCCGGTTTTGTTTGTTTCTTAAGAAATTCTATATATGAAATAATACACATAAAAAGCTCTAACAATTATAAAATATTATGATATGCCAACTGAATTGAAATCACACTTAGAAGTTTTTAGACGAATTTAAGTTTTTACTACGTATTCTTCTCCAATTTCGTTGTTTATTTGTAGGATTTAAAGTTACTTTACTTTATTTTAGTTCTCTATATTTCTGCCGCAATTCTTTATTTTCTCCCTTGGTTTTACATTACATTTGTACTGCTTTACTTTTTTTAGAAGAAGAAGATTCTTTTTTTAAGAATTTATAAATCTGCGATAGGAATATGTATTCCTACCGCAGATTTATAAATTCTTCCACCGATGAAGGATTATTAAATTTTAGTAATTGATAACTTATTTAATTTACAGGTAGTAAGAACTTTCGAGGGAGTACATCAAGCAAAATTATATGGCTTATGTCATTAGTTCTAGCATATGTAGTTAGATAAAGTGAATTTAATCACTAGATAGGCACTTACTATCTGACCATGATAAAGTAAATGTACGGTTGTAGAAAACATAATTATAATAGATATATTGTAACATGGATATAATAAAATGAGAGCAAACAATTAAAACGAACCTATCTTAACTTATTAATACTTTTTCTTTTTGTTTAAAAAAATACACGGTTCGGACACATTTTGAATTACTGCAGTTATACTATATTATTTTTTTAATATAGCTTATGATTTATTATACAATATATTATTTAACATTAACTTAAAAAGAGCAATGTATGATTTCGAATTTTTATGATTTACACGTTCACGCCGACGTGACCCACCGGCGGGTCACACTTGATAGTTTTATGGGGCGACGTGACCCATCGGTGTGTTACACTTGTCAGTTCCTTGGGCCGGCGTGGTACCCACCGACGGGTCACACTTTATAGTTTTGTGGGGCGACGTGACCCATCGGTGGGTCACACTTGACAGTTCCTTGGGCCGGCGTGACCCACCGACGGGTCATAATTAACTATTCGTTTATTAACTAGTCGTCAAAAATAAATTGATTTAGTTAGAAGCCTCAATTGAAGTGATCTCGCTGTAAGCGCGTTAGAACTTGCAACTGTGTACCCCGCCCCTCGAAGCGTAATGAGATAAGATAGTTCTACCTCACGCGATAAAACGAAGAGTTTCGCCCGTCGTAAACGTGTCTAGGAAGTGTTTCAATTTTTTTAATTTAGAACGGTAATGACTTCATTATTGCAGCTGAACAGAATTATTTTTAATGCAAATATTCGAAGTTTGTATCTTGAAGTGTCTATTAATCTTAATTTTTCATAATCTTGAGAAATATATTTAATTAACATACACTTTAAACGGTTTTAGGAATTTTTAGTCATCAATTTTATTTGGTTTTTATTAGAAAATAAGCTTTTACTATTACAGCATCATGGTCAGTTAGTAGTTATTAGATATTCTTATTATACGTTGTAATATATACCAAGGATCCTGATGTCTTTACGACTGATAAATTCTTCTCTATATTGGATTGTTGATACTATGTAGTTGTGCCAACCCGAATTTATGTATTTCATTAAATGGAATACACTTGTTTATCTTACATTTATTGTTTCACTTTTATTAGCTAAATACGCGAATAAATTATGTTTTTTTAATATATATTCAATGGCTCTGTAACTCTTGGTTCTTGGTTTTGCAACGAATATAAGTCTATCCTCTATTGAATTTCAACAGCAACTGCGTCATTATTCCTCCTACTAACCTCCCACTCCATCTAACATGATATTAAACTTTACATTAATGCCTATATAAAACCAAAATTATCTATTTAATTATCAACAAATATTCTCAAAAATACTAAAAAAAAATCGATATCCAAATATTATAAATTATTTTCTTAAAAAAAATTGGTAAACCGTTTGGTATTTTGCATTACGTGACATAATAAACTTGTGAAGACATAATAAACATGCTCCTAAATTCAGATGCTATTAAGATTTAAATATTTCATAATATGTATATTTTATCTTGCTTGATATTCAACCAAGATATTATTTTGCCATTCTTTTTAAGTCTTAGCAAAATATAAATAAACTGACTCAGGTTCGTAACACAGTATAAATATATTTCTGTAAGTTTAATTTTTGGCTTGTATTTAAGATGTTATTAATTGATAACGATTAAGTTAAATTTCTGAATGTGTCGAGTTTGAACTAATTAAATTTATAGTGATATTGAGTTAGATTGGATTCGAAAGACTTGTATATGCCACAGTTCACAATTATTAATTCAGGTTGTGTTTACTATTCAAAAATTTCATTGTCTACAAAAGCTATAGACTTTTTTAAGTATAACAGTGGTTAAAGCTGCATTTAGGCGAATGCTCAATCCCGAGGTTCCAATTAGATCCCAGATTATATATTATGTTTTCAATATTAAAGGTATTGAATATAACAGTAACAGTATGATATGTAAATTTGCCGTCATGAGAGAAGAAAAAGGTTTCAGGGTCATAGGTCGTCACAAAACAATATTAATATAAACGATCTTCATTCGGTCATCCTACATATTACATTGTTAAGGCTGATTGTTCTATCACCTCTTTGTTAACGTGTCCAATCCAGACGACCGTTTTTGCGTTGAAATTTAATGTATTTAATAATATTCAACAGAAAATATATACCATGGAATATGTTAAAATATTACAATTGTAAGGTTGTACATATTGTAGAATTCGTGTTAATATATCATAAGACGATTAATTTTGTGTCGCGCATGCCAAGTGCTATTGATATAACTTTTTTGTATATGCCACCAAATCAAGCTCTGTTATATGAATTAAGAAGAATAATATATGTAAATATAACAAAATAAATAAAGTTGTATTACAAATGTATGTATTTATTTTAAATTTCATTAGTTATATTAGTAGTTTAATAAATATTTAAAAGATAAATCTTGTTCGATCTTTGCTTAATATATTGGTGGGTAGTTATACAAAACATTACTGCATCAATTTTGTTTGTCTACCGTCGCATTCAAATGGTGCGTTGACTGACACTTGCCTCGCGGACGTTCTAAGGACGTCACGTTGTCGTCTCTGTGAAGTGTGGTCATTACCAAAAGACTCTTGCCTTGTGGACGTTCTAAGGACGACACGTTGTCGTCTCTGTGAGGTGTATGTGCATTTCCAAAAGACTTTTGTCTCGCGGACGTTCTAAGGACGACACGTTGTCGTCTCTGTGAGGTGTGTGTGCATTTCTAAAAGACTCTTGTCTCGCGGACGTTCTAAGGACGACACGTTGTCGTCTCTGTACGGTGTGTGTGCATTTCCAAAAGACTCTTGTCTTGCGGAAGTTCTAAGGACGACACGTTGTCGTCTCTGTGAGGTGTGTGTGCATTTCCAAAAGACTATTGTCTTGCGGAAGTTCTAAGGACGACACGTTGTCGTCTCTGTGAGGTGTGTGTGCATTTCCAAAAGACTCTCGTCTTGCGGAAGTTCTAAGGACGACACGTTGTCGTCTCTGTGAGTTGTGTGTGCATTTCCAAAAACTACTATTGTGCCTCAATGAGTGAAAAGTGCCGCCAAGTCCACTTACAGCTGGTGCGCCATGCGTCTGGCAACAGTCCGCCCGTTCGGGGATAAAAGGTTTGTGTGGTTTTTATTACTCATTTATTTGGGCAAAGATCTGCATATCATTCACAAACATACATTTACTAGCATACTATTAACATTTTAAGATACGTATTAAGATTGATGTGACGTTAACACAATTCTAATTGATATGCAAGAAGTAACAAACAATTTTGTTTGTTATGCTTTCGCGAGCAGATCTAATTGATGCGATTTTGGCATGTAGATGATGGTAAGGATTTATACATCGTTGCATTTGATTTATGTCCACTGCAGTTTCACTGCGACGTAGATTTAACGGAGTTGTCTAGTATATAATGTGATCCATAAAGATTACTACTAACTACGCAGTATTGTGAGAACAATGCTCCTCGTTATTTAGTACTATTTGAGTTGGATAAATTGGCTATATCGCCATTAATAGTTAACTAGAAAGTGGTCGGATTATTGATATAGTGTATCGCAGAAAAACTGCCATTTCAGGATGTTCAAACTTCAAACGATATTGTGATTAAATAATGAAAAATTAATATGTTTAAAAAATTGCTTCCAACAACATTCCAAACCAATTATAGCTTCTTTACATTTAATTGATCCTATACGATTCAAAGTGCTTGTAAAAAGCTTTTTAAATGATTATTTTGATTTTATTTGCCTTGATTTAGAGGTTATTTATTATGAGTTTGCAAACATTTTCTCTTACGGCGTAACATAAAAAAGGTAAGGTATATTATTCTCTACTGTTTATTCTTATATCGTTAACATATTCTTTTTAGGTCATATATAAATAACCATTTGACCTTCCCAGTCCGTCCAGCAAAAGTAGAACGTACCTTACGTTCTAATTATTAGATCGAGTACACGCTATGTCTGATGGACGAGGGTGAAAATGTAATTACATACTGCATGACTTTGTACGGAAAATATAGTTGATACAATGTAAGGTATATTTAGGTACCAGTTTTGATGCCATGTGCAAATTTAAGAAACTATATTGTTCAATATGTCTTCAAAGTATATCTATACTTAAGTATAAAACTGAAGAGTTTGTTTTGATTTTTAACGTGCTTATCTCAAGAACTACTGGACTGATTTGAAAAATTCTTTGAGTGTAAGATATTTGAGGAATTTATCGAGGAAGGCTATAAACTATATAACAGCACGCTAAGTTGAATAGGAGAGGAGCAGCAATATAAAATATTACGAAAACGGCAAAATGTAAAGCTTTCCATGCGTGCGCTAAGTAAACGGTGAAAGTTATTCAAAAATTATGTATGTTCAATCAATTGTTTCCCTTTAAAAGTTCAAAATAAAAGTTCATGACAGCATACGAGAGTATGTATAGCTTTTAAGGTTAACCCACTTTAACCATTTTTATGGTTATCAAAATATTATATTACGGTTTTAATCTTTCCACGGGGGTGGAGCTGCTGGCGATTGCTAGTATAATTTATAGTAAGGAGCCCAATATTACCAAAATAATGGAGCGATAAAGGAAGTTATCAATCTTAAAGGAGTATAATCGACATGACAAGTGGTGTCATGCCTATAAATTATTACTTTTAAACTCATCATCATCATCATCATCATCATTTTCCTGCCCTTATCCCACTCTAAGTGGGATCGGCACAACATGTTATAAACATGCTGTCACATGATTTGGCTGCGTTTTTACGACCGGCCGCCTGCCTGACGTCAACTTACCTCAGTCGTATTTTACGACACCTCGGTAAGAAAGAGGGTGGTCTATTCTACTAATCTGGATACCATGCGGTGGGTCAACTTACCTTAGTCGCCTTTTACGACATCTCGGTAAGAAATGAGGTTGGTCTATTCTACTCAGCCGGATACCATAAATTATTACTTATAAACTGTAATAGTTAAAAAAACAGTCATAGTTTGTGTAGAGTTAAACCTAGGATTAAACTGTTTAGTGTTGATATAAGAGAACAAGGTAAAAAATTGTATTAAATATGTAAATTATGGTTCTTGAAACAAATACAATTAAAAAGGAAAAAAAAAATATATAGAAGACAATATTTTTAGGAAGGTAGGTAATATAAAGATTCTAGCAAATATCCAGGTAAATATCCATAAGATGTCAGGGCGAAAATACTTACGACATGTTCAACTTTGGCTATAAACGACATCTGCGGCTAACGGCTTAGTATAGATGTAATTTTCTCTGATTTAACAAGATGAATGTTAGCTTCGGGGCTTGATATTTGTAGAAGGGTGTAACATAAATTTCGAACTTATTACGAAAATTATTTATATGCATTTAGGTTACGTATATCTTAAATGGAATAAAGTTTTGATTGAACAACTTATATCACCAGTTGATAATTAAATAACTCTAGATACCTAGAGAAGATAGCTTTAGAATTTGACTGGCCCTTTAGCGCAGTGGGTAGTGATCCTGCCTTTAGCTCCGCGGGTCGCGGGTTCGATTCCCGCCGAGGGCCAATGTTTTCTATAAATGAATTTGTTGGCCTTTGAGGCTGGGTGTATTTAAGTATGTATTTTTAAAAAATATATAAGTATATATTTACCAGTTTTCTGTCTACCATAACACAAGTATTAAGTTACTTACTTTGGGGACGGCCGACCGTGTGTATGAGTGTCCCATATATTTATTATTATCTTATTATTATCAACCGGTGAAATATTGTTGCATATTTGCTTAATTTTAAGCTGAGCTGACAAAGAAATTGGAGAATACTAAGAACAATTAAGAATATTCCTAATATTTTAAACTTAACATTTAGAACCTAATATTAAATATTTAAACTTTAACCGTGTATGCGACAGTTAGGATTATAACTATCGTTTATAATCAAGTCAGATAAATATGTTTCATCATCACTGTTTGGACAATTTTATCTTTTGCCATGAACTTGTGAGTGTGATAAAAAGAGAGGTGTCCTAAAAGGCGATTAAAGTAAGTTAATCGACCGTGTGGTATTAGATTGAGTAGAATAGCCCATCCTTTTCCTTAACGAGGTGTCGTGAAATACGACTATGGTAAGTTGACGTCAGATAATTGGCCGGTCATAAAATATGCAGCCAAATCATGTGACAACAACATGTTGTGTCGACCCTACTTAGAGTGGTGGCAGGAGGATGATGCTATAAATATGTGAGTATAGGATGAATGGATTATTTGAATTAACACATAAGAAGTAGCGCCAGATTAGATGATTGATAGAAGATAATGGAAAAAACCCTCGAACAGACTTAGAATGGAGTAATAATTAATAATTTTCGTCTTTGTTTTTTTCTTATATAGAAATTTTACTTCATACGCCGTGTGGTATCCGGCTGAATAGAATAGTACCATCCTCATTTCTTACAGAGGTATTGTAAAAGGCGACTAAGGTAAGTTGACCCACCGTGTGGTATCCGGTTTAGTAGAATAGACCACCCTCTTTCTTACCGAGGTGTCGTAAAATACCAAAGAGGTAAGTTGACGTCAGGTAGGTGGCCGGTCGTAAAAACGCAGCCAAATCATGAGACAGCATGTTTATGACATGTTGTGCCGACCCCACTTAGAGTGTGATAAGGGCAGGAAGATGATGATAGAAATTTTACTTCATATACATGAAGATTAAATGTAGTATGTTGTAAACAATTGTTTTTACGAAAGTCCCAAATTGCGTGTGCGGTAGCCCGTAAACTATCGCCAGCGGTCAATAAAGGGATAAAAAAGAGACACCAATCGAATTTTCAAAATAGTTTTTTGTTAGGTTAGGTTAGAACACAGAAATTGTACTATATAACTAAATTTGTGGACTGCCAACTCGTCAATACTTCCTTCAATGAATATTGTTTTATAGAGTGGCGGTGATTTTAAATTAAATTTTTTGAATATCACAGCTCTATAAGAAGTATATAATAGCTTTGGTAACTTCGTTGCGGCAGTTAGGCATAAGTATAAGTTTTAAGTTAGGTATGGTCTTGCCAAGTTTAATGTTAGTCCAAAATTAATTATTCTCCTGCCCTAATCCCACTCTAAGTTCTTTCTTACTTTGTTTAATATGTTGTGATGTTATTTGACTAGGTATTTTTGGACAGACTGCCTCTCTGACGTCAACTTACCTTACTCGCCTCTTACGACACCTCGGTAAGAAATTATGGTGGTTTATTATACTGAACCGGATACCACACGGCGGGTCAACTTACCTTAGTCGCCTTTTACGACACCTCGGTAAGAAATGAATGTGGTCTGTTCTACTCAGCCGGATACATAGTCCAAAATATGCAAATATTTTATTAGTAAGGAACAATATTCATAGAAAATGTATAATACAATTTTTAATGTTTCTACAATAATAGAACGAATCAGTCGTACTTTTAAAAATCTAATACTAAGAAATATTTTTATTATCCTTATACAAACTTAGATATATTTAAGCGATTGCTTTTACTTAAATTGTTTATTTAATATAATACTAGTGGCCCGCTCCGGCTTCGCACGGGTATAAAATATATAGCCTATGTCACTCAGTAAAAAAAATGATTAAAATCTATCCAGTAGTTTTGTTTTATTCATTACTGCCCGTGGCCCACACGCGTCAAATTTGGAGTAAAACTATTCCCCTGGGGTGCCAAAGTGGTCGGCCTCCTCGTGGCGCACCCTGGGCAAGCTTAGTCTTGGCGAACGGACCACTTTGGGGTGGCCAATCCAGTTGTCCCTCTGATTAGCAGAGGGCAATCTGGCCGGGGACTCCGGGGGGGTTGGGGTGTTGTTCCTAATGAGCGACGGGTCGGGTTTGGCTTTTCTAAGTCTGGCTGGACATGGTTCGGCCACCGTCGGCGAAACCCGGAAACCCAGCAATGGGAACGGGGACCTTCGGGTTGCGAGGAAGAAAACCTCTATAAAAAATTACCCGGTGGGGGCGGAAACGCCCACCAAGGTGTTGGGGCCCCTACTTGGGGCGCGGTCTCTCCCTGTCAACCGTGACATAACAAACACGGTGGGCAGGGAGCGATCGTGGGCAGCGATGGCCTCCCTTAGCTCTGCGGAGGGGGGTGGAGGGAGGCGGCGGAGCGGTTCCACGAACTGTTGTTCTGGATCCAATCTGCTGCCGGTAAGTCCAGGTGTTAGTGACTCGCCCAAGCCCATCGTCTGCCGCCCTAACTGGGGACCTTCGGGTGTTTCGAACGGGGTATATCGAACGCCTGGCTTACAGGTCCCCGAGGCGGTCGGTGCATCTGATGCTCCCGATGCACCGGTTAGCGGAAGGGGGCTTCTCTTTCGAGGGGCCCCTACCCGGAGAAGGTGTTTGTTCTCTGGGATCAGAGCTGTCGGCGGGATGGGGGCAATATGTACAATGATACCCTGTCCTTGCCATCGGCACCGTGGTGGAGCACACAGGTCGTTTTAGTCGGTGCGAGTCCGACATAACCGCCGCCTGTACCCGTCGGGCGGCGGTACCCATGAGTTTTTTTCTGAATAAAAAAAAACAATTCCCCTTTCCCTATACCATGAAGATTCCCTGCTATCTTTGGAATATCTAAATTTATATACTACATTTTTACTTATTTACTTTTACATTTTCCCTAAGTATTTTATTTTTACAATTAATTACAGAATATCTTTATATACAACATTCACAGCTTTCTTGTCATAAAGAAAGAATCTTTATTACACACTACAAACATGTTTTATTTAGAGGTTACTCTTGATAAAGCGACATCTAGTTGGCCATGTGAAAAAAAAGTGCTATAAAACAAAGCGCGCAATCGCTATACCCTGCATTTTAAATCTGTAATATCTTCGTATGTTAAATGTTCATTTAAATTACAAATGAAGAAGAAAATGTCAATAAAATGTTATTGTGGGTTATCCATAAAAGATAGACATAATATGTATACCGTAGCGGAGTTTTCTGTAGACCTTTTCAAGGTGTACAAATACTTAGTACATTATTTTGACAAATATTGTAGGGTAGGGCCTGCGTTTGCAATGTAAACGGAAAAACATGTAATTATTTACGACATCACATTGGAAACCTCAAAAATGATAGTATTTCTTTATTCCATATTGAATATTTATAATATGTTAGATTATACATATAAACCTTTCTCTTCAATCACTCTATCTATTAAAAAACCGCATCAAAATCTGTTGCGTAATTTTCAAGATTTAAGCATACAAAGGGATATACGGACATAGGGACAGACAGAGAAAGCGACTTTGTTTTATACTATGTAGTAACGTTTAGCTATTATAACTAACGACGATATTTCTCCTTTATTCTTATGCAATAATAAAAATCAATTTTCCAAAAGTCAACTCATTTACTCTTTCTCAAAAACTACTCAATGACACATATGACAGCCGCAATGCTTTTTCATATTAATGACCAACTCTGAAGGAGGTTGTATTAAAAACATGTTGTAACAGTCGACCATCCTGAAAACATTTGCGACCCCGCAAATCTCATATGCTGACTTCTGGGAATGATTCTACCACCGATTCGGAATGCTGATTGTACTCAGAAGAATCGGCCAGAAACTCAATACTTGCTCTTTTAATCTGTTAAAGAAAACCACACATGCCATGACATGACAGGACTACGCTCACGCTTTACGCTCAACTCTTTAAGCTCACGCTTTATGCTCAACTCCTTAGGCTTTTCGCACCATAAGCATTTCGCACCTAAAGCTCACCCTCAACCACTATCATGGCATTACACAGCTCAATAAGTGGCAACCAACTCAGCAGATACACACGTAAACAGACTCGCAAATGATAACGCTCAAAGAACAATCACCACATCTAGGCAGAGTCTAGCTGACAGTCGTTGCAGATGGCCACAGTCTAGAAAACAATCGTTACAACTGGAACAAATCCAGAGAACAATTGTCATTCTAGCTGACAGTTCTATCGAACAATAGTCACGGGCGCGTCTATGGCCTCACATAGCACATCGTCACGTTGATCTTACAGAGTTAATAAACCGAATACCAATTACCATCATTAATCTCTCCAATAAAAACTCCATTTTTATTCCATAGCATCGCATATCGCAACTATCTCTCAAATTATACGAAATTCGCAGTCTCTGTGTTGTCTCAAGATATTGATCGTCATTTGTCTTTTCTTTAAACTCTTTAAATTTCCAGATATTCCTTTTGTCCGCTCTATTTGTGAGTGTAATTGTCCCATACATTTATATATTATATATTATATTTATTTAATAAATAAAAACATTTTCCCAGAATCAACCCATTTACTCTTTCTCAACAACTTAATGACACATATGCCAGCCACAATGCTTTTTCATATTAATGACCAACTCTAAGAAGGAGGTTGTATTAAAAACATGTTATAACACTATTATTTTGATAACTGTCAAATTTTTTTCCATACTAAATCAAAGACAAAATTACGTTTAGCTGTCATTTATGTTTTGTTATTCCACTGAAATTTGCGTTTTATTATTTTACTGTCATAGTCGTTTTTGTTATACCACGTTTTATAGCGACTTGACGGGATAAAATAAATGCGGTCGAACGGGATAAAAAGTATCCTATGTCCGTCTCCTGGTTCTAAGCAACCTCTCCACCAATTTTCAGCCGAATTGGTTCATCCGTTCTTGAGTTATAAATAGTGTAACTTAGACCAACTTTCTTTTATATATATAGATTATTTTGATAGTCTATATTGTTACAGTATTTATGTGACCATTAAAAAAGTTTCATTGATGAATTTTATTTGTGTAGATATTTCGATTGACTTACAAAATAGTCAATGCCTAAATTGTAATTTAAAATATTTGGTAAATTTAGAACCAAATCTCTTTAATATTTTTAAGAGTTAATCTTGTATATATGTATTTTCGATATATAACTCGACTTTGAATCTCGGAAACAGATTCAACGATTTTCGTGACATGAGGAAGGTTTTAGGAAGGAAAAATCGATTTAGCTAGGTTCCATTTAAAAAAACATATAATTGTTTTATCCCTGTTTCGGGCTCTGAAAATGTTAAATGTTAATAATATGGATATGATCTTTTTAGCTGTCATTTGTAAAGTTGTGATAGCCTAATGTCCTAATGTTTCTAGTCTACTAGACTAGAAAAGAAGGTACTAAAAAACCTAGATTCCCGCATGTCACCTAACGCTTTCTTATTTTTTGATTGCATTTTTTATATGTTTTTAATTAAATTACCGAGCAAGGCTAGGTCACCTAGGTAGGTACTTGTTTACTAGGTGCCTATGGAAAAAAGTGTTGTGAGTAATGACAACAGAAATATAATTCGACAATAATACAAGCCATTATACGAGTAATTTCCGGTTTAATAATACTATAGAAAATTGAGACAATTTAAACATAATTACTTTCTTAAATGACTTAACCGGATGTTGAACCTTGACACTGATAAAGCTGATAAAGACATGAAAAGGAGTGTATTATTGTTGTTAAATAATAATTAAAACAATCAATAATACGTAATTAGTAGAGACCACTTACAAATAGATGTATTGTATGTTGGCTTAGTTAATTTGACCCGCCGCGTGATATCCGCCTGAGTAGAATATACCACCCTCAGTTCTTACTAAGGTGTCGTAAAAGCGACTAAGGTAAGTTGACCCGCCGTGTGGTATCCGGCTGAGTACAATAAACCCACCTCTTTCTCACTGAGGTGTCGCAAAATACGACTAATGTAAGTTGATCCGCTGTGTATTATCAGGCAGAGTAGAATAGACCACCCCTTATTTCTTGTTATATTTTAATAAAGGGCTTCTAAGGTAGATTGACCCAACGTGTTTTATCCATCTGAGTAGAATAGACCATCCTAATTTCGTACCAAGGATTTACGCTAGAATATAAGCAATAGTAAAAATCAAATTCTAAATAGTCTGTATTCAAGTAAACTTGCAAACAAGTGATTTTGAATCCTCTACTACTAGTTCGGAGAACTGCTCCTATTGAGAAGAAAACAGAAGAATTTGAAACTATCCTTGTTTAAAAATTATATTTATTCTAAAACTAACTTTATTTTTCATGAACATAGCACGCAATGTTCATGGTGTATTACGCAACGATATTGAAGGGTTGAATAAGGTTGGAACAATAACCATAAACATTGATTGTGATCCATCCACCGAGATTGAGGTGGTAAGAGATTTAACACAAAGTACTGTCGGCGACAAAATATTCTCAATTTTTATAGATAGGAAATAGTTTTCAAAATGTGAATAAATATACAATTTTTAAGGCAGAAGTTTATACAATTTTGTTGACTACTCAATTTGCTCATTTGCCGGTAGAACAGCTTTGTGGTGAACTGATAAACTTCTTGTGATGGTAAGAGTCTTTGTACCTACTTACTCTAATATAAAGTGCGCTGTGACCGAATAGTACAAAGGTGTGACGTTTACCTCTCATCGAACTTGGGTACAAATCCCAGGCAAGAATGGTTTTCCAAAAACACTTATGTGTTTAATGACCATTCAAAATTCAAATAATTTATAGAATTAGGCGTTACTTTGCGAAATTCCATAGTACAACAGTTATAAAAGTTTTTTTTGCTATAATCCACGTTTGTACAGTTTGTTCTATGTTTTGCTAAGTACAGGAAGCAAAACCGTTCTCATACCTTATACAAGTACGATTAGTTAACGCACCTATCACAAGATACCACCACCAACAGCAAACTACATACATTCACTATGGAAATCTTAACGATCGTTTCGCCCCGTAACCGAAGCATCGTCAGGAGATAGGCTTCACGACAAAATCGCAAAGCGACGCATCACCCGAGGAGGCCGCAATGTATACAATTAGTTCAACCCCCATCATTAATATTGCTTGCAAACACTTGTATGTAACTGGAATTAGATTACTTGTTCTTCAATTAGGTGTCCATTGATATATTTTATTATTTCTAGTTATTTAATTCATAATTCATCAAGTGCTTTATATACCTGACGATTTCGTGGAAGCAAACTGCTAATAATAAAAATATATATGAAAATACCCAAATAAATATTTTCCTTATTACTTGTCCTGTCCTGTCAAGGATTACGTTCATTGGTCGAATTGGCGGAAGAATAGAAGTCTAATTAATTGAAGGCCAAAAAGTTTTCATTCTGTGTCTCCAATAAATAAGACGTCATAATTTATCTTGTAGCGAAAATTAAAACTGTAAACTATTATTGACTGTACAATAAGTTCTCAGCCCGAGAATTATGATGTATTGTTTATTAAGGATAGAAACATCACGTTGCTGATGTATTACTAACAACGATATCAAGGACAACGTTTCCCGATACCTAAAAGTGCAGAAAGTAGTATTTTAAATCTTTTGCAATGTATTATAGTATGTAAAAAGCTTTCAAACATTTCGTTACCAAGCAAAGAGATTTAGAGTTTACTTATTTATTATTTATTCTTGTTATTTCTGTGATATCCATATTCAATGTCCATCCTATCCTATTCTACTAATATTATAAATGCGAAAGTTTGCGAGTATGGATGTATGTTTGTTATACATATTTTTATTCAATTTATGATGATGAAATTTGGCACAATTATTTTTTATACACCGGAATAACATACAGGCTATAGAAATCCTGTAAATTCTACAGGAATAGGATGAAATTGAAAAGCGCCATATATTATCGACCTATCAGACGACAACAGTCCACGTGAACGAAGTCGTGGGTAAAAACTAGCATTCAATATATTGAAAAAAATGCCCCTATTTTCACTACAAAGTGAAAATAATAATATGCCGTTATAAAATTTATAAAGTTATTTTATGATAGGAAAAGTAATATAGTGGTAAAACTGCATACATCCACATAAGCATTTAGATTAAACAGTGACCTAGTTAAAAGTACAGATTTTTTCGACAACGTAATTATTGTGACACGGTGGTTCCACAGTCACACGAAATACTAAAATTGCACGACTCCCAAAAAAACAATTTTTGAAATCCTTTTTTTATTATTAATTTAATTGAATCTCGACAGACGTGTTCCTCAGATTTATATCGAAAGTATCCTGTCATTGAAATAGAAACAAACAATTCGTTCGTAACACAAGCATTCGTAGAATAAAATTAAAATTTGATGAGTTCGGAGATTTGAGATAAAGAACATCGTAACACAAGATTTTTATGTACAACAATGCAAATAATCGCAGAGAGTTAACAGCTTAATTTTCTTTAAATTGGTTTTTAAAATCAATTACAAAAGAAAATAAAAAATTTAGATGGGGCGGGCTAAGACTTTTTATTTCATTTTTCTAGCAATCCTGTTTTATTCTATCATTTTTGTGATTTACTTATAAAAGTCATACTTTTTTCTTCAACACACAAGTTCTTCCAATTAACGAAACTTCTGATTGAACCTTTATGTTTCCTACGTAAGTTTTCATACTGCTCTCCAAAACATATCGACAACTTCTAACTTTATATGTTAGTTATATTGAATTAATTATAAAATGGATACGAAACTACCCTGTTTCAATTATACTTAGTCAACTAGTGTGGAAGTTTTAGTGAAACGCTTTATAGTTATGAGTTTGTTTAGCGAGCACTTACTTATACTATTAATATTGTAATGCATGGTGATTTCATAATACAAATCATATCTAGTTAATAGTTTTGGATGACGATAAATTCTGTAAAAGCTTTTTATTAAATTTATAATTGTAAATTCTTTAAGTATTCGTAAATAAGGGGGGACTGACTTGTAACTCAAGAGTAACACGAGTTCTAAAGCTTCAACAACGGTAAAGTAATGGCATGTTACTGTAGGACAGTAAATAGATTATGCTGGGCATAGGCCTTCAATCCTTTGTTGATGAGAAGGATTGAAACTAAGGCCTACCACGCTGCCTCCAATGTGAACGAGATTAAACATATCCTTAGAATTCTCTAGAGATGTGCAATTCTCCTCACGATGTTTTCCTTTACCAAATAGCGTGTGATGAATTGCAATTATCAATTAGACACCTTCAGTTTTAATAGAAAAACTCATTGGTACCCGGGGTTTAATCCCGTGACACCTGCAAAGAGACGCAGGATCTCACCGCTGGGCTATCACAGCTTATGCTGGACGTCATTAAAGTGTATAATACAGAATTTATATTATATCATATATTTTAATGTGAATGTATAGTATATCACAACTGCGTAGATGACTAGAATAGACCGCCGTCATTTCTTACCGAGGTGTCGTAAATGGCGTCTAAGGTAGGTTGGCGTCAGGAAGGTGGCTGGTCGTAAAATAACTAGCTTAAACATGCTATGCCGACTTCATTTGGTGGAATAAGGACAGGAGAATGATGATATAGTATATAACGAAAGAAATCCCATCGTTGTCTCTACTGACGGGGTTCCATATTTCAAAGGATTTCTTCATTTCATTTGGTTAAAAACAAATGGGAAATTGTATTATAACTATGTATGAATATTGTTAGGAAATAAATCACCAACATCGCGTATACCCTGACGTCACGTTACAGTGAACAGTTTTATTTCACTGAAACGTGATTGATTTCACGTTTCAGTTACATTTCCTCGTCATGACGTGTCGCAATTATGAAACCAATTACGAATTTATGAAAGCTGTAGAAATTTTTTTATCATTTACACTTTGATATGGATGATGTTGATTTGAACTGTTATTTTTTTATATGTATTTAAATAAAGATATACTTTTTAATGGGACTAGAAATAAAAACCATACAGTTTACTAGAATAGTCTAAAGAATTTTAAGAAATGCTCCTGCTGCGATAGCGTCGTACCTAGAGCTCATGAAAAAGGCCCCTTATGGGCTTGAAACGCTTATACATTAACTATGAATACATTTACGATAGTTTAAATTCAAAAGTTGTAAAAAAAGTAGTTCGTGCATGCTGCCAGTGAAGATATATGGATCCAAAACGTGGTCGCTGACTATGAGCCTCAAAAAGTCTCAGAGTCGCTCAGCGAGCGATAGAGAGAGCTTGGAATATACCTACGTGATCAAATCAGAATTGAGGAGATCAGTAGAAGAACCAAAGTCATCGATATAGCGCAGCAACCAAAATAGTGTTATGTGGAAATCCCCTGAAGAGACATAGGTTCAGCACTGGACGCCCATCGGTTAAAAAAGAAGAAGATAAAGATCAGCTACGATGCACGAGTTAAGTATGAATTTCGATAAACAATTATTTGCTTAAATTATGTTACAATGTAGATTCCGCTCATGGTAATCGATATAGATTGTCGTTCTATTGAACGACTTGGCTACTCATATGTTCATATATCCCTTTTTTATTTATATAACAGGCATATAGAAACTGAACTTTAATATCTATGAACTCTTACGATTATAGGCAGGCGCACTCAGCTCAAAGTTACCTTAGAGAAAATGAAACCTTTTAGTCACAGCCGGTCTTGTAATAAACTTGAAGTCTGCTTTATTTGTAAGAAAAGTTAAATGCTCTGTTTTGATAATATTATCATGCAACAATTACAGCTTATTATTGACATGAAAAATATACCTGTACCAATAGATATAGTTCTAAGATTAATAGTACATATCAAACATTCTTTCTTTTTCATATAAACATATATTATTTCCTTGAGTCAAATTTGTAACAAAATGTGTTTCTCTTTATTTGTCCTTGTTCCAAGATACCAAATTAGATGTTTTGTTATAGGAAATTTTATTAGGCTCGCATAATATTTTGAGCAAATATGAACTCTTGCTATATCTTCAAAAAGTCAGTATAACAATTTTGAAAAAATCCCTTAATTTTTATGCCTATATTATTACTAAGAGAGAACTGTAAAAGATTTGCCTATATAACTGTAAATAGAATTATGATAATATAAAAAATTACAGCAGGTTTTATAAAAAGTTACACTTGGAATTTCTTTAAATTTCCGCTACATTATGTTTCTCAAATCTTCCTAAATCTTTATCTTTTTTTAACTCTTCTCTGCTTAGGTGATTCTTTTTCTACTAAGTTTCTCTTCAGCAGGTTAAATTAATGTCAGAGGCAGATTAATCTTGGAAATTTATTTAAAACCATAGAAGCTGACGAATTATTTTCGATCAAGCAGCGAGCAATTATCTATCTCCTGATGATGCTGGTTGCCGGCAAAACGATTGTTGAGTTTGTGAAAGTGAACGTGTGTAGTGCTTGTGTATTGCGGTGGCGGTGGTGGTTTGTGCATGTTTACTAATCCTCCACATATCATGTATGAAAACGGATTCATTATATAATTTTCTATTTACTTTATTGCGGATTATGGCGATTCTTATTACTTTTGTTTTATGGACCTCTGTAAAGTAACGCTTGATTCTATAAATTATTTATGTAGTGCTTGGGCTAGTTATATTTTTTCTTTGTCCTTTTCCCTCATCCCGAGTCAACACTCCACGATCTTCAAGCCGTTACTACAATTTGAAGGCTGTTACAAGAAATATCCAACCCTTAAGATTTTTTTAAAATTTCGCCCTTTAGCAGTATCTTATCCAGGTAAGTGGTAAGCCATCTTTTAACCCCTTATTACCCACCGGGGTTCTTTCGTGAACCACCTCTACCCTCCATGTACAATAAAGAAGATTGATTGCTGCGCTTATAAATAAAATGATGAACGTAGAAATAGGGTCGTTCACAGCAATTAGGATACACATTTTAATTAAATACAGTACGTGAGGTTATAATACGCAAACACATTTTAATTTAATCCAATTAAGTGACTGGAAAGTTGCTTAATTTATACAGAGCCCATTGAATACACCGAGTTTATCTAATATTAATACGTTGGTATATTTAAGTTTCATTAATTTTGTTTATCAACGAAGTACTAAAACGAACATTGATATTGTAAAAATCACCTAGAAGTTCTATCGCTGATGGTCTCTAGTAGTGGCCTGTTACCATTGTAATAAATAACCACAAGGCTTGGAACTACATAGTTTATTAAAACACTCCCAGATCCTCCTAAAAATTGACCACCTCGAGCGCCCGCAGCGTTCCGAATGACCTTACAAGATCTTCGTCTTACCATTTGTTGCATTGGTAGTTATAGTATCACAGGAATTTATCTAAATATGTCTAGGTTTCCTAACAATGTATTTCACCAAAAAGCATATAATAAATCGCAAATATCAATTAAATTCATAAGTTTTTGAATAGAAAACTCATTTGTTCCTACCTGGGGTTTGAATCCATGGCCCCTTTGAGGAACACGGTCTCAAACCGTATAAGCTATCACAGCTAATTGATTGTCTTTGAGATTAATAAAAATCAAACTTCCACTATAATAGTTAAATAAAATAAATAAGTAAGTAGTTATAGTTTATGTCCGTGACGTCATCTGCTGGGCGTCATCTAAAAATCAGTGCAGAATGTCTTAATTTGGACATTCAGCTCATACTAAGATGAAGGCCTATTCAGATCTACGTAACGAAGGTAATAGACATTAAGTTTAATGATAATAGGTAGTATATAACTAGATTTATTTGTTTTTTCTGTTACATTTGGTACATAGAGTTGAATAAATTCTTCTTCATTTCATTTCATTTCATATAATTCTATTTCATTCCATTTCATTCCATTGCATTCCATTCCATTCCATTCCGTTTCGTTCCGTTCCGTTCCGTTCCGTTCCGTTCCGTTCCGTTCCGTTCCGTTCCGTTCCGTTCCGTTCCGTTCCGTTCCGTTCCGTTCCGTTCCGTTCCGTTCCGTTCCGTTCCGTTCCGTTCCGTTCCGTTCCGTTCCGTTCCGTTCCGTTCCGTTCCATTCCCGATTCAATTCCCGATTCAATTCCCGATTCAATTCCCGATTCAATTCCCGATTCAATTCCCGATTCAATTCCCGATTCAATTCCCGATTAAATTACCGATTAAATTCCCGATTAAATTCCCGATTAAATTCCCGATTAAATTCCCGATTAAATTCCCGATTAAATTCCCGATTAAATTCCCGATTAACTTCCCGATTCAATTCCCGATTCAATTCCCGATTCAATTCCCGATTCAATTCCCGATTCAATTCCCGATTCAAATCCAAATTCAAATTCAAATTCAAATTCAAATTCAAATTCAAATTCAAAATATTCTTTATTCAAATTCAAAATATTCTTTATTCAAATAAACTTGTAAACAAGTGCTTCAACTCTACCGTACAATTCAATTCAATTCGATTCGATTCGATTCGATTCGATTCGATTCGATTCGATTCGATTCGATTCGATTCGATTCGATTCGATTCGATTCGATTCGATTCGAATCGATTCGATTCAGATTCGATTCGATTCGATTCAGATTCGATTCAGATTCGATTCAGATTCGATTCAGATTCGATTCAGATTCGATTCAGATTCGATTCAGATTCGATTCAGATTCGATTCAGATTCGATTCAGATTCGATTCAGATTCGATTCAGATTCGATTCAGATTCGATTCAGATTCGATTCAGATTCGATTCAGATTCGATTCAGATTCGATTCAGATTCGATTCAGATTCGATTCAGATTCGATTCAGATTCGATTCAGATTCGATTCAGATTCGATTCAGATTCGATTCAGATTCGATTCAGATTCGATTCAAATTCAAATTCCCAACTCGACTCCCAACTCGACTCCCAACTCGACTCCCAACTCGACTCCCAACTCGACTCCAAACTCGACTCCCAACTCGACTCCATACTCGACTCCCAACTCGACTCCCAACTCGACTCCCAACTCGCCTCCAAACTCGACTCCAAACTCGACTCCAAACTCGACTCCAAACTCGACTCCAAACTCGACTCCAAACTCGACTCCATACTCGACTCCCAACTCGACTCCCAACTCGACTCCCAACTCGACTCCCAACTCGACTCCCAACTCGCCTCCCAACTCGACTCCCAACTCGACTCCCAACTCGACTCCCAACTGGACTCCCAACTCAACTGCCAACTCAACTCCCAACTCAACTCCCAACTCAACTCCATAAGCTTGCGGTTCCTGCTTTGCGCCTTGCAAAAGTGCGTAACTCGTTTGTGGGTTTTAGTATAAGATTCTATAATAAAATTCCGCAATCAATTTCATCACTGCCATTACAGCAGTTTAACAAAGTTCAAAGAGAGCTATATCCACACATTCTTATCTATAAATAATCTTCAAGAGTATAGTAGGCTTTCTGTATCAGCCTCTTTTTAACAGTGTTTTTAAACTGCTGTAATGGCAGTGTTGAAATTGATTGCGGAATTTTATTATAGAATCTTATACCAAAACCCACAATCGAGTTACGCACTTTTGCAAGGCGCAAAGCAGGAACCGCAAGCTTATGTCGGTTCCTGCTTTGTCTATTGTACACATCACCTATCGTTTTATAATTCTTTATATTTTTATGTACATAAATCAAATTGCTTAAAATATACTGTGAAGCAAATGTAAGAATACCTGTTTCCTTAAACTTCTCTCGCAGGGAATCACGCGGTTTTAAATTATAAATGCCACGTATAGCTCTCTTTTGTAAAACAAAATTTTTTTCACTACCCGCGCATTTACCCCATAGCAATATTCCATAGGACATAATGCTATGGAAGTAGGCAAAATAAACAAGTTTTGCTGTTTCAACATCTGTTAATTGTCTTATCTTTCGAACAGCGTAGGCCGCTGAACTCAGTTTCCCTGCAAGAGTTGTTACGTGTGTGCTCCATTGGAGTTTTGTATCCAGAGATACTCCCAAAAATACAGTTGAATTATCTGTTTTTAGTGGTACATTATTTAAAGAGAGCCTATTTGCTGTTTTTGCAGCATTAGGTAATGAAAATTCTATACATTTAGTTTTATTTGAGTTCAGTACCAAATTATTTAGCCTGAACCAATGAGCTACTTGCGATAAACCCCTGTTTACTTTGTCAAAATTATCGTCATTTCTATTAACTTTAAAAATTAATGATGTATCATCTGCAAACAGTACAATATCGCAATTCAATTCAATTCAATTCGATTCAATTCGATTCAATTCGATTCAATTCGATTCAAATTCGATTCAAATTCAAATTCCCAACTCGACTCCCAACTCGACTCCCAACTCGACTCCCAACTCGACTCCCAACTCGACTCCCAACTCGACTGCCAACTCGACTCCCAACTCGACCGCCAACTCGACTGCCAACTCGACTCCCAACTCGACTCCCAACTCGACTCCCAACTCGACTCCCAACTCGACTCCCAACTCGACTCCCAACTCGACTGCCAACTCGACTCCCAACTCGACCGCCAACTCGACTGCCAACTCGACTCCCAACTCGACTCCCAACTCGACTCCCAACTCGACTCCCAACTCGACCCCCAACTCGACTGCCAACTCGACTCCCAACTCGACTGCCAACTCGACTGCCAACTCGACTGCCAACTCGACTGCCAACTCGACTGCCAACTCGACTGCCAACTCGACTGCCAACTCGACTGCCAACTCGACTGCCAACTCGACTGCCAACTCGACTGCCAACTCGACTGCCAACTCGACTGCCAACTCGACTGCCAACTCGACTGCCAACTCGACTGCCAACTCGACTGCCAACTCGACAGCCAACTCGACTGCCAACTCGACTGCCAACTCGACTCCCAACTCGACTGCCAACTCGACTGCCAACTCGACTCCCAACTCGACTCCCAACTCGACTCCCAACTCGACTCCCAACTCGACTGCCAACTCGACTGCCAACTCGACTCCCAACTCGACTCCCAACTCGACTCCCAACTCGACTGCCAACTCGACTCCCAACTCGACTGCCAACTCGACTGCCAACTCGACTGCCAACTCGACTGCCAACTCGACTGCCAACTCGACTGCCAACTCGACTGCCAACTCGACTGCCAACTCGACTGCCAACTCGACTGCCAACTCGACTGCCAACTCGACTGCCAACTCGACTGCCAACTCGACTGCCAACTCGACAGCCAACTCGACTGCCAACTCGACTCCAAACTCGACTCCAAACTCGACTCCAAACTCGACTCCAAACTCGACTCCAAACTCGACTCCAAACTCGACTCCAAACTCGACTCCAAACTCGACTCCAAACTCGACTCCAAACTCGACTCCAAACTCGACTCCAAACTCGACTCCAAACTCGACTCCATACTCGACTCCCAACTCGACTCCCAACTCGACTCCCAACTCGACTCCCAACTCGACTCCCAACTCGCCTCCAAACTCGACTCCCAACTCGACTCCCAACTCGACTCCCAACTCGACTCCCAACTCGACTCCCAACTCGACTCCCAACTCGACTCCCAACTCAACTCCCAACTCAACTCCCAACTCAACTCCATAAGCTTGCGGTTCCTGCTTTGCGCCTTGCAAAAGTGCGTAACTCGTTTGTGGGTTTTGGTATAAGATTCTATAATAAAATTCCGCAATCAATTTCATCACTGCCATTACAGCAGTTTAACAAAGTTCAAAGAGAGCTATATCCACACATTCTTATCTTCTAAATAATCTTCAAGAGTATAGTAGGCTTTCTGTATCAGCCTCTTTTTAACAGTGTTTTTAAACTGCTGTAATGGCAGTGTTGAAATTGATTGCGGAATTTTATTATAGAATCTTATACCAAAACCCACAATCGAGTTACGCACTTTTGCAAGGCGCAAAGCAGGAACCGCAAGCTTATGTCGGTTCCTGCTTTGTCTATTGTACACATCACCTATCGTTTTATAATTCTTTATATTTTTATGTACATAAATCAAATTGCTTAAAATATACTGTGAAGCAAATGTAAGAATACCTGTTTCCTTAAACTTCTCTCGCAGGGAATCACGCGGTTTTAAATTATAAATGCCACGTATAGCTCTCTTTTGTAAAACAAAATTTTTTTCACTACCCGCGCATTTACCCCATAGCAATATTCCATAGGACATAATGCTATGGAAGTAGGCAAAATAAACAAGTTTTGCTGTTTCAACATCTGTTAATTGTCTTATCTTTCGAACAGCGTAGGCCGCTGAACTCAGTTTCCCTGCAAGAGTTGTTACGTGTGTGCTCCATTGGAGTTTTGTATCCAGAGATACTCCCAAAAATACAGTTGAATTATCTGTTTTTAGTGGTACATTATTTAAAGAGAGCCTATTTGCTGTTTTTGCAGCATTAGGTAATGAAAATTCTATACATTTAGTTTTATTTGAGTTCAGTACCAAATTATTTAGCCTGAACCAATGAGCTACTTGCGATAAACCCCTGTTTACTTTGTCAAAATTATCGTCATTTCTATTAACTTTAAAAATTAATGATGTATCATCTGCAAACAGTACAATATCGCAATTCAATTCAATTCAATTCGATTCAATTCGATTCAATTCGATTCAATTCGATTCAATTCGATTCAATTCGATTCAATTCGATTCAATTCGATTCAATTCGATTCAATTCGATTCAATTCGATTCAATTCGATTCAATTCGATTCAGATTCGATTCAGATTCGATTCAGATTCGATTCAGATTCGATTCAGATTCGATTCAGATTCGATTCAGATTCGATTCAGATTCGATTCAGATTCGATTCAGATTCGATTCAGATTCGATTCAGATTCGATTCAGATTCGATTCAGATTCGACTCAGATTCGATTCAGATTCGATTCAGATTCGATTCAGATTCGATTCAGATTCGATTCAATTTCGATTCAGATTCGATTCAGATTCGATTCAGATTCGATTCAATTCGATTCAATTCGATTCAATTCGATTCAGATTCGATTCAGATTCGATTCAGATTCGATTCAGATTCGATTCAGATTCGATTCAGATTCGATTCAGATTCGATTCAGATTCGATTCAGATTCGATTCAGATTCGTTTCAGATTCGATTCAGATTCGATTCAGATTCGATTCAGATTCGATTCAGATTCGATTTAGATTCGATTCAGATTCGATTCAGATTCGATTCAGATTCGATTCAGATTCGATTCAGATTCGATTCAGATTCGATTCAGATTCGATTCATATTCGATTCAGATTCGATTCAGATTCGATTCAGATTCGATTCAGATTCGATTCAGATTCAAATTCCCAACTCGACTCCCAACTCGACTCCCAACTCGACTCCCAACTCGACTCCCAACTCGACTCCCAACTCGACTGCCAACTCGACTGCCAACTCGACTGCCAACTCGACTGCCAACTCGACTGCCAACTCGACTGCCAACTCGACTGCCAACTCGACTGCCAACTCGACAGCCAACTCGACTGCCAACTCGACTGCCAACTCGACTGCCAACTCGACAGCCAACTCGACTGCCAACTCGACTGCCAACTCGACTGCCAACTCGACTCTAAACTCGACTCCAAACTCGACTCCAAACTCGACTCCAAACTCGACTCCAAACTCGACTCCAAACTCGACTCCAAACTCGACTCCAAACTCGACTCCAAACTCGACTCCAAACTCGACTCCAAACTCGACTCCATACTCGACTCCCAACTCGACTCACAACTCGACTCCCAACTCGACTCCCAACTCGCCTCCAAACTCGACTCCCAACTCGACTCCCAACTCGACTCCCAACTCGACTCCCAACTCGACTCCCAACTCGACTCCAAACTCAACTCCAAACTCAACTCCAAACTCAACTCCAAACTCAACTTTCAATTCAATTCGATTCAATTCGATTCAATTCGATTCAATTCGATTCAATTCGATTCAATTCGATTCAATTCGATTCAATTCGATTCAATTCGATTCAGATTCGATTCAGATTCGATTCAATTCGATTCAGATTCGATTCAGATTCGATTCAGATTCGATTCAGATTCGATTCAGATTCGATTCAGATTCGATTCAGATTCGATTCAGATTCGATTCAGATTCGATTCAGATTCGATTCAATTCGATTCAATTCGATTCAATTCGATTCAGATTCGATTCAGATTCGATTCAGATTCGATTCAGATTCGATTCAGATTCGATTCAGATTCGATTCAGATTCGATTCAGATTCGATTCAGATTCGATTCAGATTCGATTCAGATTCGATTCAGATTCGATTCAGATTCGATTCAGGTTCGATTCAGATTCGATTCAGATTCGATTCAGATTCGATTCAGATTCGATTCAGATTCGATTCAGATTCGATTCAGATTCGATTCAGATTCGATTCAGATTCGATTCAGATTCGATTCAGATTCGATACAGATTCGATTCAGATTCGATTCAGATTCGATTCAGATTCGATACAGATTCGATTCAGATTCGATTCAGATTCGATTCAGATTCGATTCAGATTCGATTCAGATTCGATTCAGATTCGATTCAGATTCAAATTCCCAACTCGACTCCCAACTCGACTCCCAACTCGACTCCCAACTCGACTCCCAACTCGACTCCCAACTCGACTGCCAACTCGACTGCCAACTCGACTGCCAACTCGACTGCCAACTCGACTGCCAACTCGACTGCCAACTCGACTGCCAACTCGACTGCCAACTCGACTGCCAACTCGACTGCCAACTCGACAGCCAACTCGACTGCCAACTCGACTGCCAACTCGACTGCCAACTCGACTGCCAACTCGACTCCAAACTCGACTCCAAACTCGACTCCAAACTCGACTCCAAACTCGACTCCAAACTCGACTCCAAACTCGACTCCAAACTCGACTCCAAACTCGACTCCAAACTCGACTCTAAACTCGACTCCAAACTCGACTCCAAACTCGACTCCAAACACACAACTCCAAACACAACTCCAAACACAACTCCAAACACAACTCCAAACACAACTCCAAACACAACTCCAAACACAACTCCAAACACACAACTCCAAACACAACTCCAAACACAACTCCAAACACAACTCCAAACACAACTCCAAACACAACTCCAAACACAACTCCAAACACAACTCCAAACACAACTCCAAACTCAACTCCAAACTCAACTCCAAACTCAACTCCAAACTCAACTCCAAACTCAACTCCAAACTCAACTCCAAACACAACTCCAAACACAACTCCAAACACAACTCCAAACACAACTCCAAACACAACTCCAAACACAACTCCAAACACAACTCCAAACACAACTCCAAACACAACTCCAAACACAACTCCAAACACAACTCCAAACACAACTCCAAACACAACTCCAAACACAACTCCAAACACAACTCCAAACACAACTCCAAACTCAACTCCAAACTCAACTCCAAACTCAACTCCAAACTCAACTCCAAACTCAACTCCAAACTCAACTCCAAACTCAACTCCAAACTCAACTCCAAACTCAACTCCAAACTCAACTCCAAACACAACTCCAAACACAACTCCAAACACAGCTCCAAACACAGCTCCAAACACAGCTCCAAACACAACTCCAAACACAACTCCAAACACAACTCCAAACACAACTCCAAACACAACTCCAAACACAACTCCAAACACAACTCCAAACACAACTCCAAACACAACTCCAAACACAACTCCAAACACAACTCCAAACACAACTCCAAACACAACTCCAAACACAACTCCAAACACAACTCCAAACACAACTCCAAACACAACTCCAAACACAACTCCAAACACAACTCCAAACACAACTCCAAACACAACTCCAAACACAACTCCAAACTCAACTCCAAACTCAACTCCAAACTCAACTCCAAACTCAACTCCAAACTCAACTCCAAACTCAACTCCAAACTCAACTCCAAACTCAACTCCAAACTCAACTCCAAACTCAACTCCAAACTCAACTCCAAACTCAACTCCAAACTCAACTCCAAACTCAACTTTCAATTCAATTCAATTCAATTCGATTCAATTCGATTCAATTCGATTCAAATCGATTCAATTCGATTCAATTCGATTCAATTCGATTCAATTCGATTCAATTCGATTCAATTCGATTCAATTCGATTCAATTCGATTCAATTCGATTCAATTCGATTCAATTCGATTCAATTCGATTCAATTCGATTCAAATCGATTCAATTCGATTCAATTCGATTCAATTCGATTCAATTCGATTCAATTCGATTCAATTCGATTCAATTCGATTCAATTCGATTCAATTCGATTCAATTCGATTCAATTCGATTCAATTCGATTCAATTCGATTCAATTCGATTCAATTCGATTCAATTCGATTCAATTCGATTCAATTCGATTCAATTCGATTCAATTCGATTCAATTCGATTCAGATTCGATTCAGATTCGATTCAGATTCGATTCAGATTCGATTCAGATTCGATTCAGATTCGATTCAGATTCGATTCAGATTCGATTCAGATTCGATTCAGATTCGATTCAGATTCGATTCAGATTCGATTCAGATTCGATTCAGATTCGATTCAGATTCGATTCAGATTCGATTCAGATTCGATTCAGATTCGATTCAGATTCGATTCAGATTCGATTCAGATTCGATTCAGATTCGATTCAGATTCGATTCAGATTCGATTCAGATTCGATTCAGATTCGATTCAGATTCGATTCAGATTCGATTCAGATTCGATTCAGATTCGATTCAGATTCGATTCAGATTCGATTCAGATTCGATTCAGATTCGATTCAGATTCGATTCAGATTCGATTCAGATTCGATTCAGATTCGATTCAGATTCGATTCAGATTCGATTCAGATTCGATTCAGATTCGATTCAGATTCGATTCAGATTCGATTCAGATTCGATTCAGATTCGATTCAGATTCGATTCAGATTCGATTCAGATTCGATTCAGATTCGATTCAATTCGATTCAATTCGATTCAATTCGATTCAATTCGATTCAATTCGATTCAATTCGATTCAATTCGATTCAGATTCGATTCAGATTCGATTCAATTCGATTCAGATTCGATTCAGATTCGATTCAGATTCGATTCAGATTCGATTCAGATTCGATTCAGATTCGATTCAGATTCGATTCAGATTCGATTCAGATTCGATTCAGATTCGATTCAGATTCGATTCAGATTCGATTCAGATTCGATTCAGATTCGATTCAGATTCGATTCAGATTCGATTCAGATTCGATTCAGATTCGATTCAGATTCGATTCAGATTCGATTCAGATTCGATTCAGATTCGATTCAGAGTCGATTCAGATTCGATTCAGATTCGATTCAGATTCGATTCAGATTCGATTCAGATTCGATTCAGATTCGATTCAGATTCGATTCAGATTCGATTCAGATTCGATTCAGATTCGATTCAGATTCGATTCAGATTCGATTCAGATTCGATTCAGATTCGATTCAGATTCGATTCAGATTCGATTCAGATTCGATTCAGATTCGATTCAAATTCGATTCAAATTCGATTCAAATTCAAATTCCCAACTCGACTCCCAACTCGACTCCCAACTCGACTCCCAACTCGACTCCCAACTCGACTCCCAACTCGACTGCCAACTCGACTGCCAACTCGACTGCCAACTCGACTGCCAACTCGACTGCCAACTCGACTGCCAACTCGACTGCCAACTCGACTGCCAACTCGACTGCCAACTTGACTGCCAACTCGACTGCCAACTCGACTGCCAACTCGACAGCCAACTCGACTGCCAACTCGACTGCCAACTCGACTGCCAACTCGACTGCCAACTCGACTCCAAACTCGACTCCAAACTCGACTCCAAACTCGACTCCAAACTCGACTCCAAACTGGACTCCAAACTCGACTCCAAACTCGACTCCAAACTCAACTCCAAACTCAACTCCAAACTCAACTCCAAACTCAACTCCAAACACAACTCCAAACACAACTCCAAACACAACTCCAAACACAACTCCAAACACAACTCCAAACACAACTCCAAACACAACTCCAAACACAACTCCAAACACAACTCCAAACACAACTCCAAACACAACTCCAAACACAACTCCAAACACAACTCCAAACACAACTCCAAACACAACTCCAAACACAACTCCAAACACAACTCCAAACACAACTCCAAACACAACTCCAAACACAACTCCAAACACAACTCCAAACACAACTCCAAACACAACTGCAAACACAACTGCAAACACAACTCCAAACACAACTCCAAACACAACTCCAAACACAACTCCAAACACAACTCCAAACACAACTCCAAACTCAACTCCAAACTCAACTCCAAACTCAACTCCAAACTCAACTCCAAACTCAACTCCAAACTCAACTCCAAACTCAACTCCAAACTCAACTCCAAACTCAACTCCAAACTCAACTCCAAACTCAACTCCAAACTCAACTCCAAACTCAACTCCAAACTCAACTCCAAACTCAACTCCAAACTCAACTCCAAACTCAACTCCAAACTCAACTCCAAACTCAACTCCAAACTCAACTCCAAACTCAACTCCAAACTCAACTCCAAACTCAACTCCAAACTCAACTCCAAACTCAACTCCAAACTCAACTCCAAACTCAACTCCAAACTCAACTCCAAACTCAACTCCAAACTCAACTCCAAACTCAAATCCAAATTCAAATCCAAATTCAAATATTCTTTATTCAAATAAACTTGTAAACGAGTGCTTTTGAATCGTCAACTCTACCGCTGGTTCGGAAAGCTGTTCCTACCGAGAAGAGCCAGCAAGAAACTCGGCGGTTGCTCTTTTAAAAATATAATTCTTAATATTATTTATATTAAGTCGTTACTGTCTTGTACAGGTTCAAAGAGAGCTATATCCACACATTCTTATCTTCGAAATAATCTTCAAGAGTATAGTAGGCTTTCTGTATCAGCCTCTTTTTAACAGTGTTTTTAAACTGCTGTAATGGCAGTGATGAAATTGATTGCGGAATTTTATTATAGAATCTTATACCAAAACCCACAAACGAGTTACGCACTTTTGCAAGGCGCAAAGCAGGAACCGCAAGCTTATGTCTGTTCCTGCTTTGTCTATTGCAGACATCACCTATCGTTTTATAATTCTTTATATTTTTATGTACATAAATTAAATTGCTTAAAATATACTGTGAAGCAAATGTAAGAATACCTGTTTCCTTAAACTTCTCTCGCAGGGAATCACGCGGTTTTAAATTATAAATGCCACGTATAGCTCTCTTTTGTAAAACAAAATTTTTTTCACTATCCGCGCATTTACCCCATAGCAATATTCCATAGGACATAATGCTATGGAAGTAGGCAAAATAAACAAGTTTTACTGTTTCAACATCTGTTAATTGTCTTATCTTTCGAACAGCGTAGGCCGCTGAACTCAGTTTCCCTGTAAGAGTTGTTACGTGTGTGCTCCATTGGAGTTTTGTATCCAGGGATACTCCCAAAAATACAGTTGAATTATCTGTTTTTAGTGGTACATTATTCAAAGAGAGCCTATTTGCTGTTTTTGTAGCATTAGGTAATGCAAATTCTATACATTTAGTTTTATTTGAGTTCAGTACCAAATTATTTAGCCTGAACCAATGAGCTACTTGCGATAAACCCCTGTTTACTTCGTCAAAATTATCGTCATTTCTATTAACTTTAAAAATTAATGATGTATCATCTGCAAACAGTACAATATCGCAAATATTATGAATAAAATATGGCAAATCATTTATATAAACTAAAAACAGAAATTCAATTCCATTCAATTCCATTCAATTCAATTCAATTCAATTCAATTCAATTCATTTCAATTCAATTCAATTCAGTTCAGTTCAGTTCAGTTCAGTTCAGTTCAAATTCAAATTCAATTCAAATTCAATTCAAATTCAATTCAAATTCAATTCAAATTCAATTCAAATTCAATTCAAATTCAATTCAAATTCAATTCAAATTCAATTCAAATTCAATTCAAATTCAATTCAAATTCAATTCAAATTCAATTCGAATTCAATTCGAATTCAATTCGAATTCAATTCAAATTCAATTCAAATTCAATTCAAATTCAATTCAAATTCAATTCAAATTCAATTCAAATTCAATTCAAATTCAATTCAAATTCAATTCAAATTCAATTCAAATTCAATTCAAATTCAATTCAAATTCAATTCAAATTCAATTCAAATTCAATTCAAATTCAATTCAAATTCAATTCAAATTCAATTCAAATTCAATTCAAATTCAATTCAAATTCAATTCAAATTCAATTCAAATTCAATTCAAATTCAATTCAAATTCAATTCAAATTCAATTCAAATTCAATTCAAATTCAATTCAAATTCAATTCAAATTCAATTCAAATTCAATTCAAATTCAATCCAAATTCAATTCCAAATTCATTTCCAAATTCAATTCCAAATTCAATTCCAAATTCAATTCAAATTCAAATAAACTTGTTAACAAGATGTTCAAAGAGAGCTATATCCACACATTCTTATCTTCTAAATAATCTTCAAGAGTATAGTAGGCTTTCTGTATCAGCCTCTTTTTAACAGTGTTTTTAAACTGCTGTAATGGCAGTGTTGAAATTGATTGCGGAATTTTATTATAGAATCTTATACCAAAACCCACAAACGAGTTACGCACTTTTGCAAGGCGCAAAGCAGGAACCGCAAGCTTATGTCGGTTCCTGCTTTGTCTATTGTACACATCACCTATCGTTTTATTATTCTTTCAATTCAAATTCAATTCAATTCAAATTCAATTCAAATTCAATTCAAATTCAATTCAAATTTAATTCAAATTCAATTCAAATTCAATTCAAATTCAATTCAAATTCAATTCAAATTCAATTCAAATTCAATTCAAATTCAATTCAAATTCAATTCAAATTCAATTCAAATTCAATTCAAATTCAATTCAAATTCAATTCAAATTCAATTCAAATTCAATTCAAATTCAATTCAAATTCAATTCAAATTCAATTCAAATTCAATTCAAATTCAATTCAAATTCAATTCAAATTCAATTCAAATTCAATTCAAATTCAATTCAAATTCAATTCAAATTCAATTCAAATTCAATTCAAATTCAATTCAAATTCAATTCAAATTCAATTCAAATTCAATTCAAATTCAATTCAAATTCAATTCAAATTCAATTCAAATTCAATTCAAATTCAATTCAAATTCAATTCAAATTCAATTCAAATTCAATTCAAATTCAATTCAAATTCAATTCAAATTCAATTCAAATTCAATTCAAATTCAATTCAAATTCAATTCAAATTCAATTCAAATTCAATTCAAATTCAATTCAAAT
Organism: Morpho helenor; assembly: GCA_029227775.1. Lineage (NCBI taxonomy): Eukaryota > Metazoa > Arthropoda > Insecta > Lepidoptera > Nymphalidae > Morpho > Morpho helenor. The sequence goes on along the minus strand of JARGCU010000010.1, from coordinate 4,980,867 downwards.
TCAATTCAAATTCAATTCAAATTCAATTCAAATTCAATTCAAATTCAATTCAAATTCAATTCAAATTCAATTCAAATTCAATTCAAATTCAATTCAAATTCAATTCAAATTCAATTCAAATTCAATTCAAATTCAATTCAAATTCAATTCAAATTCAATTCAAATTCAATTCAAATTCAATTCAAATTCAATTCAAATTCAATTCAAATTCAATTCAAATTCAATTCAAATTCAATTCAAATTCAATTCAAATTCAATTCAAATTCAATTCAAATTCAATTCAAATTCAATTCAAATTCAATTCAAATTCAATTCAAATTCAATTCAAATTCAATTCAAATTCAATTCAAATTCAATTCAAATTCAATTCAAATTCAATTCAAATTCAATTCAAATTCAATTCAAATTCAATTCAAATTCAATTCAAATTCAATTCAAATTCAATTCAAATTCAATTCAAATTCAATTCAAATTCAATTCAAATTCAATTCAAATTCAATTCAAATTCAATTCAAATTCAATTCAAATTCAATTCAAATTCAATTCAAATTCAATTCAAATTCAATTCCAAATTCAAATAAACTTGTTAACAAGATGTTCAAAGAGAGCTATATCCACACATTCTTATCTTCTAAATAATCTTCAAGAGTATAGTAGGCTTTCTGTATCAGCCTCTTTTTAACAGTGTTTTTAAACTGCTGTAATGGCAGTGTTGAAATTGATTGCGGAATTTTATTATAGAATCTTATACCAAAACCCACAAACGAGTTACGCACTTTTGCAAGGCGCAAAGCAGGAACCGCAAGCTTATGTCGGTTCCTGCTTTGTCTATTGTACACATCACCTATCGTTTTATTATTCTTTCAATTCAAATTCAATTCAATTCAAATTCAATTCAAATTCAATTCAAATTCAATTCAAATTCAATTCAAATTCAATTCAAATTTAATTCAAATTCAATTCAAATTCAATTCAAATTCAATCCAAATTCAATCCAAATTCAATTCAAATTCAATTCAAATTCAATTCAAATTCAATTCAAATTCAATTCAAATTCAATTCAAATTCAATTCAAATTCAATCCAAATTTAATTCAAATTCAATTCAAATTCAATTCAAATTCAATTCAAATTCAATTCAAATTCAATTCAAATTCAATTCAAATTCAATTCAAATTCAATTCAAATTCAATTCAAATTCAATTCAAGTTCAATTCAAGTTCAATTCAAGTTCAATTCAAGTTCAATTCAAGTTCAATTCAAGTTCAATTCAAGTTCAATTCAAGTTCAATTCAAGTTCAATTCAAGTTCAATTCAAATTCAATTCAAATTCAATTCAAATTCAATTCAAATTCAAATTCAATTCAAAATCAATTCAAATTCAAATTCAATTCAAATTCAATTCAAATTCAATTCAGATTCAATTCAGATTCAATTCAGATTCAATTCAGATTCAATTCAAATTCAATTCAAATTCAATTCAAATTCAAATTCAATTCAAATTCAATTCAAATTCAATTCAAATTCAATTCAAATTCTATTCATTTCATTTCTATCACTAGCTTAAAAAATATATCGCACAACTTTTGACCACTGCAGAAGCAAGACTACTTGAAGCATTGTTACAAATTCTATTGTTTTAAGAGTAGATTTGCTGTTTTCACATTGATGCCCCCTGTTTTTTGTTTTATTCCTAACTGTTCTTTATCATGTTCAGCGCCATCTATTACACTGTGCAAATGTTTTCTGACAACCACTATATTTAAGTGGCTTAGGCATAGTATAGGCTGAACGGCAAAAAAGCTCTATTGAAACATTATCGTTGCAAGAAATATACGTCAGTGGTTTGTACTAATTTTTATAACAAAATTAAGTAATTTTACAACGAATGCCCATAACAATGAAGTAATTACAATATCTGGTACATTTTGTGTATGTAATTTAAAGTTAATTATTGGCAACATATAACTAAGACCATATTTAGTTAAATATTGTCTTTGTAGAATGTAAGTAATGTTGGTTAAGCTCAATCAATAAAATTAAAATAAAACAATATACATTTACTATTCTCCAGTTTGAACGTACTATAACGTATTTTTACTTTTCAATTAAAATCCTAAAAAGGTCAATTTTCGTATATTAAAATCAAACTGAAACCTTTTGTATTTTTACTTTTACCTTTCACTTTTACCTCTTACGTTTTGTGTCGGCTTGAATATCAAAATGCAAATTAACTGCCTGCCTAATATTGTAAAGGTTTCCTTTCTTTTCCCTCCAGTTGAAAGAGTTTTGGAGCATTGTATTAAGCCATAAAATCTCTGCTTTGCAAACGAACCTGATAAAATTTATTATTTACATCAATACTTTCGTTTTCTCGCTTAATTGTTCTAAATCTAAAATTAAGTCATTAATTAATTAAAGTTCTTCTTCTTCGTTTCTAAATTAAATCGGAGATAGTACAAAAATTTCCGATTATTAAAATAAAACTAGACAGAACGATATCTCTCATTTCAGCTCGTATCATAATAAATATTATTATGTTAATCCTCGGTAATATTTTCTTCATAGTGATTGGGATGAACAGCTCCATTAATTTTCAAAATATTAAGGATTTATTTTCACTAAGTTCTATACATACACATATATAAACGCCAAATTACGTAAATTTCAATTTCTTCCGTTTGTATCTTTAAAATACTTTGTCAGTGTTACTTGATAAAAATTTTCGACAGGGTTTTTCGTCGATGCTTAATAAAAAATAAAATAAGAAACACAAAGAAGAATTTGCCTTTGAAATATTACGAAATAATTAACACTGTATTTGATATAAATGGATTAACTATTCAGAAACGTTAAATTAGATTGCTTGATCAATCGTTCCATTACCGTAAAGTTATGTACTTTATATATGTTTGATGTGGTGATAGATTTGTTTGGTTGACTCGTAAATTAGAAATTGTGTTTATATAGGTCACTTTGTCCACATCTCACTCAGTTAAGCCAACATATTTTAGTATCTCAAGAACAAAATAATATTGTTGTTAAGGCTGTGTTAAACTACATACAAAAACATATGAATATAGAAACTTCCTGTAATTATGTCGTCATGTCTTAGTTTCTCGTTGTTTTTTTACTACAGAAAAGTCTTTATGGCATTAATATATTCAACTTGGTCCAAATTGCCGAAAAACTGACGGGTTTCTCATATATCACTTGAAAGCTTAAAACGTCACTCTAATAGGTTGTTCAGTTTAACGCCATTTCATCCAAGAAAAGCGTAAAATTTTGGGTTTTAGAGTTGATTTATAATACTTTGTCAGCTCTAATTACTTTAACCTTGTGTTTTGCCGTTTTTAAATTCGTTCAACTCATTATATCCCAACCAGTTCTATAGAGCAAATCGAGAATATTTTTGTTATATAGGGAGGGAGGGGGGCTTCTCTTTCGAGGGGTCCCTACCCGGAGGAGGTGTTCTCTGTGAACAGATCTGTCGGCGGGGATGGTGGCAATGTGTACAACGATACCCTGTCCTTGCCATCAGCAGCGTGCTGGAGCACACAGGTCGTTTTATTCGGTGCGAGTCCGACATAACCGCCACCTGTCCCCGTCGGGCGGCGGTACCCATAAGGGGTTTTTTCCTTTAAAAAAAAAGGTGCCACACAGCGGGTCAACTTACCTCAGTCGCCTTTTACTACGCCTGGTAAGAAATGAGGGTGGTCTATTCTATTCTAGTCATCCGGATATAACACGGCGAAAGGTGAAAATATTTAATACATATTTAAATATATAATATCTGGGTGACCGAGCTTCGCTCGGTAATTTTTTACAAAAAAAAACTTAAAAAAAAGAAAAAAACAATTATTTAGTAGTTTAGTTACAAAAAGTTTAACGTTCATTACCATAAAAGGGGCTTAAGGGGCTTTTTGCCGGATGATTGATTAACCATTATAATATATAATCCTTTTTAATAAAATGTGATAGTTGTGTTTTATAGAAAAGTGATATCTTCATGACAGGGAGACATTGATTTTTCAAAGTAATATTATCTTTAATACTTAAATCAGTTAATCTTGTATGTATATTCGGAATCTCGGAAACAGCTCCAACGATTTTCCTGAAATTCAGCGTGTAAAGGGTTTTGGGGGAGAAAAATCGATCTAGCTAGGTTTAATGTAAATAAAAAAATCGTTTTATTCCTGTTTTTGGGAATTAAAAAATGCTAAAATTTACATTCAATATAAAATACTATTTTTGACATTAACTTTCAAGTCAGTGTAGCTTATTTAGGGAACGGGCAGTCTCGAGAAATGAAAATACTTGGATTGATCCCCAACAACCTAATTATTATTTTTTTTTAAGATTTTTTTTGTAAAAAATTACCGAGTAAGGCTAGCTAGGTACTATAACTAAAAAATGTTAATAAAGCATTGCAAAACTCATCGGTGCCTGGCAGGGATTAAAACTGTGCCGACCTCATGCATTCACTATTTAAACTCACGACTTTTTATATTATCATCATCATCCTCCTGCCCTTATCCCACTCTAAGTGGGGTCGGCACAACATGTTATAAACATGCTGTAATATGATTTGGCTGCGTTTTTACGGCCGCCTGCCTGACGATAACTTAACTTAGTTATATTTTACGACACCTCAACAAAGAGGTGGACTATTCTACTAAACTGGATACCACACGGTGGGTCAACTTACCTTAGTCGCCTTTTACGACACCTCGGTAAGAAATGAGGGTGGTTATTCTACTTAGCCGGATAACACACAGGTAGACTTTTTATATTATCAATATTACTAATTTTATTTGACCATAATTGTAAAGTGTCGACTAGCAAGGAAATTAAACGTGTCATAAACAGGTCTGTTGAAGGCAGCAGAAAATCGATAACACGGTATAAACCGAAAATCAGTTAACATAAAGGATCTGCACACGGTATGCCCTAAATAGATTTCTAAAGTTGAATGTTACGGATGGCAGACAGATATTCCTACGCCGGCAAATGTGTCAGAGATATTTATTATGCCTGGGTATTAATATCTTCATTGAGATTTCGTGCTTTGATATTTTTTGTAGTGATGTGAATTTGAGTGGAAATTATCGATTTTTCTTCCTTCAAAATAAATCGTTTAGCAAAAAACCGATTGCTTCGAATCATTTATAATCAATTTTTTTCTAGATGAAAATTTGCTTTTTTAATATTAATAATTAATTAGAATGAAGATTAAATTGGATATTGGATAAAAAGTGGACGAGCACTAAAAAAAATTGCTGTTTTTGTTGCAATGTTTGTGAAATTAGATAAAATTTTAAAGTTTAGCTGCACTGATGTCATTTAACAACACATTTATTAAAAAACAAACAAAAGAGTAAACAAAAAGAAGAAAAAGAAAGTAATCAGCATAATCGTTTTTTTTAATCGACTTATAATGTTTAGAAAAAAATCCATTAATAGAAAATCGATTATTTACTAACACATCCCTGATTTTTTCTGATATAAATATAAATGTTTTTTCCGACTGTCGACTTTGTGATCCATCACGAATGTTAGAGAAAAATATAAAAATATTATTCATCGGTTTATTTTCTCTGCCCTGAATGCCCTTCGTTATGAATATGGAATAAATAATTCTACAAAAATGTATTAGAACAAATGACTTCTTGATAAAACTTGTTTGTTATATTCTAAAAATCTGTACTTGAGACTTTGATCGCTACAACTTGGGTGATTAACTAAATTACGTACTTTATGTGTATGTCTTGTTTTCTAAGGAAAAATGGGAGTTTTTGTATCATATGTGAGCCAGTTAAGAAGTTTAAGCACACCAGAATTTTGATGAAAATATAATTCAAATTTAAATTCAAAATATTCTTTATACAATTTAACTTGTAAGCAAGTGCTTTTGAATCGTCAACTCTACTGCTGGTACGGAAAGCTGTTTCTACTAAGAAGAGCCAGCAAGGACCTCGGCGATTGCTCTTTTCAAAATATAATTCTTATTACTAATTACATTTAGTCATTACCGTCTTGCACACGGTCGAGAACAGTAGAAAGCATAAGAATAGATGTAAATTGTTCAGAATAGTATTTAGGAAAATAAAGCGGGTTATTGTGATCTCGGGGTATGTTTGCCGGACAATGAGTTGCTAAGCATTCTCATCTGTGCATGCGCTCATTGTGATTGCATATAATAATTTAACACAACAAATAAAAGGAACCGGGTAACCGGGTTTTGTTATTCATATTTCATTTCATAATGACATATTACTTGTCTGCGTGCATGTTATGAAATGAAACTGATAGCCTTTTCAACGAAAATTTAACGTTTCTCTGAAAAGCTACTATCGATTTTCTAGCTGTTTTCAGGCAATTAGTCAACCGATTAAAACAGTGTTAAATTGTTTTAATATACTGTTATATGAACGTTTAAAAGTGAATGTAAAAGTATATTTTAATTTTGTGACTAAACTTATACGTGAGACAAATAAAATTGACAACTATTAAGTTATTCAATTATGTTTAATGAAGTACCATGAATAGATATGAATTGAATGAATGAATGAATGAATGTTTGCATGAATTATTGTTATTAAAATCAAGCCGTACAATACTATGGGTAATCTTGAACTTAATCTTATACAACTAGTTAAGCCTAATAACTAGTCTATTGACTTATCTCATTGAAATTATTAAAATTAAAATAACATGCAATGGCGTAGGTCCTAAAGGAGATAAAAGGATCTGTATGAAAGTGATCAAATGGTGCATAGCTTTAAACCATTAAATTATATTTTTAATAAATATTTACAATTCAGTATAAATAACATAGGTCGCTCGTTCATATCCGACTCGAAGGACCATGGAGAATAGAGAATAAAAGAGTTTCTCCCTTTTTTTGCTGAGAGAAACGTGAAAATTATTGAAAACGGGAGAAATACTGGCAATAAAATAAAAATCATGCGCTCAGTCCGTGACGTAGAAAGCAAGGCACTTTTAAGGCAGTGTTGGCAACATTACAAATTCTCGTCCAAAAACATTTTTATGTGTCTTTAATAATGTAAATTAAGAATTATTTTTGTGTATTTTTTTTAGTTTAGTAGTTTTTTTTAAATTATATTATTTATTAACGAATATATATTATTTAATAATAATTCTTTCATATTATCTTTAGTGTCACAATAATGTTATTTGGAATAAAATATGAGAAAACCTATAAAGTGTTACATTTTGCAGAATATTTTGAGCTAATTCTGTTTTGGCATAAATCCAGCTCTATTTAGGGCGTAAATTAATTCGACTTTAGCGCCATAATCACAGAAATTTATTTCACTATGATAAAGTCCATGGAGTATTGCAGAGAAGGGTTGGAGCCAAGGCGGATTTCTAGGTTACACAACGCCAGAATTTTCTATGGATATACAGGTTTTCAAACGATATTTTCCTTCACCGTAAAGCATGTGATAAATTGCAAATATCAATTACATACATAAGTTTTTTGTGACAGAATAAAACTGGTTTGTGGAATTCCACCAAGTCACGCGTACTTCTATACTAGATTTAGTACCAGGTGACCAGCTTTAGTAGGTAATTTTTAAGAGATATAAATAAATAAAAATATAATTGAGCTATGATAATTTTGCAAATGACAGTGTCAATAACTTTTGTTTTCTGAAAATATATCGCATTTTCGAGTGCCTCAAAATAGGGATAAAACAATTTTTTAATCAAACCTAGTTAGATCGATTTATCTCTCCCAAAACCTCTGACACATTAAGTTTATGAAAATCATTGAAGCCGTTCCCGAAATTCAGATTATAGCTTTAATATTTAAATGAGTTAATCTTGCATATATAAATACATATTTTCTGAATCTCGGGAAAGGCTCCGACGATTTTCCTGCAATTCAGCATGTAAAGAGGTTTTGGGGGAGAAAAATCGAGCTAGCTATTTAAAATTAAAAAAAAATTAGTGTTTTTGGGCATTAAAACAATGCTAAAATGTAGAATTAAAAGCAAAGGATTTTTTAGTTTTGTTACGTAATGTTGCGATAGCCGACGGCTAACGGGCGGACCGAAAATGTTCAAAACTCGGGTTCGAATCCCACATGTCATCAGCGCCATCTTTCTATTTTAAATTTTTTTTAATTATCTTTTTGAAATCTTAAAAAAAATTAACGAGCAAGGCTCGGTCACCCAGCCACTATTATTTATACAAGATAAGCTCATCAAATTGTTGGGATCTATAAACTTTTTTCAGCATACGCGGTAATTCAAGAGCACACGAGTGTTATGTAAAGAACGAAAAGCCACTGCTCAGAGCATAAATTGTAAAATATTAAAAATGAAACGCACTGTTTCGTAAAATATCGCTTATTTTAGTAGATTGCATGCGTGGCTTGATCTGTATATATCCGTAAAGATTAACAATAGGTTATTTCGGCGCGGTTTTTGGCAGGGTACACTGCTGTGACATGATCACAGGAGATTAAATATATATTTTTTACTGTTGCGAAAGCTTTCACGTTATATTTTTCGTTTAATTTAACAAATCGACACGAATAATATTTGGTGCTTTGATCGCCATATGGAGAGTTTATTAACAAGGGATCGTAGGTTGAACCGGGCAGGTAACTATGGTTATTTATTAAAGGCTGCCGAGCTTTGCCCGCATGAAATCAGTGTGTCACAAATTTTTTCCCGAATTGAAATTTTGAACATAAAATTAGTAATCGTGAGTTAATTATAAGGATTTTTGAATAACTTTCATCGTTTACTTAGCGCATGCAAGAAAAAATGCAATGAAAAAAGAAAGAAACTCTTGATATCTGGGACTCGATCTGGGGTATTTTTCACTTCTTTAGTCCGCTCATTCTTCTTTAGTTATTACAACTTTACAAATGACGGCCAACTTAACCTTTTTATTCTATTTATATTTTAGAATTTTTGCAATACCTGAAAACAGGGATAAAACGACATTTCATTTAGATATTAAAGTTAAAGATAAATCTGTCTTTAATTAAGGGCATGACAACGTATGACTGATATGTATAAATGGCACAACGGAAATTGCCGTAATATGCAGAACGTATTCACGTTCACGTTATCAAATCATCCCTTTACAATACGAAGGTAGCTAATTGTGTACCTTTTATCTAAAATGAAGGAAAACGTTATATTGAATTTATAAACTAACGCGGGCTAGCACCAAATTATAAAATCTAATTATTATTAATAAATACAAACCAGATCTCTAATAATACGGCCTAAATACACATGCTCTGTTGAATTTTATAAATTGAATATCCCTTTGAGGCATCGTGGCTAAAATTATAAATTTAGATACTGCTTTGAGAAAATCCCAAACTAAATAATATAACGTGAATAAAATTAAACATTTTGAGATGTAATAATAATGTATCGGAATTAATTTACCCAACATTAACTTGCGAAAAGATGTATACTTAAAGATAAGTCGTTGAGTGTTCAGTGTGTGGTAATTAGCTTCTGTTTAATAAACACTTAGTGGAACTTAATAAAAATTAAGTGGAACAGTCTTTATGTTTAGTGAATTACGCAAATCAAAGTGACTTGTGACTTGTGACGTATAGTTTATTATATAAACATACGTGTCACATCGCGTTATAATCGATTACCTTTGTATAAGGTTCTACGTTTCGGCAGAGTTGTCACGAACTGACTGGAGCGCCGCGGCGTCTTCGTTCCCGAGTACTACAGTCATTATTTGGTTCATCTACCCGCACTTGTACAAAGGTAATCGATTATAACGCGATGTGACCCGTATGTTTATATAATAAACAGTATGAATCGCGAAAGTTTAAAATCTACTATTGTGACGTATAGATTACATTCATAGTTTTGTGAAAACTATTATATCAACGATAGTGATTGAAAAATTGATTTACCGGGATTCGTACTAGAGATAGGAAGATAGATTGAGATTAATATAGATAAGATAGATTAAGAGATAGATAGATGTTGAATTAAAATCAAGCTACAGTGTTTATCTTCAAAATACTGGCGGGCGTCTTGGAACGGTTGTAAAACTTGGTCGTCCTTTTTGATGTTATGATTCCTGACAGACTTACTGTTTGTTGTCACGCATACAAATGACTAACAAATATAAATTTTCATACCGCGCCAACACTCGTAAGGTTTTGGTTACGAAGAAAGCTTTTTCGTTACACGTAAAGTATATTTAAAATTACGTGATTCACGCTATTCATTGTTACTCATTTTTGTCATTTACATTTGTCGGAGTAAAATATATATATTTCTATGATCCTCCAGCCCTTATACCACTCTAAGTGGGATTGGCGCAGCATGTTTTAAACATGTTTTCAATTCTTAATTTAATTAATTACAATAGCTAATTACACATTCTTAAACAGATACTTGATTCGAAATAATATAAAAAACTTATAATACGTCGCGATTAATCAGGAATAATGTAGTTATTTTGATAAAAACCATAAAAGAGTGTCCTAACCAAATATTGTACGGAGTTCTCCTTAAAATGTTCTGAGAACAGTTTTATTGCACATAATCATAAATTTTTCGCCCCCATTTGCGCGGTTGCAGACAATTGTAATCTAGACTAGAGCATTCTGCAGCGTGAAATTTTAGCCAGACTTTATTTATGACATGATGCCAAAATCCCCTTAAAACGAAAAATGGGCGGCGAGTCGGTCTTGGTAACGATACATTAAATTAAAGCAATTTACAAGTCGGCCCTCGCCGATCTGCCCGCAGTGCGACGTAGTGGTGGGGTGGTGGGAATAATAGCATAACATAACAAAGAGAAATATCGCATTTGCCCTGTATGAAAACTCAATCAATCCAAAACTGATTAATTCATATCATTTTCATCATTACGTTTATTCGACTACATATTTTTTAAAGGATAGCTGACTCACATTCCACTATGACATTAAGATGTGAAAGGAAAATGCTAATAAAAGTGAAATATTATGTACATAAATATACTTATTACGTACATAAATATACTTATTTCTGTAAATGACAATAAAGCTTAAAAATATTATTGCATAAAATTATAATAATATATAACGATATCCCTGGGTGTTAACAAAATTAAAATTTTCATATAATAGATTAATTACTTATGTATAATGATGATACGGGTAAGGTAGTGTTAAAAAAATTGTATAATAACATTTGTGTAATCGCATAGTTTTAAAATATTTACAAAAAACAAGAAGAACCATATCTCATAGCTAATTTTCTTATATAATAAGACGTAATATGCTAGCTAAGAATAGAAACAAACCTAATGAACATCTCTTTTAGGTACACGTTTAGATTTTTAAACATAATACTTTTTAAAGATTACTTCGAAGATAAGAATGTGTGTGGATAAAGCTCTCTTTGAACCTGTACAAGATAGTAACGACTTAATGTAAATAGTATTAAGAATTATATTTTTAAAAGAGCAACCGCCGAGTTTCTTGCTGACTCTTCTCGGTAGGAACAGCTTTCCGAACCAGCAGTAGAGTTGACGATTCAAAAGCACTTGTTTACAAGTTTATTTGAATAAAGAATATTTTGAATTTGAATTTGAAAAAAAGACATTATGATAGATAAGGTGACATTGTCAAGAAAATACTAGATAAGAAAAGAAAAAAACAAACCTAATGAACATATCTTTTTGGTACACGTTTAAGTTTTTAAATGCTACTGGCAAATTAGATAAGGTGACACTTTTAGCACAACAGTATAACCCAAGTTCCAAAGTAGAAATGGGTTGTTTCTTAAAACAAACAGGGCACCATACTAATAAACAATGGTTATTCAGATAAAAGTTCTTAATAAGTTATATCTAGAACTTTTATTCGATAGCTTTTAGAATGTCTGCCAATATTGATCCTATTGTCTATTTTTATAAATCGAGTGAATGTATAGCCTTGCATTATTTATCAATCCAACCCATTTGTGACTTAAAAGAATTTAGCTTTACTTCTTACATTTTGTAAGCTAGTTCTATGAAAAGAATTGCAATAAATTATTTATGATTGGTAAGTTGGTTACACATATCCCCAGAATTTTAGCGATATGTACGTTTCCTCACAATGTTTTCCTTCGTTAAAAAGCGTGTGATAAATTGCAAATATCAATAAGACACATAAGTTTTAACAGAATAATTCATAGGTGTCTGTCCGGGGTTAGAACCCGTGTCGCCCTCGGAAATGTTGCACAGTAATGCCGCTGAGCTGTTACAGTCTTTAATTTATAAAGTATTAAATATTATTAAGTTATTAGTCTTTTTGGGCAAGCATAGACCACCACCCTTATTCTTACCGAGGTGTCGTAAAAGCCGACTAAGGTAAGTTGACTTACCGTTTGGTATCCTGCTGAGTAGAATAGATCACCCTCTTTCTTATGGAGGTGTCGTAAAATACGACTAAGGTAAGTTGAAGTAAGGTAAGTCAGGCGGCCGGTCGTTAAATTTGAAGCCAAATAATGTGAAAACTAATTTATAACATGTTGTGCGGGCCCCATTTAGAGTGGGATAAGTGTAGGAGAATGAATGGATGGGGACCTCCGAGCGGTCCGAAAGATGTTTATCGGACGCTCGCTGGAGCTAGGTCCCCGAGGCGGTCGATGCATCTGGTGATCCCAATGCATCGTCTAGCAGAGGGAGGGGCCACTATTTGAGAGGCGACTCAGAGGTGGCGCACTCTGGGGTTTAGAGTTGCTGCTGGTGGGGATGGGGGCAATGTGTACAACGGTACCCTGTCCCCGCCACCAGCAGCGTGGTGGAGCACTGTCAGGTTTTTAGTCGGTGAATGTCCGACATACTCGCCGCTCATCCCCGTCGGGCGGTTACGTCCCACAATGGGTTTTCCTGACAAAAAAAAAGAGGTATGAATGGATATATTAAGTTATTAAGTATTTGCTAATTTACGAATATATGTTGACCATCTATTAGGAACGCTGAATCAATAATTATACCTTCAAGCTGTAAAATAAAACCCGTTCTAATTTATTCATCGACGTAGGCACCTAAAACAATTTTAGTGAACCCTTAAAAATAGACATCCGATTTTGAATTCCCTAATTAATATTCATCCATGAATACTGTTTATCCTATATGTTTATGGATAAATTAAAATATCAAAGCAAAACAATATTTTTTTTAATTGCTTACATTTGAATGCTTATATTTATAGATACATTAAAATATCAAAGTCAAAACAATAATTCTTTTAAATTGCTTCCATTTTTCTATTGTAGAACAAAAATATTTTCATTTCGTCACGATGAATAATATAACTTGTTTTGAGAAGCCACGAGAGTCGATGTTGCAGAAATCATAACATCGATCTCTAAATATACCATTGAAGAAATTTCTCAAACTCGTGCCAAATGTTAATGTTGAATGCGAATTGTATCTTAAAAATATCGTCTCTTTATAGAAAAATATCTGGGCGGTAATTTTTTATAAAATAAAAAAGGAACTTAAAAAAAATTATAGGGTAGGTCGGGCTCGATACCGAAAATACCTAGGTATTTTCATTCACCCGTTCCCCGAATAAGCTACGCTGATTTGACAGTTAATGGCAAAAATTCAATTAAATATAAATTTTAGTATTTTTTAATGCCCAAAAACAAGTATAAAATGATATTTTTTTAATAAAACCTAGCTAGATCGATGTTTCTCCCCCAAAACTTCCTAAATGCTGAATTTTAGGAAAATCGTTCGGGCTATTTCCGAGATTCCGAAAATATATATAAATACATACAAGATTAACTCATTTAAATATTAAAGATAGAGCAGTTATTTTTTTACTAACCTTTTCTTTGTATTTTCCACCTGTTTCTCTAACCACTTGAATCTTGTGGATTTCTGCGATTTTTTGCGAATTTAGGGGATGGTTTATCAGTTCGTTTTTGAACGGGATTTTCAATTTAGACTCCAACATTTTGAGACATCAATGCTTTTCAAATTTTCATTTATATCTCATCCTCATTTAAATAAGTCGCAATCAAATGCCATATACACCCATTTAACTGTCGTTTTTCAAAAATCTCATGTCTATAACATGTAACCAATGTTTATAATATGTTGTACCGACCCACTTAGAGTGGGATAAGGGCAGGAGGATGATGATATAGAGAGTGTACGCTTCCGGATATACTATTCAGAAGGACGCAAACTTTTTCTTATAGTAAAAGATTATCAGTTAATCAAAGTAAAACAAAATATTGAGCAGACGTAATAAATAATATAGAAACTTGTCTGAAGCTAGCAATTGAGAGTATTAGTTTTTGGCAATATGGGAGATACAAGTACGCGGTAATTCACTACGAACTTTCCAGAAGTAATAATCTTCTGAATGAAGAACATTTTGATTACCTTATTGTTATTTCAGTGAGCCCGTATATCACAGTCTAATATTTATCTGTACATTATTACAGGCAAAAACGTACATTAAATAAATTACTGGCGAATTAGCGCAGGCAGCAGAGACCCTGCCTTGTAGCTCTGCGGGTCGCGGGTTCGATTCCCGTCGAGGGCCAACATTTTCTAAATACACTTTGTTGGTACTTCAATTCTGTGTGTATTTATGTATTTCAGTATGTATTTAAAATTATATATGTATATATTTACCAGTTGGCTGACACCTGTAACACAAGTATTAAGTTACTTAGTTTGATGGATTATCGTGTGCATTTATATATATATTATAAAAAAACGTTATTTATTACAGGGTGTAAGTTTTAAATGAAAAGATTTCCTAAATTGAAATCATTTATTTCATTTATATTATCAGTTTATTATTGACAAATTGTATTGTAAATTGTTTATTACTCAAATTAAATATGAAATATGTTTCATATAAGTTCGTAAATGAAAGTTTATAGTTATCGTGAAATATTAGCTACATTTTTTATATACACTATTTATCATAATAAAGTTATAACCGTGCAATAAAAAAGCAAGATTTTGTGTTTGTGTCTGCGAGTGTGATTGTTATTTTTTGTCATAAGTATAAATAAATAAATATATGGTACACTTACACACACGGTCGACCGTCCCCGAGTAACTTAATTCTTGTGTTATGGTAGACAGACAACTGGTGAATATAAACTTATATATTTTTTTAACAAATACATACATACTTAAATACACCCAGAATTAAAGACCAACAAATATATTTATAGAAAATATTAGGCAGGCAGGGAAGGCAGGGTCACTACCCACTGCGCCAACGGGCCAGTCAGTATAAAATCAATATGCGCGAAAAGGAATTTCTCGTCAAAACAGAATGTATAAGCGATTTAAATTATCATAGGTATCGTGAACAAAACAAAACAGTGCTGTTCCGTAACTAATATTCTTTTCTCTAAATAAAAGGTATGCAATTAATTGGCAGATTTAATACGGCTAATGACTAGGTCTGAAAATCTCATCAAAGGAGGCTTTTGTTCGTATTTATTCACGATTTCGCTGTGAGTAATCCTTACTCCTAATCGCTTTTCCATTTTAATCACTTATCCGATCGTTTTGGTACAGGGAAAAATTCTTCTTTCGCAATATTTTTGCAATTATCGAAATATTATTGGGTAATAAACAATACGCTGTATATATCTGACTAAACAATGACTGATTGGTTTGACGTAACCATAGTGTGTAATTTGTGCATTCATATTCATTTCATTCGTTGATACAATAAAATTAAGACAAATGTCACACCTTATTTTTAACACCATTGGATGTCGCGCTTTCTCAGAAATTAATAAAGAAATGGGACAGATACACAGACAGTCGTCCTTTTCCAATGATCATCCTCCTGCCCTTATCCCTCTCTTAGTGGGGTCGGCACAATATGTTATAAACATACTGTCACATGATTTGGCTGCGTTATTACGAATGGCCGCCTGCCTTACGCCAACTTATCTTAGTCGTATTTTACGTCACCTCGGTAAGAAAGAGGGTGGTCTATTCTACTCAACCGGATACCACACGGTGGGTCATTTTACCTTAGTCGCTTTTGACGACACCTCGGTAAGACTTGAGGTTGGTGTATTCTACTCAGCAGGATACAACACGGCGGGTCTACTTACCATAGTCGCCTTTAAGACACCTCGGTAAGAAATAAGGGGGGTTCTATTCTATTCAGCCGGATACCACACGACGTAGGTCGTCCGTTTAATACATGTGTTATAGGTGACAGACAACTGGTAAATATATACATTCATAAATAAATACACACTTAAATACATATATACGCCTAGAATCAACAAATCTAAGAATCAACAAATTGTATTTAGAAAATATTCGGTGGGAATCGAACCCGCGGCCCAGAGAGCTAAAGGCAGGGTCACTGCCAACTACAACAACGGGTCAGTCAAAGAAATTCAATTTCATAGGAAACGTAGCATGGTACAGCAATTCTAAAAGCCTACAATTAATCTTAAGTTACATTTCGTTTTAGTTTGATTTAGGGAACTGTCTTTTTTAAATTGGGTTTTCTCTGAGATTTATATTTTATCTAACTCGTAAATTAGAAGACCACTACATACCATAACAGTCCTTATGCCTTAATTTCCTCGTCTCGTTTAAAAAAATGTCTTTGTTACATTTAGCATTATGTGCTATTTTATTTGTATCTCAAGTCAATGAATTTTATTTGTATCGCCCGTTATAACAGAACATATTTCAATGGATATAAATTGTTCTCGCGAGATATTTTACTGCATCAATAAATCGTTTTTGATACAACAAGTGGCGTAAGTTACAAATCATTTGGGAAAATGTTGTTATTAAATATTCTATCTGGTTCTCAATTCCGGTCCCTTTTGACTTATTCGACTTATTGTTATGTAAGAATGTCACATTAAATAATAAGAGGGAGAATGAAACGCCGTGTGGTATCCGGCTGAATAGAATAGTACCACCCTGTTTTCTTACCGGGGTGTTGTAAAAGGCGACTAAGGTTAGTCGACCCGCCGTGTGGTATCCGGCTGAGTAGAATTGACCAACCTCATTTCTTACCGAGGTGTCGTAAAAGGCGACTTAGGTAAGTTTGACCCACCGTGTGGTATCCGGTTGAGTAAAATAGACCACCCTCTATCTTACCGAGGAGTCGAAAAATATGACTAAGGTAATTTGACGTCAGGCAGGCGGCCGGTCATAAAATACGTAGCCAAATCATATAACAAGGTGTTTGTAACATGTTGTGCCGATCCCACTTAAAGTGGAATAAGGGCAGGAGGGTGATGAGGGAGAATGAAACTCGTATATTTCATCTTTGTCTAATCACACATAATAAAGAGAGACGGATAGATCACTCTCATTTGCTTACTCTATTGTAATATGGCTCATTTTGTGCTGACTCCCTTTGAGTATAACAACTCTATGAACCTACTAGTCGATAATCCTATGGTCTTTATATAGTCTCCGTCAATTCATTAAAAAGGTTAAAAATATATATGTCAATACTTTAGTTTAGTCCAATTTTTTTTCGTATTGTGCACTGATTGTACATAAGATTATTTATTTATTTACAGCAAAAATGTACAAGTTATATCTATCTTAAATTACTTACACGCTGGGACTATACAAATCATGCCCACGTGGAATGGTCCCAAGAATGCTGGCAGCGTTTCCGCGCTGAATCGCTAAGCTGACTCTTTGTGCGAAAAAGGAGCCAGCCCTCTTGTCACCTGAAGAGGCAAATTGTACATAATACCATTGCCATATACCACATTGCCATAGTTTTTTTTTACATTTTGTACTTTAAGTTTGTTTTCTTTTACATAATTAAGATGTTTACAAGAAGATAAACAGCCTAAAAACCGCTGCACAGTTTGTTGAATGTCTTAGCTTTGACCTATTTGCAACGAATCGACATTTACGAGGTGAAATTGGTCAGGAAATTAATTTGTGATGTTATATAATACTTTTTGTACGTGATAGGTTTTCTATATAAATTACATTACAATGTTGTTAACATGTTACGTACAAAATGGAAACACCACGGCGTATCAACTTACATTAGTCGCCTTTTACGACACCTCGGTAAGAAATGAGTTTGATCTATTCTACTCAGCCGGATACCACACGTGTTAGGGATTGGACAGTGTTGCCAATTACTAATACATATTAGTAGTTTTAGTGTGCGTCTCGAACAGCAAAAGAGCGGGAAACATTTTTGACAGGTGACGCCCACAAGAAGTGGGCGTGGGTTCGAATCCCACTTCTGAAATTTGTAAGCTTGCGTGAAATAATAAGATAATATTTAAGTTTACAAAGACTGTATTCACTGTTTCTCCGTCCACTGTCACACAAAAGCTAACTTTTAACACGCCCGGAACGTCACCTGTCAAAAATGTTTCCCGCTCTTTTGCTGTTCGAAACGCACACTAAAACTACTAATACATTAATTGGCAACACTGTCCAATCCCTAACACACGGTAAGTCAACTTACCGTAATCGCCTTTTACGACACCTCGGTAAGAAATGAGGTTGGTCTATTCTACTCAGCCGGATACTAACTTTTAAAAATGATGCAGGCTTAATATCGGGAAAGTGCTTTGTCGTAGAAGAAAATTTAAATTCAAAAGAAAAAGTTTTTGCACTTAATACTACTATCTTTGCTTAATTCAAGCGAGTGAACTTTAGTGCATACTAAATATTCAGCAGTACTTTTAGATTCTTTTACATGAATGATATGCATAGAAATCAGCACAGCTATAAATATTTCTTAGTTGTTGTACCCGCGAGTTTAAAATAAACTTTTATTTTGAAATATCCTCAATTATGTACTATGAGTTTTTACTGTTTTCGAAGAAAATACAATAATTCTTTATCCAAAAATGCTTATACACAAAATGTTGAAAAAACTATCGTCAAAACATAGAAGCATATTATTACCATTCTTCTGCTCTTATACAGCTTTAAGTGAGGTCGGCGCAACATGTTATAAACATGTCACATGATTTGGCTTCGTATTTTACGACCGGCCGCCTGCCTGACTTCAACTTACCTTAGTCGTCTTTAACGACACTTTGGTAAGAAATGCGGGTGGTCTAGTCTACTCAGGCAGATACCACGCGGTGGGTCAACTTGCCTTAGTTGCCTTTTATGAGACCTTGGTAAAAAATGCGGGTGTTCTATTCCACTCAGCCAGATACCACACGGCTTATATTTTTTTATTTGATATCTCTGACAGACGAATTGTAATATAAATTATACATACCTTGTTAAAATGGACTGAGCTATCTAATTACCTCCCTATTTTATCTATATAAACTTATACAATATATCATAGAAAATCTGGTAGTATGTGTGTTATTTTAGAGAGAAATTTTGAATCTTAAATATCGTCTGTGCATATAGAATTTTTTCTAAGTTTTTAATATTACAGAATACATTCACATTTCTGTGAGATACAAAAAGGAAACCCACTTAGGGTTGCAAAACTCTAGAAATCATCTTAGCTAATAAAAAAAAACTAATTAAAAACCTGTTCACTATAAAAATGACATAAAAAGTTAAGTTATTGTTTATTTATGTATTGATGAAGTAAGTAACTTAATACTTGTGTTATGCGTAAGAAACAACTGCTAAATACTTGCATAATTAAAAACAAAGACTTTAATACATAAATATAGCATAACTCAAAGAACTAACAAGTTATCTCGGCGGGTATCAAACCTGCGACCTTCGGAGCAGTGTCATTGCCATCTGCGCCAATTGGCCAGTCAAAAACATGTTATTTGAAAGAGATTTCAAACTCGTCCTTTTGTATTATAAAAGAGAGATTTTTAATTTTTCCCAGTTTTCCCATTTTTTTTGTATCATCCCTACACGTACCTGTGTATTAAATCATATTCCTCTTTGTTTCATACATTGTGAGAGTAATAAAATTTGTTCTCGTATAAAATATCGCTTTGAACGACAATATGCATAGCGGAAAATTATTTCTGACAATTTATAAAGAGCTTTAATATTGTGATATTTAACTTATTGTAAATGACGTCTGTAGTTATATTGTGCAATAATACGGTTTTAAAAAAAATTATCATTTGGCATTTCGCTATATTAAGCGTTTTAGTGCTAAGCAATTTTGCGAAAATGTATGGAAATTGATAAACGTTTTTGATTACTAATAAGGAAAAAGTAATTAAGTCATATAATACTATTAGACAATTACATTGACTGGCCCGTTGGAGCAGTGGCTAGTGACCCTGCCTTCAGCTCCACGGGTCGCGGGTTCGATTCCCGCCGAGGGCAAACATTTTCTATAAATGAATTTGTTGGTCTTTGAGCCTGGGTGTATATTTGTATTTAAGTATGTATTTAAAAAATATATAAGTATATATTCACCAGTTGTCTGTCTACCATAACACAAGAATTAAGTTACTTACTTTGGGGACGGACGACCGTGTGTGTAAGTGTCCCATATATATTTATTTATTTATAGACAAATATCAATCAATTTAAATATTTCTTTTTGGATCACAAATAAAAATATTAATGATATAAATACGAAAAAAGAAAAAGAAAATATCAATTTTTTTGTTGTTGCTGAAACATCGACATCTAGTAATAGTACTAGTAAATTTTTTTCATTTCATTTCATTACATTTTCAAGTAAATACTGCTTTGAAAGAGAATCAACGTCCAAAATAATAGCACGTGACTAGTTATTTTTTTAATAAAAAAAACAAAAAATATTTGGGACACTTACACACACGGTCGTTCGTCCCTAAAGTAAGTAAGTTAATACTTGTGTTATGGACAACAGACAACTGGTGAATATATACTTATATATTTTTTAAATACATACTTAAATACAAATATACACACAGGCTCAAAGACCAACAAATTCATTTATAGAAAATGTTGGCCCTCGGCGGGAATCGAACCCGCGACCCGCGGAACCGAAGGCAGGGTCACTACCCACTGCGCCGACGAGCCAGTCATAATATATATAAAAAATATTTTTGAAATGAATAAATAAGAATGCAATTTTACGCTTACGTCCACTAAAACGGACCGCCAATAAACACCGAAACTCGCATCATTATTATGCTGCGTTGCAATTTTCGTTACAAACTATCGCAATGCTTTCGCGCTTAATAGCACTCTAGTGGATAAATACGTATTTTAAGATTCATTTTTGCGTTCTTATTTTGAATTATTTCGTACTCCATGATTTAAAAACTTCAGTATTCATCAGCAAGGGTATGGGTTTTTAACGCACACTATATACAATAACACGATATAATAGGAATACCACAATTCCCGTTCCAAGATGCACTTCTCTTGAATGACGAACAAAGACTGCCTGTCACTGAAACGTTTTATCAATAGGAAGACTCTACCGGAAACAACAACGGCACAGTGTTGCCACCATTTTAGCCAAAAGGGCGCGATACTCTTGTTTCATGACTGTGTTGCTATAAAATACAAAGCGGAAGTCATTGGCGACAACAGGGTTTACATTAATCTTCTTCTTCTTCAACCGATGGACGTCCACTGCTGGACATAGGTCTCTTCATGGGATCTCCAGAACACACGATTTTGTGCCGCTTGTATCCTGCGGCTCCCCGCGACCTTTTTGAGGTCGTCAGTCCTTCTAGTTCTCTTCTAGGGCCTTCTAGGGCTCTTCCGATACTGCGCTTTCCGGTGCGGGGTCGCCATTCCAATACTTTGAGACCCCTTTGGTTCGCACTATGTGATCACCCATAAATCTGTGATCATTTAAGTATTGGAAGATTGCGTTATCTTTATAATATTATTTTATATTTCTATAAAATGTTGCAATTTAATTCCTATAATATTTATTCTAGTTGTATTTTTTTAACGCCGCGTGGTGTCGGGGTAAGTAGAAAAGGCCACCCTCATTTCTCGAGGTGTCGTAAAAGACGTCTAAGGTAAGTTGAACCACCGTGTGGTATATTTCATAAAAGGCAACTAAGGTAAGTTGACCCGCCATTTGGTATCCGGCTGAGTTAAATAGACCAACCTCATTTTTTATTGAGGTGTCGTAAAAGGCGACTAAGGTAATTTGTAAGGCGATTAAGGTAAAAACGTCTGGCAGGCAGCTGGTAGTAAAATACCTAGCCAAATCATGTTACAACGTTTCGAATTTTGTGCTACCCCACTAAGAGTAGGATAAGGGCAGGAGAATGATGAATGTTTATTCTAGATTTAGAAGTTAATAACGAAGTAAAAAGTTAATCTTCAGATCTCCGTCTTTGTTCTCACCAAAAATCACATCGATCCATCGTCACGTTTAAGCGTGACGGAGAAACAAACAAATATACTTTTACATTTTTAATACTATTATGGATTGAAAACAAAATTCTATAACGTACCTATTTAATATTTAACTCGCCGGTACTAAAAAATGCATAGATTAGTTTGTGAGTAATAAAACCAGGTCAGATATTCACGCCCATTTATCTGAATTCATTTTGCGCTACTCTTCCTATTTCCTCTACAATGATCATTAGAGTATAAAAATATTTCTTGAATATTTTTAGTTCCTAAATAAGAAATAACTCTTGTTAAAAATAGCAGAAAATAGCTAGTTCATATTAACACTTTAATTTTATTAACGACTGCCACATTATCAATCGTGATCGTGTTTTTTTTTTTTTTTTTTTTTTTTTTTTTTTTTTTTTTTTTTTTTTTTTTTTTTTTTTTTTTTTTTTTTTTTTTTTTTTTTTTTTTTCGAATTGACAATATGCTTTTAGCCCTAACGGCTTTTACAGCGTCACCGGGCGGGACGGGCGAGCGCAGAAGCATCGCCGAGGTTGCGAAATGCGTAGAGTAGAGCGCAGAAGCTCTACTAGCGTCGGGGAACGTCGTCCTAAGGGTGCCTCCTGTGAGGCCGGACCACGGCTTAGGGCGACGTGTAGTGGAGGGCTGATGGTATGACTTTGATTAGTCAATACGACGACGGAAGGGTGGCAAGAAGCCACGACCAACCGATGTCAGAAATCTGGGACCTCGTCTTCGCCGGCGAAGACGCTGTGTGTATGTATTACGTGTTTCTGTGTTTGCGATCGTTATTTGATCGTCAGGGTCATATAGGACGCTTTTTGGACGCCTATAGCGTGATCGTGTTGTATGTATGTCAATTGTATAGTAATAATAGAATAGTTAAACAACATTTCTTTAATTGTTTAGTGGCGGTGAAAATCAGATATGCAATTGAGTAACAAAGATGCTTTAAATAGTGCCCGTCGTTTAGTATCCGGCTGAGTAGAAAAAACTACCCTCTTTCTTATCGAGGTGTCATAAAAGGTGACAAAGATAATTGACCCGTTATGTGGTATCCAGCTGAGTAGAATAGACTACCTTCTTTCTAACAGAGTTGTCGTCAGACAGGCGGTCAATCGTAAAATACCGTGTTAAAAACATGTTGTGCCGACCCCACTTAAAGTGGGATAAAGTAAGAAGAAGTATAAAATAATATAAATGCGCTAAATAGTGGGTTTGTGTAAATAGAATTCTCATACAAACAGTAACTAGCTTAAGTAAAGAGTAAGAAACCAATAATTTTGAACAAGTACCTCCATTTTTAAATGTTTCAAATCTCGAAATGAAATCGAGAAAGTCGTTGCATTAATCCTATACTACTAATATTATAAATGCGAAAGTTTGTGAGTATGGATGTATGTTTGTTACTCTTGTAACGTAAAAAACGTATATTTATGTATGTTTATATTTATTTAAACGTATTTATGTATATTTTATTATTTAATTAATAATTTAACGCGCGGAATCGTGTGACTAGGAATGAGTCACACGCGGGCCCTCCTCCCGCTCCCCGCCTCTTGGCTCGCCATAGGTGGGCGCGGGCGTCAGCCCGGCCTGTTCGTTTCTTGAGTCGACGGGGTGCGCACGTTCACAGGCATAATGACCTGTGACTTTAATCGTGCGTGCCCCTTTCTTCGAAGAGGACGAACAGCCTAGATATCTTTTATCCATGTATATCTAGTTTATTTTGTGTATTTATTCCCCCCACTTATTGGGTAAGTGCTGAAGAATTTCTAACATTTCATTTGCTTAGCGACGTCATTGTCAAACGTCCTTAATTTAACCTCAGTACTTTTCCATTGTCATTCATTGTAGTTCATTTGTAGATTTTTATATTAACTTTCATATTAAATTTAACATGTTTTTAATCATTTTAATTTTATTTTTCATTGTATCTTTAAATTTCACTTTTTACATTTTTTCTTTACTTTGTTCTTCGCTTATTCTCCGCTCTGATTGCGACATGCACATCATCACTTCACTAGCGCATTAGCCCTGCTTTGTCTACGCTGCCGTGCACGCAATCAGAGGAGATGAAGGCACTAAAAGAAACTAACACGCTGGACATCATTTTCAGGGTGTCATATCGGGGTTAGAGAAGGTACCTTTTACCCCCATCTCAGCCAGAGCCGGACTTTAGTGGCCTTGAGTCCGGGCCCGACGTTCTTCGGGTCGGCTCTTCGTTCTCCGGGCGCGCCCTGCACGGCCTTCTCCGCAAATAGACAAAGCCAGGGCAGTACCTAGCGCACACCTACCCTCTTACGGAGCATAGCATTGACGGGCAGTAGACCTCTTACGACCCAATAAAATTGTTGTTACCGTCTGGTGAGTCTTTTCTTTCACTCCCAGCGGGACACTCTTTCACGGGGAATCCACTGAACCAATATAGATGAAATTTAGCACAATTATTCCTTATACACCGGAATAACATATAGGCTATATAAATCCTGTTAACTCTATAGGAATAGATTGACATTGAAAAGCGTCATCTATTATCGACCTAGCCAAGCGACAACAGTCCACGCGAACGAAGTCACGGGGAAAAGCCAGTTATTTATAACAAACATTAATTTACCTATTACTTCGTCTTAATTATGGTGGATTCAAATTTCGGCTTACACCGCTGGAATTAGATAATTACTAAAAGTTTTGTTTTTGTATCACAGCTGAACTTTATTCATCCCGTATTATTAATATTAAAATAATAACCTAAATCATAAATCCAAATTATGACTAAACTTTCAGCTTATTGGTCCTGATTGAAATTTGAAAGTAATCAAATTAATTTGGTTGAACCAATTTCAAATATGGAAAGTTAATGAGGTAAATTAGTAATGATAACTAGCTTCTGGCCGTAACTTCGTTCGCGTGGATTTTAGTACCGAATCAATAATAACTAAATAACCTAATAGAACTAAAAAAAACTCAAACTCTTAAAATTTTATTTGCAATTACTCGTTGCAATAATAATTACGCTATGGGATTACGCGAATGTGAATTACGCTACATTGACCTTAGTTCGATTTTCTTTGAGGCATTACTGTTAATTAGCAAAAATATACCCCTTGCTGATACGATTATATGAGATTGTATTGAATCGCCTGATTTAATGATAACGTGTTATCATTACATAAAAAAATGTTCGTGGAAAATGAAAAACATTCTGTAAATTGTTGCTTAGATTACCTGTGTGGGGACACTATAGTGTCATTTACGTAATATGGATAAAAATAAATCACTGCAGTTGTCCGCACATCGCTCGGACGCGGCCAAGAATAGGAAGTTTTATTTTTGCCTCAACATCAACTTCTCGCAGGTACCTATTAGTATCTATAATATTTCAATGAGTTAATCTTGTATGTATGTATATATTTTCCGAATCTCGGAAACGGCTCCAACGATTTTCTTGAAATTCAGCATCTAGGGAGTTTTGGGGGAGAAAAATCTGGCTCGGTTTTATTAAAAAAAAATCGTTTTAGCCCTGTTTTTGGGCATAAAAAAAACAAAAGTTTACTTTTAATTTATTGAATATATACAACACAATTTTCGCCGTGAAATGTCAAGTCAGCGTAGGTTATTCGGGGAACGGGTGGTCTCTAGAAATGAAAATACCTAGAATCGAGCCCCACCTACCCTATTATTTATTTTTTGAAGTATTTTTTTTATTTTGCGAAAAATTACCGCTCCGTCAACCTGGTATATATATCCTAAGATCTTATTAGTAATGCTGTTGGGGATAGGAGTAGGGAAATATCATCTCTAGTTATTTGTACCGGACGTACTGAAAAGGCGATAGTCACGTGACCGATAGAAAGGAGGCTAGTTTATGATTGCTATAAATGGCTGAGTTTGACGTAGCGACGCCATTCTTGTCCCACAAATCATACGGTTATTGGACGCTTATGCGGCTAGATTGTTTTACCACTTGGCAGTTTTCCTGTAAAGCTTGACTTGTACGATTAGTAAACACCCACGTGTTATGATCGCCTTACAATTTGTCTCAGTTAGAAAAGATGACTAAATACAGTGAGTCATAACTAAACCAAGTTGCAACTGCGACGAGTTGTTAAAATCTAATCTCATTATTTGAGATTAGATTTACTACTATTCGTGTTTTTTACTATTTCGTACTATTCGTGTTATGTTATATTATACTTGCCAGTTTTTCTCAGTGAATTACTGCGTTCCAAACTGGTGGTAGAATCGTCCTGGCATAAAAATTCCAAATTATTATTAACATAACCTGTCAATACTTGTTTGGCCCGTTATCTTTTGTTTATGTAAAAACAAAACTAATAATAAAATTATTTTGCTATAATCCGCGATGAAGTAAAATAGGAAATATATATAATGCTAAATGTAGAGTGGACAATCGGTTATCATACCTGATACATGCATGTGTCGTAAAAAACTCATGCACAAACCTCCACCACCGCCACCACGATACACAAGCACTATATACGTTCATTATCACAAACTCAACAATCGTTTCGCATTATATATATTTTCCATTTGACATCGCAAAGCTTTGCGATTTTGGTCGTGGAGTCTATCTCCTGATGATGCTTCGGTTGCGGGGCGAAACGATTGTTGAGTTTGTGATAGTGAACGTATATAGTGCTTGTGTATCGTGGTGGCGGTGGTGGAGGTTTGTGCACTAATTTTGTTGTCTAAAAGTTGTTTGTGCTCTAATTATGAATTATTTATAATTATTAAATGAATTGAGAATGAAAGTAATTTCTCAGTTAACTGGGCACAAATTCGTATTGTACTCAAAACCGTAATTGGTGTCGTGTTCCGCTATTAACAATAACGTAATGAGGTAGAAACTTCATAATAAATCAATACGATTTGCAAATAATTAAAATTTTGTGTCCGCTCCGAAATTAATTAGTCCGAGTTAATGAACAAATTGGAAATCGTAGGAAACTATTCAAAGTGGTATTCATTAGTGTAGTCGATGGTATTCGATGTTCCAACTATCTCTGTTAAATATTTCCATATTATGTTAAAAATATAACGTGTAATATATAAGTATATTGTTGTGATACTTTGCAACACACACTCGTTATTTTGAACAAAAATCGTATTATCATCCTCTTCCCCTTATCCCACTCTGAGTAGGGTAAGCAGACCATGTTGTCACATGATTTGGCTGCGCATTTTAAGCTTACCTTGGTCGGTTTTTTAATACCTCGGTAAGAAATGAGGGTGGTTTATTCTAATCAGCCCGACACCACACGGCGCGTCGACTTACTTTAGTCGCCTTTTACGACACCTCGGTAAGAAATGACGGTGGTTTATTTTAATCAGCCGGACATCACACGGCGCGTCGATTTACTTAAGAAATTCTTTACTTGGTAAGAAATTATGGTAGTCTATTCTAGTCAGCCGGATACCAAAAATTTCAACAAAAATCTGGTCTGATCTGGTAGACTGGTCTAGTATGGATTGCGGAATGTTTACCAGTCGTCTGTCACCCATAACCCATAACACAAGTATTAAGTTACCTAGGGGACGGCCGACCGTGTGCTAACTGTCCCATATATTGATTCTAAAAATTATATTCATTTTATTAGCAAGGTAACCTACATTTCTAAATTACAGTTCTGAGAAAATAACAGATGTGACATCTTAGATGGAAAAATGGATCATTAGGATTTCGTGTCATAACACCGAAACGAAAATAAGCTTCGAAAACGGATAAGGAAGCTAAAACGACGGATAATGGTGTTTCCAGTATCTAGAAATAAGGGAAGAAAAATATAGCGCGCACACTGAGATATATTAAAAATTTATATAGATACCCGCAATATTCTAAAAAAACTAAAGCAACTAATGTCTCTCTATCTTATGACTTTTGTCTGTCTGCCTGTTACACTCTCACGGCTAATTTGCTTAAGGGATATACATGAAACTAGCAATCGCCAGCGGCTCCGCCCACGTGAAAAGATTAGAACCGTAATATAGTCTTTTGATAGCCATAAAAATGGTTAAAGTGGGTTAACCTTAAAAGCGAAACATATGCTGTCGCGGACTTAGTCGCGGAGTAGTTCTTGAGATTAGCGCGTTCAAACAATCAAACTCTTCAGCTTTATATATTAGTATAGATTTGCATGATTGAAGCTTATATATCCTTGAAGCACTATGCTATGGGCCTTATTAAAAAGCTTAAAGTCACTCACCGATCGATGGAAAAAGCCATGCTCGAGTATCTCTGCGTGCTCACATCAGAAATGAAAATATCCATAGACGAGCTGAAGTGACCGACACAGCTCGACGGTTCGTTTAGCTGAAGTGACAATGGACCGGCCATATAAGCCATATAAGAAGCGATGGACGTCGTGGTCTCAAGGTGCAAGAGGGGCAATTCCGCACCGGAAAACGCAGTATAGGCATACCCCCACTAGGTGGATAGACGAGGAGACCTATGGCCAACATTAGACATCTATTGGTTGAAGAGAGAGAAAAGTTCAGATACTTATATACTGGACTAAATTATAGTATTAAAATGTTACTATACGCACTAAAATCCACATGAACGAAGTCCCGTGTACCAGTAGTGATGAAATACTCATAAAAAATATACACAAAAGTTTGTTATAATTAAAAAATCCCTATTGAAGTACTTAATACTGAGTATTATCTTGTTCAACTTTTGTCGGCTTTGATGCAGAGATTCTAATTTGGTTCGCAATTTCATCCAGTAATGTTGACATTATTAGCCCCTCTTTGAAATTTCGTCGTAATCAAAACTGGTACTACGCAGTGGGCGTTCCAAAATGATTTGACTATTAAAATTTTACTGTCGTGTATTTAATTAGGTACAAATTAATGTATAAAAGAACAACTATTTTATTATATAAGTTGTAATGTTTATTAAATTACAGTGACACTTAAAATTCAAAAACAAGCTAACTGCAATTTTTTTTATCAAATAAATATTTATTTGCTAGGGACTAGTTATTTAAAATTAAGTATGTTTTGAATTCATATGTGAATTGGAAATCAGAAATGAATTTTAATAATTACAATATTGGATAATTAAGTTAACTATTAAGCTTGCAAATATATGTTGGCCACATGTATTATTAAAAATTTCAGGATAAATAATAAGGCATAGGCCTCCTCTTTTCATCTTTGAAGAGAAGAGTTGGAGCTTAGATCCACCACGTTGCTCCAATCCCGATTGGTAGGTTACACATATCCCCAGAATTCTGTTGAGATATGAAGGTCTCCTCTCGATGTTGTCCTTCATCGAAAAGCGTGTGATAAATTGCAAATCAATTAGACACAAGTTTTAACAGAAAAGTATTGGTACTGCCCGGGTTTGAGCTCATGACCATCCCGTATGAGTCGCAGGGTCTTTTATAAATGTATACTGCAGTTAAATCAGCATTATTTATTTATAACGATCGTATGTTGTATATTATCACTGTTTAAATACTCTGAGTACTGCAACATAAATGTTTTAACGAGAAGCAAGGCTGTTTTGTGATTAATGTTTGTTGTGCAGTACGAGTTAATTACTGATTCCGGTTTAGTTTGTGTATTTGTCTGGTACCTAACAGATACATTATTTATACAGACTGATTAAAACGTTTAAATTCTTCTCCAAAGCTACATCTGGTATATATGACGCTTGACGTAAGCAACTTTACAAAAGGTTCTTTCAATTGTAATTAGAACTTCTTCTTCGTCCTATCACTCTTGTCAGAGCGGTTGTGATCATCATAAAGTGACTTTGGGGGAGATTGGGGGAGCATTCGCCACATATTATTACTAGCTGATAGTCTGGTACACTCGTGTAAGGGACTCCCCCTTACACGAGTGTACCAGACTCCTTAATTTGGTTGGTCCAACGCATAGGAGATTTTCCTCGTCCTCTGTTGCCTTCCACTCCGCCATGCACGAAAAGGCGGTCGATGGAGCCATTTCCTCTTCGAGAGACATGTCCAAAGAACTTCAGAATGTGCCTTAGTAATAACGTCTATAGTCGCTGTTAGGTGCCTGGAGAATAGAGACGTTGATATTCCATCCATGAGACTCCTAGCATTTGTCTCCAGTACCACATTTGAAACTACATACGTATTAAAGTTAATAGAACTAGTTAACCTGATGTAGGTCTTTAAATAAATATCTTTTGAGATGAGAAAATGATCAACTTACAAAGATATCAAATATACAAAGTTAAAATTTAAAATATATTCGAGTAAACGTTTAAACAAGTGCCTTGGAATCGTTTACTTTACTGCTGGTTCGGAGAGCTGTTCCTGCCGAAAAGAGCCAGCAGCTCAGTGGTTGGTTTTTCAAAATATATTATTTATAACTAGTTACAATTAGTAATTACTATCTTGTACGAGGTCGAAGGATAGCTATACCCACGCATTCTTATATCAGGCATTCTGTATCAGCTTCCTTCAAACAGTGTTTTAAACTGCTTTAATGGAAAAGCTAAGATTGAAAGCGCAATTTCATTATAAAATCTTGTACAATTTACATTCTAGTATGTGTAGTCTTACATTTATCACAATGTATTAAGTATATAAATATCTTATATCAAACAGCGTGGGTTGTAGCACTTACAATAATAAAATGTAATGCATTATAAAAAGTGAGAAGCTTAAAATTTTAGGCTTTATTCTTTTCACAATTTTAACATTATACTATACAAAATATTCAGAATAAAGTGCACTAGCCAGATTAAAACTCGGGTCATTTTTCTTTTACTGAAAGTAGTTTAAACAGTTTCATTTTTAGCCTTTTGTTAAAGGTTCATAAGGTTTTTTTGTTTTGTTAGGTAGGTATTTAAATTATTCTAACAACCAAGGTGTGATTATTAAAACGTAATACTATTAAACTATTATGTTTAAAGAATTACTCTTATGGTTATTATTTTAAATCTACAGATACACTCGGAAAGTTCATAAATCAATAAGTATGTAATGAGTTATAATTCTTCTGCCCTTATCTCACTCTATGTGCGGTCGGTACAACATGTTTTAAAAATATTGTAACAAGATTCTGCTAGGTATTTTACGACCGGCCGCCTGCCTGACGTCAACTTACCTTAGTCGTATTTTACGACACATGGTTAAGAAATGGGGGGTCTACTCTACTCAGCCTGATACTACACAGCGGGTCAACTTAACTAAGTCGCCTTTTACGACACCTCGGTAAGAAATGCAGGCCGGTCGTAAATTACCTATCAAATCATGTGACAACATGTTTATAGCATGTTTTGGCGACACAACTTAAGTGGGATAATGAAATGAAAAAAACATAGCTTAGCTTAACGCAGTTATTTAAATTATAAGTAATCATCACGATATCATGGCTTTATCTGTTAGATTTCACAAATACGTTGTATCAAAAATTTTTAAGGCCATACATAACTTTACATTGATGTAAAATTCATTCAAATTAATGTCCCCGATGCGTGCCCATAAATTCTAATATCAGACTAACGATTATGGATCCTGAACCAAATGTATCCTCTGGGCTCTGTGTCCACATAAACTATGATAAATCGGCCCGTGTTAGTTTCGAGTTGATACCCTTTTGGGCCCTTTACGAATCAATTGATAAATAGCCCTAAGCTACGTGTTATTTCAAAACAATGTGATTTCGAATCTTTCCCGCCGTGTGGGATCCGGCTGAGTAGAATAGCCCACCCTAATTTCTTGCCGAGTTGTCGTAAAAAGCAACTAAGGAAATTTGACGTCAGACAAGCGGCTGGTCGTTAAATACCTAGCCATCACACCTACATCATATCATTGTTAAAACATGTTATGCCGACCCCACTTAGAGTGCGATAAGGGCAGGAGTTTGATGATTAGATTATAATGAATTACGAAATAATGAATTTTAACGATGACCGTAAACAAAAACACAAATTGAGTTAATAGTTTTTTAAGCAGGATTGCTATAAAAATGTCAGAATAAAATTTAGGCTGACATTTACCATCCCGTCAAGGCGTTATCAGATGCACAACGTCACTATTAATCGACATCCGCAATAGTGTAAAATTTAGAATGAAAAGATAGAACAGTATCACAAATAAATCACTGCATTCAAGAGACAATTGGTTACAAATGTCGAGGTGGCGTTTCGTAACTCGTAAATTGCACTCGCAAACTAAATCAATTAGTGCTCAAAGACACTTTTCAAGTTGACGGCATATAAGACATTACAGTCTGTATTTCAATACCTTTGAGAATATATGTTCTCCTGCACTTAGGCCACTTTAAGTGGAGTTAGCATACCATGTTGTTCTCTTCCATTCTCTCCTATCATTCGTCAACTCTGTCGCTACTCCTTTCATATGCATGTCACACTTCACTCTCTAGTCATATATCTATCCATATTTATATTTAACACTCGTTTGGTCACGTGATTTTCTTCCCTCCTATATGTCCGTACCATCATAATCTTAGTTAATGTATAGAACCGGCTATACTCACGTCTTATTCACTCGGGTTAGCCCGACTAGTTTCACTCATCCGGGGCACTTAACTTAACTATGAATAGTACTGATCTTAATCTTGCTTGTTTCTTCTTTTCTATAATCGAACTCTTCTTGCTCATTCTCAACATTCTCATCTCATATGCATGCACTCTTCTTTCATGAGACTTTTTCATTGTCCAACATTCTGATTATACAATTTGCCGTTAAATAATGCCATTTTAAATGAAGGAAAACACAGATTGTGTTATTTGTGTTGTGTGATACAGTATTGCCAGAATATTCAATCGCCAGTGCGAAATGTTGTCATCAACTAAAAAGAACTGGCATAAAACTAATGTTCGTATTTCGAATTTGGAAATTTATTGTATTTCAATAGGGGCCGATTATATTAAGACAGTAACAGTAGACTAGAACTGGGTTGGCATGGATGTACGGATCTGAAATGAAGTCATCATACTTCATTTATATATTTAAATCCACAGTCTAAATATTAAAGTCGGCTCTATGAAACTATATTATATTAAGCCGCACCGCATGTTCTTCTGCAAGTAAGCAAAGTAAGTAAGCTTCTTACTTAACAATTATTAATGCTTAATATGTTCACGTCTCGACGCCAACAACTAGGCGTCATTGTCATTATCTCATTAGCGTGACAGTTGCTAAGCCCACAGATTATCTTTGCAAAAGCCTTGTAAATTTATCTTTAATACCAAAATCTTTATTTAAATGAGTTAATCTTGTATGCATATATATAAATATATTTTCAGAATCTCGGAAACGGCTCCGACGATTTTCATGAAATTCAGCATGTTTTGGAGGGGAAAACCGATCTAGCTAGGTTTCATTAAAAAAAAATCGTTTTCCCTGTTTTCGGGCACTAAAAAATGCTAAAATTTTGAATAAAATACAGATATTTTTAGCTGTCATTTGTAAAGTTTTCATAGCTAATGTTAACGGGTGGAATAGAAAAGTACTAATAAACCTGGGATCGATTCTTACATGTCACCCGACGCTTTTTTCTTTTTTAATGGCATTTTTTTATATCTTATAAAAAATCACCGAGCAAGTCTCGGTCACCCAGGTACTTATTAATTGTATTAAATTGAAAAGTGTTAGTGTATAGGAGGCGAATGTGATCGATTTATAATTGTCTTTTTAAAGTTACCGTTCGTCACACTAGTAATGTCAAACAATGGTTTCCAAGCAGGATGTATCGCCAATCTACTGTCCTAGTGTATTTCGATAGACACTCTATCTTAATAATTACAATCAAACTAAGCTTATTATCTGTATTGTACAAGTCTCCTTGTGTTTTATATCTTATTTTGTGATAGTTTTATTTATTTTATACAAATACATTGAAAATGCTTTGTAATATCCGGTTGAGTAGGATAGACCACCTTCATTTCTTACCGATGTACCGTAAAAGGCGACTAAGGTAAGTTGACCAGTCGTGTAGTATTTGGCTGAGTAGAAAAAAACAACTCTTATTTCTTACTGAGATTACGTAAAAGGTGACTAAGGTAAGTTGAATTCAGGCAGGCAGCCGGTCGTAAAATAAATAGCCAAAACTCGTAACAACAGGTTTAAAACATGCTGTGCCACCGTCACTTAGGTATAAGGCAGGAGAATGATGAAATTCATTTAAAAAAATTTAGAGGACGTATATTGTCACAACAAATATATTTACAGGGATTAGTTGTTTTTAAGCAATTTTATATTTATCTTCATTGACAAAGTATTTACACCTAAAGTAATTAATAACGTCTTAGAATACGTGACTATTACTAAGATTGTAAACTAAATAACTAATTCAAGTAAATAGGCAAACGTGCTTCGTTGAATATTGGGAGGATCCCAATGGCTAGTACTAAGCCCTTATACATGTCTTTAATTCATGTATACAATATGGTGTATATAGTATCTGCGGAGCCTTTAAAATCTATACTTATTATAAAACAACGTCTATATAAATATAATATTAAATGTAATAGTGAGAAAATAACAATATTATGTTAATTTAAATAAATATGATAAATAAATAGCTATAAATAATATTATTGCAAATAATATATAATAATGTATCAGTTATACAATGTATTAACTGCATGCTTATAACAGGCAGAAAGTGTCGTTCTAGATTATATTTATGCAACATCATTCTATACCCATTTAGCAAAAAAGCCCTAAAAGCCGTATGTATGTGATCGATTTTCTCAAAATCTACAGAACGGATTTATTTTAAAATTTCACTAAAATATAGTGTAATTTTTGAGAAAGGTTGAAGTA
Organism: Morpho helenor; assembly: GCA_029227775.1. Taxonomy (NCBI): domain Eukaryota; kingdom Metazoa; phylum Arthropoda; class Insecta; order Lepidoptera; family Nymphalidae; genus Morpho; species Morpho helenor. The sequence continues at coordinate 4,945,781 of JARGCU010000010.1, read as the reverse complement.
AATAGTACATTACGTTTGTATATAAATTGTGTTGAAAAAGTCGCGTGGTTTTACAACTCGCCTCCTGGGAGCTTTATAACATTGTATACCTAGAAAAATACTACAATATCTCTCTATCCACGATATCTCTCTATCTCTCTTGGTTAACTCACAACAACTACTTTTATGTTCAAAATTTACGCTTAAGGCTAAAGTTACGCGCTTATTGGCACACTGATTTTTTATATAGGCATAAGTAGTATATAAACAATAATATTCTATAAATAAATTATATATAAAATAATACAAAAGTTGAGAAGATACGTAATGGCCGATTATTACAAAGCATGCAGTAGAGTTGACGATTCAAAAGCAATTTATAGAATTAGGCGTTATTTTGCGGAGGTCCATAATACAAAACTAATGACAATATTATATTGCTATAATCAGCAATTTATCGCGGATTATATCGGATATATTATTTTATCGCGGTTTATAGTAAATAATATTTCATTAGTTTTTGATTCAAAAGCACTTGTTTACAGGTTAATTTAAAAAAAATAAATGATTCTTGGACGTAAGCTTAATTAACTCTGTACATGCTTAGTATACTAAGATTATACTCAGATAATATTATGATAATAAACCATAACAACGAGATGAAGCTGGTTAGGTAACATAGTTGTGTAAAATTGAGAATATTATCTTATTCCAAGCTCATGTAGATCGCATAAAATACTGGTGTATTTTTAATCTAAAATATAAAAATAGTTTAAAGCAGTTAATTTACTAATAATCCTTCCTGTTAATTGAAAAGAGAAATTTACGTTACTCTTACTAAACTAAAGCGATTTAGCGGGCTTTAGTTTATACCGTACTTCGAAATTTTAATATAAAAATAAAATACAAATTTATCTAATATAATCCTTGTTCACAGAAAATTAATGGTATTATTATCCCCCTGCCCTTATCCCACACTAAGACGAGTTGGCACAATATTATATAAACATGATTATGCTTTGGCTACGTATTTTACGACTGATCGCTTGCCTGACGTCAACTTACCTTAGTCGCCGTTTACACGGAAATGAGGGTGGTTTATTCTACTCAGCCTGATATCACACGGAGGGTCAATTTACTTTTTGTTGCCTTTTACGACACCTCAGTAAGAAATGAAGGGGGTCCATTCTACTCATATCCTATTACCGAGGTGTCGTAACGGGTGACTAAGGTAAGTTGACGTCAGTCAGGAGGTCGGTCGTAAAAATTTGCAAGATCATGTAAAAACATGTTTAAAACATGTTGTGCCGACCTCACTTAGATTGGCAAGAGAATGATGATGTGCAACCTACCAATTTGCATTACTTTTATTATAAGGCAGGGTGATGGATTAGAATTTGCGCACATGGCTCTTTGTTAAAAACCCACAAAGTTTACTCTAAGCCTACACAGGCCAGAGCTAGAGCACAGTTAGCTAATCACTCGTTGGTCTAGATAGATATTCGCTTCAACAATAAAATTTCGCAAACTTGCCTACAGATACGTTTAAATTAAGTGTAGTAAATATCAAATCAATTTAAAATAATCATTATCCAAATAAGCTTTCAAATACTTTTGAATCGTCAAGGATCAATTTGATTAATGAAGCTAAAACTGGTTCGGAATGTTGCTCTTACCGAGAAGAAACAGCAAGAAACTCGGCGGTCAATCTTTAAAAAAATTTCAATTTGACATTATTAAACCGCAGTCTTGTATGAAACTGAAAGGAAAATTTCAAATCAAGGCATTTTTATCATCCAAATAATCTTCGATTTTGTTCCAGATAATCATAATTTTTTTTATATATATGTTTATTCGTTTTTGCGTAGATAAGTGCTAGCACTCTTCTTTCCTAAAGAGGGAATTCACTGATGTGTTAAAATGTACTGATTTCTTCAAGGTTGAAACAGGACATTTATTTTAATCTTAATTTTAATAGTCCACAAAACAGCTTACAACCGCCACTTTTACGCCCTGCAATGCGACAAGTCATAAAAGCGGCAAAAGTTTCACGGAAATGTCAACAAAACACGTAATAAGGCTTAACATTCTATTTCCTGTTGCTAAATCATTTAACTCATTAGTCTTAGTCAAATGTACTTTCAAAGTTTAAGTTGCAGTTCGAATATTGTCATTTTTTGTCATACAAAGACTGTTGTATATTTATTCAGAAGTAAAATAAAAGTGCATAAATTCTATACTGTGCTGTGTCAAAGCTGTGATAGCCCAGCGTTGAGACCAGCGACACATCCCACTGAGGAGTCACAGGTTCATATCCCGGGCAGCCACCAATGAGATTTTCTATTGAAACTTATGTGTTTATTTGATAATTGCAATATCACACGATTTTCGGTGAAGGAAAACCGTGCGGAAACCTGTATATCTCTAGAGAATTCGAGGGATATATGTAACCTACCGCTTTGGAGCTGTTTTGTGTATCTCCAACCCTTCTTTCCAAAAACAGATAAAGGGGGCTTAGGCCCAGCAATGGAATAGTAACAGGCCGTTACTTTACTTTTATACTATTATAGAATCGGTAAGTCGAAAATAATTATTTCTTCTAATATTCACTGCTTTTCTTTATATAATTACACGTGTTACTGCTTATTTGCTAATAGGAAAGTAAAGGAACCCATGTTCGTCCTAATTTTGACTTTGACCTTTTAAACAAATAGAAACAAGTACCTCGACCCACGACACAATATTAAAATAATTCATGCTTTATTAGAAGCTAATACTTGAAACAGTAATTTCGAGGTGTCGTAAAATGTGACTAAGGTAAGTCGACCCACCGTGTCTTATCCGGCTGAGTGAGACCACTCCTATATGTTACCGAGGTGTCGTTAAGGCGGCCGGTCATAAAATACGTAGCCAAATCATGTGATGTGATAACCTGTTTATAATATGTTGTGCCGACCCCACTTAGAGCGGGATAGGGTCAGGAGAATGATGACTCTCGCCTTCCATAGAAAAATATCTGTACATAAGGAATGATTAAAATGAACCGAACAACATCCATTATTATTTTAACCACAAACGCTTTTAGCGTTGGTTTTCGGTGAGGCTCCGCTATGCATGAATTAATTGAAATACGCAATTTTAATTTTAATATTTATATTGATTTAATAATATGTTCTTGAATTGCCAGAGAAAATTCTAAAGTAATGACGAAGGCTGATATGCTACAATATTAACACATTGTAATTTAGGTGTATTTAGGCACCTTAAGGGAAAAATGTATAATTCTAATATTTTTCATTTGTTAAGGAGATTTTTATGTAACGTAATTGTATGTACCGAAATCATTCCTGTTCCGCACATTCCGTATAAGAATGTTAGCTATGTGTAGTGGTAATTTAAGTTTCGAGTTTTTTTATTATTGAAGTAATAGAAGTAAATTCAAGGCAACTTTTACGTAATTGCACCAGTCTTGAGGCAATAAATTTCACTATGAACTGAAAAGCAATTTTTAATTTAATTAGTTTATATTATAATTTCTCAATTTATTTCCACATATGATTGTACATTGATGGAAAATCTCTATTGACAGATCAATAGAGATTTTCACACGCACATATTCATTACTGAAACGAGATTGGTTTTAAGCTTAAAAATAAGTCCATAGTGATTGATCACTATGGACTTATTTTAAAAAACGGAATCACGTGTGAACAATATTGATACAGTACTATTGGTGCCAAATCCATTTATAATATAACATAACATATTAAAAAAAATTATAATCGTGAAAAAGAAAGATTGCCGAAAACTATATACGGATATATTTAGTCAAATATTCATGGTATAAAGACTGCAGAGAAGCCTCACACCTCAGTATTCGCAATTATAGGGTTTGCATAAGAAAGAAAGGTTGTACCTTTTATTTCTACACCTTCATATTCTATAAAAACGGCTGGGTGATAATACGCAGTCCTCCCACCATTTAGTTCCGAAGCAAGCGCTGTGACATCTGTAATATAATGCAAGAGATCCTAGAGGTAATGGCTAAAGCTTTCACCGTTAAAATTGCGACCAGCCGACATCAATGTCTAGTCGTTACCCATCCATTGTTCCCACAGTGAAATTTGATCAAAGTTTTTTCAGGTTAAAAAAGGCTAAAAGGGTTCTCCTGTACTTTGTTTTTCAAACAGCACTAAATACGTACGTATGTAACAACATCAATAGTTTACTATCATAAGAAATAAATGATCTTATATAAATATGCGAGCTGAGTTTCACTTGACTTCAATTTTCAATTCAATCCAATTTTGTTTAGGAGTAATACTTTGTCACATTGTGTATAAATAAACACATTTAAATACGTCTATAATTTTTTTTGAGAAAAATATACACAATACGTGCTTTAGTTTTTCCTCTATAGCTACGACAAAGGAAAGTAAACTATTTACCAAAAACCAGAAACTACTTTATCTCATTAGCAAAGTGACGTTTGATTTTTAAACTAATGATTATAACATTCATAACATGATTGTTATTTTTTATTTCGTTGTTATATTAAACTAGAAACACACTCGCAAGAAGTAATATGTAAGTCACAAAGCAGCATGTTAGGTATATTTTTAGGTTTATTATGGATGCATAAAAATTCCGCTTTCTGCCTTTTTGTGTTTATACAATTTGGAAGAGGGTGAAAATGGCAAATGGAAAGGATTTAAAGATCTATTCAAATTTCATTCGACTGCGACTGTCTGAAAAAGCTTTTAGTTTTTTACTTGAAATTAATAATGTAATACTCTTTTGTTTTGGAAGTGAAAGGCGTTAGGCTATATCTTCTTAAAGAAAAATATTCTAAATTCTGTAAATTAATACTGATAGTGATGTAAATACGAAGTAAAAGCAATACAAATATCAGGATTGCTTGAATAGTATCAAAACATTGCGCGTTTGTTCAATACAAATGACTGATTGACGCAAAAAAACTTAGGTTTCCAATTTTGGCCAGAATTAATAAATTTTTATAAGATTAACGTCCACATTGAAATACTTTTATCAACTTCTTACAGTATTATAACAAATAGAATTTATAATTTGTGTTCATATTGTTATAAGGCTCCAGCGGTATAATCTCAAGATACACATCAAGGTTAAACCAATAAGGCTTAACATAAAGGCATGTTTAATTTAACATATTTTTATGCGAAAAATATTTGAAAAAAAATTACTTTTACTGACGAGATTGACGCTACTGACATTGCTGGGTATAAGTCTCTCCGTTTTTGGAAAGAAGGATTGGAGCTCAGTGGTAGGTCTATACCACGTTGTACCAATGCGGATTAGTAGGTTACACATATCCAGAATAGAATAGAATTTCTAAAGATATGCAAGCTTTCTCATGATGTTTTCTTCAATGAAAAGCGTGTGATAAATTACACATATCAATTATCAATTAGACACAATTTTAACTAGAAAAAATTAATAATGCATACCCAGGGTTTGAACTCGTGACCCCCACGCAAGTTTGTTGTCGTTGTAAGTATTGATTGAATACTAAAAATAATACAAAAAATATTTTAATTCCCTAGAGGGTGGCACACGTTTTAACCGCTGGGCTATTACAGTAATATGTATAATAGTTATGAAATAAAAGTGTGACTTCCCTACTTAAAAGGCAGGAAATAATGAAAAACTCTCATTGTAATACACGAGAAGATGAAGGTGCGGTTCCCAGTAGCAAATAATGGTTATTAATAAACATGCATTTTCGTATGCTTATAATATATGCATGACTGCAATTTTTTTGGCTCAATTTTATTTGGCTGTTCGCCGTGAGGTTCATATCCGGCGGCCTTTGCCAAACCACTGGTCATAGCCATCGATTTATAGAGAGAGGGACAAATTTTAACCAATATCTGCTGCAATTTCCTGTATTCTCGTTATTTATGCAGCGTTTTTTTTTTAATTTGCGAAACACAATACTACAAAGGTTTAATATCCAATAATTGTTTTGGTTTTGATACGACGAGTGGTATCCGGCTGAATAGAATAGACCACCCTCATTTTTTCCCGAGGTCTCGTAAAAGACGACTAAGGTAAGTTGATCCACCGTGTGGTATACGGTTTAGTAGAACAAACCACCCTCTTTCTTACCGAGGTGTCGTAAAATACTAAGGTAAATTGATGTGAGGCAGTCGGCCGGTCGTAAAATACGTAGCCAAATGATGTGACAACATATTTATAACATGTTGTGACGACCCCACTTAGAGTGGGATAAGGGCAGGAGAAGAGATGTTGTGTTTTTGATGTGAATGTAGCGTATTTATAATAAAGAACATAATATTATACACCATCATTCTTCTGTCCTTATCGTATCTCTGCGGTCTATAGAAAACTGGCCAAGTTTCATAATTTTGCACACAGCTTGGCATTCGATATCGCTCAGATTTTCACATTGTTTGTCAACTGAATAATAATCAGCCCATGCACTGTTATTGAAGTGACGCTTCACTTTTTAAAAAAATACTTTTCTATTCACATTTAGTTTTAAAATGGTAATGAGCTGAACAAAATTAATAGGTAATGCACTTTTATATCTTTCACTTTTTTGTCGTCTAACCCTTGTACTATATAGCTACGATAGTCTTTCTTAGAAGGTTTTTAAAAATATATTTATAATTTTAACATCATCATCCTTCTGCCCTTATCCCACTCTAAGTGTCTCTCTCTCTAAAGGTCGGCACAACATGTTACAAACATGTTGTCACATGATTTGGATACGTATTTTAGAACCGGCCGCCTGTCTGACGTCAAATTAGTCGGATATTACGATATCTCGGTAAGAAAGAGGGTGGTCTATATTATTCAACCGGATAGCACACGGCGGGTCGACTTACCTTAGTCACCTTTTACGACACCTCGGTAAGAAATCAGGGTGGTACTATTCTATTCAGCCGGATATCACACGGCGTTATCATTTTACATTTAATTAAACTGTAGTAATTTTTTAATGAAAGTCTGTTACAGATTTGTGTATAAAATTAATATCAGCGTCCGTAGTAGTAAATAACAATTTTATGAGCTATTGTAGTATATCCATTTTTCTACTTACTTAAATACGGCAGTAGTGTCAAAAAAGTGACATAGGTCTGCCTTCCTCTATCCACCGTGATGGCCCCGTGACATTCAGTCAATCGTAATAATATTTATAATTGTCAAGATGCAAGAAGCTTCTTGATGGATGAATGAATGAAGAACTAATTGGTTTTCATTTATCGGTTTAGATGAGGACATTATATCTCACACTTAGCATTAAAGTGACAGAATCCTAAGTAAGGCTTCATTGAGTTAGTTAAATTGTTATCCTTATTTTAATGCCATCTATAACATAATGCTACTAACTGTCAAAAAAACTTCCAAGTTATGGGTCTTTTTAACACTCATGAGTTTTGTCACAAAAAATTGGCACAAAACAACTTTTTCTAATTGGGTCACTTCTAATACGAATATATCACACAATACTTTGACAGATAAATTACAATTATAATATGAAACTTAAGTATTTCTACACAAACACGAGATGGACATCAGTCCATCTCGTATTATTTTATTTGAGGATAAACCATTTGTCCCCTGACTATGGGCCTCATGAGCAGGGTCACTCAGCGGGCGATAGAGCGAGCTATGCTTGCAGTTGCGCTACGCGATCAAATTAGGTATAAAGGCATCCGTAGTAGAATCAAAGTTACCTATATAGTCCAGCATGTTGCGAAGCTGCAGTGGAGACGGGCGGGGCACATAGTGCGTAGAACCGATAGGCGTTGGGGTCTTAAGGTGTTGGAGTGGCGACCCCGCACCGGAAAACGCATCGTCGGCAGACCCCTACGAGGTGAACTGACGACCTTAAAAAGGTCACAAGGAGCCGCTGGATCCACACGACACAAGAGATCGTATGGTGTGAAGATCCCAGCCCACTTATGTTCAGCATTGGATGACAATCGGTTGAGGATGATAAAACCGACTTGACTGGCTCGTTCGTGCAGTTGGTAATGTCCCTGCCTTCAGCTCGATTTCCGCCAACATTTTCTACCAAAAATTCCTTTGTACTTCGAGCCTAGGTGTATATATGTATTTAAAAATGTTTTTAAAATTATATAAGTATATATTAACCAGTAGTCTGTCACCCATACCACAAGTATTAAGTTACTTACTTTGAACACAGATGACTGTATGTGTAAGTGTCCCATATATTAAAAAAACATTTGTCCAACTTTATTATCAAATTGATGTCAAAATTGTAACGATATCACTCGGTCAGTTGTAGTAAAGCTTTTGACAGTCGTTAAAACTTAAGCTCGTTAATGACACCAGAGGATGTGCAGTTTTGCGAGTTGAAACTCACTGAGCGAACTAACGTTTGAAAGACAGTTTGTCATTGCAAAACTTTCATTGGTACTTTGTGAATAGGTGGTTTGAGTCATTTTGTCATTATCTTTAATATTTAAATTAAATGAGTTAATCTTGTATGTAGAAATATATATTTTCGGAATCTCGGAACGGCTCCAGCGATTTTCCTGAAATTCAGCATGTAGAGGGTTTTGGGAGGGAAAAGTCGATCTGACTAAGTTTTATTAAAAAAAAGATATCGTTTTATTCCTGTCTTTGGGAATTTAAATTTCTTTTTTACATTAAAAAACACTATTTTGGCCGTAATTGTCAAGTCAGTGTAGCTTATTCGGGAATCGGGCGGTCTAGAGAAATGAAAATACCTAGGATCGAGCCCCATCTACCGAACTATTTTTTTTTTTTTGAAGATTATTTTTTTTAATTTTTTTTTTTATTTTGTAAAATTACCGAGCAAGGCTCGGTCATCCAGGTAATTGAGTTTAAGAAAGAAGCTTTTATTGAAAATATCCCTCTCATCAATGTAAAAATTGCAACCGCTATCATACGCCGTATCGTATCCGGCTGAATAGAATAGTACCACCCTCATTTCTTACCGAGGTGTCGTAAAAGGCGATTAAGGTAAGTTGACCCACCGTGTGGTATCCGGTTAAGTAGAATAGACCACCTTCTTTCTTACCGAGGTATCGTAAAATACGACTGAGGCTAGTTTACGTCAGGCAGGCGGCCGGTCGTAAAAACGCAGCCAAATCATATGACAGCATGTTTATAACATGTTGTGCCGATCCCACTTAAATTGGGATAAGGGCAGAAAGATGAAGAGATGATGAAGGTACGACCACCCTCATTTCTTGTGGTGGTCGTGGTCTATTCTACTCAGCCAGATACAACACGGTGCGTCTACTTACCTTAGTCGCCTTTTGTGACACCTCGGTAAGGAGTGGGGGTGGTCTATTCTATTCAGCAGGATACCACACGGTCACAATCTTAGCTCAAGTTGTATATTAATATGCGAGGTTGTTCGGATCTTAATATCAATAAATACAAGTGCTAAAGAAATACAAAATTCAAGTTGACTACTTATATGTCAGACTAGTATTTTTTTTTATTTTTAGTTAACGTAGGCTATAATTTCGTTTTCAGAATAATGGCAATGCATTGCCAGCATAAGGAATTTGGTGTATTTAGTTTCTGAATAATTTCAGAGCTATGTGAAAATACCACGTAAGAGTAGATTCCAAGTTTAGCACGTACGCTCAGCCGAACGTTCAACGGCAAAACGGGAAATTTGAGATTTCCCGGTACCCAGACGGTGTGGATGGAATTTATTTCCGCGGCGGCGGGTTTGGTAATAGAAACATAACCCATAGGGGCTGTCAACCTTTTACGTATTATAACATTTTTTTGACATTTCTGTTAATGGTTAACTGTAGGCTGTACTCATACCAATTATATAAAAATGATACATTTTTTTGAACTAATATATAATTTTCTTCTTTTTAAGCCGTTAATCTGGGTGAGTAGAATAAACTACCCTCTTTTTTACCGAGATGTCGTAAAAGGTGACTAAGGTAAGTTGACTCGCCGTGTGGTATCCGGCTAAGTAGAACAGACCACCCTCATTTCTTATCGAGGTATCATAAAAGGCGATTAAGTTAAGTTGACGTCAGGCAGACGGTTGGTCGTAAAATTTCCTGGCCAAAAATGTAATAACATGTTTATAACATGTTGTGTCGATCCCACTTAAAGTGGATAAGGGCAGGAGAATGATGATGATGTAGGATTCTTTTTATCATTTCGACTGAATTATATTTCAATTTCATCTGATTTGGAAAGCTTTCTTTGAATTCAATGAAGTTTTTAATAATTTTACTGTAAAAATAATTGCTTTTTTTATACAAATGAAAAGCCTTCTCTTATTCTATAGCTTAAAGCTTTGAAGTTAAGACAAACTGCAATTCTCTAGCAATAAGCAGGTTGTCTTATTATTTTTTAACATAGAAGCAGATGGTTAATTGTAGGTTGGGCTTTGTTGAGCTTAAAGCTCACCGTACGGTCATAAGGGATCAATTTTGTGTACAAAAGTCAAAAACAAATAAAAACTTTTGTATAATAGATTTAATACAAACAATAGAAACTTTAATAAAGCCGAGCCTTTTGTTTATATACTCTTCAATTCGCTAAAACTTCTGTAATAATATTTTTCTCATAATAATAAGCGGCCCTAAATTGGATAGGGTTTATATTGCGGCTCAAATTTTTATTATATGATTATTTTGTCCTAAACCGAGGCAAAGACTTGATAAATCAATGAAAATAGCATTTTGGTTCATTAGTCCTAAAAGAATCATTTAAGGATATCGATTTAATATAGTTAATATAGTTAATATAAAATAACTTAACGGTATCCAGGTATTAATATAATTTTCAAATACATAAAATTGAAACATGAAATGATGTAAATACGATAGCAAATATTCAAAACAATAAATGGGGGAAAAAATGAAGAAAACAGAAATAAATCTTTATGTACTTATCTAAATTTATAAATCATTAATTTATTTTGTTTCAATTGATTATCAAAAATAAAGAGAATTTACATTAAAATTATATATTCCTCAAATATCAAGAATTAAAAGAGAGTATAAGTAAGCAATATTTTAACGAAAATATGTCGGTAATAGAAATAGAAGTGATCTATTCATGATCAGATCCTTCAGTTTGCCCTGATGATAATCTTTGAAGATGTCTAGCCTATTATGCAGCACTTTGCTGAGGACATGTCATTCACATTTTATCTCTTCAATACTCTTTAAATATCCTTACAAATAATGCGAAGTCCGAAGGCTAATTCGCTAGTTCAACATAGGTTATAATTTACAACATTTAAGCTTATATACCGCGCTCATTTTAAAGGATTTTATATGAGGAAAAAAAGACAGTATCAAATACATTCAACATGTACGGAGTATTGAAGTCTAAAGTTGTACAAAAAGTAATGAAAATATTATTTGGCTATAATCCGCGATAGAAGAAAATATATGTAATGCTAAATGTAGCGTATACTATCCGTTCTTATACCAGATATTTGCAGAAATTGTAAAAACTCATGCACTACCCGTCGTCAATAACAAAAGCAATACATTCATTCACTACCACAATGTCGATGAGAATTACAAATTTTGTCGTGGAGTCCATCTCCTGACTATGCTTCGATTACGAGGTGGAACGATTGGGTAGTGATTTTGAATGTGTGTAGGAATTCTGTATGTATCAGGTATGAGAACGATAAGTACACTCTACAATTAGCGTAACATATATTATTTTCTTTTCGTATTATGGACCGCCGCAAAGTAACGCCTAATTTTATAAATGATCTAAAGTTGTAATTATACATTCGGAGTTCATTTTATTTCCGCAACACGCTTCAAACCCATTTTAGTGTCGGAGAGTCCCAACCATAACTCCACCACAACGAAAACGTCTTTGGAATTCGAGATTTAGCTTAATTCAACAAACTTTTCAGTTACTTTTATTACAAATTTCCATATCCTTCGAGACATCAAGAAAATACTAACAAGGGGGTGTAAAATTTAGCCATAACCGAAATGTATACAATTTCGCCAAAATTTCTTTTACGTGGTATAAATATTTCTATTTTGGCCTTATTGGCCTTCAGATCCAAAAAAGAAACCAGACTTGGTAGATTTCTTTATCACAAAAGGACTTCCCCTCTCGACTTTACAATGTCGCTCTGCATATGACCTATCGTCAGATCATTCGGCTGTTATAGCAGAACTGCATAACGACTTTGTGGAAGTCAATAAGGCCTGTAAATTACATACGAGAAAAACCAACTGGGAATATTTCAGGCGAATAATCGAAAATACACTAGAGACAAATATTCCATTAAAATCAGATGATGACATTATTACAGCTGTTAAAGCCTTTAATGCATGTGTTCAATCAGCTGCCTGGAACGCTACACCTCATCATAGAGCCACCGAAACTATTCCCATGTATCCACAGATCGTAACCGACTTGATACAAACTAAGAGACAAGCCAGAAAGCAGTGGCAACACACTCGCCACCCCTGCGACAAAAAGAGGTTCAACAAACTAGTGAAAAAAGTTAAAGTCACCCTGAACAAGATCAAAAACCAGGAAGTAGAAAGACGTCTAGCTAGGTTGGATGCGACATCCACAACGGACTATTCCTTGTGGAAAGTAACTAAATCCCTCAAAAGACCAATGCCGTTTCGATCTCCACTTCGCCGAAATGATGGTTCGTGGGTAAAAAGCGATGCTGATAAATCTGCACTATTTGCTGAACATTTGTCCACCGTTTTCACCCCAAATGATGACCTTGGTTCGAAAAAAGTGGAAAAAGTCATAAAAGCTCTTACTACACCGCACCAGCTAGCGCCTCCAATCAAAAAGTTTACTATAAGTGAAGTGTACTCAATAATCAGGAAACTCTGTCTGAACAAGGCCCCGGGCTACGATCTAATAACTTCGAAAGTTATGAAAGAACTTCCCCACTTAGCAGTTGCCTTGTTAACTGCGATTTACAACGCTATTCTACGAACAGAATTCATACCTCCCCAATGGAAAGTGGCTGAAATCATTCTTATTCCAAAACCTGGCAAAAACCCTGAAAGCGTTTCCTCATACCGGCCCATTAGTCTTTTGCCAGTTGCCTCCAAAATCATGGAAATTCTTATTCTCAAACGATTGACACCAGAACTTGCCAAATCTGAACTAATACCGGCCCACCAATTCGGCTTTCGTGAAGCTCATGGAGCTGTTGAACAGGTTCATCGTTTAGTCAAGAAGATTAATGACGCATATGAACAGAAAATGTACTGCTCTGCAGCTTTTCTGGACATATCACAAGCTTTTGACCGTGTGTGGCATGAGGGTCTTCTGTATAAAATCAAGCAAGCTCTACCAGTCAATTACTACCAAATCATTAAATCGTATCTCCTACAAAGGCATTTCTACGTCAAACATGGAGAAGAAAATTCAAATCTCCGAGAGATTAAGGCAGGTGTCCCTCAGGGTAGTGTGATGGGTCCTGTCTTATATCTAATATATACCTTTGACTTACCTATTACAAAGGATGTTCTCGTAGGGACCTTCGCTGACGATACTGCGCTTATAGCATCGCATGAAAATCCAGTGGTTGCTTCAGAAATGCTACAGACAAACTTAAATACTATTTCAACTTGGATGCGTGACTGGAAAATAAAAGCCAACGAGACAAAATCTGTGCATGTGACATTCACTCTTAGGCGTGACACATGTCCCACCGTCCAACTAAACGGTATAACCATCCCCTCGTGCGCTCACGTTCGCTATCTGGGTATCTACTTAGATAGACAACTTACATGGAGAAAGCATATATTCACAAAACGGAAAGCTCTCAGTCAACAGCTACGCAAGTTTCACTGGCTCTTGGCTAAGACATCAAATCTCTCACTGAATAATAAACTACTTCTCTACAAAACCATAATAAAACCAATTTGGACTTATGGAGCTGAACTCTGGGGAACTGCAGCCCACTCAAATTTGGAAATTATACAACGTTTTCAATCAAAAATGCTCCACATGATTGCTGGCGCTCCTTGGTTCATCTCAAATAAACAGTTACATCGAGACCTCAAGATGCCTACAGTAAAAGAGGAAATTACGAGAAGGCTAAAACTGTACTCTTGCCGTATTGAAAACCACCCAAACAAACTTGCTTGCAATTTGATGAAGAGGGACCGCACTTTCAATCGACTTAAAAGGAGAGCTCCACAGGATCTCCTCCCACCAAAAACAAATCTCTAAGGATAGAATTTTCTTAAAAATGGATAGGCCACTGGGCGTATGCCATGCACGCCAATATAAAATCACTTGACCACCAGCTAAATGCCAGCTAAAGGCAGATTGCAAGGTTTATGGGAGATAAAAAAAAAAAAAAAAAAATATTTCTATTAGTACTGACAGATAGAATTATATTGTATCTAGGCTTGGATGGAACAAGTCTGAAAAATTTAAAGAGAGCCATCCTAAAAAGTTATTCTTATACAGATAAAGTTTTCTTTTAATGAGAGTTTTAATAATTTATAGAATTAAGCGTTACTTTGCGGAGATTCATAATATAAAAATAATAATATAATCATTTTGCTATAATTTGCGATAAAATAAAATAGAAAATATATAATGCTAATTGTAGAGTAGACTATCCGTTTTCATACCTTAAACATGCAAAAATATCAGGAGATAGCCTCCTCGACAAAATCGCAAAGGTGGTGGAGGTTTGTGCGTGTGTTTTTACAAATCCTGTATGTATTAAGTATGAAAACGGATAGTCCACTGTACATTTGGTATGATATATATTTTATATTTCACTTAATAACGGATTATAGCGAGAGTTTTTACTTAAAAAATTAATGTAACAATTTTTCTACTTATATGACTTCTAATGATAAGATACTGAAGGCTAGTATACATAAGTCAGACTCAATTAACTGCCCTGTGGTTTGTACATAGTAACCATAAACAGGTAACCGCAATGGCCAACCGGACATTTACCAAGATTCATGGCTGTAAACTCCAGGACTCTATAACTTTTCTTTAAATAACTTAGGTGCTCAAACCATACCTTTAATATTTAAATGAGTTAATCTTGTATGTATATATATATATATATATATATATATATATATATATATATATATATATATATATATATATATATATATATATATTCTGAATCTCGGAAACGGCTCCAACGATTTTACTGAACTGGGTTTTGGGGGAGAAAAATCGATCTAGATAAGTTTTATTTAAAAAAAAATGTCGTTTTATCCCTGATTTCGGGCTCTACAATTTTTTTGAAATTTAACGTAAAGTCGTGGTAGTTCATTTTGGAAACGGGCGGTCTAGGGAGGTGAAAATACGTAGGATCGACCCCCACCTGCCCTATTATTTTTTCATTTTTCTTTTCAATTTTTAAAAAAAATTTTTTCATCATTTTAAAAATTACCAAGCAAGGCTCGTTCACCCAGGTATAAAACATATAACTATGAGGGAAAATATGCTGACGAAATCAAACAGTCTTCTAACCAGCTATAAATTACAATAGCAGCCTTGACAAGACATATCATCATCCTCCCGCATTTATCCCACTCTAAGTGGGGTCGGCACATCATGTTATAAACATGTTGTCCCATGACTTCGCTGCATATTTAACGACGGGCCGCCTGCCTGACGTCAACTTAGTTTAATCGCCTTTTGCAATACCTCGGTAAGTAATGAGGGTGGTCTATTACTCAACCGGATACCACACGGTGGGTCAATTTACCTTAGTCGCCTTTTACGACAAGCCTGACAAGGCAAATGCATATTTTTTATTATTTTACTGCATTGTATTGAAAGTGTGTAGAAAACATTATATATGAAAAATATCTTTGTAGTATTAAACGATTTCTATTGTTTCTAAAGTTCCTGTATATTTTATTCTTTAATCTACGGTACGTAATATTATATAATCAACTCATATCGCGATAAAACCGAGTTTTATTTATAAAATTTTATATCTTTTACAATATATTCCTTCATATCCATAAGCTTTAACGACGTGTCTTTCTAAACGTGTATATAAGTCGTATTATTAATCTCATTTAATAATAATAAATACAATAGTTACCTTTAAATTGGTTAAAGGTCACAGTCCAGATTTAAACTAGCTTAGTATTTAACTAGTATTTAATCTAAAGTAACAAAGCGCTGTAATTAAAGGATGGCAGATTTACGACCTTAATCGTGCTTAAAATGTATTTCAAACCAAGGATATGAACCTCGCCATAATTTATCCTTATCCACTCACGGAAGCCAAGGTCACGACTTCTTTCGTTACAATATTTTCAGTAAACTGTTACGCCGGGTGTGACTTAGTGGCATTATTTTGTCGCAGCCAACTTTTAAGAGTCTTAAAGAATTTTTCAACATTGAAGGTCCTTTATTTTCTATATAATATTTCACTTTGATTGCTTCCCCTTCACTTTGATTGGATCTCTGGAAAGTAAAAAGGTAGGGGCTTAATTTAGTAACATATTTGGTATCATTTTTGTAATCCTCGATATTGAATAACCATTTTTCTAAGGCAAAATGGTGTACAAAAGTTCAAAATGGTGTAAAAAATCTGTGTAATGCTGAGTGAAGGAAATAAAACAGTTCTCACATCCTATACATGTAGGATTAGTTACCACATGAATTTCAAGACACCACTACCAACAGCATACTACAAAAGCACTACATAAATTCACTACGAAAATCTCAACGATCGTTTCGTCTCGTAACAAGACACGACAAAAACGCAAAGCTTTGCGTTAGCAAAATAATTCTATCATAACTTATGTTCTATGGGATTCCGCAAAGTAACGTCTACTTTACTAAAGTAATTTTTTTAAATGGTGTAATAAAAATATTTACAAAATAATAGTACATAATCGAAGGAAAGTTAAGACTATTTAATTTTTTTATGAGGAAAAGCGCCTAGGTCTACTAGGCGCTTTTCAAAAAATCTATGAACTGGTATGGAACTTTGACCAACGTATTAAATTGCATGAAAATAACTTAAAGATATCAAAATATATTATTTTATTTATTAACGTAACCAGAGATAAATCCTTCGCTTATACGTTTTTTTCAGAAACAGTAGAAATGTAACACAATGAAAGTTGTTGAAATAGTACCTAGCGGTGAATTACAGGACGCCGAGTCAGCGGAAACTCTATCGTGTTTGAAGATTTAGTACTTCCTGATTCTGT
The DNA here is from genome assembly GCA_029227775.1 of Morpho helenor. Taxonomy (NCBI): domain Eukaryota; kingdom Metazoa; phylum Arthropoda; class Insecta; order Lepidoptera; family Nymphalidae; genus Morpho; species Morpho helenor. The sequence continues at coordinate 4,928,583 of JARGCU010000010.1, read as the reverse complement.
AAAGAGCATCTGAGTTTGTTTTAAATTTCCTTTAGTATACATAACTTACAGTAGCTTACATTCCAGTTTACGTTGTTCACTGGGTAAACAGATACTAGGATTTAAAGTACAGACTATATATTGACATTAGCCGTGTGGTATCCGGCTGAGTAGTAAAGACCACCCTCATTCCTTATCGAAGTGTCGTAAAAGGCGATTAAGGTAAGTCGACCCGCCGTGTGGTATCCGGCTGAGTAGAATAGACCACCCTCATTCCTTATCGAAGAGTCTTAAAAGGCGACTAAGGTAAGTCGACCCGCCGTGTGGTATCCGGCTGAGTAGAATAGGCCACCCTCATTCCTTATCGAAGAGTCGTAAAAGGCGACTAAGGTAAGTCGACCCGCCGTGTGGTATCCGGCTGAGTAGAATAGACCACCCTCATTCCTTATTGAAGAGTCGCAAAAGGCGACTAAGGTAAGTCGACCCGCCGTGTGGTATCCGGTTGAGTAGAATCTACCACCCTCATTCCTTATCGAAGTGTCGTAAAAGGCGACCGAGATAATTCGATACCCAGTGTTGTGTCCGGCTGAGTAGAATAAACCACCCTCATTCCTTATCGAGGTGTCGTAAAAGGCGACTAAGGTAAATACCATCATCAGGATTTTAAATTCCTGGTGAAAGGTTATTATAATATTTCTAAATCCTTTGTACGTAACGTTAATGTATCCTATTTTTGTTATTGTGAAGTTGTAAACTGCCATTTTTGTAATTCATTTACGTATGCTGTGAATGTAATATACTTGTTGGTAATTAGGAACGCAACCTTATCTGTTGCAAGTTGGTATTACTGTATAGTCTGTATTTGTTATGTTGGCAACTGGGCTGATGCTCTTTTTTTTCCGTGTTCTAAACAGTTTGTTTTATTTGAAAAAAAAACAAATATCAACAACTATGTTAGTACTTTGATAGTTAGCTTTATATTTGTTCGGGCAATATTTTCCACCGAGGGTAATCGGGGCTTGCTACACCTTAGGTGTGGGCAGGTGACTAATTAATGTCACACAAAAAGAAGATCGGTCGGCCACGCATCACGGTGCACAGGCCTCTCAGTGAATTGCAATAAATATCGGTGTTCGGTGGATTATCATATTAATATATACGAAATATAACGGATAATTCGGTGTTTATGTGCATAAACTATGTTACGGAACAATTTAATTTGTGATTCCACGAATATAGGTATGTGGATTAAGTTTTTTGTGGTTATACTCCAGCCGGAGCGGCGTGGACGCCATAACTTAAGAAGAAGCATCTAAGTCAAAGGTCAGAATCCTTGATTATTCGGGTTGGAGAAATTGCCGGTTGTCTGTCTATCCTACCTATGCTCACCAACTGCAGCTATCGAAGGCACGCAGTAGGCGCGAACAATATTTGTTTCCCCTTTATAAAATAGCGTGTAAACCATTTATGTCAAATTTCACGCTAGCGCCGAAATTCCAACCTCAAATATGCCTTGTTATTATTGTATTTATAGCGTCGGCATTTACTCAATACGCCGGATGCCATTACAAACTAAATTATTTTGAAGTTAAACATTTTTACACAGAATAAGTGTATTAGCTATACTTAATATACAAAGCTGAAGAATTTGTTTGTTTGAACGCGCTAATCTCAGGAGCTACTAAACCAATTTGAAAAATTTTTGAATGTAAGATAGTCCATTTATTGAGAAATTCTATAGGTTATATATTATTACGCTGAGATTAATAAGAGAGGAGTAGCAATAAAAAATAGTACGAAAACGGAAAATTTAAACCTTTCCCTGCGTGCACAAAGTAAACGGCGATAGTTATTAAAAAATCATATATTACAAAGTTGTTCCCCTCTAAAAGTTCTAAATAAAAGTCCGCGACAGCATGTCTAGCTTTTAAGGTTAACCCACTTATGTTAGGGTTTTATGATTATTAAAATACTATACTACGGTTTTAATCTTTCCACGCGGGTGGAGCCGCTCACGATTGCTTGTGTTTAGACCCTATAAGAAAAAGTAAAATTATCTTAATATATAAATATGAAGTGAAGTAAGGATTGGGGCTAGGATCCTGCTAATTATCGATCTTTTTGAGGTACTCCATCCACCTTACAGTGAGTGTACCAACGCTGCGTTTTCCAAAGCATGATCACCATACTAGCACCCTACGACTCCTGCGCAAATTGTTTCTGTGAGTTTTTTCGATCAAATTAAATATGTGTAATAACTGAAAGTATAAGTGAAATAAGATGATTTACATTTCCTTCATAATCGGAATTACCCCTTAAGCTTCATTCAAAGCTATTGGAAATCCTTTTAGGAAGACCAAAGGCTTTTTTATTCGTGTCAATCTTGTAGTGAACCAACAGTTTGTTTCTATAAAAATGTGACTTGAAAACAAAAATATCAAACACACGTATGAATTACTGTTTAGTTATCCAATATCTGCCTTTCATGATGTTTTCAACTTTTCTCTTACAAACCATGAACTTGTTATTAATTTAAATTATTCATTTTAATTAATTCTGGGCTTCGGCCGTCAAACCAACGTGAAAAGCCTTTGTGGTAAAATCATGATGCATGTTGTTCGACATCGACATCATTCTTTATATACATCCTTTTGTGATTCAACGAACATTTTAATATTATTTTCATAAGCTATAATTGAGCGTCACGAGCAACATGAAAGTTAAATCTATTTTAATATTTTAAATGCGAGAATCTGTTTGTGTATTCATGTTTGGTACAACTGAATTATATACCGAGATACATACTACAATAATACAATAAAAAAATATCTTTTCCCTTCAGGAACAGTGACAGAACATCATAGTCCACTATTGAGGGTATTTTAACAGTAAAGTTGACGCGAACGAAGTCGGGAGTAGTTACTTATAATTTGATCTGGAATCGTGTTTGCAATTAGTTGCTACTTTGCAAACGTCTTAACATTGAAGCACGGATTGCGATTTTTATTATCTATTTTCTGTTCCGTAAACTAAAATAGTAAGTAATGTTAATGTAATGTAACGTTTTCTGAAATAAAATTTTGTAAACAAATAATCGCAAAATACTAAAAGTAAATTTGTATTGATCTTAATATAATACCTTGTTGGGGTAATAAGTTAAACGATTTTGCAACAGGAAATGAAATGTTTCGCCTCATTACGGAAGTTTTGTTGACATTTCCGTGTAACTTTTGCCACCATTGTACCGCGTCGCATTGCGGGCCTAACTGTGACGAATATAAGCTGTTTTGAACTGTTTCAAAATGATTTATCTATATAATTTATAAAAGTAGGCTTTTCTTTGCGGAGATCCATAATACAAAAGAATAATAAAATTATAGCAAATTAAGTTATAGCGGATGATTTTATTAATTTTATATCAATAAAGAGTATTGTAGGAGTTTGACATAAGTCAAATTCCTACAATACTCTTTAGGGACTCGTTTATTTATTTCTTTTTTTAGAAAATAAAAACGCTTTTTCTATATTTAGAAAAGGGAAAGAAAAAGTAAAAAAGCACAAGTTTATAGACGGACTTATCCCTAAAAGGGATCTCTTCCAGTCAACCTTTGAGTAACAAAAAGAAAAGGACAAGAAGTGAAATAATGGTAATATAGAGAAAGAGAAAAAGTTTGTATAAATTTAACTATTTGAACTTTAAATTTAATTTGGTTAAATAAATAGATGAATAAAGATGCTACTAATGTAATATAATTACTTAAGACAAATGTTTTCTAGTCTGTAACTTAAATACCGAAATATAGTAATATAGTGTTTTGATAACCATAAAAATGGTTAAAGTGGGCTAACCTTAAAAGCTAGACATATTGTGCCGCGGACTTTTTATTCAGAACTTTTTGAGGGGAACAATTTAATGATACATTTTTTGACCTTTGAATAACTTTCACCGATTACTCACGCAGGCAAGGAAAACTCAAAATTTTACCGTATTCGTAATATTTGTTATTGCTGCTTCTCTCCTATTTATTTTTAAATGATGTTATGTTTAGAATTATACAAATCAGTCCAGTAGTTCCTGAGATTAGCGTGTTCAAACAAACAAACAAACAAACAAACATTCAGATAAACTCTTTAGCTTTATATATTAGTATAGATAGATACACTCTCGAAAGAGTCACGCGTTCACAGCTGGCCTATTCTTTTTACTAAAATTTTACTCTCCAGATCAAAACGTACAAGAACTTATGATTCTTTACAAAATAAGGAAAGGATAATATTAAAGTACTCCTACCTGACACATATACCACGCTTTGTAGTGCTAAATATATCAGTGGCAAAGCTTAGTGTTCTTTATTTCACACAATACGTGTATTCTAAAGCAAGGTAAATAAACAGTGATTTTCATTTCAGGATGTATTAAAGATTTTTTTCATTTTTTACCTATTTTTAAAAGGTTTTATTTAATTTGCCGTATATGTCCGTGAAGGTGGAATTTTGCAATTTAAATTTGGCCCACTTCTAGGTGTCTGTAAGTAAGTAGCGGCCTGTTACTCTCCCACTACTGGGAACAGGCCTCTTCTCTTCGTTTTTGGAGAGAGGGATTGAAGCTAACACCTACCATGCTGCTCCAATGCGGATTGGTAGGTCACGCATATCTCCAGAATTCTCTAGAGATATCTATGCAGGTTATCTCACGATTTTTTCTTCACCGAGAAGCGTGTGATAAATTGCAATAATCAATTAGACACATAAGTTTAAACAGTAAACTCATTGGTGTCTGCCTGGGTTTGAACCCGTGATCTCCATTATATGTTGTGTCTGATGGTGCTGAAATTTTACATACTGGTCCAGTCCCGATGACAATGCATGTTTGTAATAAGCATAACCTGATACTGCTGCTAAGATTGGGTCCAGACGAAGGAACTCCTCAATGGTTAACAGTAGGGATATGAAATTTCATTAAAAGCTTTTTAACTTTACTTGTTGGTTTCAATGTAATATTTTGTGCAACAAACAACATCTGAATATAAAATACTACTTATTCTAATGAATTCGTTCACGTTGTGTCACCATACAGTAACAATGGCACTAATAATATATTATCCGCAATAAACATCGCAATAAGACTACTAATTAATATGTAATCCTCATGTTTATAATTTGTTATCACGAGTATTTTCTTACCAGGAAAGTTTCGAATATACACTAGGGTATCATAAATCTAATATGAAGTTTCTGAAACGTAAGGCTATAACTAAAGATTCTTCTTCTTAAACTTATATGATGCTGAAATTATTTTACATAAAAGCTACAGTGAAAGATAAAGCTACAGTTAAGAAGCTGAAGTGATGCGGGAAATATAGGTTAGTTCTAAGAGTCGCCGTGCTTTGGGGTTCTAAGGCGTTGTGCAGCGTAGGAAGGAAGGTAAATGGCGAAGAGCATTCCCATTATCCTATTCCTATCCTATCCTATCCTACTAATATTATAAATACGAAAGTTTGTGAGTATGTTTGTTACTCTTTCGCAGCCAATCTGCTGAACCAATATCGACGAAATTTAACATAATTATTTCTTATACACCGGACATTGAAAAGTGACATCTATTATCAAACTTTCACGCTTCAACAGTCCACGCAAACGAAGTTGCGGGTAATAGCTAGTTATTTTAGAAACGAAAGAGCAGATAAATTATGGGCTCATGAAGAAACTAAATATGTTCTTGAAACGTTATACTAAAGTTTGATATAAATAATTAAACTGTTTCAGATCGTATTTTGTCTTACGATACAAAACAAATAAACTCAACTCCCATTTGGGTTTGCCGTGTCAGGCCTCATAAAGTACACAAGGCGTACGGAATATATTGGTGCTCACAAAATATATATGAAACCAAAATATTATTGACAGACAAATTTATTGGCGTTAAACATTTAACACAGACGCCGTCGATAATGTTCTCAATATCTTTTAATCGGTTTCTTTCGAGTATCTGAGTGAAATTTCCAAATGTTCTATATAACATTTGAAATTTAGAATTAACTCCTTAGTAAGTACACTCACTTCGCTAGTTTATCAAGTTATTATTGCGACTTTTTTGTACTGATTGTTTTTAGAGCAGAGAATTTTTAAACATTTGTAGTTATTATGAATTACCTATTAGGGATAGACACATGTTGTTGCGGACTTTTGAGTAGTATTTATACAGATCTATAATTCACTACCACAATATTTTAGTTATCTCTATTGGTTTATGCTTCGCACGCGACTTAAGCTCACAGCACGCGAGTTTTCTACAAGCGCGCGACCTCTTTACAATTTATCATCATCCTCCTGCCCTTATCCCACTACAAGTGGGGTCGGCACAACATGCTGTCAACTAACAATTTTCTTTCAAAACAGTATTTACAATTTATATATAACCTTAAACCTTCCGAAAGAATTTCCTCTAATTTTTTTTACCTCTTTGCCTACCTCTTAGTAAGAAGCCGTAGAGAAATCGATTTAGTAGATTTTGAAAAAATCGATCCCATACAGACAAACACATTTGGAGACTTTGTTTTATAATAAATATAGATAAAGATATCATTGTAGTAGTAGATATGTATTTAAGACTAAAAAAAAACTTATATGAAACTTTATTCTTGCTACACACAGTTTTCTTACAAAATAAATGCCGCAATATAACGCTGTAATTAATTTGAAACCTAATCTCCATTAACTATGCGGTAGAGTTAATACGTAATACGAATAACTTTTCGGTATCTTAGGCATATATAAAGTGCTACCTACAGGTGCGGTTAGCGTACCGGAGAACTAGTTTACCCCTATAATGTGGTCCGCACCAGGTAAAATAGCGAATAAAATAACTTTTAAGTGCCATTTATACGAACTAAAGTGTGTGTTGTGTACGTCATGTTATTTAATTTAACTCTATATCAGTGTTTCCCAACGTGGGGCCCACGACCCACAGGGGGGCAATTTGATGATTAAGCGTAGGGGGAGTGGCAACTCGACACGAGTTTAAGCCTTTCACTCTGGTTTAAGTGCAATGCTAGATTTCGGTGCCTAATTTAACAAAATAAAAAAAAAAAAATTCTAAAATCTATTATTTATGTTATTTAAGTGGACAATTCAATTTTTAATATTAAAATTTATTAAGTGCAATGCTAGGTGACGGTTCTAACCCCGGGCAGACAGATACGAGTTTTTCTGATAAACTTATGTGTTTAATTAACAGTACCTGGGTAAGCCATGCTCGGTAACTTTTTAAAAAGATATATAAAAGCAAAAAAGGGGTGGTGACACCTGGCGCTTGATCCCAGGTATTTCTACTTCTTTAGTCCCCGTATTATGCCCGTTCCCCACTGAGCTATTACAACTTTACAAATGACAGCAAAATTTTTATATAAACCATTTTAACTCATTTTACCAGATTAACTCATTTAAATATTAAAGATTTGCAATTTATTACGTTTATTGTTGAAGCATCGTGAGGAAACCTGCATATCTCAGGAGAGTTCTAGGGAAACTATCAATCCGCATTGGAGCAGCGAGGAGTCTTAGCTGCAAAAAAGGAGCCCAGAGGAGGCCAATGGCCACCAGTAGCATAGTAAGAGACCGCTACTTCACTTTTCATTGCATAAATTTAAAAAACATTGTTTTAAAACAACGTATCACTTTCGGGCTAATCATTAATTGATTCGTAAAGGGTCCAAAAGGGTATCAACTCGAAACTAACACGGACCGATTTATCATAGTTTATGTGGACACAGAGCCCAGAGGATACATTTGGTTCAGGATCCATAATCGTTAGTCTGATATTAGAATTTATGGGCACGCATCGGGGGCATTAATTTGAATGAATCGTGCGTCAAATGTACGAGCGTGCATACTCGTATGTTTTACTACTTAGCAAAAGCTTAATGTTTAAGTTCATCAAATTAGATCTTAGACCCTTCGAGATGAATAATTATATTATAATAGCTGTGCAGCAGCTTCGCTCGCATATAAATCAGTATGTCACAAATGTTATCCCGAGTTGATATTTTGAACATAAATGTAGTTATCTTGAGTAAATAATAATAAGAGATTTTTGGACAACTTTTACCGCTTTAAGTAAGCGGCAAGGAAAGCTTTAAATTTAGCCGTTAGCGTAATATTTTTTATTGCGGCTCCTCTCATATTCATCTTATCGTGATGTTATATAGTCTATAGACTGCCGCGATAAATGTACTATCTTACATTAAAAAAAAATTCAAATCGCTCCAGTAGTTCTTGAGATTAGCGCGTTGAAACAAACAAATAAACTCTTCAGCTTTATATATTAGGATAGATAAATTGTGCTAATACCCTACCTTACTTAAAAGGCTGTTTCCTCCACTTAATCTATCTTTTCATTCTGGGGACCAGTCTGCGTGAATGTAGTCTTGAAGTTGCTATCTAGGAGGAATCTTTATCATCGATCTCCTATAACCAATATCCTAAATATGCAAGCATAGAAAAAATATATTACGCCATAACAGCATAGAATAAAAAACTATGGCGGCCAAACCTTGTAAACAAAGGGGCATGTGTTAAACCTCTAACTTACTCACTTGAGTTTAAAAAACGTGGCGCTCCCCGGGCAGACGACCACTTGGCGAATGGACCACTATGGGTTGGTCGACCTAGGTGTCCCTCTGATTAGTAATCTGTATTGCCATCATCAGCAGGTATTTTTTCGTTGTGTGTCCGACATAACCGCCGCCTGTCCCCGTTGAGCGACGGCACCCATAAAGGGTTATTCCTGTATAAATTATTCTTAACAAAATTGTAATATATAAAATACACTACTTTTAATAATATTACTTGTTAACTAACTGAACACAAACAAAATTTAAAAAAAGCATTATTTCTTATCCAGGTATTAAAATGAAAAGGTGGCAGAAAATGTTTTTCTCTTCCATTCTCTCGTCATAGTTATCTAGTTATCAGAAGTAAATATACTTTAGTAGTTATCTCTTGAGGTTTGACTGTTCTAAACTCAAATAATAGCGTATTGGACACGTGAATATAATTACGTAACGTGTTAATATTAATTGAGTAAGCCAAACTTTCAACTCGAACTTTAAGCGAAGGAACCTTGTATGTTAGCATTACAAATATTCTATATATTATGACTGATATGTTGTGACAGTCTATAACAAGAATATAGTAGTATTTCAAATCTTATAAATTAAGTGTACGGAGATGTGATTGTATATTGTTACAACATGTTTCTAATACAAACTCCTTCATAGAGTTGGACATTAATATGATAAAGCATTGTGGCTGTCATATATGTATATGTCATTGAGTTGTTGAGGAAGAGTAAATGGGTTGACTTAAGGAAAATTGCTTTTTATTTATTGAATAAGCGTAGAGGAGAAATATCGTCGTTTGTTATTATATATTAAAAGTTCTTTTTCATCAACAAAATCGATAGCTAAATTTCGCTTTGTTTGTAAATGGAATAGATACCAGTAACGTTGTTAATAATGCATGTGAACTTTTGTTAGCAAACGTAACTTTGTAGGCGACTAGAATGGTTTCAGTAACCGACTACGGTAAGCATCAAATCAAATATTCTATAAAGGATTGTGTGCCATATTTTTGTTAAATCAAAATATAAATTTAAGTAAGTCTTCTGATTAAATAGTTCTAATACAACGCTATATATTTGTTTTTTAAACTTATGTGTCTAATTGATCATTGCAATTTATCACACAGTTTTTGGTGAAAGAAAACGTCGCAAGGTAACCTATATATCTCTTGAGAATTCTGTCGATATGTGTAGCATATAAATCCGCATTGGAGCAAGCGTGGTGGGTCTTGCCTTCGAAGACTTTCGTCTTCGTCATTTCGAAAAAAAAAGGAGAGACAGGCATATAACCAGCTGTGGGTTAAGTAACAAGGCTGTTATTTTTGTTTTGGTATTCACGATTCATCATATGATAGCAAGTTGTAGGAAAGTATTGTGAAGGAAATTGCATATTGTAACAACGCCGCCTTGTCGTTACTGCAAGCAAGCCAGCAAGCAAGCCATGACTTCACATCTTGCCACAGCCTTTCGCGCCATTTTGACGTGGGAGATGTGACAGCCGCTGTCATTAGCAGCTAGCCCGCGGATAGCGAACGAGAGTTTGCTTTGATTTCATTTTAGCATTTTTTAATGAAAAGAATAAAACTGATTTAGAATACTTCTTTTATTAATACAAGTAGTTAAGTTACAATATACAAATAATTTCTGGGATATTTGTTGATGAACTACTAATGTATATGTGTATTTAAAATTATATATATGTATTTATCAGTTGTCTGTTTTCCATAACACGTATTAAGTTACTTACATTGGGGACGGATGACCTTGTGTGTGAGTGTCACATGTATTTATTATTTTCATTTATTTATTCCTTTCTTTTACATATTATTTAGGAGAATTATGATCCAGTTTGCCTCATGTATAACTTACATATCTTGTTCTCTTGTGAATGTGTTACTAAAAAATGCGACATTTGAACATCGCTTAAACAAGGAGCATTATTTTTTTTAATTTAGTACTGTTTTTACTCAAGAAATTGAATGGAATATATCATGAGCTTAATTTTAATAAAGTTATGCCATATTTTCATAGTGATTCAGACGGTTAAGAAATCGTGTGAGTAACAAAACTTAAGACCGCCAATCTACATAGAGCTCCGCAGCATCCTTATAGCGCTCGCGTTGATCATGTATATATTCGGTTCACGTGTCTATTTACACTGGGGATGTCTAGTCTCTTTACGTTTCTGCAATTCGAGACACGCGTCCAGACGGCGCCGCTGATTGTGAATCATCTGTACAGAGAGTACTATTGTTTGATTCCACGTTTAAGCAAAATGCTATTTAATCACTCTGTGACATATCTTTCTAACTATCTAGTTAGTGTTGGTTTTTTAGAATTTTTAATATCTATCCGGCGTTCTATCTGTGTGACTCCACCGTGTGGTATCCGGCTGAATAGTACCACCCTCATTTCTTACCGAGGTGTCGTAAAAGGCGACTAAGGTAAGTTGACCCACCGTGTGGTATCCGGTTAAGTAGAATAGACCACCCTCTTTCTTACCGAGGTGTCGTAGAATACGACTAAGGTAAGTTGACGTCAGGCAGGCGGCCGGTCGTAAAAACGCAGCCAAATCATGTGACAGCATGTTTATAACATGTTGTGCCGACCCCACATAGAGTGGGATAAGGGCAGGAGGATGATGTTCTGTCTGTGTGTCAGTTAGTCACATTTATTCCGCTGGACCAATAGTGATGGAATTTGGTACAACTGAAGCTAAGATGCCGCGCTAAAATATTAGATTAGAAAAACAAATGAAAATAAACCCTTATTGCTTTTAGGAACAGATAAGGAAATATATTCCATTTTAGAGGGTAATTAAACGTTTAAGATAACGAAAACAAAGAAGCCACCCAATCACATGAATGGTATCCGCCTATGCGGGGTCAGATTCTGTAGATTTTAATTTCTCGTAACAAGGTACCTAATTTTTTTTTATAATAAAATTTTTGTTAAATTTATACTAATGTGATGGCAAAGGTAGGTTGCAATATTCGATTTCATACCTTTTCTGTAGGATTTTTAAAGTACAAAAAATAGCCAAAAAAAAATTTAAAGTGAAACTGCTTGCAAGTTTAAAATTTGCCAGAATAAAAATTAGCCAATTTTTATTCTGGCTAGCGAACTTTATTAAAAAATAATGTTTCACTGCATTGGAAATGAAAGAGTTTGTGTGAAAGCTATTTACAGTTTATAAATCACACAAGGACTTTCTTAATCCTGAAGGTTTACTACGTTAAGCCCGTGAGCACTTTCCTTGTCTAAATCGAGTCCCTGTAAGGATTTGCGGGATTTCTCTTTATTTACCTTCGGCCTACAGTATACATCACATGTCTGGAGTATAGAGTAAATAACATTTATATGTAGCGCTTTTCTGGCTAGGAAACTAATGCCCGGCTACTCCGTAACATATTCCATTTAATATTGTCTCCTTCTACATTTATAATGAACGTTGACCTACCTTGTGGTATCCGGCTGAGTAGAATAGACCACCCTCATTTCTTACTGAAGTGTCGTAAAAGGCGACTAAGGTAAGTTGACCCGCCGTGTGGTATCCGGCTGAGTAGAATAGACTACACTCAATTTTAATCGAGGTGTCGAAAAAGGCGACTAATATAAGTTGACGTGAGGCAGGCAGCGTTAGGTCTTAGCTCCAATCCTACTTCCAGCAGTGGGATAGTAACAGGCCGCTACTATACCTAAATATATATATAAATATATGCAATCTTTTAGACGCAGTGATATTGGTCAGAGATATATCTACTCGTAGGACTGATTTTGAGCTCCGTAAATCAATGTTTACTTAGATCATTTCTGATTGCAGCTTATAGATGATTACTTATAAATCCGATTCGCTTTCATCATAGCACGTTCGAGTACTATTTATTCAATAATCCAATTTATTTATAATAATTATAAATTTCATCATCAGTCAATATTCTGCCCTTATCCCGCTCTTAGTGGGGTCAGTACAACGTTTTAAACATGTTCATTTGATTTTTTTTTACGACCGGCCACTTGCCTATCCTCAAATTACCTTAGAAGCCTTTTACGACACCTCGGTAAGAAATAAGGATGGTCTATTCTACTCAGCCGGATACCACACGGCACTTACCTAAGTCGCCTTTTGCAACACTTTGTTAACAAATGAGGGTGGTCTAATAATTATAAAGTAATTAGTTATTAGTGTAGATATTATAAACTAGTAATGTGAAAACTAAACCCGACATTTAAATGTATATATAGCCAGCCAGAAAAAATCAAATCAAAAGTATATTTATTATAGTTGATGGCAATTACAATAATTTATATAAATGAAATGTTATCATTCAATAAATACTCAATACAAGCTTGAATTTAATAAGTATTTATTTATAAATATTTATTCTTGAGTTGTAATGATATTAGTCCTAAAAGCTTTCAACGGCGAGGCTAAATTTACTCGTATATGGAAGATATTTATGTAGACAGCAAACATTTGCAACGTTTTTCATCATGTAGTAATTAATTAATATTTCATTAATATATCTGTAATGATTGGATTCTCAGTCCCTATTGGGGTTTATTAATCACGTGACCTCTTTTTTCTTTTGTTATTGACCCGCCCTTCCCCTTCATCAGATTTGATTCTTTTTTTCTTATTTATAAGTTGTTTATACTATCATTTATTCGACTTTTATATGTAGGTATACTAATTTATTTTAAATATTTTACCATAGTAGCTACTAAATAAAAGAAAATGTTCTGCACACTCAATTTGGTTTGTTTTACAAGAGCTCTCTTTTTCTTTATTTTTACACTGGTCATATTCTATTTATCAACGAAAGTATAAAAATAGCAGTAGGTATGAATATTTTACATTAAATTTACAACAAAAATAAACAAACAAACATTTATTTGTAACAATATTCCTCCCTATTACATTTCGAATACATTTCATGAGTTTTGAGGGACCTATCTTATTAAACACTATAAATTGACATTCTCCATCTTTTAAAGTAATAATATTTGGGTGACTGAGCCTTGCTCAGTAATTTTTTACAAAAAAAAAAAACAATTTAGTTGGGGATCGATACTAGGTGACGAGACTGCCCGTTCCCCGAACAAGCTACGCTGATTTGACAGTTGGCCAAAATTTAATTTAATATGAATTTTAGTATTTTTTAATGCCCAAAAACAGGGATAAAATGATTTTTTTTACATAAAACCTAGCTAAATCGATTTTTCTCCCCCAAAAACCCCTACATGCAAAATTTCGGGAAAATCGTTGGAGCTGTTTCCGAGATTCCGAAAATACACACACACACACACACACATATATATATATATATATATATATATATATATATATGTGTATGTATATATATATATATATATATATATATATATATATATATATACACACACGATAAATCCATTTATCAATATTATCCTTTAAACTAATATTAAAAATATGGGCACGTTCGAAATGACACTAAATAAAGCTTTTTAGGCAAGTTTGCCTAATTTTACATTGTTTGTTAGCGTCTTACAAACATAAGTAACACAATGCCAAGCTATTTTTATCTATTCGTGTGTTCTTTAAAGCTTCTTATGCAGTAAATAGTTTACTAAGTCAAATAGCAGAGAAGCTTTAAACGGGCACGTCGGATATTTCACACTGCATAACTCCGGATTACGTTGCAGCGATCTGCCTTGGAAGTACGCCGTCTTGAATTCCTCCATTGCCACTTTATCCTCCTTTTTGGTATCTAAGCTAAAAATAAAAGTGAACGGAAATGAATTTCTTTCGAACAAAAGCATATTTCTTAATATAAACTTTCAAATTGTCTTCAAAAGACCTTCGGCCTGCCTAACGTTAACTTACCTTTGTAGTGTTTTACAACAACTCAGTGAGAAAGAGGGTTGTGGTGTCCGGTCGAGTAGTAAGTATTCTACTCAATACCACACGGAAACTTTCGATTTGTATTGCTGTCTAAATCATCATCATCACTATCTTCCTGCCCTTATCCCACTCTAAGTGGGGTCGGCATAACATGTAAAAAACATGTTGTCACATGATTTGGCTACGTATTTTACGACCAGCCGCCTGCCGACATCAATTTACCTTAGTCGAATTTTACGACTCCACGGTAAGAAAGAGAGTGATCTATTCTACTTAACCGGATACCACAAGGTGGGTCAACTTACCTTAGTCGCCTTTTACGACACCTTGGTAAGAAATGAGGTTGGTCTATTCTACTCAGCCGGATACCACACGGCGGGTCGGCTTACCTTAGTCGCCTTTTACGCCACTTCGGTAAGAAATGAGGGTGGTACTATTTTATTCAGCCGGATACCACACGGCTTATAAGTAAGTAAGTAAGTAGCGGCCTCTTACTATCCCACTGCTGAGAATAGGCCTCTTCTCTCAGTTTTGGAGAGAAGGTTTTGAGCTAAGACCTACCACGCTGGTCCAGTGCGGATTGGTAGGTTACACATATCTCTAGAATTCTCTAGAGATATGCAAGTTTCCTCACGATGTTTTCCTTCACCGAAAAGCGTGTGATAAATTGCAATTATCAATTAGACACATAAGTTTTAACAGTAAAACTCATTGGTGTCTGCCCGGGTTTGAACCCGTAACCTTCACGAAAGAGTCGCACGGTGCTACAGCTTACACGGCTTAAATAAATTAAATTATTTGTAATTTCAGTGTTATTTATTCAAATATGTAACCAAACTTTTATACTAAACGTTGTATATTAATTACTTAAGCTTTCTTATTTCTTTTCGAAGCTTTTTTCTTTTAGTTTCCGTGTTACAAAAAACCTGCATGACTCATATTCCCACGTAAGACGTAACATATGTTACGAACATAGTTATAATATCTAAATGTCGGCCACCCTAGCCATAACTGTGAATACAAGTTCTTAGAATATGTCACCAGTTTAAGAATAACGTTTTACTTTGTTTATACTTGTTTTTCTTGTTTTAAAGTTGGCCAGTGACATAATATAGAAAGTGTTACGCAATCCGTGACTATATTTGTATAAGGACAGTTTGCATTTTCATTTAAGTACGTGACATACTGTATAACATTACGCAAAGTATTAAATTATTTTTATTGTTGTTTTATAATAATAAAGTTTATTAAATTTAATTTCCATAATATCTATATTCTATATCACTACATAGTATAAAACAAAGTCGCATTCCCTGTCTGTCCCTATGTCCCTATATCCCTATGTATGCTTAAATCTTTAAAACGACGCAACAGACTTTGATGCGGTTTTTTAATAGATAGAGTGATTCAAGAGGAAGGTTTGTATGTATAATAACATTCAATACGGATTAGAGAAATACTGTAATTTTTGAGGTTTCTAATGTGATGTCGCAAATAATTACATTTTTTTCATTTTACATTGCAAACGCAGGCTGAACCCTACGAGATTTATTAAAATAATGTACTAAGTATCTGTACACCTTGAAAAGCTCTACAGAAAACTCCACGATAGTATATGTCTATATCTTATGGATAATCCACAATATAAAATCTACATTTTTTGTCACTTACTTTTTACGAAAAATAATGCCTTATGTTCAAAGCAATTTTTATACAATACAGCATAAGGAGGATAATGGTATATAAAAGTAATGAAAATATTATTTTGCTATAATCCGCGATAAAGGAAAATATATGTAATGTTAAATGTAGTGTACTATTCGTTCCCATACGTGATATATGCAGAATTTGTAAAAACCACCACACATTGGGTCAACTTACGTTAGTCGCCTTTTACGACACTTTGGTAAGAAATGAGGTGGGTTTATTCTACTCACCCGGATACCACACGGCTAACGATTACCACTATTGAATCTAGTATAGATTTGATTTCACTTTAAGCAAAGTGGTTCTACAATTTCTCGAATAATTCGAGCTTAACTTTAAATTCCTTAGGTAGTTGATCTAATGTGAAATTTCTTCGTCATTATGTTTTGTTCACGATGAAACACGACACCAATTACGGTTTTGAATATAATAAGGATTTGTGCCGAAGAAGAATTTCCTTTCATTTTCAATTCATGTTATATTTCTGAACAATTTATAATCAAGGTAATGTTTAGAAAGAGAATATTTTAAGATCAAGTCACGATTAGATCTGAAGATATTTTCATCTTAAGATTTAATGAATATGAATGAATATCTCACAATTTCTGACGTTAAATTTAAAAACTTAATTTGACAACTTGTAGAAGTTATATGTTTAAAATTGATATTTTTAAAATTACCATTATTAAAGTAACAGACTGGCCCAGTGGCGTAGTTGGCAGTGACCTTGCTTTTAACTTCGCAGGTCACAGGTCCGATTTTCACCTAGGGCGAACATTTTTTAAATACAATATGTTAGTTCTTATGCCGTGTGTTAACCGGCTGAGTAGAATAGACCACCCTACTTTCGTATCGAGGTATCGTAAAAGCGACTAAGGTAAGACGACACGCCGTGTGTTAACCGGCTGAGTTGAATAAACCACCCTCATTTCTTATCAAGGTATCGTAAAAGGTGTCTAAGGTATGTTGACCCGCCGTGTGGTATTCGGTTAAATAGAATAGAATACCCTCTTTCTTATCGAGGTATCGTAAAATAGGACTGAGGTATTCATAAGTTGACGTCAGGTAGGCAGACGGTCGTAAAATACATAGCCAAATATTGTGACAACATGTTTATAACATGTTGTGAGGACCCCACCCAGAGTAGGATAAGGGCAGGAGGATGACAATATCTTAGTTCTTCGAGTCTGGGTGTATTTATGTATTTAAAATTATATATATACGTTGTTCGTCACCCATAACACAAATATTAAGTTACTTTGAAGACGGACGAACATGTGTTATTGTCCCATATTTTTTAAAATGAAGAAAAAAGTATAACATTGTCTTCTAAGTTGGAAGGTTATGTACATATCTAGCTTCTGCTTTGTGCTCATTTTGAAGATATGAGAAATCCAAAGATTAGAGTTATAGCTATTTATAGTATGCGCCTTATAACTCGGAGATAAACCCGTTATACAGGGTTTGAGAATGTCAACAAAACCTATTCGACTTAGTATACACTCATACCGTAAACAAACAAGGCTCGAAACTCAAACGTTATTTAGCCAAAGCTGTAAATCGGCATTAGGCATAATTATATTACAAAGGTTCCAATTTAAATCTAAAATAACTAATTTCTGAATCTACACTGCTCATTATGCTTTTAACAGTATTTTTTGCATCATTACGTGTACAAAATATAAAAATCCTACTTATCCTTCCTACTAATATTGTAAATGCGAAAGTTTGTGAGTATGGTTGTATGTTTGTTACTCTTTCACAGCGAATCCGTTGAACCAATATCGATGAAATTTGTAACAATTATTACTTATTTATCGGAGTAACATACAAAGTATATAAATACCTACTGTTAATTTCACAGGAATAGTTTTTAGAATTAGACGTTACTTTGTGGAAGTCGGTAATACAAAAGTAATAAAATATTATTACTATTAAAATAATATTTTCATTACTTTTTTCACATAAATAGGATGACATTAATAAGCGCCATCTATTATCAACCTATCACGCGACAACAGTCCACGCGAAAGAAGTTGCGGGTAAAAGCTAGTAAAACTATAATACTTGACCACAGGGAGCGAAAGGAAGTCGACATTAGTCGCCTTATGACAGCTCGGTAAGAAATGGTGGTGGTCCAATCTACTCAGTCGGATACCATTTACATTGTTGCATTTGTTGTTATATTTTCATGTTATCATTACGCCGTGTGGTATCCGGCTGAATAGAATAGTACCACCCTCTTTTCTTACCGAGGCGTCTTAAAAGGCGACTAAGGTAAGTCAACCCGCCGTGTGGTAACCGGCCGAGTAGAATAGACCACCCTCATTTCTTATCGAGGTGTCGTAAAAGGCGACTAAGGTAAGTTGACTCACCGTGTGGTATCCGGTTAAATAGAATAGACCACCCTCTTTCTTATCCCATTCATTACGCCGTGTGGTATCCGACTGAATAGAATAGTACCGCCCTCTTTTCTTACCGAGGCGTCGTAAAAGGCGACTAAGGTAAGTCAACCCGCCGTTTAGTAACCGGCTGAGTAGAATAGACCACCCTCATTTCTTATCGAGGTGTCGTAAAATACGACTAAGATAAGTTGACGTCAGGCAGGCGGCCGGTCGTAAAATGCGTGACCAAATCATGTGACAACATGTTTATAACATGTTGTGCCGACCCCTCTTAGAGTGGGATAAGGGCAGGAAGATTTTTTTATAAGTTGTTATCATTGATGCAACATCAATTGTATATACCGAGTAGTTTCAAAGAGTTATTCTCGTATTTAATAGAGGTACACACTACCGTCTTATAAACTAATTGAAGTTAGTTCGAGTGTTTCAAGTGCGGTCAAAGAGACCCATCGCAAGTTGTTGTGCAAATGACAACTTTCTCATATTATATATGAATGAGGGCTAAGGTCAGCACTAACAAGTATACGTGTTACGGATTTATCACAGTTGTTATGTCTTTAAATAAACAAAGATATTTAAAGAATGACAATTTAAATATGTTATCTTTAATATTTAAATGAGTTAATCTTGTATATTTATATATATGATTTCGGGAAAATGATAAAATTTATGTAGAATTCAAAAGATAATTTTCGCTGCCAAATGTCTATAACTCATTTGGGGAACGGGTGGTCTAGAGAGGTGAAAATACCTAGGTTCGAACCCTTTTTTTTCAATGTAATTTTTTTTTATATATTTTCAAAATTATCGAGCAATGCTCGGTCCCCCAGGCTATATATATACATATTATAAAACAAAGTTTCTAAAAACTGTCTGTCTGTATGTGATGGATGGATTTTTGTACGGTGTTTACTAAAAAGGTAGTGCAATTCTTTCGGATAGTTTAATTGTGTTGAAGAGGTTGCGCAGTTATAAAAAGCTCGCTTGCTGGCGAAAAATTTCTATTCGGGAAAAGATTTGTGACACACAGTTTTTGACGTAGGCGAAGCCGCTGGCACAACTAGTATATATTAAAAAACAAAGTCCCCAAAAGCTGTCTGTCTGTATGTGATCGATTTTCTCAGAATCTACTGAACAGATTTTTGAACGGTTTACACTAAAGGTAGTGCAATTATCCTGGAAGGGTTTACTTCATAACCCAGCAGGGTCATCTCGCTGACTCCCCGGGTGGGGGGTAAGCGGGGTACGGGCCTCGAGGCGTACCTCTTTGCCCGGGCAGTTCCTCGCGGGCACTTAAGCCCGGTCTGTGTTTCGGCCGTAGGCCGAGGTCACCTAGGTGACCTAAGGGTGTCGGTATTTGGGCCGTGAGCCCAGGTCACCTAGGTGACCTAAGGGATGTCTGGTTCGGTGGGGAGGTCTGGGAATATTAGCTCCCAGACCTCAAAGTCGTCGTCAGGTGGTGTCATATCCGGTGGTGTCATAATCCGTGGTGTCGCCCTCTCGCCCGTCGCGTCGTCCTCGTCGTCGCCGTCGTCATCCGCATCGGGCCGCGGAGACGGTGATCGCAGGAGCTCGCGAGGCAGGGAACGTCCATCGGGTGGTCGCGCATGGAGTGGCGCGATGCCATGGAGGTGTACGTGCGCGCTATTGTCCGCACGCGCGAACATCCGGCGCGCAAGGCGACGGACATACTCCTCCACGGTCGGCATTTTGGTATCCCGATGCACGACGTCGTTCCGCAGATACCTCGGGGCTCCTACGATCAGTCGCAGGCAGCGGTTCTGCTGGACTTGCAGTCTTCGCTTCTGGTACGCCGAACATAACGCGTACCAGGCGGGTGCCGCATACGTCAAGCGCGAGCGGACGTAGGCACCGTAGACCCGCAGTTTGGTGTTCATAGGTAGATGGGATGTGAATAGCGCGTAAAGCTTGGACCTAGCAGCGGCAGCTCGACCCACGACGTGATTCACCGTGGGGATCATGCACAGGCTGCGGTCCAACTCACACCCCAAAAACCTTACTGTGGTCTTCCACTCTACGTCCTGGCCTCGTAGAGTCAGCTGACGTAGCGGCTTGGAGCGGCTGGTGAGCAGAGCGGCCGTCTTCCCGACGTTGACGGCCATCCTCCACTTGTCCAGCCATTCCGGCAACAAGTCCAGCATACGCTGCATGCGGTTGGTGGCGACGATCTGATGGTAGGACGACGCGAAATACGCGCTGTCGTCGGCGAACAGCGACAACAGCACGTCCTCCTCCCCTTCCCGCAGATGGTGGCGCAGGGTGGGGATGTCATCCGTATACGCCGCGTATAAGCGCGGCGATATACAACTGCCCTGGGGTACTCCGGCTTGGATGGTGCGTGGCTGGGATTCGGCACCATCCACTGCCACGTAAAAGCTACGGCCGTGTAGAAATGATGCCAGCACTCGCACATAAGCAGGCGGCATGGTGGTGTCCAGTATTTTGACCAGGAGCCCGGCGTGCCACACACGATCGAAGGCCTTCTCGATGTCGAGAAAGACCCCCACGGTGTAGCGCCCGTTGTTCCGCTCACTGGTCAGGTGGTTGATTACCCTCGCCAGCTGGAGCGTCGTCGAGTGGCCGCTGCGGAATCCAAACTGCTCCTCGCGCAGGGGCAGATGGGGCGTGACTCGACGCAGCAGCAGACGCTCAAACAGCTTGGCTATGTGCGAGAGCAGGGTGATCGGCCGGTAGCTTCCAGGCAGGCGGCGGTCCTTCCCCGGCTTGGGAAGAACGATGATCTTCCCGGTCTTCCACGCCTCTGGGAAGTGACCGGTGCGGAGTACTCCGTTGAACAGTCTCGTGAGCGCTACGAGACCTGTTCGGGGCAGCAGCATCAGCGCGGCGTTAGTGATTCCGTCGGGGCCTGGCGCTTTTCGCTTATCAAGGCGAGCAGCGACCGACCGCAGCTCTGACAGGGAGATGAAGTCCTCTCCCCGGAGCGGCGGTGTAGGGGCCGACAGGAACCTTTCCAGCTTGTCCTGGACAGCCGCGTGATGACGGATGACATGGAGGTTGGAGGTGTTGGGGGCGTTGGGCGTAAATGTCTGTTCCAGGTGTGCCGCCAGAATCTCAGCACGATCCTTGGCGGCATAGGTGCGTTTACCCGCGGCATCGAGCAGCGGGTAAACGGGGGTGTCTTGTCCGGTGAGTTTCTTGCAGAGGGAGTACAGCTTCATAATAATTTTAATTTTTTATGTATTCATGTTTATTTTTAAGATGGCGCCACAGACGAAATAATTATGTCGAAAGAGCCACTTACCTACTGATTTAAAGGTACAATAAATCATTAATGTGGCAGTTGATTTAAACATTGATCATTAATTTTATTATACGTCACCAGATGTGACGTATTCCTATGCTATTTCTCCTTCTAGCTTCTCTAGCTTTCTCCAGCTATTTTCCTATTAGTTGGGAAATAACACTTGTTTTTCCCGAATGAAAGGATTAAGCTGGTTTATTTTATCCGATATGTTAGCGCAATATATAAGTTTCTATTGTATCAAATTTCTTTAACACTGCTCCAACGCTTTAGGCGTGAAACCGTAGAAGAAAGAATGAGTGACATAAAAAAATGTTGCATATATAATATTAGTAAGCATACTACATTTTCAGTTAATCTTGAATAGTTAGCACACCTAAACAGTTTCATGTTTACCGTACTTACGTCAGCATATAGGTCAATCCTCTTCGCAAGTCATTGTCTTGAAAATTTGTGCCAAGATCACAATAGAGCAGTCGCGCGCATTGTATTGGATCATATTGCAATATTTTTTTCCACCTTACAGATGCTCGCTGTGAATACGGATATATATTTAGTTTAATATAATATACAACTTGAGACAGACATAGCATTTTGGGGGAAAAATATGGTTAGATTTATTAGCACTTTGAGCAACACAAAAGATTAAAGATAACCTATATGGTTATCTTTAATGTTTCTATAACGGATCGTTCGGAACCTACTCCAAATAGTTTCATGTAACTTAGTACGTAGTGGGTTTCAGGGGTGGTAAATCCATTTACCTAGGTTTCAATTTAGAAAAAAATGTCTTTTTATCCCTGTTTTCAGTCATTGAAAAACTGCTCCAATACTATTAGGAAAGGAGGAAAGGCTAATTACGTCAGTTGCAAAGTTATAATAGCTCAGTTGGGAATAGACAGACTTAAATTCAAATTCAAATTTTAGTTGTCAAACGTATTGTTAAACGTATTGATAGCCGATGGGTAACCGGCGGACCGAAAATGTTCAAAACCCGGGTTCTAATCCCACATGTCATAGGCGCCTTCGTTCTTTTTTCAAAATTATTTTTATATCTTTTAAAAAATTATCGAGCAAGACTAGGTTAACCAGGTACTATTTAATTAAATGTAGTCTTAATTATAGGTTGCCACGGCATGTTTTAAAATGTTGCAC
Organism: Morpho helenor; assembly: GCA_029227775.1. Classification (NCBI taxonomy): domain Eukaryota; kingdom Metazoa; phylum Arthropoda; class Insecta; order Lepidoptera; family Nymphalidae; genus Morpho; species Morpho helenor. The sequence continues at coordinate 4,905,550 of JARGCU010000010.1, read as the reverse complement.
AACAACTTTTTATACAAAAATTACAACTAATGACGCTCCGTCTCAAAATACACATGTACAAAAAAAACTAACGCGGAGCGGCGCTTTAAGTTCAAATGTGAGAAGAAATTGGTTGAAAATTGCACGTTGTATAAAGAAAAACATATTTTTGCCGACTTGTTTAAACGTTGTGTCAATAAACGTAATAGGAATACGCAATACCAATAGGAAATAGAAAGTATATTCTTGGTATTGTATCTACTTACGTATTTTGTTATAGCGTTAACGTCCCTTTTAAATAACAATCGCAGCAGCTTTGGCGCGGTGATAGCTTGGTAATCTTGTGCTAGGATGTGCAGAGAGTATAGCACGCCTATGAAAAGGCCAACCAGGATCAGGAGTCTGAAAATTTCATATTTTGCTGTAATCCGCGTTTGTTAAGAAATTCTATGTTATAATATTTGTGTGAAGCAAAATCAGTTCTCTTTCTTTATACATGCAGGATTACCGCACGTATCACAAAACACTCAGTAGCATACTACCCAAGAACTACAATACATTCACTGCAAAAATGTCAACCATTGTTTCACTCCCTAATCGAAGCATCATCAAGAAATAGGCTCCACGATAAAATCGCGAAATACCTTTGCGAATTCGAAAACACGTAATGTACTAGTACCTAATCTAAACCTTTAAAACTTGCAACTTTTAGTAAAAACTGTATAAAAATCCGCTCAGTAGATTTTGAGAACATCCATCACATACAGATTACACAGCTTTTGGGTTTTTTTTTAATAATAAGTATAGATGTATTGCTGTCAATTCAAATAAATCCGCAATATCCTATTAAGTTAAACCTTCCGCAATAATTACAATATCTTTAAGTAAAAACTGTACAAAAATAAGTTCTGTAGATTTTAAGAAAATCGATCACATTGAGACATTCAGCTTTTGAGGACTTTGTTTTATAATAATAAGTGATCTAGCCTTTTTGGTAATTTTTTTAAAGATTTTAAAGAAGAAGAAGAGATTTTAAAGAAAATAAAATTGAAAAAAAAATGAAAAAATAGTTGGGCAGGGCTCGAACCTAGTATTTTCCCCTCTCAAGACCGCCCGTTCCAAAAATGAGCTATCATGACTTTATAATTGACAGCGAAAATTGTCTTTTGAATTCAACGTAATATTTAGCATTTTCCCGAAAACAGGGACAAAAAGACCTTTTTTTAAACGAAACCTAGCTAGATCGAATTTTTCCCCCCCCCCAAAACTCCCTACATGCCGAATTTCATTAAAATCGTTAGGACCGTTTCCGCGATTCATAAATTATATTTATATATAATATACATACAAGATAAAATCATTTAAATTTTAAAGATAGATTTGACGTAGGAGAATACAATTTTATAAATATGTTTTAAATTCCCAATCTTCATAATAACCTTATTAAAGTTGACTGTACAATGCAAACAAAGGAACAAACAAAATTCACTCACTTATATCCCATTTCGCGAGCATAATTTCCCCGGACGAATGGTACAAACACAACACAAACAAACCTAATTTGAAAATGAGGCATTTCTGCATATCCTCACAACTAACTACACGTTTCGTATAACGTTGCTATTTATAAAATGTCACTTAGAACTAACATTCCAGCATGAGAATACGAAAATTTCAAACAGTCGCGTAATTTGAACCGCTTATGGGGAGAGGAAAGTGGTCTCGGGTAATCCAATGCAACAAGTTGTAATTTGATTTCCTCTAGAGACTAAACAAGCGGCAGAAAGTTTTTTTTATACAAAGACTTCTATTTGTTTTGTGTAACAAACATTTTAGTAACTGCGCCAATACTTTGTATACAATAATTTTCGCTTCATAATAATATTTTTTTTATTATTATGAATGAAATCCATTATTATTATTGAAAAATTGTAATTAATTGATCTACTACAGTAATCAAGTTTGAATAAAATAAACAATATTAGTGAACGGCAGCTATAAACGCCGTGTGGTATCCGGCTACCACCCTCATTTCTTACCGAGGTGTCGTAAAAGGCGACTAAGGTAAGTCGACCCGCCGTGTGGTATCCGGCTGAGTAGAATAGACCACCCTTATTTCTTACATAGGTGTCGTAAAAGGCGACTAAGGTAAGTTGAACCAACGTGTAGTATCCGGATAAGTAGAGAGAAGACCATCCTTTTCTTGCCGAGGTGTCTTTTAATACGACTAAGTATGTTAACGTCAGGCAGGCGGCCGGTCGTTACATACGTAGCCAAATCATGTGACAACATGTGTATGATATGTGCCGAGCTAATGAGTGGGATAAGGGCAGGAGGACGATGAATATAATAATAATCACGCGATACTTCCTCTTTATTCACCAATGAAGTTTCGAGAAGTCATCGCTTGAAAAAAACGTTTAGATGTATATCATTTTGTCATTTTGAGTTTTCTAAAGAGGCATGAATAATTTATTGTAATAAAATATTCTTGTAGTTGTAAAAAAAATAAAAAACAATTTTATCATAATTTTGTAATTATTTCTTTTGCTGTTAAGGTATAAGTTACCTTTTATTGAAGTGTATAATCATTAATATTGTATTTAGTTTTTACTTCTCACACAAAAAAGAGGATGATTTTGATTTTAGAGCCTCCATTTCCATTGTATATGTGAATATACATCACGTATTTAGTTCGTTACAATTTAAAATTTACTCTAATCATTCTAACACTAAATGAATTTTTTGAATTTACTTTTTTAAACTTTTTTGGGATTCTTTTTCCTGAGACAAGATGTAGGAAGATGACGAACTGTCAACAAGAAAAAAATTTTTGTGAACAAGAAAAATATCTCGGTCGGTCACGTAGCACGCAACACGGTCTGTGTGTGAATTTATAAAAATATCGGTAAAATATACATAAATATAAAAAATAATACGGTTGTTTAATACATAAATAATATAAGAAAACAATATGTTAGCAATTTTAATATTTGCATAATAAGATAATAATTATTGTATTCAGTTTTGTGTATTAGGAAGTATAAATATTGACATTAGTCTCAATATTGTAATCTCAACTTAATAGGTGATTTAAAAATGGAAGAAGAATTCATTTTGGCGGCATTCTGTTCTGACGAAAAATTATTGTTATTAAAGTAATTAAGAGTAATAAAGTGTTTAGGAATAGTTTTGATATATTTTGGAAATGTTTTCTAAGTATTTTAATAAATATTATACACTGTCCATTATATTAACCATCTTTTGACAGATTGACGATTTACATATTTAGTGATGTCCTAAAGATTCTCGTATGCGATACCATTCCGATTATAGTACCTACTATCATTAATCGAATTACGTACCTAAGTAATTCGATTAATGATAACCTACGTAAACTAATAACAGATATAGAAATCAACATTTTGATTTAATATTGCCTTAGTTTTTTGAAAATAAATGTTAATCCGTGTGTATTTATTATAATCATAAAAAATATATTATACATCAACTGGCAACATCAACAGACCTTCCGCTCGGCCGCCATTTTGACGTGATCTGTCACTCTCAACGAAACGCCCGTGATAGTCACACGCATTTACGTTCGCTGAGTGTTCTCTCGCATCTGTTACACCTTGAGTTAAGTAGCTTTATTCCTCGGAAAAACTTTTGTGAAACTTATATTAATTGATCGTGAAAATGCCGAAAGGACGTGTGTTGAAAGCACAATCGAGACAGTTAGTGTTAAAACTTCATGAGTATTTTGAGCAAGAAAATCAAAATGGCGGACCTCTTATACCTATCACGCAAGTCCGAAACCGTGTTGCAGCCGCGTTGGGGATCAGTCTATCAACTGTGACTAAAATCACTACTGATGCCTACGGCAGGAGCGGCTTGGAGCAAAACAAACCATCTACACCAAAAAGAAAGCGCCGGGCTCATAAGGTGACAGCTGTTGATGACTTTGACGCTGACGCTATTCGTCGTCATGTATATGATTACTACTTGAGAAAAGAAATTCCAACTTTGAGAAAACTTATTGTTTCTTTGAAAAGAAGTGGTCTATTTCATGGTGAAAAATCTTCTTTGGTCAAAGTTTTGAACACAATTGGCTTTTCATATAAAAAGTTAAATAAAAGAAAATTATTAATGGAACGCACAGATATAGATAGCTATAGCACGTTGTGATTTTTTAAGAGAGGCAAAGAAAATACAAGATTGGGCAAATATTGTTTTCACGGATGAAACATGGCTCAACGCTAACCACACACAATCTCGTTTCTGGACTGATGATACTGCTGATTCCACTTCCTCAGTACCAATGGGAAAAGGTGAGCGCCTAATCATTTGCCATGCAGGTACAGCAAAAGGATTTGTACAAGACGCACTGTTGGCATTTAAATCGAAGAAATCAAATGACTACCACGAAGAGATGAATGCAAATGTGTATGAAGAGTGGTTCAAAAAAATGCTCATTTCATTGGAAGAACCATCAATAATTTTTATTGATAATGCGCCCTACCACTCCCGTCAAATTGACAAAATGCCAACACAGGCTAATAAAAAGCATGAAATAATTAATTGGCTTCGGGACAATGGAGAAAATGTGGACGACTCAATGTTAAAAGTTGAATTAATAAAAATATTAAAAACCAAAAAGAGAGCAAAACGCTATGTAATCAATGAAATGGCAGCAGAATATGGCCATACTGTTCTTCGGATTCCTCCATACCACTGCCAGTACAACGCAATAGAACTTATATGGGCACAAGTAAAAGGGCATGCTGCGAGATGCAATACAAGCCCCCCATTCACAGCGAATAAAATGTTGCAATTGCTAAAAAATGCTTGCACCCACGTAACGGCCGAGAACTGGGCAAGTGTGGTGGAAAGAACTAAAAGAGTAATATTCTCTGATTGGGAACGTGATATTGCGTTTGATAATATATTATCTACACAAGAGCTAATAATAACTGCTACTGAAGACTCCTCATCGGAGGAGTCTAGTGTTGATTATCATTCCGACGACTCGTGCTAATAAAATAAATTAAAATATCCTGATTGATTTATTTGTATTCATGTATTAACTAAGAAGAAAGTAAAACTTTATATAATGTTATTAAATGTCTTTTAATACTCGTAACATCGATTTCTACCGATTATTTTTAATCTGTGGCATAATCGTAGTAACCATTATGTGTGACATCACTAAGTGGGCGGTACCCATCCATAAAGTACAAATATTATTTGTATGATATTTGTACGTAAGCAATACAAAACTTAATGAGCGTGAGCTGTCAAAAGACTGATAATATGATGGACGCAGTATAGTGAATGATTTCACAAATATTAGTGGATTAGTTATTTTCTGGGCAGAGTGGCGTGGACGCTATCATAACGGAAAAAAGCCCTTACTTAGAAGGAGTTCAGTTCAGTTTTCCTTCTTGAATTAATTGAAAAATTGCCTGTTATCCTAGCTACGCTCAGCAGAAGGCACGCAAGGCAAGAGAAAAAAGGCGAGTACCTAAATATTAAAATTCTGAAAACAATTGAAAGGCAAATAATTGTTTTTTATGATTCTATTCGAAATTTTGAGTAAGTTTCTTTATAGGTTTACGTTTATTGACTTTTTTATAATATTATCGCAATATGGGAATTCTTTTCTATCAACAGCGATCTGTTCTAACAAGATATTGACTCTTAAAATAAGGACTAACTGAAAATATCAAGAAAAGTGTTCCACTCAGAAAAACAGTTATACAACGGCGTTTAAAAGTTAGTTTCACAATAGGTTTTGTATAAAATATTGTTTATTTGAACGAACTCTGTAAAATTGCAATTTTTATATTCTCAGTTAAACTTCGATACAGAATAGTTGGAAAACTCGTTGCAATTTATACGAACGTCAATAACTGGATTAACGTCGAACTTGTTTTAACAAGTTAGATGTTTTTGTATACCGTTAAACTTTTAAAAGCCTTTATATTTAGAATGATATTTAATAATTAATGTATAGAAACCGGCTATACTCACGTGTTATTTTATCGGATGAGCCCGACTAGTTTCAAGCCCATACGGGGCTCTTATTCATGAGCTCTTTACGCGGCGTTATCGCGGCGGGAACTGATCCGGGCTCATCCGATAAAATAACACGTGAGTATAGCCGATTTCTATACATTAATTATGAATTCCACTCACGATAGTTTAAATTCAAAAATGATATTTAATGATTAATTAATGCTTAATCCTTAATATGACGACGAAAAAAACGTAATATTTTTAACGAGACAAACCTACACAACACAGAAATGCTAATAATTGTTAAATATGTCGGTTCGATATCAGATATATGTTTTGTGATCCAATTGATCGTATTGCTAATGTCGTATATAATGTATATATAGAACATGTTCCTACAAAGAGCAATTTCTCTTTTCGGCTTATTTTCTATGTGCAAGGTAAAGATACAGACTTTCTTAAGATACAGACTTTCTTTTCTTTTATTTTGCTAGAAAAAGGCTGTAACCGTAGAACCTTTAAAATTTATATAATTGAAATTTCCAAATCAAATTTCATTTGAAATCACATCGACATTCTAAAACGATTGAAAAAGAATCACAAGATTAGAGTCCATAAATGCATTATTGTTTATTAAAGTCACTTATAAATGGTTTTATCTTGTGCTATTGCATTAAATTTCATTAATTTATTCAAAATGCAAGCTTAATAAAATAGTTTATAATATTACTATGGTTGGAGGGTAAGAGATATTCCACTAAAGGTTGCGAAAAGTAGGAACTTAGAATTTGCAATGTGCTGATACTTTTGTTTCAATAGTTTCCAAACTAGTAATATTAAACGGGAGCGAGACCGCAAAGTGCTGAATTGGCAAATTCGTCAACTCAACGCCAGCAAAAAAAACTATTTTGAAAGAACACCTACGAAGTTACTACAATACAGATGACAAAAAAATGGGGGAAGAGGCGCTAGGTACTGGATTGTAGCATAGAATCGCAAGTGATGAAAAAATCTATGTCCAGCAGCGGACTTCCATTGCTTGAAAAAGAAGAAATAAATACCTAATATGGATGGTTAAAGGACGTTCCGGTTTTTTTATATGACAGTCAGCTCCATGCTTTATTATTGATTATTCATGGTTGTGCCATTGTTAACATCTACATTTCGTTCTAAAGCGGAATTCTGTCTTTACAGCAGGAACTGGAAGGCCATTGGCTTAGAGAAGATCTACTTAGAAGACCGCCCAAGGTTAGTGTCTTGTATTTAGCCTTAATTAAGTGTAACACTGGCAACAAAGTTCCAACATTTGGGATGTCAATGTTGGCATTACCGCGGCAAGAAACTTAACTTGATAAGATAAAGTATAATTATTATAAATACAATACCATAAAGGAGAATAAAAAAGAGGATGATGTATAATATTAATTTGATGAGATTTCAATTACTTTAGTAACTAATTAGCTTAAATATTAAGCTTTGATTTCGTTTGGAGGTTTCGGTTATTATTGTAACATTAATAATTATAGGATGAACAAAGTTTGACTAAGAAACAAAAACAAAACTTTTGGTAATTATCTTATTCCGGCGGTGTAAGGTGAAGTTTGAATCTGTCATAATTAGGCCAAAGTAATAAGCTTTGATAAATGTGAATGTCGGTTGCTTGTCTAAAAGTTCATCAGTTGAAAAAAGTAATAATTCCCTACATAGGGAATTATTTCTTTTTTCTAATTGCGACATAGTTGTAAATATTAAATATTAATATCAAGATATTTCATTGATAGTAATCTGACTTAATAGTTTAATTGTATCGTTCTTTTAAATGTTATTTCTGATTGTGATCATAAAACTTTTTTGACTAGAAAATCGACAATTTTCTTGAAATCAACTAAATGAATTCTTGTACGGTATCACTAAAAGGTAGTGCAATTCTACCGGAAGATTTAGGTTTATGGTATATTACGGTTTTATGTAAATTATGATGAAGAGGTCGAACGGTTGTAAGAAAAGTCGCCTACTGGGCGCTTTAGTGGTTTGCAAAAGAGATACACTAAAGTAATGTACTGGATGATAGGTCTATAAAAATACTACAAAAACTCCCCGATAGCAAGTCTCTATCTCTTATGGTTAAAAAACTAGTACCTGATTGATAGAGCCTTGCTCGGTAATGATTTACAAAATAAAAAAAATTTAGGTAGTTGGGATCGATCCTAGGTATTTAAATTTCTCGAGACTGTCCGTTCCCTGAATAAGCTACGCTGACTTGACTGCTTACGGCAGAAATAGTGTTTATATTCAATACAAATTTTAGTATTTTTTAATACCTTAAAACAGAGATAAAATGATTTTTCTTATATAAAACCTAGCTAAATCGATTTTCTCCTCCAAAACTCCCTACATGCTGAATTTCAGGAAAATCGTTTGGAGCCGTTTCCGAGATTCCGAAAAAAAATATATATATACATACAAGATTAACTCTTTTAAATATTAAAAAGAGATAAACAAAGGGAGGGGGCCTATTCCCAGCAGTGGGATAGTAACAGGCCGTTACTTTTAAAGTGGTATTTATTCACAGGCAAACTATATGATGCGCTGTGTAGCTACAAGACCTTTCAGTTAAAAATGAAAAATGACTTCCAAATATTAATATGTTTTGTATTAAACTGTCAGATATAATTTTCCGTTTTGCATATCGTCGCTTAAAGCGATATTTTATACGCGGAAAAATTTTATTACTTTCACAATGCGAAACAAAGGAGAGTGTGATGTCGAAAATTTAATACACAGGTATGTGCAGGAAGATACGTTCAAAAATGGCAACATTTAAGTACTGTACAAAATTTGCGACTTTTTGGCGTATTGAAAAATGTATCCATAAAATTTAATTCATTTATTCCACCAATTCATTCAATGTTGCAACTACCTCTAAGATATTCAGAATCATCTATACTAATATATAAAGCTGAAGAGTTTGTTTGTTTGTATAACATCACGCTAAGATGAATAGGATAGAAACAGTAATAATAAATACTACGAAAACGTTAAAATATCAAGCTTTCGTTGCGTGCGCTAAGTAAATGGTGAAAGTTATTCTAAAAGTTCATCTAAAATATTATTCATCATCATCATTATCATTCATTCATCTATTATTCATCTAAAAGTTCTAAATAAAAGTCCGCGACAGCATATGTCTAGCTTTTAAGGTTAACCCACTTTATGGTTATCAAAATACTATATTACGGCTAGAGTTTGTTTTTGTCTTTCTACGCGGGCTATTATTTGCTGTTATATACAATTGCTTTTATTATATATTCTATAGAAACATAATATGTATTAAGGTTAGAACTTGTATTGTATCCGGTTGTATAAGTATTAATTGAAGAATAAACTACCCCCTTTCTTACCGAGGTGTCGTAAAATACGACTCAGGCAAGTTGACGTCAGGCAGGCGGCCGGGCGTAAAATACATAGCCAAATCATATGATACATGTTTAATGTGTCGCGTCGACCCCACTTAGAGTAGGGCATGAGGATGCATTATAATATCTCTAATAAAAGGGTAAAGTTATTAATGAATTTTATACTACCTACCGGTTTTAATTTCCTATCTTTACACATGAGTTAGTAATTATCATTCGTTAATATAGATAAGCAATTAAAATTCTAAATTGTTGCCGCTAAATATTGTAATGTTAAAATCTGAAATAGGAGAGATTGTCGCCCTCTAATTTATCGCTTCATAGGTCTTGATTGCCAGTTAATTGAGGGAATGATTTCAAATAAGGACTTAAGTCTGGTAATGTTGAGCTGTGGAGTTGATGTTTGTTTTATAAATTAGCTTAGGGTCTTATTCAACAAGGCGAAACAAGATCTTAATTATAACTCCAGATGAGTTTGAAACTTAGATTATCTTAGGACATGAGTATAATATTGAATAATGAATACAAAAAGTGAAAGTAAGTAAACTGAGTAAGACCGTGTGACTCTTATGAGGGGGTTGCGGGATCTAACCCTGGGTAGGCACCAATGAGTTTTTTCTATTAAAACTTAGCAGATTAGCAGATAGCATGTGCAGATCTTTTTGATCGTAATTTGATATATTAAAACTTATTTCATTTTTTATAATTTTTCATACGCATAGAGTGAGTGGTGCGAGTATGTTAGCTGTATAAGAAAAAATCTAATGACTAATTAAGCACCTGCAAATATTTGAATGTTTATTAGCGGAAGTGTAAACACGCAAGTGGTTTATGATATGTACCGTAGATTTTCACATTAAGGTAATCTTATTCTGAATGTTGATTATTTAGTTATGGTATCATTCGTTTTCCTCAGACAATAAGAAAAGAATCGTCGGGACATTAGTTATCCGATAACGTATAGATCATTACCGGCTAAGTTGTGTTAAATATTGCGCTCTATCTACTTTTAGTTTACTTATTGTTTCAACACGTATAAATGTTATTCGCCAACCGTAAGATGCGGAAGATACTTATAATCAAATGGCAATTGCTCTCAAGAGAAACTCAAATCTTATAAGCAATATGTGGTTTAGTAAAATTACTGTGTGGTAAGTAGCTGTGACTTACACTTAATAGTGAAACTAGTCGTGCCCGTGGCCTCTGTTGGAATCAGTATGTTATAAAGTTTTTCCCGTGTAAATCCCTGTGGGAATTCTATGATATTAATTATGGTCTATCTGTTGCTTTTGTATCTTGCTCCAATATGTCTATCTTTATCTCTGTCTAATCACACATAAAAACAGAGACAGATAATCAATCGCATCTGCTTTCTCTTTATTTGTAATATGGCACATTTTACGCTTCCTTACTTTAAGTATAATAAATCTATTCGTATAACAGACCTACAACTTTTTAAATACGTCATCATCATCATCCTCCTACCCTGATCCTACTCTAAATGGGGTCGGCACAAAATGTTACAAACATGTTGTCACATGATTTGGCTGTGTATTTTACGACCGGCCGCCTGCCTGACGTCAACGAGTTGTCGTAAAATACGACAAAGTCGTATTTTACGACAACTCGGTAAGAAAGAGGGTGGTCTATTTTACTCAACCACACGACTTACGTTAATCGCCTTTTACGACACTTCGGTAAGAAATGAGGGTGGTACTATTCTATTCAGCTGGATACCACACGGCGCATTTAATATTATATCTTGTTACTTGATCATAACTTATGTAAGATTGCGACTAAGTGTGTAAAACACTAAATTGTTGATAAAAATTATAATAATAGATTATTTACTATTAACTGAGTTGCTTAATAGCTTACAAGTCACCTTAGCACACTAAGGATCGTCAATTTCTTTAGATAGTCAATTTACGTAATGCGATGCTAATTCTCTCTGCATATCTTTCATGCTAAAGTATCCAAAAGTACTACTGAATATTTAGTTTGCACTCAAGTTCACTCGCTTGAATTAAGAAAAGATAGTATTAAGTGCTAAACTTTATTCTTTGGAATTTAAATTTTCTCCTACGTCCAAGCACGTACCCGATATTAAATGAGAGTCTGAATAATAATTTAGAGAAGATGCGATCTTTCTCTTTTATCATTTTTAAAATGACTGATGTGCATTACAATCAACCGATCTATACTAATATAAAGAGGAAAAATTTGTATGTATGTTTGTAATGTTTTCACATCAAAACTACTGGAACGATTTCAAAAGTTCTTTCACCATTATAAAGCTGCATCTTTACTTAGCAATATAAGCTATATTGCATTTTCAAAAAATAGGGATGCGTAGTAAAAAAGTAAATGTGTAAAAAAAAAAAATTAGTCATAAAAATCTGTTATCGCGTGGGCTGTGGAAACTATTCATGATAGAACAAAAAATGCTCTACAGTATTATAAGTTGTAACAATATCTACAAAAAAGTCTGCGATACAATATATCTGTAAGTGTCCCATATATTTTTTATTTCTTTATAAAAACTAAGAAACCTGATTGAAATAAAACTTTTATGCCAACAAAAATAGCTATAGTCCCACTTAGTAGACTTCTCACTATATAAAAAGTCAAAAATAAAAACAAATAAATGAACACGAAAATATATGAACTAAAAATACAGGTATTAATGCCATCATTATTTGTCAATGACGGCTACTATTTTTTTGTCTGTCTATACAAAATGTATCTGCACACTTTGATAAAAAGCTGTGTGGAGCCTTCTTGCTGTATAATTAATGAGTTTTACAAACACGCGCCATTATACCATTACAATGTAACTCACATTCAACTTACCTAGATATCAAAACCCGTGCACACGAAAATAGTATCATATAACTTCAAACAGTACAAAGGACGTGGAAAGTAATTTCCTGAGCAATTTCGCCTCCACGAACGTTGGTTTGCTGCAAATGGGTCAAAGCTAAGAGATTAAACAACCTATGCAACGGTTTTCAGACTGTTTACTGTTTCCTTCTCTCGAACGTCTTGGTTCTTCAAAAGTAAAAGTTGTAAGGATGAAAAGGGATTTACCATACAGATCATTAACTTGAAAAAATAGAACATTTGTACCTGTAAATAAAAAACTAGCTTTTTCCCGCAACTTAGTTCGCATGGACTATTGTCGCGTGATAGGTTGATACTAGATTGCGCTTTTCAATGTCATCCTATTCCCGTAGAACTAACACGATTTCTATAGCCTATATGTTACTCCGGTATATGGGTAATAATAGTGCCAAATTTCATCGATATTGGTTCAGCGGATACGCCGCGAAAGAGTAACAACTATACATCCATACTCACAAACTTTCGCATTTATAATATTACTAACATTTACCCGCAACTTCCTTTGCGTAGACTATTGTCGCGTGATAGGTTAATAATAGATTGCGCTTTTCAATGTCATCCTATTCCTGTTGAGTTAGCAGGATTTCTATAGCCTAAATTTTACTCCGGTGTATAGGGAATAATTGTGCCAAATTTCATCGATATTGGTACACCGGATTCGCTGTCAAAGAGTAATAAATCCGTGCTTACAAACTTTTACATTTATAATATTAGTATCAGTAGGATAAATGTCTATTTCCTTTGCATCACGCGTGAATGGATAGAAAAAAATCGCTAATTTTTTTCTGCCTGTGTTAATTACTGTATGGCGATGGTTCTTATGAAAAAAATAGTTTAGTAAGTTTAGCGGATAGTATTAGAAAAAAAAGGTTTTGTCTATTATCTACGTTTCCATCTGGCTCTTAATGTCTAATTACTTTATGCCTTTCGTCGAGGGTGTAAATAGTATTTAATTAACTTTGTTTGTTTAACTTTATTAAATATATTCCTAAGTATTATAATAAAAATTATTTAAAGACATCTTAGACAGAATCAACCGTCACAAAGTCGACCAATTATAATTCCGAATTGTTGCAAAAAAAAAACATTATTAAAGTAAATTATTAATAGTTAAGTAAATTGATATGAAAATTATGCTGAACATTTTTTATCCTTTTTTTATATGTTTAAATAAAGCGGGGAGCAATTAGTACTTGAATAAAAGATTTCAATTCCTTATCCTCCTGACCTTATCCCACTCTAAGTGGGGTCGGCAAATCATGTTATTGACATGTCATCACATGATTTGGCTAGGTATTTTACGACCGGTCATCTGCCTGACATCAACTTTCCTTAGTCGCCTTTTACGACAGCTCAGTAAAAAATGAGGGTGATCTATTCTATTGAGCCGGATATCACACGGAATAGTTGAAATAATACATGTTAGTACATACTATTGCATGGATATATTATTTCAAGATTTACTTTTACGGGTTCAATTTGTTTATTTTAACAACAACAGTTACGAATTTTCGTGATTAATAACTTAAAACAAACTTAAAATAACACTTATATTATAACTTAAATAGCTTAGTGATGTAATTAAAATAATAAATGTCAGAGTAAGTTTTAAGATTAGGAAAAATAATGGATGTATAATTAAATTTTACTTCATGAAAGCAAATACCTTCGCACTTATTAGAACGTCAAAATAAGGCTCTATTAAAGATAAATGCTGCTATTTGTGGACTGACCTTTATTATATTCTTATTAAATGTCTGTGAACAAGGTTTGTTTCATCAAATATTTATTGAGGTTAATCTTAATAAAAGACTCTTTCATAATATATTTTGAATGCTTGAAGACGCTTTTTATCTATACTTATTATAAAACAAACTCCCCAAAAGCTGTCAGTCTGTATGTGATCGATTTTTTTCTAAATTTACTTAACGGATTTTTGTACGGTTTCCGGAAGGTTAAGGTAATAGTACAATAAGGTTTTTTGTCAATTGTCTTGAAGGGGTCGCGTAGTTGTAAAAAAATTCGTGTGCTTGGAACTATAGTCACGTGCGCCGCGTAAGACAACAGAGATACACTAAAGTAATGTACTAACAAATTTTAGATCCACAAAAATACTATAAAAAAGTCCACAAGAGCATGTCTCTATCTCTTATGGTGAACTTGCAATATGACTTATAAATACTTTACTATATAACTACTTTATGTGCAAAATTACGATTCGGGAAAATTTTGACATTTCCACGCGGGCAAAGCCGCTAGCACAGCTAGTAATGTATATTTTTTTTTAATCAACAAAAACCCCTTATAGGTGACGGTTATGTCGGACTCGCACCGACTAAAACGACCTGAGTTCTGGTAACGGACTAGGTTTTATTGCCCTCCATCCCTATCAGCAGTAACTGTAAACTCCAGAGTGCGCCACCTCTGAGTCGGGGGGGGGGGGGAGTCTCTCTAAAAGTGGTCCCTACCTCCACTAGATAATGCTTCGTGAGCACCAGATGCATCGACCACCGCGGGGACCTTATAAGGTTCAATAAAGCCCCGTTCGGAACAATAATCTATGCTAATATATAAAGCTGTAGAGTTTGTTTGTTTGATTGTTTGAACGCACTAATCTCAGGAACTACTGAATGAACTGGGCTATATAACTCCACGCTAAGATGAATAGGAGAGAAGCAGAAATAAAAAATATATCGAAAACAACATAATTTAAGACTTTTTTGCATGCGCTAAGTAAAGGTGAAACTTATGCGAATTTTAAATTCAATTCGGAAAAAAATTACACAGCACAGCTAGCGTATAATAACACGACTAAAGTTTATGATCATATGCATCAAAGCTTCGCCGAATCTAATTAATTGTGGGTTTTATAAAAAGCTTACAAGGAATCAGTATGTATGAATAAAGTGATGGAAATATGCTTGAAAAAACTCGCCAAGTTATAACACAGTATATAACAAATTATAAATGGAATACAATTACAGATATTGTTTTTGACATCTGTTCATCGCTTTGAACATGAGTTATTTAGAGTGGACGTTTCCATATCCGGTTGTAGATCTAAAGTCAATTGTATAAGGGTTTCTTTAGGTCGCCTCATCAAAAACACGTATATAACACTCACAGAAAGGAGCTGAATAAGAGCTTTCTATACAGACATGTCTTAACAAAAAGGTTCAGACACAAAAACGTCATGGAATTTTTCCATTCCCTAATTGTATTTGATTTTTTTTTTTTCAAGTAGATTAGATTATTGTTCATTTTATTTTTATCATACATGTAACAAATGCTTTAGCCGTGTGGTATCCGGCTAAGTAGAATAGTATCACCCTCATTTCTTACCGAGTTGTCATAAAAGGCGACTAAGGTAAGTCAACACGCCGTGTGGTATCCGACTTAGTAGAATTGACCACCCTCATTTCTTACCGTGGTGTCGTAAAAGGCGACTAACGTAAGTTGACCCACTGTGTGGTATCTGGTTTAGTAGAATAGACCGAGGAGGCGTAAAATACGACTAAGGTAAGTTAACGTCAGGCCGCCTGGCTGGTCGTGAAAACGCAGCCAAATCATATTACAGCATGTTTATAACATGTTGTGCCGACCCCACTTAGAGTGGGATAAGGGCAGGAGGATATATATATATATGTAACAAATGCTTATTTATATGAACTAACTAAATAATTACTGTCATATTGCGGACGCCGTTGCCATCTATAATTATTAAAGCATTAAGTTCAAAAAGTTTCATATTATGTATTTGTAGCTCTACATGGTGTGTATATTTTTGAGAGCCTTTTAAAATAAATAAATAAACTACCTCTTTCTTGCCGAGGAGTCGTAAAATACGGCTAAGGGAAGTTGACATCAGGCAGGTGGCCATTCGTAAAAAACATAGCCAAATCATGTAACAACATGTTTATAACATGTCGTGAAGCGTGAATCGTGTCGTGAATGTATGAAATCGATATTATTTACTCAATAACCGGACCGAATTTCACGCCACCTTGATATAGACGAAAATCCTTTTCTTACAATAGTTTTCTTTGTGAACATGGATTTTGACTGAATGTTAACACGGCCTGTTATTTTAGGTCTACGATTATATGCGTAATTTCTGACAAATCCGGTAAACCGTTAGAGCGTTAAAGCAAAACAATGAAACACACTGACAGACCTTTATAATATTATTTACTTTTATGAATATTTCAAATCTCAAATAACGCTATCTCTCCAGAGAAAAGAGGGAAACAAAGGATATTTTTTATATTGTTCCATTAGGGATCAACATATGGAGACAACATTGTTGAGATTGTGGTGGTGAATGTGTGCAGTGCTTGTGTATTGTTGTGTTATCGGTGTCGGGTAGTGCATGAGTTCTTACAATTTCTGCATGTACCAGGTATGAGAACGAATAGTACACTCTACATTTAGCATTACATATATTTTCTTTTATCACGGATTATAGCCAAATAATATTCTCATTGGTTTTGTATTATGGACCTCCGCAAAGTAACGCCTAATTCTATAAATTATGATCAACATAAGTACAATATATGAATATTTATATTATATAAAAGTATGTTTTTTATGTATGTTTGTTGTCCGCCGTGTATTATCCGGCTGAGTACAATAGACCAACCTCTTTCTTACCGAGGTGTCCCAAAAGCCGACTAAGGTAAGTTGATGTCAGGCGCCTGGTCGTAAAATATTATTTTTTTTACAAAACTAATTAAAATATTATTTTGCTATAATCCGCGGTAAAAAAAATATTTATTTATTGTATTTTACTTAAAATAATTTTAATAAAGTAAAATAGAAAATATATATAATGCTAATTGTCCACTGACAATCTGTTTCATACATGATACATGCAGGATTCGTAAAAACACACGCACAAACCTGCACCATCGCCTCCACAATACACAAGCACTACACACGTTTATAATCACAAACTCAACAATCGTTTCGTCCCGCAACCGAAGTTGACTGCACGACAAAATCGACAAGTGGTTTAATACTTCTAGGTTTGTGCGTGTAAATTTTATTCCCCAAGGGTAATCATGCATATAAAAGCCATAAAACATTGATAAGAAACATAAAAACTGTAGTTTCAATGTTTAAAAACGTAATTAACAGTACTTTAAATGCGTAATTCGCATTAAAATAACATAAAAAAGGATGGATAACGTTTTAGATTATAAATGTTATTTTCAAGAGGTTGCTTGAGTTGCTACTTTCATTGAGGATCCTCGTTTAGTTCTGGCAAGCTTGCGTCTGTCAGCGAAGAAAATTTTCTTCCGTACGTAATAATTCACCTAACATATTGTGTTTGTTCACATAAAGCTGTAAAGTAGTCTGCCGATAGTTTGAAATTGTCTAATATCAATTTAACTACAAAAAGACTTGTGTAAGGAACTCTAGGATTTGTCTTTAATAATTAAATGTGTTCGCATTATACAGCGCCATCTGTTATGTTTAACGAGTAATTCGAGCCCCACATCGATCTTTATTTGACCTGGGCTTAGGGCCCCAATACCGACACCGTTAGGTCACCTAGGTGACCTCGGCCCACGGCCGGAACACATACCGGGCTTAAGTGCCCGCGAGGAGATGCCCGGATAGAGAGGATTTCCTCGAGGCCCGCACCCCGTTTACCCCCACCCGGGGAGTAAGCGAGAAGACCCTGCTGCTTTATTTGACATAAGTCTACACATTAAGAAACGCATTAAAATTCTTATAATCATATATTTCTTCTTATTATCTACGCATAATAATAAAATACCTGGGTGACCGAGACTTACACGGTATTTTTTTTAAGATATAAAAAATTCAATTGAAACAAATAAAAGAAAGAAAGTGTTTTATATGACATGCCACAATTTTAAATAAGTCAGACATAAGATGGTCATAATTCATAATAAGTCCGACATAAGATGGTCATAAGATCAGTGATAAAGGAATTTGAGAGTTATTTCTCAAAAGCGAAATCTATAGAGCTATCATACTAGAGCAGGTTAAGCATAGGCAGACCTGTGAGTGAGAGATTCACGACAAATAATTAGACGGAAGATGAAACTCATATAATTATCTTTGTCATTACATAAAAAAGAAATACAGATAATAAGTCTCATTTGTTTTCTCTTTATTGTCCATTGACACATTTTACTCTTATCTTTCTTATTACTCTGTGGCAAAATCATGTGAATTTTAAAAATAGAACGTCTGCCTTCTGATCATTTTATTCATATTATCGGTTATTAGAACTGGAGTTTTGGGGGTATAATTAATTACAGTCTAGTCTAAAGGGATTTGTAACTTACACCGCTTGTATCAAAAACACGATTTATTTATGCCGTAAAATATCTCGAGAGAACAATTTATATCCATTTGAAAATAGCATCTGACTAACGTTTATTTTAACATGGTGAATGGAAAAGAAGGGTCTATATTTGATTTAGATTGTTTAGGCATAAACGTCATTATCAGCCCACTCTCGTCCACTGCTGGACATAGGCCTCCCCAATTATACGCCACTTGGCCCGATCCTGGGCTTTCTGCCTCCATCCACTGCCCGCCGTCCTACGTATATCGTCACTCCATCGAGTCTCAGGATGTCCTACACTACGTTTACCGATTCGCGGTCTCCACTCCAGAACACGTTTACCCCAACGGTCATCGGTTCTGCGACAGATATGGCCGGCCCATTGCCACTTCAGCTTGCTTATGCGCTGAGCTATGTCGGTGACCTTAGTTCTCTGACGGATTACTTCGTTGCGAATACGATCCCTCAGAGAAACCCCGAGCATAGCTCTTTCCATAGCCCGCTGAGCGACTTTCAGCTTGTGGACCGCCTTAACTGTTAGTGTCCACGTTTCGGCACCGTAAGTCATGACAGGTAGGACACACTGGTTGAATAATTTTGTCTTTAGATTCTGTGGGATGGGTGACGAGAAGACTCGACGTAGCTTGCCGAATGCTGCCCAACCTAGCTGTATTCTTCTCATAATCTCACACTCAAAATTGTTTTTACCTAGTTCGAGCGTCTGCCCTAGGTAAATGTACCTATCAACGATTTCGAGAGTGACTCCATCTACGGAAATCGGTCCTGGAGCAACGTGCTCGTTGAACATGATTTTGGTTTTGCCCAAGTTCATCCGTAGGCCGATCCGTTGAGAAGAATCAGCCAGTCCATGCAGCATCCATTGCAAATCCTCAATGGATTCAGCCATTAAGACGATATCATCCGCGAATCTGAGATGAGAGATGTACTCGCCATTGATGTTTATGCCAAGTCCAGTCCAATTCAGCGTCTTAAACATATCCTCTAGTGCGTTAGAAAACAATTTTGGGGAAATGACGTCCCCTTGTCTTACGCCTCGCTGCAGATGGATATGCCTTGTCTGCTGGTTTTGGACTCGGACTGCCATTGTTGCGTTTTCGTACAGACATCTCAGCACCTCAATATATCGCCAATCGACTTGGCATCTCTGTAAGGACTCCAGAACAGCCCAGGTTTCGACCGAGTCAAACGCTTTTTCATAATCCACAAACGCTAGGCATAGTGGTCGATTGTACTCTTTAGTTTTTTGTACAATTTGCCGCACGGTGTGGATATGATCTATCGTGCTGTACCCGCTTCGAAACCCGGCCTGTTCGGGGGGCTGGAACTCGTCGAGTCTTCGCGCGAGGCGGTTCGTGATAACCCTTGAAAACAGCTTATAGACATGGCTCAGAAGAGATATTGGTCTATAGTTCTTTAGGAGTGTTTTATCTCCTTTTTTGTGGAACAGTATGACTATACTTCTGTGCCATGCCTTTGGAGTTCTCCCGGCAAAGAGAACGGTATTAAACAACTCTTGTAGTTCTGTTACCAATGGGTTTCCACCAGCTTTTAACAGCTCTGTTGTAATACCATCCTCACCCGCGGCTTTTCCATTCTTAAGCTGTCCAAGGGCTAAAACGATTTCGTCTAGACTAATATCAGGCAGTTCTTCCGTATAGTGGCGGGTCAGGGTAGCCCTATTGTCCTCTGTGTGCAGTGGTAGATGAGGAGCATGCGATGCGTACAATTCGGCGTAGAAGCTTTCCACTTCCGAGAGGATTTCCGGTGTGGAAGTAACGACTTTTCCCTTTAATGTGGTTAACTTCGTCAGGTGACTTTTTCCAAGAGGCTTGATAAACACTTTTGGACCCCGATTTTGCTCAATCGATTTTTGGATCAAGAGCGTATTAGCTGATCGGAGGTCGCGTCTTACCATCTTTGTAATTCTTTTGTTCAAAGCCTCTACTTCTGACGAAGTTAGCATAGGGTTGCGTCGCTCTTCCATTAATAGGAGAGTATCTCCCGAAAGCTTCGACTTCATGCCCTTACGTTGCCTTTCGCAAATTTTTGTGCCCTCATTTCGAAGGACTTCTACTACCCGATCGAGTTTTTGGTCTACGTCTTCCGTGGTTTCCAGAGTAGCGAATTGGTTTTTTAGTTGTGTCTGGAATGTTTCAGATCCAATTACGGTTTGGAGAACATTCGGGCGGACTGTTGATTTCATTAAACGGACACGTTCCAGCTTTAGATAAATGTTCAGAGTGCCTCGTACCAACCTATGGTCGCTACCAGTTGCAAATGTACTGAGCACCGAGACATCCCTGAATATACGCTTCTTGTCCGTAATAATAAAATCAATCTCATTTTTCGTCCGCCCGCCGGGGCTTCGCCATGTCCACCTTCTTTGAGGCTGTTTCTTGAAAAAGGAATTCATTAAAAACAACCCCTCCTTCTCGAGAAAGTCGACAAGCATTTGCCCCCTCTCGTTCCTTCGACCCAAACCATAAGGTCCTAAAACCGATTTACCACAATTTTGTACTCCCACTTTAGCGTTAAAGTCCCCCATAACAACGTTGAAGTGGGCTCTAGAGGTATGGCGTAAGGCTTTCGTTATATCCTCATATAGAGTTTCCACTTCCGAATCCGGGTATGACTCCGTGGGCGCGTATGCTAATATCACCTTAAGGGTATACCGTGTAGATATTTTCAGCACAAGATACGCAACCCTCGGAGACACACTAGTGATTTCTAAAACGTTGTTACGAAGGCTTTTATGGACCAAAAACCCGACTCCACCTTGTGACAGCTGATGACCTTCGCGATAGTATAAAAGATGGCCCGATTCCAAGGTTATGGTGTCCTCCCCCTCTCTTCGGACTTCACATAGCCCTAGAATGTGCCATTTTATTCGCGTCAGTTCCTCTTCTAGCTGTGCGAGCCTATCGTCATTGCGAATCGTGCGTCCGTTATACGTAGCCAGGGTCAGTTGGGTTTGGCGGCCTGCCGTCGCCCGGGGATTCTTCGCACCCCCTACCCTGCCGTAACCGTAGCCGCCGCCTTTGCTAGGAATAGCAGGGTGACCGGGAACAGGGGGCCTTTGGCTTTTGTTGTGGCTCATTATTGGAGGTAAATGCCCATAGTCGCCACGCTGGGCATGCGGGTTGGCGACTGCAGTTGCGTAACTTCTTGTATCGGTGGCGCTGCTGCCCGTCACCGGCCTTGATTTAAGTTACGCCATTGTAGGATGGTTATACCGCCACCAGTCGGTTTTCCCCATTAGTGGACTCTTACCACAGGCAGGGGAACGGCCGATGCCGTATTCTCTAGCCCCGGCACCAACGTAACGACATAAACGTAACGACCTATTTATTACCATACTAATGTTGCATAGGCCTCCTCTGTTCCGGGTTGGAGCTTAGACCCACCACGCTGCTCCAATTGACGGATTGGTCCATTACACATATCCTCAAAATTCAAAATTCAAAATTTTAACTGAAATACTTATTCAGCCCTGCCCGGGGTTTGAACTCGTGAGCCCTTCGAAAGAATCGTACAGCTCATCGCTGAGCTACCACATCGTTTAGGGATATATCGTTACAATATAAAATAGATTAATCTGGGTTTTTATACAAAATAATACAAAATACGTCGAGAGGAAATCTAATTTAAAAACGACATCCTTAAATTTAACTTAAACGAAATGGAACCCTTAAGATTAATCGCAACTGAGGTTTTCGGGATCTCTGCAGCAAAGTGTTACGTTTCGTATAGAATAGAATTTTCAATTCAATTGAACGCACGACATTGAATCATGCAGGAAATTGAAAGTGGAATTTTCCTCCCTCTCCTTAATTTTCTTTAACTGAACATTATACGGTGCAATAAATCGGGTGTACATGTAAGAATATAAATATGGGAATTCAAAGTTAATTAAATTAATTATACAAATATATTTATTTACAAAAATTATTTAACAAGTATATATTTAATAGAGCACTTAGTAAAAATTTAAAACAAATCATACCAAATAATAACAAAAGTAATAAGAAAAAAAAATATATATTCATCATGATTCTCTTGCCCTTATCCCACTGGGCTAAACATGTTATAAAGATGTTGTCACATGATTTGGCTACGTATTTTACACCGGCTACCTGCTTGAAGTCAACTTACCTTAGCCGCCTTTTACGTCACCTCGGTAAGAAAGAGGATGGTCTATTATACTTAGCCGGATACCACACGGCGGGTCGTCTTACCTTAGTCGTCTTTTACGACGCCTCGGTAATGAATGAGGGTAGTTTACTCTTCAGCCGGATACCACACTGAATATTTGAAAGAATACATTCATACAGATTTTATTTTGTGTGGATGTATTATTTCATCGATTCCATTGCAAAAAAAAACAAATATATTGCTTAGTAACTAACGCTCCTTTAACTACTTGTATAATTAAAAAAAATGATACAACAAAAAGCTAGGATCTGTAATCTTTAGTGCAAAAACTAGAATCCGTTTTGTTTTATCCATCTTGGGCCTAAATGAAATGAGTAAAATTTTGCGGCAACATTGTCGGGGCATTTCAGTTATGTATAGGTAAAATATTTACGGAGCTAATATTGAAATATAATGCACCCACATCCCAACAAGCGTATACTAACTTCCCGTCAAAGTGAAAACGAGGTTGTTGGGAATCAAACATATTAACATCCGTTTACCTTACACGTGTTCAAAGGAAAATCATTCAAACACACTAGAAGGTATAGTTTATTGTGATAAATCTATATTAGCAAGTTCCCGAATAATAATTACTACGTCTTAAGGACATGTTTCGCTACGCAAAATCGAATGGCATACTGTAAAATTTTCGAAAGTTTCAAATATTTTCTGTTTTATGGTAACGAGGCGTCGTAAAAGGCGACCAAAGTAAGTTGATCCGCCGTGTGGTGTCCGGCTGAGAAGAATAAATCACACTCATTCATTACCGAGATGTTGAAAAAGACGATTAAGGTAAGACGACCCGCCGTGTGGTATCCAGCTAAGTAGAATAGACCACCCTCCATCTTATCGAGATGTGGTAAATTACGACTAACTGAACACGTAAAAAACTAACTACGTAAAATACACAGCCAAATCATGTGACAAAATGTTGAACCGACCCCACTTAGAGTGGGATAAGGGCAGGATGATGAGTTCTTAAAATAAATATTTGCAAAAAATATATATAGATATACACACACACACACACACACACACACACACACACACACACACATATATATATATATATATATATATATATATATATATATATATATATAATATATATATTACAAAATTAATGAAATATACCTTCGAATGTATTTGAAACATGCCTGCCTGCCATACTAAGCGCTTTAAAAATAGGTCGCTCTTTTTGGTTAATAAAGCTGCAATCTAAACCAGATAAAATTATGGCAAAGTTTAAAATCTGTAAAGTTTCGAGTCTTAACTTTCCGTTTAAATCATAAAGTTATCAAGAATTGCTGCACCTAAAAAAACTAGTTACCTCGCTTCAGCTGTTTCGAAACTTTATATAGGAAGGTACCAAGTACTGTTAAGAGAAATTTAAAAAATCATAACTATATATAAAAACTACCTTTGCCCGTGACTTCACCCGCTTGAAAATAAGTGTGCCAGAAATATTAATTCGATCAATTTATATAAAACCGTAATGTACTAATACACAATGGTATCCGACAGAGTAGAATAGACTACCCTCATTTCTTACCGAGGTGTCGTAAATGGCGACTAAGGTAAGTTGCCACGCCGTGTGGTATCTGGCTGAGAATAGACCACGCTCATTTCTTACCAAGGTGTTGTATAAGGCGACTAAGGTAAGTTGACGTCAGAGGGCGGCCGGTCGTAAAATACCTAGCTAAATCAAGTGAAAACATTTTATAACATGTTGTGCCGACCCCCCTTAGAATAGGATAAGGGCAGGAGAAATATGAATGTACAAACCTTTTTGCATTTTTTAATAAAAACCGTTCAAAAATCCGTTTAGTAGATCACATACACACACACACACACAAACAGCTTTTGGGGACTTTATGTTATATTATGTATCATATAAATTGACATTTTGAGGGCCATAAATCGATCTAGCTAGGTTTCATTTAAAAAATGTTTTTTATCCCTGTTTTCAGGCACTATTTCAGAAACTATTATAGTATTTTAAAATAAAGGCTAATTAAACTGTCATTTGTAAACTTGTAATAGCTCAGTGGATTAATCGGGTGGTCCGAAATTATAATACGCCAATTTGAGTCCAAGTATTTCAAATGCATCTTTTTTCTCTTTTCTTTCAAATTGCATCTTTTTTATATCTTCTAAACACGGTACGGTCACATAGGTACTGGATTATACAAATATCGTACGGCTTCAAGCTATCTAAGGAATAAATTAATGCATTCTTTGTTCAAAGCATATTGATTCCATTCAGTTAGCAACAAAATACAGAACAACTTCAAAGCGGGATATTCTATTCTCAGTATCGGTATTGGTAAAGCTCAGTCAAAGGGAAACGTTGTACTGGATAGATAAGACTCTAGTTTCGATGATGGGCTGCTATACTAACAATAGGCTATATTTGCTATCATATATATGGCAAAATACAATATTTATTTATTGCGCTACCGTATACAAACATGAAAATTTATATTAATTTAAAAATTTATATTAATTTAAAAATTTAACACTTCAAAACTATTACAATTAATTAAATTCACGCAAGCACTCTGCGATGCCAGAACGAAACAGCAGGTGCAGACATACATTTTCGCCGCGCGGTAGAAAGTAAGGGGATACTTCCTCTCCTACGCTGCGCCGGCGGTCTACTCTCCCTCCATCTAACGAATTTTTCAGTTCTTGTCTTCATGTCTCGTGTCCTGATGGGAGTTAAACTTTTTTACACATCACAAAAGTGCACAATACCGCTAAAGACGTTTTCACTTCAAAAAATATTTTAAAGGGCTAACATGTGCATTATTTTATTCATAACTAGTGAGCTTCTCACAGGTAAGTGGACGACAACTCATTGGCAGCGTGAGGGTAGTCACATTAAGCGACTGATCCTGGTATGAAAAACGCTAGAACTTATTTCCGCGAGCATAATTTTTAATGCATAAACTTTTAAGATATACATTAAAAAATATGTTTTTTATTTACAGCACAAATGTACAAAATATATATATCTTAAATTACTTACTTAATTACGGCGGAAGTATGCATCTCTCATCGAGAGTAATATATTTGTGCCGTTTGCAGTTGAGACCCTAGGGCCATGGAGTCAAAGTGCAAAAAAAAAAATTATCCGTTTTAACACCTCGGTTGCCCCTTCAGGTGACAAGAGGGCTGGCTCCTCTTTCGCACAAAGAATCAGCTTAGCGATTCAGCGCGGAGTGACCTCGCATCCGAAAACGCAGCGTTGGTAGACCCCCTGCAACGTGGACTGACGACCTCAAAAAAGTCGCGGGGAGCCACTGGGTCCAAGCGGCATAAGATCGTGTTTTGTGGAAATCCCGTGAAGACACCTAGGTCAAACAGCGGATGTCTATCGGTTGATGAAGAAGAAAACATGAATTTTCTATACCAAAACATCATTCCCCATAGCCAAGATCCTGACCAAGTATTAAAGTTATATACCCTAACGGCTAGCTAGAATGTAGAAGTAACTAATGTTTTAACCGAAACAATCGTACAGTGATTCTATTCCGCTTCCAACTCATTTATGTATAAGAATTTAAAAAAAGAAATTCAACGGAAATCATGTCAACAACGGCTTATCGAGTCATCGAAACTGCAACTGAAAGTTTAATAGCAGTACGACACTATGCAATGAATAGTTGACCTAATTCCTCATTCATACGTTTTGATCCCGATCGACAACCTATCTGATCGGATAGCTCGCATCAAATGTGAGAGATCTCGATTTTTACTAAGCTAATTTTTAGCTAAGAGTTATGCATACTAAAATTAAAAAATAAAGGAACAAAAGTAATGAAGATATTCTTTTTCTCATCATCTTCTTTCCCTTATGTCATTTTAAGTGGTGTCGGCACAACATGTTATAAACATGTTGTCACATAATATGGCTACATATTTTACGACCGGCCACCGGCCTGAGGTTAACTTACCTTAGTCATACTCGTATTTTATGACACCTCGGTAAGAACATCCTCCTACATACAATAAAACAAAACCCCACATAGCATCTGTGTGTCTGCCTGTGATAAACTCAAAAAATAATAGAAAGAAATTCACGTGGTTTTCTTCAATACACAGAAAATACAGGATAAAGGCAAGCATCTGGGAGCTTTCAAGCAAACGCTGCCAAATCCCTTTGAGATATAACAAAACAGTATATTATTCACCTTTTATCGTTCTATAGAAGTAATATATCTTAAGATAAAAGTATCTAACTTTTAAGAACAGCTTACATCCCATTTTAATTTCTAAAAAAAACCGGTCACGTACAATGCGGAAATGGGAAAGCTCAGACGAGTACGTTGTAGTTCTTATCTATTTAAATACATTTCCTAAAGTATTTTATGCTTATCGTTATGATTTTGTACAACATATATTTCACTTACACGCTAGGACAATACAAATCGTGCCCCCGTTGATTCCAAGAATACTGGCAGCGTTTCCGCGCTGAATCGCTAAGCTGATTCTTTGTGCCAAAAAGGAGCCAGCCGTCTTGTCACCTGAAGAGGCAACCGAGGTGTTAAAACGGATAATTTTTTTTTGCACTTTGACTCCAAAACCTTTGCGATTTTGTCGTGGAATCTATCTCCTGACGATGCTTCGGTTACGGAGCGAAACAATTGTTGAGATTGTGGTGGTGAATATGTGCAGTGCTTGTGTATTGTTGTGTTATCGGTGTCGGGTAGTGCATGAGTTCTTACAAAATCTGCATGTATCATGTATGAGAACGAATAGTACACTCTACATGTAGCATTACATATATTTTCTTTTATAGCGGATTATAGCAAAATAATATTCTCATTAGTTTTGTATTATGGACCTTCGCAAAGTACCTAACGCCTAATTCTATAAATGCGTTCCTTATTCGAAATTAGGTTTTTGAAAACAGACTGAAAAGAAAACCTGAATCATTTTCTTATATTATATCAAGCAAAAGTAATTACCTCCGAAGTTACAGAAAAATATTTTTGCGTTTAATTAAAAAAGAAATAATCAATCATATCAGCTGTCAATCTAGTCAAAAACCTGGGATTGTACTAAAAATATTTTTCCAATGCAATTATAAAAAAAAACATTAAAAAACATTTGCATATGAAGTTTTTAATGGAATTTTTCAATTTCTTTATTAATATATCATATTATTGTAATAAAATATTTGGCACACCTGAGTCATATGACTCAGGTGTGCCAAATGTACTAAATGTAAATGTGTCAGGTGTACTAAATGTAAACAAACAAACAAACCCATATGGGTTTGTTTACATTTAGTTAATAACCTAAATCTATGGAGTATAGGTCAAGTATTGAACTGTGTCTTCCTTGCTGATTCGTTTATGTCGCAGGTAAACAAATTATCATTAGAAAATACATATACAATGGTATGGAAAATAGACTATAGAACGGCTTGGTTATGACAACGTAGGTACTCTAGGTAATTGCTTTGTACAACGATGACTCGGTTGTTCTATTAAATGATTTTACATTCAAATTTCCTTTGTGCCTCGAAGAGAACGTTAATCCGTCGATACTGCTTAACGTCACAAGAATATGATAATAATGCCAAAGACCTTAGTGGATTTTCTCAAGCCCCGTGAGATAACTGGTAACGTATGAAATATGATTAATAACAATAAATAGACTCTATTAAATAATGACGGAAATATGACAGCGTTAATATTGATTATTATCTATCTACAAATATATAAAGCTGAAGAGTTTGTTTTTTTGATTGTTTGGACGCACTTATCTCAGGAACTACTGGACCGATTTAAAAAATTCTTTGAGTATAAGGTAGTCTATTTCATGAGGAAGGGTAAATAACATCACGCTAAGATGAATAGGAGAGGAGCAGCAATGAAAAATACTATGATAAGGCCAAAATTTAAAGGTTTCCTTGCGTGCTTTAAGAAACGGTGAAAAAGTTATTCAAAATATCAAATATATCGTAGTTACTTAAATGATTTCATTATATGATTTCTCCGAGTCAGCTCCAAATAATTTATACTTTTATTATCAATAAGTCACGCTGTGATTGTATGAAATTGATAAGTGATCGAGTTTATGTAAAATTACTAAAAAGTAAAAACTGTAATTTGGAATGTGGCAATCGTTGAACACTACATTGTGTTTCATAGATATCAGTTTATATGTCCTTTTCTCTCCAAGCAATAATATAGGGCATATTATTCCTGAACTGAATTCCATGTTAATATTATAACAAATAATAATAATAAATAATAAATTAAATTAAAGCGCAATAAAAGCTTAAGCACCGGCGGTAACTAATAGGAATAAAAAATCTCGTCTTTCTTACGGGACCAGGGAAAAAACATATATTGCATGATTGAGGGTACTCAAACTCATAAGTTTGTTAAGTTTTAGTGATCTATATTTTAGCATTTTCTGGTGTTTGCGTTGCCGTTGTATATAAAATTGATTTCACAATAAGTATACATCCTTAATGCATGTATATTTTTAAGCTAATCATCATCATCATCATTTTTCTGCCCTTATCACACTCTAAGTGGGGTCGGAGCAACATGTTATAAACATGTTGTCACAAGATTCGGCCGCCTGACATCAACTTACTTTAATCGCCTTTTATGATACCTCAGTAAGAAAGAGGATGGTCTATTCTACTCAACCAGATACCATAGCTAGTAATGTATATTGTTATATTAACATTATCACATAACTAAAAAACATCCAAGCTTCCCTAGAGAAGTTAATAAAGAGCCTTATTAAGAGGATCTTGAAACTATAAACATTGATTATTATATTTTCTAAGTATCTTGCTCCGTTACTAACCTAAAGATTTTTTCTTAAATAAATCTACTATTACTTATTGTATAGAACCGGCCATATTCTATCGGGTTAGCCCGACTAGTTTCGAACCCATCCGGGGCACTTATTCATGAACTCTTTACACGACGTTATCGCGGCGGGAACTGCTAAATGCTGGAAAATCCTATTTAGCGTGAACATAATTTTTATAGTAATATATACTCGTATAGTATATATTTGTAAAATTGGTAAACGATGAAATCTAAATGTATAATATACATATTAAAAAAAATCCATATAATTCATGACTTGTAAATTATAGTCATTTTGGTAAATCACCCCTGTTATGAAAAATAGGCGTTTCGTGCCATAAAATGGCAATAAACATAAAACTGCAGTTGGTATAACGCTCGTAAAATCATAATATTTAGCGATGAAGCAGAATATTAATTATGTTTTATAGGTGTCTCATAAAACATAAACATGTTGACATGCTCCATAATACTAACATAGATGTCCTGATACAGAATATTGTGAGTCTCCCAACAACAAGATTTTCTAGGACATTAAAGACGCAGATTATATTGCCATGTGGTATGCGGCTGAGTTGAATAGACCACCCTCATTTCTTACAGAGGTGTCGTAAAAGGCGATTAAGGTAAGTTGATCCACCGTGTGGTATCTTTTTTTTCCATTTTTAAGTGGTTGTCTGTGGGTGTTTTATTTACCACTGGCGAGAAACGCCCAACTTGTGGCCAAACTCGTCATAGGCCAGGGGTGACGGCTTCCGCTATTGGATACGTCCACCGCCACCCCGCCTATTGGAATAATGAACACTGAACTTATTTCTACTAATATATTTAAATTTGAAAAAATATTATAATTTATACCGGCCGAAAGATTTAATATAAAATAAAATAAAAATTATATAATAATAAACTTAAAATCCTCTGCTAATCTTATGTGTGGTATCTGGTTGAGTAGAATAGACCACTCTTTTTCTAACATCAAAATACGTGTAAGCTAAGTTAACGTCAGGCAGGCAGCTGGCAGTAAATAAAAACCAAATCATGATAACATGTTTATAACATGTTGTGTCGACCCACTTAGAGTGGGATAAGGGAAGAAAGATCGTGATTTATTTTTAAATCTAACATCCACTAAGAATACTAAAAACAGGTCTACCGCAGGTATGTTAAGTGGGTATACAAATTTTCCTTAAAATTCGTACTATTGTATAAATAAAATCGTATCTTTACCTTCCTTGGGTATAAAGACCGTTAGGCCATAATAGCGAAAGGAAGTTCGTACGTTAAAACATTTTAAGGGAAGTGTTTTCCGATGTGATTCGAAGCAATGAGTGAAATTGAAAATACTTATAAAGGCTATCGGATATGGTAGGGTTTTCGACGTTAAAATTGATTTTTGTTGTAGACGCTATGTGACGTTAACGTTCTTATATATGTAACTGGGTGACCGAGCTTTGCTGGGTAATGTTTAAAAGATATAAAAAAAAATAAAGTGCCGGTGAGATGTGGGACCCGAAACTGGGTTTTGAAATGTTTTGGTCCGCCCGTTACCATTAATTAGACTATCAGAGCATTACGTTTGAAATCCAAAAATATTATTTGGATTCAATTCTACATTTAACATTTTTTCATGCCTGATAAATGGTATAAAATCTTATTTTTTTCATCATGTAAAAAAATTTACACAAAAAATTGTTGAAGCCGTTTCCGAGATTTAGAATATATATAGTGGAGGGTGGCCTTTTCTACTCAACTGGATACCACATGGCGGGCTTGACTTACCTTAGCCACCTCCATAAGAAGTGAGGGTAGTCTATTGTCCTCCTCTTCCTCCTTCCGCTCTTAGTCTTTTTCTTACCGAGGTGTCGCAAAATACGACTAAGGTAAGTTGACGTCAGGCAGGCGGCCGGTCGTAAAATATATAGCCAAATCATGTAAGAACTCGTTTATAACATGTTCTGCCAACCCCACTTATGGTGGGATAAAGGCAGGAGGATGATGATATTTGTTAAGAAGAACTGTATTTAATACAAAAAAACAATACTAATTCATGTAAAGTAAACCAGGTCGATGGGACTAAAGATAATGGACGAAATACGGACGAGGAATTTCATTAGTGACCAAACAGTACATAAAAGAGATTTAGGTGCTTTATCGCAGTAAAAAATACTTCTCAGATTTTACTTTGTAGTAGTAGATAGCCGTTGCTTCCTGACTTCACACTAAAATACGTTAAGTGCATTGGGGTTTTGTTTTTAAAGCGCATTGGACAATAAACTTCTTTTGTCAACCTTTTGCTATTTCTTATTTTTAAGTTCGATGCGCCATAAAAATGCGTTTTTTTTTCACTATTTTGTTACAACATGTTTCAAATACAACCTCGTTTAAATAGTTAGGTCAATACTATAAAAAAAATAATATAAAAAAAATCGCCGTCGATGTGAGAAGTTGTTGAAAAATAATAAATTGGTTGAGTTTTGAGAAAATTGCTTCTTACTTATTAAATAAGTGTAAATGTCCTTGTTTTAATTTATTATATAGCCCATAATTAATAAATTATAACAGCGATATTTGTTTGTATTTTGTATCGCTGATAAAACCAAAAAGCAAAGCTATTCCAAAATTAACTACCTCGCCACAGCTAATTTCATGTCTTTATGCTACAACTTTCGCTCTCTTTCTTTTCCTTTCGTTACATATGTTTAATGTCGATGATATCTTTAAAAAATAAATATATTACTTAATCGTTCGTACGTCGTACATTTTTTTATTCGTAATATAGTACGAGTAACTAGATGTTATTCAATACTACTTCTAATTAACGTATAGTATAAATAGTATAAATATAAGACGTTTTACTCTGGGCTCTCGTTTCTCTAAGACGAATTGAGGAGTATCTAAAAATTCATGACACAAAATTAAGTCCAAGAGATGTTCGCAAATTATTCGCATTCTTGTTAATTCATCACTATATCTCAGACAAGCGACCTTTGACGATTCAAAGGAACTTCTCGTACCTATTTTAATAAAGAATTTTCGGAATTCCAATTTTTCTTTGTATTCCTACTTTCATTATTTTTTAATTTATGTAAGAAATACGGGCTGTAATAGGAAGTTATTTCATATATCTTATTTGAAAGCTGATTTTCCGAAAGCGCTGGCGACCAAACGAACGCAAAAAGCAGAATGCACCTGCACTATATATTTCAAAACAGTGTTCTCAGGACGAAATTCGTCAACTAGTCAAGATTTGCCGAAAATTCCTAACATAGGCAGGTGAGGTTGTCTATTATTTAAAAAATTAAGAGCTTTCTTCATAATACATCCATTTCGACATTACATATTTTTAAAGAACTTATAGAATTAGGCGTCATTTAGCGGAGATCCATAATACAAAAGTAATAATAAAATTAATTTTCTATAAACCGCGATAAAGTAAATATATAATGCTAAATGTAGAGTCGACTATCCGTTTTCATCTCTGTCTATCTCCTGTATCCTCCGGAGTCCGGAATGAGTTATTTAAATATTAATACAGTCAAAAGGTCTTATGGGAATGCCCTTTTAACTCGAGAACAAATAAACACCCTGAGAATTCGAGTAGCCGAGGAGCTGGTTTTGGTAGAATTCCATCATATTTAAAAATTCTCCTGGCGTCCAACTACTAGATTTAATTTAATTTTAAGTTGCAATAGGTATGGGTAGATTAGGCATATACTAATTTATTAATTATTATAAAGTAAAACTGCACTATTTCTTTTATTTATTAAGAAAAAGTATGTTTCAATATAGTTATATGTTATTATAAAAACTATTAAGTGGTTACATAATCGAACTAATTCCACGATACAAGCATGCTTAGTGTGGAATTCATAGTATAAGTTATATTTTGTAAAATTTATTAAGAAAGCCCGTAACAATGGTGTAAGTTTTTTGGCATGTGTTTTTATGAATTCTGTCTCTATCAGGTATGAAAACGCATTTTCCACTTTACATATAGTCATATAAGTATATATTTTTAATATTTATTCTATTACTTTTGAGTATTTTTTCTTTATCTTCGATTCATATAGCGTAACAATGAAAAGTACGCATACAGTGGTTTACAAAATTATTATATTCAATATAATGTAAATATATAATTATACTCAAGCGTATTAATAAAGTGAAATAGACTTCGTACAACATACGCTTTCTCCAAAGTTGTTTCAGTAATTAAAAGTTTTGAGATTTCCTTATCCAAAGATATCGGATAAGTTTACCGTATCTTTTCATGTAATTTTAAAACATGTTTGCAACAAAGTTTATACTTCTTACCATAAACAAATTAGCTTATAATTTTTTGTAATTTTGGTGTAATTATATTATTAAATATAGGTAACTACATAAATCTAGTTTTTATGTGTAGGTGTAATTATAGGGCTCGTATAAAAAGAAAAGAACAATTGCATTCTTTATTGTAATGAATCTATTGATTCATTCTAATTTAAAATCAATAATTCAATAAAACAACAAAAGACTACGGGGAAATTTTGAAATATAATAGCTTGTAGGCTAAGTAAAACTTTTAAACTTTTTTCGATTAAATTAAAAACATCTTTATTCAAATTGACTTTGTGAAGCTATTTAATATTATCCTGATCCCTACTGAAGTTCGAGTTTTCTTTACTTTAGTTATTAATTGATACTACACTAACTTACGGTGAAAGTAAAATTCTGGGTAAACTTTCACATAAAATTTCTAGGATATACGAAAATCATTTATTTCTTAATCATTTACAAAGGTAATAATAAAATTATTTTGCTATAATCCGCGAAGAAGTAACATAGAACATATGTTTAATGCTAAATGTAGAGTGGACAATCGGTTATCATACCTGATACATGCAGGATTCGTAAAAACACATGCACAAACCTCCACTACCCGCCACCACAATACACAAGCACTATATAAGTTCACTATCACAAACTCAACAATCGTTTCGCCCCGCAACCGAAGTGTCGTGGGTCGAGCCGCTGCTGCTAGGTCCAAGCTTCACGCGCTATTCACATCCCATCTACCTATGAACACCAAACTGCGGGTCTACAGTGCCTACGTCCGCTCGCGCTTGACGTATGCGGCACCCGCCTGGTACGCGTTATGTTCGGCGTACCAGAAGCGAAGACTGCAAGTCCAGCAGAACCGTTGCCTGCGACTGATCGTAGGAGCCCCGAGGTATATGCGGAACGACGTCGTGCATCGGGATACCAAAATGCCGACCGTGGAGGAGTATGTCCGTCGCACGTACACCTCCAAGGCATCGCCACTCCATGCGCGACCACCCGATGGACGTTTCCTGCCTCGCCAGCTCCTGCGGTCACCGTCTCCGCGGCTCGATGTGGATGACGACGGCGACGATGAGGACGACGCGATGGGCGAGAGGGCGAAAACACCGGATTTGACACCCCCGATCATGACACCACCCGACTTAGGACCACCTGAAAAAGACTTTGAGGTCTGGGAGCTACCATTCCCAGACCTCCCCACCGAACCAGACATCTCTTAGGTCACCTAGGTGACCTCGGCCTACGGCCGAAACACAGACCGGGCTTAAGTGCCCGCGAGGAACTGCCCGGGCAAGGAGGTACGCCTCGAGGCCCGTACCCCGCCTACTCCCAAGGAGTAAGCGAGACGACCCTGCTGCCCGCAACCGAAGCATCACCAGGAGATAGACTCCGCGACCAAAATCGCATACATTCGCAATCGCAATACATTTAGCATTATATATATTTTCTATTTTACTTCTTCGCGGATTATAGCAAAATAATTTTATTTTTACTTTTGTATTATGGATCTCCGCAAACTAACGCCTGATTCTATAAATTACCTTAATCATTTATAGAAGTGGGCATTACTTTGCGGAGATCCATAATACAAATGTAATAATAATCCTGCATGTATCAAAAAAACGGTATGAAAAAGGATAGTCCATTCTACATTTAGCATTTTATATATTTTATATTTACTTTATCTTGGATTACAGAATTATTTTGTTATTACTTTTGTATATTTGAATTACTTAACTAAGTAATATAACAATTTTGAAACTAAATGCCTTTCTTTTTATTTGCTTTTACATTCTGCAACACGTTTGCAGTACTTTATATGAAAATAGGTTTAATTCATGTCATTTAATAAAAGAATCAATTCGCATTTTCCTATATCGGTAGGAGATTCGTGTACCATAAAAGCGTAATTCCGAAAAAAGCCTCGCGGTGATTTGCTACCCGATTTATATTTCGTACATTCTATTTGGAACTCCAATTTCCTCGTAAATAATGAGTTCTCATTAAATATGAGAAAAACGGTGTAGCAAAAAGCGATATAAGCACCTAGAATCTGGATTCTTATCTCCGTCTCGTTAGTGACTTCGATTGTTTGGATGTAAATTTATTGTCACAAAATCAATATATACATATATACAATATCATCCTGCTACCATTATCCCACTCTAAGTGGGGTCGGCGCAACATCTTACAAACATGTTATCATATGACTTGGCTACGTATTTTACGATCGGCCGCCTGCCGTCAACTTACCTTAGTCGTCTTTTACGACACCTCGCTAAGAAATGAGGGTTGTCTATTCTACTAAGTTGGATACCATACAGCGGGTATCTTTAATATTTAAATGAGTTAATCTTGTATATATATATTTTCCGAATCTCGGAAACAGCTACAACGATTTTCCTGAAATTCAACATGTAGGAGGTTTTGGGGGAGAAAAATTGATCTAGCTAGGTTTTATGTAAAAAAAAAATTGTTTTATCCCTGTTTTTGGACATTAAAAACACTAACATTTATATTGAATTGAATTTTCGCCATTAACTGTCAAGTCGACGTAGCTTATTCGGGTAACAGGCAGACTCGAGAAATGTGAATGCCAAGGATCGATCCCCAACTAAATAATTGTTTTTTTTTCAAGTTTTCTTTTTGTAAAAAATTACCGAGCGAAGCTCGGTCACCCAGATATTACTTATTATACAACAAAGTCCATTAAAGCTCTGTATGTTATCGAGTTTTTCAAAACTACTTAACGGATTTTTAACGCTTTTTACTAAAAGGTATTGCAATTCTTCCGGAAAATTTAGGTTAAAAGAAAATTATGGTTTATATAAATTGTGCCAAAAAGGTCACGTAATTGTAAAAAAAAAACTCGCCTGCTTGTAGCCGCGTACGCCTCGTAAACCAACCGAATTTAATTGTGAATTGTAGATCTACAAAAATACTACAAAAAAGTCCGTGACGCCATATCTTTATCTCTTATAGTTAATAACTTTATTATGTTCAAAACTTCATTTAAAATTAAATACACTAATTTTAACGCGGACCAAGCCGCAGTAGCAGCTAGTTATATTTAAAAGTACTAAGCCACATTGAGGTTCATAAATGTGTCAATTATATTGAATTGAAAAATATGTTGTTAAATACATTTTGGCAAGGATATTAATACACCGCTCGATCTATTTTATGTTTCGCCATTTAACTGTCACACCTAGGTACCGTAATATACATTCCCTCTATCACATCGATCCATCACAGTATAATTGATGTACTACCATTTCACATGACGCTCTTTGGCTCATAGATTTTACCTAAATATAGCTAAAATATAAAATTCCCATCCTCAACTTTTTGGTTAAAGTTTTTTTATTTCCCTTCCCGTACACCAAAATATCGGAATATATAATCTAATATCTGCCCGTTGGCGCAGTGGGTAGTGAACCTGTATTCAGCTATATATATATAAATATATATCTCATCTATAAATGTAAATCTAATTTACCAACTATTTTGATAGTTTGAGTTGAAAGTTTGAAAAAATAAGTTACTTTTTGAAATAATCCATAACTCACTCACAACACGTACACACGCGCGAACGCGCGCACACACACACACGCACACACGCACACAAAACAAACACACAAACCCTCACTCCCGTACTCATACAACCACGTAAGCTCATTGGTACCTTGTTGTAGAGAAAACGTTAAAAGTTAATGTTAAATGCATTATCACAATGAATGATGAATATAAATATAATATATTTTATTTTTATTTTGCGCTTTTTGTTGAACGAAATCAATTACAAATCTCACAATAATTCGTGGAACACGTAACATTTCAATCTGCATTGGAGTAGTGTGATGGATGTAAGCTCCAATACTTTTCCACGAATGGAGCCTTTGTGCAGAAATGAAATAATATCAGGGCGCTACTTTACTGTACTATTTTCCGACACTTGATTATAACATTTATTTTCAAAGGAAAACATACAAGCGATGTAAATCTGTAATAAAATAGTTGTAATGAAATAGTTAATCAAATTATACCACTAAGTTAAATAAAAAAAAATTGTCTAATATATGCTTTTGGAGTCTTTGTTCTGTCTTATGTCTTATGGAATATTGCTATAGGGTAAATGCGCGGATAATGAAAAAAAACTTTTGCAAAAAAGAGTGGCATTTACAATCTAAGTCCTGATGATTCTTTGCGAGAGATATTTAAGGTAATAGATATTCTTACATTCTTCACAATACATTTTAAGTAATTTAATTTTTGTAAATAAAAATATAAAGAGTTATAGAACGATAGGTTATGTATATAATAGACAAAGTGGAACCGACATAAAATTGCGGTTCCTGCTTAGCGCCTTGCAAAGGTACAAAATTCGTTTGTGGGTTTGGGAATAAGATTCTATAATAAAATTCCGCAATCAATTTTAGCTTTGCCATTACAGCAGTTTAAAAATACTATTAAAGGGGGGCTGATACAAAAAAGCCTACTATACTGTTGAGGATTATTTGGACGATAAGAATGCGTAAATATAGCTACAAGATAGTAATGACTTAATGTAACTAGTTATAAGTATTATGTTGAAAAGAGCAGCCGCGTTTCTTGCTGGCTCTTCTCGGTAGGAACAGCTTTCCGAACCAGCAGTAGAATTGACGATTCAAAAGTACTCGTTGAATTGAATTGGCAAGGGACTGAAATAATTAATTGGCGGAATTTTATTTATAAAGCCGTATCACTAATCGATTTTATACTCGATGTGTAATCTAATTACGAAATTGAGTTTTGTATTTTAAGATAAGAATTCGGCCTCAAGCAAAAAATGTTCGTGGCTAATCAATTTACAAAGCGACCTTCTTAAATTGAAGGGATAATGAAAATTGGCTATTGTCACTCGGACACGTTTACAAAGAGTCTAATACTTAGTAGTAGTAGTAGTAGCCTCTTTGTAATTGTGTCTTGTCTTATTATCATCAAATTATTAATAAATAAAATAGAATAGGTAGTCAATATTTCAGTAGGAAACCGTGTGGTATACGGCTTAGTGGAATAGACCACCCTCATTTCTTACTTATGTGTCGTAAAAGGCGACTAAGGTAAATTGACTCGCTGTGTAGTTTCCGGATGCGTTGAATAGACCATCCTCATTTCTCACCGAGGTTTCGTAAAAGGAGACTAAAGTAAGTTTACCCTCTGTGTGATATCCGGCTGAGTAGAATAGACCTCCCTCATTTCTTACAGAAGTATCCTAACAGGTGACTCAGGTAAGTTGACGCGCCTTGTGGTATCCGGCTGAGTAAAATAGACCACCCTCATTTCTTACCAATGTGTCGTAAAAAGCGACATAGGTAAGTTGACGTCAGGCAAGCGGCTGGTCTTAAAATTCCTAGCCAAATCATGTGACAATATGTTTATAACATGTTTTTTGTATTATTTTTGGACATTTGTCACTTTGGATAAGAGTGCATAACTTTTTTCTGACCTTATTTTATGAATATAATAAATCGTGGGTGCATCACGTTCTATTATAAGAGTAAAGGCAGTAATTAAGCCTCTTAACTTTATAAAGTACCGTGCTCTAATTAGTTTGATTTGATCTTAGTAAATGATTCGCGTGGAAAAGCACTCGGTAACTTGTTTCGTACTTATAAATTTATAAATTGAAAACGAAACTAATAACATACAATAGTAGTTTTTAAATTTTCGCGATTCATACTAATTAAAATATAAACAACCGGGTCACATCGCGATAATCACGTTACCTTTTGTATAAGGTTCGACGTTTCGGCAGAGTTGCATCCACCGTGGTCACGAACTGACATTTATATTTTAATTAATAACATACAAGTCAAGTTAAAGGAGTTTTTAACAAAATTTCATATCCCTCCTGTTAACCGT
Source organism: Morpho helenor (assembly GCA_029227775.1). NCBI lineage: Eukaryota > Metazoa > Arthropoda > Insecta > Lepidoptera > Nymphalidae > Morpho > Morpho helenor. Next base: position 4,865,624 of record JARGCU010000010.1, on the reverse strand, counting down.
TGTGGAGTTCCCTTGTCTTGAGCCAATCCTGGCTCCAGACGAGCATCAAGTCATGCTTATCATAAACATGCATTGTCATCAGAACTGGACCAGTATGAAAAATTTCAGATTAACCGGACACCGGGAAGTGGGTCAAATTTAACTCCACCTTCAGATACATTCATTTCAAGTTGAATAAAAACTTTAAATAATAGTAAAAAAAACGAATAACAGAAATGTATAAGCAAAGATTCAGTCAAAAGATATATGAAAATGCAAAATGACAAAGGCATATTCATATTGTTCAAAGTTATATGAAACTGAAACTATTTTACACTTCTTACAGGTAAAATGTGTTGTACTGAGTGATACCGATAATACGACATTAAATGAATCCACAGATCACTTAACCGTATAAGATAACTTTGACATATTTCAATCTTCTTAAATATCGTTTTAAAAAAATGTATTTTTAAAGAATTAAATATAGTTTAAATGAGATCTGGCTTCGTTAATAAAGGCTGACTGACCTTGTGCAAAAAACAGGAGAAAATAATAACATTATAGTTTTGATTTCTTCGCACTTGCATTTAGTCTCTCGGTGAAAGTTATGCATTTCATATAAAATGGAATGAGGTACGGTCATTCACCCTTCTATATCATATATCTTTTATACAAGACGTAAAATAATTCTTGTAGCTAAGTTACTTTACAAACTTAACTTTTTTGTGGGCTGCTAAGGTGTGTAGGTACCTGGAATTAAAATTAATGTTGTATGATCATTTTAATTATTACTTATGGTCGAGAAAATCCAGCAAAATATTCGGCGGTGGCTCTTTTCTAAATGAAGTTCTTGTCACTAGAAAATTTCATCATTAACGTTTTGTGTAATACTTGAGTATGATTCGATAGTGTAATATGCTTAGGTATTTAGTTATCCTTCTAATAATTTTTTGGTTCATTAATACCCACAATTTTTTTTTCAAAAGTCGCAAATCCTATGTCCAGGCTTTAGACCACTTTAACCAGGCTAGTAACAAAACAAATAGTTTTCATAATTCATTTTTTTTCACACAAAGTATAATATATTACTATAAATTAATTGCGTAGATAATGTAAATACTACTTCTTTATCTCTTTTGTAATGCAAAAAAGTCGACTATAAAGGCGCGTTCACCTTAAAGCAGTATTCTGTAAGACATGAAAAAATCAATGACTCAATGAAATAAAAGTATTGACGTTTAAATATCAGCTAATTAGTAAACTTTCCGGACAGTGTAAACTGCTGAAACGAATTTCTCTGAGAGAGTTATTTTGAATGTGGTCCAATTAAATTTTGAATACGATTATGGTGGTTCCATAAAACAGTCTATCCTTTGTTTTAGTGGTTCATTATCAATCGGAAGATTCTTTGTTTTATTAAGATAACATATTTATTCCAAAAAATAATATTACATGTTTTTCGAAACCTATTTTAGCGATTGGAAGCTCCATTTAAGGAAGTATAGTTTGTTTACTTGGAGAATCCATCCTTCCATACTTAAATAAAAATAGTCTAATGCCTGTGTATTGTAAATATTTTTGTGTATGCGTGTGTTTTTTGTAATACATTTAACGTTTTATTACATAATGCGTTATGAAGTCGTGTGGTATCCGGCTGAGTTAGTTGACTTGAGAAGTTTTTTCAAAAACTTTAATTCAACTTGTATTGTATGCATGTGAAGATGGAATCTTGCAAGTTAAATTTGACCCACTTCCCGGTCTCCGATTGAGTTAAAAATTTAAATACTAGTCAAGTCCCAATGAAAATGAATGTTTATGATAAGCACGACCTGATGCTGCTGCAAAGATTGGCTCCAGACTAGTGAACTTCTCAACGGGTAACAGTAGAGACAAAAATTTTTGTTAAAAGCTTTTTTAAAAGCCTTTTTAACTTGACTTGTTTATTTGTCACACGTGATAAACGTGACATATACTGTAACATAAAAATACTAAATACGCAAAGACGTGCAAAGGCGTCCTCATTATTGAACTTTATTATGTAGGAATTCTTATAAGAAATACAACCTTCTCAGAATGTTTTCATTCGCAAAATAGCTCGATAATGAATAGCAAAATATATCTTTGTATCACCGAAGGACCAGTAAGCCTTTTGTAATGATGTATGTTTTTTTTTACGAAGCAAATAGAAAATAGTCAAAAGTAAAACGAAGACATTCAAAAATATCTGGCGTGGGCTGAATTACCTTGTTGAAATTCAGACAAGAGATTGTGACTTCTGACGAATTTTTTTTTTGTGTTTTGTTGTGATTTAACTCCCTTATTTTATGTACTAACAAAGTATAAGTAATAGTAAGTCTGGAACAGATCTTCTTTTTTAGTCAATCCAAAGTACTTAGGTAATGATTAAATGTTATAAGTTTTCTCTGGTTCTGGAGTTTATTGCTGTCTCTTCTCGATAGGAACAGTTTGCCGAACCAGCAGTTGAATTTACGATTCAAAAGCACTTCGTAACAAGTTTACTTGCTCGGTAATTTTATTAAAAGGTAAGAAAAGATGAAACTTGAAAAAATTTTGCAGGTGGGGCTCGATCTTAGGTATTTTCACATACAAATCACACAAATATAAATTAGAAACTGCCTGAGGTTTGAACTCGGAAGTATTTACAGAGGATCGATATATATATTTAGTTCTGCCACTTTGTGTCTATTGTAATAAACTTATCGCTTGTAAAAGCTTACAATTATTATTATGTTCAAAGGCCGTCACTTTTCTACACCGACAAAAAGAGCTAATTGCTTCCTTAAATAAATGATTCCTGAAATCCACCCTTGTGCCGTACCTTATAATTACTTATTATAGTAACACCATTGTCTTCAATAAAACGTCACCGTAAATTAAGTTTCCTTCATCGTAAAGTGAATTTACCACCATATTCTATTGAGCCTAGAAGCATTAGGACTGAGAACAATAGACTAATAAAATGGTAAAAGCAATCTATTGCCATAAAACACAAAGAATTTTCAACTAATAAATCTCTTTATTATTCTCCTGCCCTTATGCCACTCTAGTTGGGGTCGGCACAACATGTTATAAACATGTTGTCACATGATTTGGCTATGTATTTTACGGCCGGCCGCCTTCCTGACGTTTACCTTAGTCGCCTTTTGTGATACCTCTGTAAGAAAAGGGTAGTCTATTCTACTCAGCCGGATACCACACGGCTAAACCAATATATCTCCTGTAGGACGAATATGATAGAGTTCCCTTCATCATTGTCTATCCTTACTTAGCATGACTTAGTGGTTGATCCATCACTGCGTTGTCTCGTGCGTGGGTTGGTTATCGTACTAATTTCATGGGACCAAATGATCGGTTGTTCTAACTAACTCCATAAGCCACTTAACAGTCTTCTTCTTCTTTTTCAACCGATAGACGTCCATTGCTGGACATAGATCTCATAAAGGGATCTCCTCCCCATCGATTGTGTGCCGATTGGGTCCAGCGGCTCCCCGCGACCTTTTTTGAGGCCATTAGTCCACTTCGTTAGGGTCTACCAAGACTGCGTTTTGCGATTCGGGGTCGCCATTCCAACACCTTGAGACCTTACAACCCTTACATATTACAAATTTATATGCTTGTAGAATTGAAATCTTAAACATATCATCTAAGTCTAGCACTGGATTTTGCGTCAATGGAGGAAGGTTATTTTTGAGGTCCACCTCGTTGGGGCTTTTTTATTTGGTATAAATATATTAAATTAAAATGAGGGTTTACCGACACTGTGTTTTGCGGTGCGTGGTCACCATTCTAGCACCTTAGGACCCCAACGTCCATCGATTCTAAAGTACCTACAACGTGCCCCACCCATTGCCACTTCGCGACACGATGAGCTATGTTGATTACTCTGGTTCTTCTACGGATCTCCTCAAACTTGATTTGATCAAGTAGAGATTTACCGAGCATAGCTCGCTCAATCACCCGCCTAAAACAACATCAAAAATCAAAACTTTATTCGCGTAAAATGTATTTTGAATTTCAGTACTAAATGCGTGAGCTAAAATAGTTTTCGTTAAATTATTTACGCATGTTAGAATCAATTTTCACTAATGCGTGTATTTTAAATTAGACACATCTAACTGTAGTCTGTTAGAAATGTCAAATTTAATAATATGTATTGCTGCTATTATGAAAAACTTGATGACTCAGCGGTAAGAGTGTTATGTTTTCATTTAAAATATCCTTTTTCCACTTATTAGTCACCATACATATGACTTTTTTTGCACTGACTACTTTTTAGTGTCTCTAGGCAAGACAGGCAAGCATAGTAGCATCGTCAAGAGTTACACTTTATAAATTAATTAATTTATTCTGTTATCTAAAATATACTTCGCGATTTTGTCGTGAAGTCGATGATGTTTCGGTTACGGGGTGATACGACTGTTGAGATTGTGGTATTATATGTGCAGTGCTATTAGTGTATTGTGTTTGTGGTGTTGACGATTTGTAGAGCATGCGTTTTGCAAATCCTGTATGCATAAAGCCCACAGATAGTACACTCTACTTTCAGCATTACATAGATTTTCTCTTATTGAAAATTATTGCAAAATAATTCAATATTTTTTTTGTGAATTATGTAAATCCTAAAAGTAACGCCCAATTGTGTAATTTAAAAAAAATACTAATTTTATACTTTGAACATAAAAAGGATATTTCCCTTTTATGACCTGAATGATTTATGATGAAGTATGTGTGAATGTAAAAGCTTTCTACGTAACGAAAACCTTACAAGCGTTTGTACGTTATGCAAATTTTTATTTGTAAGTCATTTATATGCGTGACAGCAAACTGTGAGGCTGTGAGGAATCATAATATCAAACAGGACAGTCGAATTTAAAAAGTCTACACGTAGCGAGAACGTTAAAGATATTTCAGGAATAAGCACTGCTTCGCACTGTAGTTTTCACAACCGATTTTGAACTTTTTAATCAATACTAATATATAAAGCTGAAGTATGTTTGATTGATTTACATTAGACATTTAAAATGAAAATCAAAAATGTTTTATTTCATTAACAATCATAGTACATTCCTACAAATTGTTATTTAGATATCAATTTAGAGTCCATTTATCGAGGAAGGCTATAGGCTATTTAACATAACGTTAAGATGCACAAGAAAGGAGCAGCAATGAAAAATATGCAAAAAATTGTGATATACTGCATTCCACGCGGAGGAGAAAAATCGATCTAGCTAAGTTTTATCTATACTTATAATAAATCTGTAGAGAGGTCAATTCTGTAACTGGAATATATTTCCAAAATAACTATCAGGGGGTGATTAGGGATCGATACTGATGCCAAAAATGCAATCAGTAAAAATTTTGTCTGTCTGTCTGTCTGTCTGTCTGTCTGTCTGTCTGTCTGTCTGTCTGTATAACCGTTATAGAAACAAAAACTACTCGACGGATTTTAACGAAACTCGGTACAATTTTTTTTCATACTCCTGGGCTGGTTATAGTATACTTTTCATCACGCTACAATCAATAGGAGCAGAGCAGTGAAGGGAAATGTCGGGAAAACGGGAGAAGTTACTCCATTTTTTAAGCTTTCGTCGCGTGTGCAACCTTGATGGTTAAAGCTACACAGAAATCATGTATGACGGAAATGTTCTCCTTAAAATTATATAAAAAATATCCCACGACAGCATATGTCTATCTTTTATTGTTGACTCACAATAACACGTGTAACTCCCGATAGCTTAACAGTTCGAAGCTTTCTGGTTATATTTGTCTACTCCTACGTTTATATCACTGTCAGTCATCCCTTAATAAAAAAGTGAATAGTATTAACCATTGTATAAAAAAAGAATCATTGAAATCGGTATAGATACACCAAAGTTATATATGAAATACGCTAATAATAAGCCATCGCGCGTGAATATTGAATCATGCTATAGGGATTATCACTACATAGTATAAAACAAAGTCACATTCTTTGTTTGTCCCTATATTCCTATGACTGCTTAAATCTTTAAAACTACGCAACAGATTTTGATGCGGTTTTTTTAATAGATAGAGTGATTCAAGAGGAATGTATAATCATATTCAATATGGAGTAGAGAAATACTGTAATTTTTGAGGTTTCTTATCGTAATGTCGTAGGTGATGTCGTAAATAATTACTTTTTTTTTCGCTTACATTGCAAACGCAGGCTAAACCCTACGAGATTTATCAAAATGATGTACTAAGTATTTGTACACATTGAAAAAGTCTACAGAAAAGTCCGCTATGGTATATGTCTATCTCTTATGGATAACTCACAATAGCATTTTTTGTCATTTACTTTTATACGAAAAATAATGCCTTATTTTCGAAGCAATTTTTATACAATATAGCATTAATTCTTATCCAATTAAGTACGTTAAATACATTGTTGATTTAATATAGATCAATATGGCCGTTTACAGCATGTAATTTAAATGAACATTTTCGAAGATATCACAGATTTAAAATCCCGCGAGGAGGCCGCGCTTCGCCCTACAGCACTACGAATTTAGCAGCGATCGGACGCGCAACTAAATGTCGCTCTTTTAAGAGTAACCTCTAAAGAAAACATGTTTGTATTGTCTAATGATAACAAAGCTATGAATGTTGTACATAAAGACATTCTGTAATTAATTTTAAACATAAAATATATAGGGAAAAATGTAAAATGTAAATATGTAGTATATGAATTTAGACATTCCAAAGATAGCAGGAAATCTTTTTGGTATAGGGAGAGGGAATTGTTTTTCTCCAAATTTAACGCTTGCGGGTCACGGGCAGTAATGAATAAATCAAAACTACTGGATCGATTTTAATCATTTTTTTCACTGAGTGACATATATATGAGTGACATATTTTATACCCGTGCGAAGCAGGGTAGGCCGCTAGTTAAAAAAAAAACTCTTTATGCCTGTTTTTGAAAACACATAAAAGGAATCACATGCCATGTGGTATCCAGCTGAGTAGGATAGACCACCCCCATTTCTTACAGAGATGTCGTAAAAGGCAATTAAGGTAAGTTGACCCGCCGTGCGGTATCCGGCTGAGTAGAAAAGACAACCCTCATTTCTTACCGAAGTTTGCAAAAGGCGACTAAGATAAGCGTCTGGAGGGCGGTCGATCGTAAAACACGTAGCCAAATCACGTTGCAACATGTTGTGCAAACCCCACTTAGAGTGGGATAATGGCAGGAGAATGATGAAGCCTATATAACAATTGTTAGGAGCTTTGTTATAATCGACAAAATAAGCACCCAAATAGCTCTATTAAACTTTTCACAATTTTCGTTGAAAATACCACAACTAATTACACTTTCATTTCGTTTTTACGACGTATTCGTAGTCCGGTAATATGTCATGATGAAATGAAATATGAATAACAAAGCCCGGTTACCCGGTACCTTTTATTTGTTGTGTTAAATTATTACATGCATTCACAATGAGCGAACGCGCAGATGAGAACTCTTCGCAACTCATTGTCCGGCAAACATACCCCGAGATCACAATAGCGTGTTGTTTAAGGTTACATTTAAATATTTGCACAACGAAATACAATTCTTATAATATGAATAGTACTTAAACCTAACCAACTTTAGCCTTTTGATACAATTTTAATTTATTTTACAATTCATGCTGATATTATAAACGTCCCGCTGTCTGGTATCCGGCTGAGTAGAATAGACCATCCTCATTTCTTACCGAGGTGTCGTAAAAGGCGACTAAAGTAAATTTACCCTCTATGTGTTATCTGGCTTAGTGGAATAGACCACCCTTATTTCTTACCGAAGTGTCGTAAAAGGCGACTCAGGTAAGTTGACGTCAGGCCGGTCGTAAAATAACTAGCCAAAACATATAACAATACTAACCCTAGATATAAGGGCAGAAGAGTTATGACTGATATTGTAAATATCAAAATTCGTCAGTCGGTTTGTCTGTTATATTCATAGACTTATTACACTAGAGTAGAGAAGCCAGCCTAAAATTTGCCTTATTACAATTAAGAGAAAGCAAATGAGGGTGATCTATCTGTCTCTCTTTGTTATGTGTTATTAGACAAAGATGAAGTATACGAGTTTGATCTTCCCGCTTATTATTGTGTCATTGTCACTTACAGGCGTGCCTATGGCTCCCCTAGTCTAAGTATATTATAGATAAAATTTTATTCAATTGAAGCTTATATCTAGTTTATAAGAAGCTTAAAAAATCCACTTTTTCTTCCGGGGAACAGAACAAAACACATAAAGTTGACGCAAAAAAAGTCGCGTCTACAACGTAGAGTTTGTGAGCGTGTATATATTTTAAGCCGTTTTTATTTTTTTGTACCGTTTTTGTTTTTTCATAACAAGGAATAGGTATAAAATTTAAACACGAAGTGCCTGAAGATTGAAATAACAAAAAAAACAACAGCAATAAAAATAATTAAAGAATGTAAAAAAGTAAAAATTTAGAAAATATAAAAATTATTGTACACAATTGTTAATAATCACAATAATTTAAATATTGTTAAATCAAAAGTTATTTTTATAAGTAATTCATAACTTTTTGTATGGAAATCCGCGAAGTAAAACCTACTTCGGTAAATTATTGTTAAATCGTAAGCGTACATCCTGATTAGGCAAAAGTAATTTTTATATTAAGTTCGGCGTTTCGATGAAAAAACATCTGGTATGAGTAACAAAGGCGCGTTGGCTATCTAAAAACAGTTATGTTTTATATAGAGAAATAAAATCGTAATTCAGCGCTATAAGGTCGCGACACATTCAATATGTCTGACAAATTGCCGGCGTAGGCGTAACTGTCCGCCGTCCGTAACATTCGACTCGTGATAGACATCAAAGACCATTTCGGACATGTCCCGTGCAAAACCTTTAAGGTAAAATTTTCGCTTTACAACGGTAGAGAATTTCTGCTGACTTTTTGGATCACATTGTTTACTTAAGTAATTATAAAAGCTTGACTTGTGATAAACATGTTCACAGTCATACGACCTCCATTAGCGTCGTAGGCTATCTATAAAATAGAGACACCTATCGGGGTTGCGCCGAGTAGGGCATAATTATGGCTCATATTTTAATGAACTCTTACACCGTCCACAAATATTATCGTCAAAATAAACAAAAAAAAGACAATAAAATAAATTACTATAGACTATACGAGTATAACATCACGCTATGATGAATAGGAGAGGAACAGCAATAAAAAATATTTCGAAAACAGCAAAATTTAAAGCTTTGCTTGCGTGCGCGAAGTAAACGGTGAAAGTTTTCAAAAATCTCTTATAATTAACTCACTCACTTCAATTCGGGGATAAAATTGTGACACAATTGTTATTTCCATGCGGGCCAAGCTGCTGGCATAGCTAGTATATGATAAAATATTTTTATAAAAAAAATTTAGTGATATTTGTTAACACAAGGTAAACTTTATTACATTTTGTACAATGTGTAGTAATTTTGGTAGCAAAAACACAGGTTTTGTCGTTTAAAACTACTGACATTCAGAGGCAGGTAATGTACATAAATTTATGGGACTTATAGTTATGTAACAATAATATAAAATTAAAAAAAAGTAAAAATTATTTGTATGGGGACTTTAAACGTGTAAAGTATCTTTAATAATCCTCGGCGAAAATTCACGGAAAAGTAAACTTATAATCATAGTTCTAGCTTATTTTATAAGTGCTCAAAACAAATCCAAAATTGAAAGAAATAAATTGACGTCTAGTTCCTATGATTGATCGCAAATCCTTTATTATTCGTAGAAGCTGTTGCAATGTCGTTTCAAAACAAGCGACCTAAATCCTTAAATCCGTTGGATTATATAATCTACTTCATTTTGACCTTAACTTTTACTTTGATTTAAGTTATTGTTTGTATGAGTGAGTTTAAATTAAGTTTTTATTTCATTCTGGACCGTTTTCAAAACTGAGTAAAGTTATTCGTAATAACCCGACCTTGTCCTACTCTAAGTGGGGTCGGCACAACATGTTTTAAACATGCTGTTACATGATTTAGCTAGGTATTTTACGACTGGCCGCCTGCCTGACGTCGACTAACCTCAGTCGCCTTTCAATATAATATTTAACATATGAAGCTGGTGTATTCTATTCAGCTGGATACCACACGGTGAGTCAAACTATCTTAGTCGTATTTTACGACACCTCGGTAAAAAATTAGGGAAGATAGAAAATATAGTATTTATATTAATAATTTGAAGTGTTGATTTAAACATGAACGACGTTGGTTATATGTGTAGTATAGTTTAACAAAGCCTTAACAACAATTTCCTTACTCTATTAATGCTAAAATGTCTGGGTTGAGCTGGGCTATCTGTGGACAAATTGACCTAAATACACACAATATCTAATTTACGACTCAGCCATACTCTATCACCATATCAAACAAAATTATGATATGAAATACATAACGTTATGGGATTGGTACTCGTATGAATGATCAACTAATCCAATGATATCGTAATTCACAAGTAATGAGAATTTACACATATTCACTACGAAAATTTAACTTGCCCGTTGGCGCAGTTGGCAGTAACCCTGCCTTCAGCTCCGTTGAAGTGAGTTCGAGTGAGGGAGTCTCGCCGAACCCCAATATTTTCTATAAACAAAATATTGGTTTTAGTCTTGATGTATTTATGTACTTATTTAAATGACTGTGTGTGTGTCATTATCTTATATACTTATGCGTTTATTTATTTGACACATAGCAGGAGTTAGGTTTCACAGGAAAATTATCAGAAGACAGGCTCTACGAGACAATCGTCAGTAGATATTTTATTTTTATTTTTATTTTTATTTATTTGGAAAATGAACAGCTTAAGCTATTTATACATCTTCACATATAAACTACTTAATTAATAGTCTATTCGGATACAATTTTGTGAACAAAGAAATAACAGAGATTAAAGTAGAACAAAACAAATAAAATAAATTAGGAAAAAAATTAACGCAGTATGGGAATCGAGTCAAACCACATTTCAGACATATGTTGTTTTACTTTTTTGGGTTTAGACGTAAACAAGTCTATTTCATGACGATTGGCCAATTTGTTGAACGCTGCTGGTGCACGACAGAAAAATGAATTTCTGCGATAGTTAGCAGAGCCAAGCGTTACAAATAGGTTTTCAGACGGCCGTCTTGAAATAGGCTTTTTAGGCACGTTAAGTTTAATAGAAGATAACAACTGTGGGGAGTCTATTTTACCTTGAGCAATATTTATTAAGAAACTAACGTCAGCAATGTGTCGTCTCACGACAAGAGGAAGTAAATGATGTCTTTTACATCTCATCTCATAATTAGGGTCATGTTGACCACATTTATATTGTAAAAATCTTAGAAATCTTTTTTGAATTGATTCTAATCTATTAATATACACATGATAGCACGGGTTCCAAACTTGAGATGCATACTCTAGGATACTACGCACGAACGAACAGTATAGTACTTTGGATGACTTTATCTGTTTAAAGTTTTTGGAAGATCTTATAACGAATCCTAAGGCTTTGTTAGCTTTTTTAACAATATGTTCTATATGTTCGTCAAGTATGATTTTGGAGTCCTGCACAACACCGAGATCTCTAACAGAATCCGTGAGAGTTAAAAGTTGATTTTTTAGTTTGTAATTATACCGCACTATGTTATATTTCCGAGTAAAAATAATAGCAGAACACTTGTCAACATTTAAATCTAGCCTATTGTATTCGCAGTATTGCTGAAATCTAATAAGATCCTGTTGGAGAAGCTCACTATCATTAACAGTTTCGATACATTTATAAATTTTCATATCGTCTGCATATAACAAAAACTGAGAATGCTGGAAGCAGGTACCGATATCATTAATAAATAAAACGAATAGGAGCGGACCTAACAAAGAACCTTGTGGCACTCCAGATGGTACGTCAATCCATGATGAAGAGAAACCGTTAATAACTACAGCTTGAGACCTGTTTTGAATATATGATGTAAACCATCTATATAAGTTACCATGAATACCGGCGAGAAGTAACTTTTGCATAAGTATAACATGATCAATCCGATCAAAAGCTTTGCTATAATCGGTATAAATACAGTCGACTTGCCTACCTAGGTCCATAGAAGACGATAAAAACTCATTAAATACTAGTAAATTGGAAACCGTTGAACGGCCCTTCACAAAACCATGTTGTTCAGAGATAACTGAAGAAGAAACGGTGGAATATATTTGACTAAATATTATCTTTTCTAAAATTTTTGCAAGAATACACAGCTTAGAGATAGGCCTGTAATTTTTTATATTATTTTTATTACCATTTTTGTGAATTGGTGAAATGAAGGCTGACTTCCAAATTACTGGCATTATTCCCTCCAGAAGAGAGCGTTTAAACAAAATGGTTACTGGCAACGCTAAACTATCTGCACATTCAAAAATAAGTCGCGGGGATAGATTATCAGGGCCGGCGCCCTTTGATAAATCAACCGACTTCATCAATCTTAAAACTTCAGTCTGGTCAACTATAATATTGCCAATAGTGTTGGAAAAGTTTTGGTTGGGCACACTATAACCCGCTCTTGTAGCCAAAGGAGATTGGAAATTTGATTTAAAATAATTTGGAAACAAGTTACATATGCCCTCGCCGGTATCACCCGTAACGTTTTGGTACACCATTGACGATGGAAAAGAAGATGATCCACCCTTATTCTTTTTTATATAAGACCAGAATATTTTAGGGTTTTTGGCCAGAGAGTCTTCAGTCCTTGCAATATACGCTTCGTAACACTCTTTCTCTAACTTTTTGGCCCTGACACGCAGAAGAGAAAACGTTTGATAATCAGACAGGTTTCCGTAATTTTTAAACTTAGTTAAATATTTATTTTTTTCCTTCAATGTTTTTTTTAAGGCCAAACTGAACCATACTGGGAATCGATTTGGGGTCACAAGTTTTCTAGGTATGTATTTATTGCATAGATCATTAAAGGTACTATAAAAATGACTTACAGAATCCTCGAGTGATCCCTCGTTAAGGCGAATTTGCCACGGTATTTCTTTTAGAGCCGCTTTAATTTTGTCATATTTTCCTAAGTGATATAGGTATTTAACATTGGATTTAGATGCGAGTGCATCAAAATTGGTAAATTTTAAGTTAATTATTAAAGATTTATGGTGGCTATCCTCAGGAACCAGGGAGTCTATACTATGTTCAACCAAAACATTATCGTTAACAAGTACGTAATCGAGGATTCTATTATTTGCAGTATTACGGACATTATTAAATTGATACAAATTGCATTGAATTAATGTGTCAAAAAAATTTATTTGGCTGGCACCACTTATTCCTGACGGAACTAACGTATCATGCTGCTTATACCAATTTACATAAGTAAAGTTAAAATCGCCAACTACTACTACTTTGTCACTTGTGTTTGAGCTAACAATATCAAAAAGTCCATTAGAAAAGTTATCCAATTGCGTATTAAATGAGTTACCGTGGGGCTCACCGCAGAGGTAAAGAGTGCAGATGTGTATTTTCATTAAATCTCGGTTATTACCGTGCTTTAATGAGACTGTGACCCATAGGTCTTCAGCAGACGTAGACCACTCAGGGCGACTCCACGCCGATAATTCCTTACGGACAGCTATGAGAACCCCGCCACCCATTGATTGTTTAGTAGCTAAGTAATTTCTATCCCGGCGCCAGACCACATACCTATCATCAAATAATTCTTTGTCCATAATACCATCAATTAGCCAAGTCTCTGTAATACATATAATATCATAATCGTTTAACATAAGATTTCTCTTAAAAGTACTGGTCTTTGTGCGTAGTCCCCGAGTATTCTGGTAATATACTTTAAGCGAAGCCATCGTTAACATAAAAACACAATATTAACCTAAAACAACAATATAAATATAATATATGGAATCCGTGCATAATTAATCGAGCCCGCTTAGTTCTAATATAAACAATACGATTCGTAATAAAAATAAGTGCGGGTGAATTCAGATAGTAACAGAGAAGAGACGTAATAAAATTTAATTGTAACTTCATACTTAACATGTAAAACTCATAAGTAAAAATAGAACTTAAGTACATTGTTACAAGGCAGTAATTAGATAATTTAATAGCATGTATTAGAGTTGTCAATGGTATGAATGATTCGCTGTACTCAAATAAACAGTTATTAAGACATAAATATTAAGACACTATCCTATCATGATGCTTCAATTACGGGGCGAAACGATCGCTGAGATTGTTGTTTTGAATATGTGGACTGCTTGTTTAGTGTGATTATGTTGAATAATCCGGTTACTAGTCCTGCATACATAAGGTACGAGAACGGATTGTGCTTCTTACACAAGGAATAACATAGATTTTCTTAATAACAGCGGATGATAGCGCAATAATCTGACTGGCCCGTTGGAGTAGTGGATAGTGACCCTGCCTTCAGCTCCACGGGTCGCGGGTTCGATTCCCGCCGAGGGCCAACATTTTCTATAAATGAATTTGTTGGTCTTTGAGCCTGGGTGTATATTTGTATTTAAGTATGTATTTAAAAAATATATAAGTATATATTCACCAGTTGTCTGTCTACCATAACACAAGTATTAAGTTACTTACTTTGGGGACGGACGACCGTGTGTGTAAATGTCCCATATATTTATTTATTTATTTATTTATTTATAATTCTATCATTACATTAGTACTATGAACTTTCGCTAAGTAAGGTCTCTCCTTCTTCGCTTCCTATTCTCTAAGATAAAGAAAACACGAAACAAAATATAACGTACGCGTTTAATAGGTACCTGGGTAACCGAGTCATGCTCGGCATTTTTTTTTATATAAAAAAAGCAAAAAAGGGGTGTTGATATCTGGGGTTTGATCCCCGATATTTGTACTTCATTAGTCCGCTAGTTTTCCACTTAGCTATAACAATTTTAATGACAGCAACACTAGTCTTTTCTATCCCATACGTGCTGAATTTTTACAAAAATCGTTGCAGCCGTTTCGAAAATTCGGAAAATATACATAAAATACTATTAATATGATTAGTCGATTTGCAGAGGAATATCGGCTGATTCCACAAAACACAGCATATTATTTCAAAAAATCATTCGCCATTATTTAAACCATTCGTATTCACAATTGTTTCATAATCCACAACATAACAAAATCTTTTGTTTGAGTGACAACCTGACGTGAAGTTACAATATCATTATTTACAATAACATATGCCAAGCGAAGTAGAAAATTTGACGATATTTGAGATATAACAAGCCCGTCAAAAGTGGCTCAAATATGTCTTTTTACCATTTCTAAGATAATATAATTGCAAATCTATTCTTTTGTTTTTTAATATACTACAGTTATATTTTATCTCGGTGATCACATATTTCAATAGAATTATTTGTTAGAAACAGAAGAAATCTTTAAAATTAATATTACTAAAAATTCCTCATGCCCTTATCCCACTCTACACAACATGTTACAAACATTTTGACACATGATTTGGCTACGTATTTTACGACCGGCTGCCTGCCATACGTCAACTTACCTTAGTCGTATTTTACGACACCTCGGTCAGAAATTAGGGTGGTACTATTCTATTTAGCAGGATACCTCACGGCATCAACTTTTCAATTAAATTCACTTTTACAAATTTTATAATAATATTTTTTTTTCTAGAAAGGAAAGATCTAGCTCAGACTCTTTTACTAACCATATATAAAAACTAAACTTATTTCAATCAACAAAACTTAATCAAAACTTTCAAATTATTTTGTCACTACTAAAAACTCTCCGCTTTTTACAAAAAAAAAGTAATTACTAAGTTTAAATTAAACGAACTTGTATGAATTTCAGCTGAAAACACTATAAACATTTTAAAATTAATAAAGTTATATTGTACAAAGAACTATATTGTACATAATAGTAAACTTAGTGTAATGAAGTCAACCGTTAAAAGAAGCTTTATTTACGAAACCCTTCAAACAAAAGTTAGTACAATATTATTTTGTTATTATTGATTATAGTTGTATCAGCAGCTTCGCCGGCGTGGAAATCAGTGTGTTACAATTTTTTCCCCAATTAAAATTTTGTACATAAAAGTCGTTATTGTGGTTTAATTATAGATTTTTGCAAAACTTTCACCGTTTACTCAGCGCACGCAAGGAAAGCCGCAAATTTTGCCGTTTTCGCAATATTTTTTATTGCTACTCCTCTCCTATTCATCTTAGAGTCATGTTATAAAGTCTATAGCCTACCTCGATATATAGACTACACTACAAAGATTTTTTTCTAATTGGTCCAGTAAATTCTAAAATAAGCGCTTTCAAACAAACAAACTCTTCAGCTTTATATATTAGTATAGATATTTTCTGATAATTTTGTAGCTTATCTTAAAATTACGTTCGTTTTAAAGAAGCGGTAAAATATGGGAGGTAATCTGCCTATATAATATAGTCTTTCAAAGAATACAATGCACAGCAACACAGTATATATAAATCTTGACTGTAATCCAGTATTGGAGTCTATTTTACCGATTGTTCTACGTAAGGCTATGGGAACGGGAAGGTAATTTATTTCTTGATATCTTATTTAAGGGTAAGCGCAACCGAAAGTCGATTTATAAAAAAAATTTGATTACTTGAGAAGCAATATCTTAAATTTTCCAATTGCGATCATTTTGGTATTCTTCAAAATAAGGAAGTACTTATATTTTGGAAATGCCACGTTAATGCGTAATAATTTGTGTGAGTTTATTCTTTGTATAATAATATTGGACTATCAGTTAATATTAATGTAGAATATGTTGTCACATGATTTGGCTACTTATTTTAACTTATTTGGCTAACCTGGCGCCTGCCTGACGTCATCTTACCTTAATCATTTACGACACCTCGGTAAGAAAGAGGGTGGTCTTTTCTACTCAACCGGATACCATACGGCGGTCCAACTTACCTTAGTCGCCTATTACGACATTCGGTAAAAAATGAGTGTACTCTATTCTGCTCAGCCGGATAGCACACGAGATAAATTATTAAAAAAAAATTAAACGAGTCGGTTAACCGCACCTTAATCTCTGTGAGAATTCAGGGTGGTTTATTATACTTAATCGGATATCACAGGAAATTAATTAATAAAAATAATAATAGAAACGAGTTAGTTAACTGCACCTTAATAGTAAGAAATACGCTGTGGCAATCTAATAATACAGTGCATAGCAATCGATTTTGAATATGAAGTATTTAATAATGAATTTCTCTGAGCAGACAGTTTGAGTAAGAAAAATACTATACGATAGGTTTTTATTAACGCCCATTTAATATGAAACGAATAAATCAGACGATAAAGCGGATGTTATAAAATGTGAATAATATTTTGTGCCCTTGTAACTATCAATTCCGTTTGAAAAGCAGAAATTTCACGATCTAATATAATGCTCCAAAACTCTTTCATTGTGAAGCAAAAAAAGGAAAGCCTTTAAAAGCTTTTAAAAGGATTTTTATATACAATATTAACAGACAGTTATAAATGAAAAAATTAAAACCAGCTAGTTAACTTTACCTTAATAGTAAGAAATATGCTGTGGCAATCTAATGATGCTGTGCATGGCAATCGATTTTTAATACGAAGTATTTAATAATGAATTTCTCTGAGCAGACAGTTTGAGTAAGAAAAATACTATACGATAGGTTTTTATTGACGCCCATTTAACATGGAACGAATAAATCAGACGATAAAGCGGATGTTATAAAATGTGAATAATAATTTGTTCCCTTGTAACTGTATCAATTCCGTTTGCAAAGCAGAAATTTTACGATCTAATATTATGCTTCAAAACTCCTTCACTGCGAAGGGAAGAAAGGAAAGCCTTTAATTTACAATATTAACAGGCAGTTAATTTGCATTTTTATATTCTAAACGTCGCGCGACGTAGCAGGGAGAAAAGAAAAATACAAAAGAACTTTTTTATGTTAATGCGTTTTGAAACAACAATATTTTACATACTCACCGTGCAGTGTCTGGCTGAGCAGAATAGACCACCCTCATTTCTTACAGAAGTGTCGTAAAAGGCGACTAAGGTAAGTTGACCCACCGTGTGGTATTAGGCTGAGTAGAACAGTCCACGCTTATTCCTTACCGAGGTGTCGTAAAAGGCGACTAAGGTAAGTTGACCCACCGTGTGGTATCAGGCTGAGTAGAACAGTACACTCTTATTTCTTACCGACGTTTGGTAAAAGAGCCATAGGTAAGTTAACCCACCGTGTGGTATTCGGCTGAGTAGAAAAGACTAACCTCATTTCTTACTGAGGTATAGTAAAAGCCGGCTAAGTAAGTTGACGCCAGACAGGCAACAGACGTCAGACAGGTCGTAAAATACATAGCCAAATCATGAACAACATGTTAATAACATATTACCGACCCCACATAGAGTGGGATAAGGGTAGGAAAATGATGATATTTTATATACACATATTCTCAATACAATAACAGTGTAAAATAATACAATTCATCATCGTCACCCTTCTGTCCTCAAGCCCCCACCATTCACTCGGTCACGTGATTATCTCGTTGTCAGTACATCCGGTATTAAAAACTAAAGAGGTGACAGTTGACTACTTCGGTTCCCGATAGAAATATATATTTCCAATAACATCTTACAATTGTTGCTAAACAAGGTAAAAAAACCGTATCATTTTTGTCATACTTTTTCCGATTCCTACATATACAAACAAATGTTGAAGTCGCACAGTATCATTAAAGTTAGATCATTAAATGAAGTATCCGACCCGCAACAGCGTCCCAAGCACCCTTGACCTCTGACATCATTGCATTGAATACGTTATAGGCCGTTGTAAACGCACATTAATCTAGCAAAATGCAATATTTATATTAAATTTCAGTAATTTGCAGTGAGTCTTATATAAAGATGAAATAAAAGAGCTCGTAGCATTATTAGAATTTATAGTTATTATAGTCAATTGAAAATAAAAATATGATAAGAAATCTTAATTGAGAATATGAAATTATAACAAAAGTATTTAAGACAGAAATATGAAAATGATAAGTAAAGTCCATACTAACATGATGCTATGTGGTATCCACTTAAGTAGAATAGACCAACCCTCTTTCTTACTGAGGTGTCGTAAAATACGACTAAGGTAAGTTGACCTCAGGTAGGCGGCTGATCGTAAAATACGTAGCCAAATCATGTGACAATACGTTTATAACATGTTGTGCCGACCCCACTTAGAGTGGGATAAGGGCAGGAGAATGATGACAAATATGTGAAATGTGTGACTGACTAATATGTGTATATGTGAAATGAAATAATACTATGTTACGGCTCGAGAAGCCGCCCTGTAAAACTTAATGGCAATAGTGCAGTTCAATGTTATTAAATTTTTACAGGCGTTTTTATTATATAATTGATAATGACATTTGTCATATTCAATCGTCATTCACCTCTCACCGCGCTGTGCGCCAACATGTTATAATAATTGTATTTTTCTAAAGTTTTAATATACCGTTTTTTATATACGAGGTTGTTATACATTGTTATTCCCTCAACTTCCATTCAAGCCAACCAAAGGCTTGAACATACTATAAATGTAAAAATCTGTCTATCTGTCTGTTACATTTTCATTGCTCATCAGCTGGAGCAATGTTGATGAATTTTGGTACGATTAATTCTCATATACCGAAATAGACTTCCGTTTTTAATAATAAAACATAAGAAAAACACGAAACATGAAAACCGAACCAAGTTATAACTTGTATTTTATGTTACCAAAAATTTAGATGAGACTCGTCGACGTTATTTGATACGGTTCTCTGGGGAATATCAGACTTATGATGAGGATAGTAAGAAAAAACATTAATTTATTAACACTTGTTATTTATTGGGGTATCATACAGAAGTTATGATATCATTATTTTGCTATAATCCGCGTTTCTTAAGAGAATCTTTGTAATGCTAAGTGTTTCTATAGGGGTTTCCAAGAGGATTTCTATAATTGTGCTAAATTTAATCGATATTGGTGCAGCGTATTCGCCGTGAAAGAGTACTCACAAACTTTCGCATATATATACGAGATTAGTAGGATATACATATATTTTCGGAATCTTGGAAACGGCTCCAACGAATTTCCTGAAATACAGCATGTAGGGAGTTTTGGAGGAGAAAAGTCGATCTACTTAGTTTTATAGGTTTTATCCCTGTTTTTGGGCATAAAAAATACTAACATTTAAATTTAATATAAAACACTATTTTTGCCTTAAATTGGCAAGTCAGCGTAGCTTACCGAGGCAGGCTCGGTCACCCAGGTGCTATAAATAATATTAATAAAAAGTCAGTATTATTTGCTTTTATTTTATAATTAAATTTTAAATCCGTCGCCTCATTTAGATGCTGCGTTTGTGGTTGCTTAAAAGACACTTAAATACAAAATATTACATTACGCACTTGAAAAACAGCCAGGACGTAGACCCTATGTCTCAACAAGGCAAAAGTGTATCTTAACTAAGAACGATTCACCGTCTAAGTGATTCTGCTTACACCTTACACCTGAGTATTCTCAGAAGATGGATTACAATAATAATCTAAAAATAAACACGTCTAGTATGTCATGTAATATATAGTAAACGAGTATTGTTTAACTATTTAAAAAATTTAATGCGCAATCATAAATCAATAATAATAATAACAAATAAATATATGGGAGACTATGCCATGCTAAAAATGCATAAAGCTCCGCTCTTTATGTCAATGTCAAACTCACTAACAACATGTATTTAAACTATCGTGAGCGGTTTATGAAAACGTTTATTAATGTATAGAAACCGGTTTTACTCACGTCTTATTTTGTCGGATGAGCCCGACTAGTTCCAAGCTCATACAGAGCTCTTATTCATGAACTCTTAATGCGGCGTTATGCAGTTTCCGCCGCAATATTGCTGCACAAAAAGCTCATGAATAAGAGCCCCATTTGGGCTTGAGACTAGTAGGGCTCATCCGATACAATAAGACGTGAGTGTAGCCGGTTTCTAAACATTAAACATGAATTTGCACTTCTTCTTTTAATTTGCATTATTTGTAAGAAAGTAAGCTCAAATTTATGCGGACCGTGTTATTAATATTTAAATTTTGTTTAACTTGTTCATTACGTATCGATGATTCTTTAACTTTGTCAGAACAGGAAAAATGTCTTTTTTACGCTTATCAGGAAATTAGCATTGTAATACGAAAAATACATCAAAGGAAAGATATTAAAAATTTTAATTTAATTGTGTTCCTGCGATCTATCTTTGTAATATATTTTACCTTTAGTGGTAACTAGCTGTGCCGGCAGCGAAATGAGTTGAAATTTTGAACATAAAAGTAGTTATTGTGAGTTAACCATAAGAGGTAGAGACATGCTAACGAGGACTTTTTTGTGTCATTTTTGTAAATCTATAATACTCTGGTACATTACTTAAGTAAATCTCTGCTAGTTTACGCGGCACACGCGACTCAAGCTCCCAGCAGGCAAGGTTTTTTTAACGCCGCGCGATTTCTTCAACACAATTTACATAAAACGGTTTTGCACTAAAACCTTCTTATAACTTAAACCTTTCGGAGAAATCGCACTACCTTTTTGTAAAAACCGTATAAAAATCCATTCAGTAGATTTTGAGAAAATCGTTTACATACAGACTCATTTTTCTATTAGATTAGATTATTTATGTTCATAGATTAAAACAACAAATAACTTAAGCAATGACACAATACATACACTCATCATCCTCCTGCACTTATCCCACTCTAAGTGGGGTCGGTACAAGATGTTATAAATTTACGTCAACTAACTTGTTATTACGTCGACTAACCTTATTCGTATTTTACGACACTTCAGTAAGAAAGAGGGTGGTCATGACACCTCGGTAATGAATGGGGGTGGTCTATTCTACTCATCCGGACATGACATACACGGCATGAAATTATAAATACAATGTCATCCTTTATTAGAGTTACATTAATCAGAAATGCGATCTAAGGCTTTTAAAAACAACGCATATGTTGGTTTGGTTGGTTGGTTAATAATGTTTGTTTAACTTTCGTAATTTCTGTACTGAAAAAAATTCTTCTAAGTTCCAAACGATTCTAACTCAAAGCCGCTCCAATGATCACAAGCTTGCGATTTCATTTCAACGTAACGAGATTCGCCTGAATTAAATAACTTTTTCGATTTACATCCGCTTCCGTTTCCAATATGAATCCCCGTTTGTGGTATTTGGTGAGCTCTACAAAAGTTTTTTAAATCTTCAAATATGTGCCCGATATTTAACCAGAGTTTCCTTACTTTTCTAACCCATATTTGATAAGCAGACAAGGAACAGTAACTAATCTATAGGCTTTATAAGAAACAATTGACTCTTACCTTCGTAATTCTTTAATTCGTAATTAAAACTGTCACTGACGGTTTCTCTATCTCGCTTCTATAATTTTTTTTGTCCTTATAACTTATTTCAATCTAGTAGTGTATGTATGTATATTTATTCGTATTTGTATATAAGTAGTATATTTCCAATGCTTGATTTCTTTGCTTTTATTTTTATTCTTATTTAAGTATATTTGTATTTAGTATATGTAGGTATACGAATATTGCTTATGCACCGTCCCACGCTCCTGCGAATAACTACTCTATAAAGGTTGCCTGTAAAAGATTGCTCATAGCAATAAGGCCGCCTCTGCACACCTTAAATTATCCTATATAGTGTATTATCTATGTCTTAAATGTTACAAAACTATAATTTGTTTCTCTTTTCCGCTTTATTCTATTTTATTGGAGGAAATAAATAAAACGTGAATCAGTGACACGGGACAAAAAATAATACCAACAAAAAGTCCATAGAATAAAAATTTATTTTCGCCTCCACGAATCAATGTCCAAATATACTTACGCCGGAGTTCGGAGTTCACTGTATTTTGTTACCAAAATAGTTACACCAAAGTAGCGAACAAATAGATTTTACTTTGGTGACAATTAGTGTTAATCAAATTTGTTACTAATTGCCTAGACATACATATGTTTCGCTTATAGCATATAACAATAGTTTTATGTATTCTTGTGTTTTTAAAGTCTCATACCAATAATCTCAAGATTAACAGGGTTCGGATGGAGAATTTAACCCCACTGATGTCAGCGACCTCTAACGATGAATATTGTTGTAAGCTTATTATAACTTGTATCCATAATAAAGTCAATGTTTTTCACTCTAAACCTCGTTATTTACATATATCCAATGAAATTTATAATATTTATCTGCGTTGTAAGTTTCAATATACCTCGGCATCAATTAAGTAACTTTTCGGACTTCACTAATTGGACTAAACAAAAATGTGTATTGTAATGGAATGGAGAGAAATATATTGAAATTATTAAAATTGTTTTCCGTCTTCGCTTATGAAAGATAAAAATTATTTAGATTGGTTCATAATTTTTAGTTAGGTAGCAATTAAATTCAATGTAATAAATGAGGGAGGTCTATTCTACTCAGCCGGACATGACATACTCGGCATGAAAATATAAATACAAAGTCATCCTTTTTTTAGTATCTTATTGGTGGTCTATTTTTCTCAGGTGGATACCACAAGGCATACTGAATAGCAAAATAATCACATTAAAAATTATATTGCAAAAGTAATTTCAATAAACAAAATAATATTACCATTACTTTCGTATTACGAAACCAAAAAAAATAATGCTGATTTATCTAAATCATAAAATTATATTAGGTTAACTAACAACGAACATATTGGGCAGTACGTGTTGCAAATGATGACTTACGGATCTGCAACGCGGTCATTGACTATGTAAGAAAGCTCAGATACTCAGCGGGAGATGGAGCGAGCTGTACTTGTAGTATCTTTACATGATTAAATCAGAAATGAAGAGATCCTTAGAAAAACCAAAGTCAACGACATAGCTCAACATGTCGCGAAGCTGAAGTGGCGATGGGCGGGACATATAGTGGGGAGAACCGATTCGCGTTAGGGTCTTAAGGTGTAAAATGGCGACCCCGCATTGGAAAACGCAGCGTCGGTAGGCCCCTTCCGAGGTGGACTGATGACCTTAAAAAGTTCGCTGGATCCAAGTATCACAAGATCACGTGGTGTAGAGATGCCTATATGTTGAAGAGACTTATGTCCAGCAGTGGACTTCCATCGGTTGAAAAGTAACAGCATTTAAATCCCATATTGTTCAAATTGTACTAAAGCTTTCGACAGTCAAAATTGAACCAGTTCATACCCAGTATTAAGTTTAACTTGCACTTGTACGCGATATCGACACTATTATTAATTTTCTGTTCTCACATTTGGTATTAGAATATAAAATTTCCAACTACCCAGCGATATAATATTCTTTAGTTTGCAGATTTCTGGCTTCATAGTTATTTTCACCTTTAAATATTTAAAATCTGATAATATATGAGTATAGCAACTGTGGCAAGAACAAAAAAAGAGTTATTAACCTTTCTATATATATTTTTAAGCGTTTATGTATTATCTATCCAAATACTGTAAATGCGTAAGTCTGTTTGTCTGTCTCTTTTTCTGTTTCACTGCTAATCCGCTGTACCAATATTGATGAAATTTGAGCTTTTTAAAGTTAAAATTATATAATTAAATATACATATATAGTGAACGTATAGTTAATCACCTTTCTAAAATTTTGTTACATTGTATTTTTTGTAATTTGGCATATTTTTAGCTCAAAGCATATGAATATTTTAACTTTTTCCCGACGATGCTTCTGCGCTCGCCCATCCTCTCGGTGACGCTGTAAATGTTGTTAGGGCTAACAGCATTAGTTAGTGTCCGGAAAAAACAATACTTAAAACATAAATAATATAAATACATTGTCATTGACATTTATTGACCTTAGGTTGGTATTTTTATAGATCTAACATTTGCCTGAGCTCAATTTTACGCTCAAATTTTATAGAATGAAAAATTGCTTTTCGAAGTGTGACCATGTTATATTGGCATTATCTTTACATAGAACAAAACAAAGTCCCTCAAAGCTGTATATTTATCGATTTTCTCAAAATATCCTGAACGGATGTTTGTACGGTTTGTACTAAAAGATAGTGCAATTCTTCGGAAAGGTTTATGTTGATAGTATATTGCGATTTTATGTAAATTGTGTTGAGAGGTCACGCAAAAGTAGAAAAAATCGCCTGCTGGGAGGTTTTGTCGCAAGATTCACTTAAGTAATCTTTTAGAGAATTGTAGATCTATAAAAATTTTACAAAAAAGTCCACAACAGCATGTCTCTATCTCTTATAGTTAACTCACAATTAATACTTTTGTTCAAAATTTCAATCCGAGAAAAATTTTGTGATTTCCACGCGGACGAAGCTCCTGACACAGCTAGTCGATATGTAAAACAAAACAAAAATCCTCAAAAACTGTCTATCTGTATGCAATTGATTTTCTCATAATATCCTGAACGGATTTTTGAACGGTTTTTACTAAAAGATGCAATTCTCAAGGAAAGTTCTGGGTAAAAGTACATTATATTAGAATTCTTTCGGGGTTGGGATTTACGCGGCAAAATTTTGTGACACTATGATTACCACGCGAGCGATGCCACGGGCATAGTTAGTACTGTACTTAAAATAAAATTTTGGTGAATGATTAATTTTATATTAGATCAGAAATATTCCTAACATTACTCACTAAGATGCTTTCTTGTCCTAAACAGTTTAAAGATAATAATTGTAGTTTAATTATACTCATATGAACATGCTTGTATGAATAATTGAAGCTGAAAGTCCTATTACAAGGAAGGAATATGTTAGAACGCACAGTCAAAGCGGACCGTTGCTTTTGAAATTACGTACTGACATTACACAATAGCTGGTTAATGGCAGAGTATTAATGAAATGTACATTCTAATCATTTTACATGATTTTATAGCCTAAAAATTTAATTTAATATTTAATTTAATATTCTGATTTTGTTTTTATTAAAAATTTGAATTATAATAATAGAATATAATAAAGATAATTGAGAATATTGGATATTCTCAATACAAGCGGCACAAAATCGTGTGTTCTGGAGATCCCATGAAGAGACCTATGTCCAGCAGTGGACGTCCATCGGTTGAAGAAAAAGAAGAAGAATTGAGAATAAAGTTGAATTTCATAAAAGTATTTTTAGAAACAGAGTCTGAGCTAGCGTTAAAAAAAATAAGATAAATAATAATAAGATATTGTCAGATGGTGTAAATTCGATATATTTGAAATAAGAATAGCGAATGTAAAAGATAAATGCGCAGAGTTTGTAAATAAATAAAGACGAATTAACATGCATTTATTTATTTATTTTTACTTACATAATAAAAATATCAAATGAATAGAAAATAAAAATTTACTTTAAATTATTTTTTAGATTCTTACAGCAATATAACAACATTCTTTTATAAATATAAAATTAAAATAAATACCAAACTTTGTGGATGCTTGACGTGGGTTAGTTTTTGTTAGTACTATATTTGGATTTTATTGAACGTTATATGCGAATCACGTACGATATCATTTTATTAAGAACCAAATTTGGTGTAGTAAAATAAGAATTTCAATGAAATCTAAGAAATAAGACTTTATTGTATGAAAACAAAATTACTTTTGTTTTACTAGTTTAATTTTTATTTATTCTCATACTTAATCGTTTATATTAAGAAAAAATATACATATAAAGAAAAAATACTTATTTAAAGTGGTTCATATTACATTAATTTTCTTTTTGACGCAGAATAAGGGTAATAAAGAATTTAAAGGTCGTTTTGCCAAAAGATCTTGGACTTGGTTGCTAATCATTGCGTATTTTAAGGCCGCCTGCCTAACGTCAACTTACCTTAATAATATTTTACGATACCTCGGTAAGAAATAAGGGTGGCTTATTCTACTCAGCCGGATACCACACAGCGAGTCAACTTACATTAGTCGCCTTTTACGACACCTCCATAAGAAGTGAGGGTGGTCTATTCAACTCACCCCGATACCACACGGCGAGTCGACTTACCTTAGTCGCCTTTTACGGAATCTCTATAAGAAAGAGGGTCGTCTATTCTACGCAACCGGATACCACACGGTTAATCCACTTACCTTAGTTGCTTTTTATGACACCTCGATAATAAATGAGGGTGGTCTATTCTACTTAACCGGATACCACACGGTTAATCAACTTACCTTAGTTGCCTTTTATTACACCTCCATAAGAAATGAGGGTGGTCTATTCTGTTCAACCGGATACCACACGATTGGTCAATTACCTTATTCGCCTTATACGACACCTCCATAAGAAATGAGGGTGGTCTATTCTACTCAGCCGGGTACCATACGGCTTATCGTTTAATGAACAAAAGTAAGATAAATATGCTTGTCATATACAACACAATAATATAAAAATAATAATAATAATAATAATAAATACCTGCACCCGCCAAAGCTAAAACTCGTACGCGCATTAAATGGACAATCGATATGAATACCTATATTTTGCGCGAATATTTTATATTAACTACAATGGAAACCGACACTAGATCATACTTAGGAGAATTACACAAAAGGTTTTCCGAACAATACCCAGACGTGCAGGTTAGCCGACAACGGGTTGGCGACCAACGCAGAGCTATTATAAACAAACAATTATTATCTCCTGACCAAATAACGGAAATACGAAGGGAGGCCGAGTCTAAGTTACAACACTCGACAAATGAACAAGTCATGTCCCAAACAACTGACACACAAAGTGCAAGCCAAAGGATGAGGTGGTCAAATGCGATGAATGAAACAATTATGCGTGCCTATTATAAGATTACTCTACTGAACGTGAACAAAACTGCTTACAGAAAACCATTACACTCCGCTTTTATTGACAAGTACCCACATCTGACGCACATTTCTGAGCAACGAATTGCGGATCAACGACGTGTAATAACGAATAATAAATTAATTTCAGACGAAAGGTTACTACAAATACGTCATGAAATCTCTATTGAATTGAATGGTAATAATGAACATAATATAGAAGAATCTGCTCTTACTAATATAAATACTACATCTCATAATGTTTTGGACAATTTACCACATAATTTACATTCTACAAATGAAGAACTCACAGGAAATGAACTGCCCACAAAATTTACGCAAGCGAACACAAATACATCAGTAGAGTCAAATAGAGTATCCCAAGTAGAATGTGATATTAATTTGCCACTAGAAGTACAACTCGAAATAGAAGAATCGTATGAAAAAGCTATAGGATCATTTAAAGCTACTGAACCGACTTCACGTCCTTCTTTACCTAGACAAAAACCATCTAAAAAGTTTGCTAAAATAACACAATTCATTAATAATAGCATACTACCTAAACACATCACTTTACAATCGAGCTTTGATGAGACACAAACAGCAATTTATTGTGCAGCATATACTGCTGTAATTTATAATGGGGGTAAGGTTAAAAACAATAAAATTACACAGTCCAAAAACAAAAACTGTACTTCCAGAAATAAAATCCCGTATTGGCAAAAACGTTTAGAAAGTCGTGTGGAAGATATCCGAGCAAACATTGGTAGACTTTCTGAATTTATAAAAGGCAACAGAAGTAATAAATTGACAAAGAAAATAGAAGAAATAAAAACGAAATATAAAATACACACACAACATGAAGGCGAAAACACTAGCTTATCACACTTTTTGGATACACTGAAACAAAAATTAAGTGCTCTTGCAAGCCGTCTCCGACGCTATAAACTAACTACACGGAGAAAAAATCAGAATTCAATGTTCAGCAACAATGAAAAGCTTTTTTACAGATCTCTTAGTGAACATCAGGATAGTAATTACGGTACGGAAGGTCCTGAACCTGCGACCTTGAAGGAGTTTTGGTCTGATATCTGGGCTGTGCCTAAAGAACACACACACCCTGAATGGATTGATAACGACAAACAAAAAATTAAAGACATACCTGACATGGAATTTAATAAAGTAAACATAGAAACACTTCAATATGTAATAGGTAAACTTCACAATTGGAAAGCAACGGGTTCAGATAACATACATAATTACTGGTACAAGAAATTTACATATTTACATCCAGTTATACTTAACCACATTAACAATTTCATTAAAACGCCTGAAATCATGCCGGAATATGTTACTTTGGGCACCACTTACATGTTGCCTAAGGACAAAACTGATACTAAAAATCCTGCTAAATATCGACCGATCACCTGTTTGCAGAACATATACAAGATTATCACTTCATGCATAAACGAACTCATCTTCAAACACATTAATACCAACAAAATATTAGCTGAACAACAAAAGGGATGTAGACGATACAGTCAAGGATGTAAAGAACAACTCAGTATTGATGCAATAGTTTCCAAACAGGCACTTTCAAAAAAACGAGACATATACACGATGTACATCGATTATCAAAAAGCATTCGACTCAGTACCTCACACTTGGCTTATATACATTCTTAAACACTACAAAATTCACCCCATAATAACACAATTTTTAAGAAACACCATGACTAAATGGAAAACAGTTCTCAAATGTAGGGTAGGAGATACTTTTTTGGAAACGGAAACTATACCTATTCGTAGAGGTATTTTCCAAGGCGATTCCTTGAGCCCACTTT
Organism: Morpho helenor; assembly: GCA_029227775.1. NCBI lineage: Eukaryota > Metazoa > Arthropoda > Insecta > Lepidoptera > Nymphalidae > Morpho > Morpho helenor. Next base: position 4,835,906 of record JARGCU010000010.1, on the reverse strand, counting down.
GGTTCTGCCTTGCTTTAAACCCGCTTTCTGATTTATTGAATAATAGTGCAAACGGTTTTAACATCACATATGGAAACAATCACTATAAACTCTCGCACTTAATGTTTATGGATGATATTAAACTATATGGAAGCAATTTGACTGAAATACAACATCTTGCAGACATTACACAATCATTCTCCTCAGATATACATATGGCATTTGGCGTAGACAAATGTAAAATACTGTCAATTAAGAATGGCAGAGTGGAAAAAAATTCATATCAACTCAATAATCATGAACAAATTAATGCACTGGATATAGACAGTGGCTACAAATACCTAGGGTACCAACAATCTAGGCAGATTCATCAGAAACAAACAAGATCAAGTATACAACAAAAATTTAAAGCTAGGTTACATAAAATATTTAACACACAACTTAATGCGAAAAATACCATAAAAGCGGTTAATACGTATGCGATTCCTATTTTAACCTACTCTTTTGGTATAATAAAATGGTCAAAAACAAATCTTACTAACCTACAGCGCATGATAAATACCCACATGACAAAATATCGCAAACATCATCCGCGAGCATGTTTTGAAAGACTTACACTACCGAATATAGAAGGAGGAAGAGGCATTATAGACATACATAATTTACACAATAGGCAAATCACAACTTTACGTACATTTTTCCATGAACAGGCTCAAAATACACAACTTCACACAGCAATCGTTAAAGCTGATTTAAAATATACACCATTGAATTTAAACAATCACAACACTCAAGAGAACGAATGCCTTACGACAGACTCCCAAAAACTTAACACATGGCTGCAGAAACCTTTACATGGAAGACATCGCCGTGACTTGCTAGACCCTAATGTCGACAAAGTAGCGTCGAACGCATGGCTCAAGTTCGGTGACCTTTTTCCAGAAACTGAAGGATTTATGCTAGCCATACAGGATCAAATAGTCGACACACGGAATTATAGGAAACATATAATTCGCGACCCCACTCTACAGTCAGACCTCTGTCGCCATTGTCAGAGTAACTCTGAAACAATCCAACATATTACTGGAGCATGTAGAGCTATAACACAAACCGATTACAAACACCGCCATGATCAAGTTGCTGCTATCATCCACCAGTATCTAGCCCACAAATACAAATTCATAGAAGAGAAAATACCATATTACAAATACAAACCTGAAATTATACACGACTCTGCTACATACAAACTTTATTGGGACAGGACTATAATTACTGACAAAACTATACATTGCAATAGACCAGACATCACTCTACATGACAAACACAATAAAATAATTTACCTCATAGACATCGCAATTCCTAACACACACAATCTTAGTACTACATACACTGATAAAATCACAAAGTACACCGATCTAGCAATAGAGCTTAAAACGCAATGGAAGGCTGAAGCAGTTCGGACTATTCCAATAACACTATCCACCACAGGCGTTATACCTCATACTCTCTTCACCAGTCTTGATAACATCAACATACCCAGAACCATTTACATAAAACTACAAAAGGCAGTAATTTTGAACACCTGTCGTATTGTTCGGAAATTTCTTTCATTAAATTAGGAAAAATATATATATTTATATTTCTTATAGATTTTTGCTTGGCCAAAAGCCCGTAAAATTCTTATAACCCTCGTCCAACGAGAGAAGAAAAAGGATAAACAAAAATAATAATAATAATGGCCGTGTGGTATCCGACTGAGTAGAATAAACCAACCTCACAGAGGTGTCGACTAAGGTAAGTCGAACCGCCGTGTGGTATTCGGCTGAGTAGAATAGACCATCCTCATTCTTTACCGAGGTGTCGTAAAAAGCGACTAATGTAAGTTGACGAACAGGCAGCCGGTCGTAAAATACGAAGCCACATTATCTGACAACATGTTTATAACATGTTGTGCCGACCCCACTTAGAGCGGAATATCGGCAGGAGAAAGATGATACATCACAATATTAATACAAAAGAACATAAAAACTTGTAACAGTAACATATATTTCAAGTTTGTCATAAGGCCGGGTGTAAGTTACTGACTTCATTTTGTCTCAGCCAACTTTTAGCTGTCTTAAAAAGTTTCTGGACTTTACTGATGCTCCGTATTTTCGACATTCTGCGTTGAGTGCTTTCGGCTATAATCGTAAGGGGCCTTCGCTATTGATATTTCTAAGTACAAATATTTTGATAACAATGAATATGTATGTGAATTGGAGTCTCAAAACATTTATATATAAAAATCTTTTGGCCCGATGTTTGTTTACTGGTTTACTTATTGCTCCTTTTAATAGTGGTATTTTTGAAATATTAAATATTTATAAGAAAGGCTTTGATTGACAGCGTGTGCCTGCACTCGCGAGTCATCATACTCCTGCCATTATCCCACTCTAAGTGGGGTTGGCACAACATGTTACAATCATGTTGTCACATGATTTGGCTACGTATTTTACGACCGGCCCCCTGCCTGACGTCAACTTACCATATACATATTTTACGACACATCGGTAAGAAATGAGGGTGGTCTATTCTTCTCAGCCGGATACACCACGGCGCGTCGACTTACCTTAGTCGCCTTTTACAACACCTGGGTAAGAAATGAGGTTGGTACTATTCTATTCTGACTTTATGCTGTTAGCCTTAACCTCTAACGGCGTTTCCTGAAGGGAATTCGAGATTGAGTATCGTCAAGGTAGTGAAATACGGAGGAGATAATAAGTGGAGAAGCTCTACTAGCGTCGGGGGATGTTGTTCTAAGGCCTGTGACGCCGGGCCTTAGCTTACGGCGACGTGAAGTAGGGGGACTAATGGCTGTGTTATGTCGTTTAAAGTGTGGCGAGAAACCACGGCCGACCGACATCAGAAAACTGGTATCTTCTTCACTGGCAAATACGATGTTGTCATGTGTTTTTGACCTAACAGGATGTAAGTGGAACTCACTGATAAAAGCGGGTATGGTGAACCTCGGCTTTCTCAAAGCAAGACTTTGAATAACACTTAAAAGAGATGAGCAATGTTGGGGTAGATGGGGTCAATGGGGGGGGGGATTCAAAGAGATGGAGAAGCCAAGGCCTTTCAGTTTGATTGAATTTACCAATACGGGTACGAGTGATATGGTGTTTAAAAATAAATCTATAGCTTGAACTTCTGGAACCTGATGTCTTGAATAAAATAGGCTTAAGAAAGTAGCCCATGAACTCAGTGAATGGATGTAAGGACAGAAATTGTCAAACGGTATTATACTGTGTATCTTTCTGTCTACAAGAAAGTCGACAGTAAGTCAATTGGGTTTTCCACTTCCTTTTGATCTTATAATTCATTTTTCGTAAAAGCATTTTTAATGTGTATGTTGTGATGTTATCAATTCATAAAGTTATGAAACATAATTTCAACGATTTTTCTGTTTTATTTAAACCTTTTATTTAAGTTGCCGCCTATGTATGTAAAGGTGGAATCTTTAAGTTAAATTTTTCCCACTTTCCGGTATCCAATTGAGCTGAAACTTCAAAAACTTGTCTAGTCATGACAATGTATGTTTATGATAAGCATGACCTGATTCTACTGCCAGGATTGACTCCAGACGAGGGAACTCCTCAGCGGTTAACAGTAGAGACATAAAATTATGTTAAAAGCTTTTATTTGTTTAACTTATTACCTTTTACATTTATTTGTAATAATTTATTGAAACAGGCGTTACTTTACGGAGTTCCATAATAATATTGAAAAAAGATTTTGCGTTCTTTGAGTTCTATATGAGTTCATACTTTATACTTGTAGAAAACCGTACTATAAATCACCAACACAAGTACACTACACTACTAGCACTGCACACATTCACTACCAGAAACCAAAAATAATTTTTTACATCGTTTAAAACAATTTATTTGAAGGTTACATACAGACTACAAGCTTATTGAAATTTAAAAAACTACTTAAGCAATTTATAAACAAGATAGCTGATCTTTTGATTCTGATTTTTACGATATATCAAACAACTTTTCGATGACGGAAAATATCTATTGACTATGAGTATATCTCTGGGGGGTTCATATGATGCTTGCGTTGCGATGATGTGTGGTTTTGGCTTCTATCCTGCCCTCCATAAAGTAAGAAGGCTTTCGTCCAGCAGTGGGATAATAAAAAGCCTCTATTTCACTACTTTTACTGTGAAACAGATCAGAATACATATTTAGAGTACTAAAATTAATTTTGGTGCTTTATTTTATATAACATAAATGCTTTGCATAAATTTCACCTAGTATATAAACTGAAATACGAAAACGATTTTCCTTTTATACATTAAATTTTGGCTCTCGGCAGCCATTTGTGGTCGTCAATCACTATTTTTCTGCAATTTTGATAACGAACGAAAAGTTTTGAAAACTCGCAATACCGTGAAAAAAACTCGACTGTGTGAAATTATCCATTACTAATCTACAACAGCTTTTTTAGTTTGTATGAGAGAATTTTTCATATTCAATTTAATCAATTATTATTGGAACTATTGTTCCACTGTCCTGTTTAATATAAAATCGAAACGGTGAAATGAACATAAAAATAATTGAATGCATGAAAAATTTATTTTTCAATTTTTTTTAAAATTGACCAAATTCATAATCAATGTATAGAAACCGACTATACTCACGTGTTATTTAATCGGATGAGCCCGACTTGTTACTACTAGAACTAAACTAGAAACTAGTCGGGATCATCCGATAAAGTAACACGTGAGTATAGCCGGTTTCTATACATTATTTATGAATATCACTCACGATAGTTTAAATTGATCAAATTCAAATTCAAAATTTTCTTTATTCAATTAAACTTGTAAACCACTTGTTTACTTTTGAATCGTCTACTGCTAGTTTGAAAAGCTGTTCCTACCGAGAAGAGCCAGCAAGAAATTCGACTGTTACTCTTTTAAAAATATAATTCTTAATACTAGTTACATTTAGTCATTACTGTCTTGTACAGGGTCTAAGCAAGCTATATCTACATATTCTTATCTTCTAAGTAATCCTCAACAGTAGTAGGCTTTCTTTATCAGATCAACATTCTCACTCAACGGTGACGGCACAAAATGTTTTTCGCTTCCAGACTCCCCCATCATTTAACTCTGGTGCTATTCCTTTTATTTGCAAGTCATACTTAACACAACCCATGTTCGGCCTTTTTTTATGTCAGGAAAACCCATTATGGGTCATCACCGCCCGACGGGGACGAGCGGCGGGTATGTCGGACTCGCACCGACTAAAAACCTGACAGTGCTCCACCACGCTGCTGGTGGCGGAGACAGGGTACCTATGAAGACATTGCCCCCATCCCCGCCAGCAGCAGCTCTGTACCCCGGAGAGCGCCACCTCCGGGTCGGGGCCTCTCTAAACAGTGGCCCCTCCCTCCGCTAATCTATGCATCGGGAGCACCAGATGCATTGACCGCCTCGGGGACCTAACTCCAGCGAGCGTCCGATAAACCATGTACGGACCGCTCGGAGGTCCCCGTTAGGGCGGCATCCATGTTCGGCCTCCTTCTAGTCATATCCATCCACTTTCATATTTAACACTCGTGACATGATTTTCATCGTCATTTTACATTACTTTAATTATTATTTTAATTAACATTACTTTTAAATGAGAAATATTTTTTGTTATCAAAATTCTGTGCCTAAAATAATAAAAAATAAAAATAATCAAAAAGTTCTTAAGATATCTGAAACTTTTTATAATAGGAAGTTTACTTTCTCTCTCTTGGGCTGTTTATTTCTGCTCTCGTGGAAATTCTGAAGAAAAGCTATTAATTGTTAGGGACATTTACATTCAATAAACCTAAATACAATAACATACAATAAAATGAGGACGCCGTGTGGTATCCGGCTGAATAGAATAGTACCACCGTCATTTCTTACCGAGGTGTCGTAAAAGGCGACTAAGGTAAGTTGACCCGCCGTGTGGTATCCGGTTTAGTCAAATAGACCACCCTCTTTCTTAACGCGGTGTCGTAAAATACGACTAAGGTAAGTTGACGTCAGACAGGCTGCCGGTCGTAAAAATGCATCCAAATCATGTGACAGCATGTTTATAACATGTTGTGCCGACCCCACTTAGAGTGGGAGAAGGGCAGTAGAATAATATGTCATATTGCGACCACTTTTAAATATTCTCCTTTATTAGTGAACTTTATTTATTACTTGTTTAATACAACAATGGTGTAGAAGTGATACAGCAAAGTAATTTACATAAAAGCTAAGTGCAGTACAGAAATATCTGGTTTGTCATTGTGTTTTGTGAAAGAATAAAACACTAGCAACTATGAAAAGGGGGAAAGATTTTGGTATAATGTGATGAATATTTTAGTGTTTTTGCTTGATTTTTGTTTTTGAACTTTCATTTTAAAAGTACTAGCCGGATTTCTGGATATAAATATAAAAAGTATTCACGTTCAAATATTTTCTCTCATACATACATTCAGTGAATTTCACTAACACCGGCTTCAATGTGTTCGATTTTAATATATACAATGAGAAAAGAATAATTTTACGATAACAAAGTGGATTTGGTCCCTTATTTGGAAGGTCGTAGCGTGAACCAATTAAATACACTCAAAATTATTTATTACTAGCAATAGCCAGCGGCTCCGACCGCGTAGCAAGATTAAAACGCTAATATAGTGGGTTAACATTAAAAGCTAGACATATGCTGTCGCTGACTTTTATTTAGAACATTTAGAGAGGAAAAATTTTGCAGTACATGATTTTTGAACAACTATTACCGTTTACTCAGCGCACCCAAGGAAAGCTTTAAATTTTGCCGTTTTCGTTCTGTTTCTGCTGCTCTACTCCTATTCATCTAAGCGTGATGTTATATAGCCTATAGCCTATGTTATATAGCATTCCTCGATAAATGGACTATCTTACACTGACAGAATTTTTTAAACAGGTCCAGTAGTTCCTGATATTAGCGCGTTCAAACAATCAAACAATTCAGCTTTATATATTAGTATAGATTAAAACTTCCACTGAAAATCCAACGATATAATTAAATTGGGCATATATTTTATGACACTAAATTGGATTAAATAAACTAAGCAAACTAGTTTATGTACAAAATACAAGGATAACATTTATTTAGAACATGGGTGACCAAACCGCGGCCCGCGGGTGTTTATTTGTGGTCCGGGTATATGCACAGCTTTTTTTAATGTACGAGAACACAAACTACCAAAAGAACTTTACAATATACGTAGTTTTCTATCATATCTCACTACTTATGATTCAACTATCGTGACAAATCAATCTTAGGCACATAAAGCTGACGTCTTCAATGCGTAACATCATTAGTTATTATGATTAACCTCCTGCCCCCACCCCACACTACGTGGGGTCGGCACAACATGCTATGAACATGTTATAAACATGTTGTAACATGATTTGGCTGGGTTTTTAGAACCAGCCGCCTGCCTGACGTCAACTTACCTTAGTCGCACTTTACGACATCTCGGTAAGAAGGAGGGTGGTCTATTCTATTAAATCGGATACCACACGGTGGGTCAACTTACCTTAGTCGCCGTTTACGACACCTCGGTAAGAAATGAGGGTGGTCTATTCTACTCAGCCGGATACCACACGGTGGGTCAACTTACCTTAGTCGCCGTTTACGACACCTCGGTAAAAAATGAGGGTGGTCTATTCTACTCAGCCGGATACCACACGGCGGGTCGACTTACATTAGTCGCCTTTTACGACACCTTGGTAAGAAATGAGGGTGGTACTATTTTACTTAGCCGGATACCACACGGCTACATTAGTTACTATGATTAATCTATTGAAATTAAGAAAATGAAAACCTAATTAAAGTGTTAAACACTTTTCCAATCAATAAGAGAGTTCCACAGTTCCGTTCTCTCTAATTATTACTTTCTAATTACTTACGTGATCCTTTAAGACGGAGCAAATTTTCTCGATCGGGTCTTATCTAGGACTTTAGGTTTTCTTGTTATAAAATAGACCATCAAAGGATGCTATTTTTAGAATGGGAAACAGTCTCGTACTGAAATCCAACCGACTCTTTATTATAGAGAATATATATTTATTGCGTCATTACTGAGTTGAGTTAAAACAGTTCAAATTATTTAAATTTTATGGAAGTCAAGTTTAGCAAATTAATACCAATTATGTCGAGTGTAAAAAATTTGAATTATTATCCCTGAGTAAGAATGCAAGTATGTACATATAAAATATTTATTATTTTCTTTTTTGGGAAAATTCATTGTGTTTATGGTATAATGTAAAGTGCCGTAAAGGCGAATAAGGTAAGTTGACGTCAGTTAAACGGCCGGTTGTAAATACCTAGCCACTTACCTAACCACTTAAGTGTCATGTTACAATATGTTTAAAACATGTTGTGCCAACCCTACTTAGAGTGGGATAAGGGCAGCAGAATGATGACGATGATGATGATACTAATGGGTATTATACAAAAGTACAACAATAATAAAAAACCTTTTTATTACGATGGAATGCGTCAGTTATGACGTAACTTCTTGCATCTACTAACGAATTTGTAATGCCAAACATTTTGGACATATTCCTTATCACTGAATATTGTGATTCAAGCACTAGAAAAACAATTTGGCTGAATCCATTTTAGTTTTTCGTCGCTTATATCCCTTGATAAAAGGAAATAGACGAGATTGAATAGTAAAAACGCTTAGAAGATTAAAAGTAATGATTACTAAAAGTTTATTTGCTACAAACTGCGAAGAAAGATTTTATAGTGAAAGCAAAATATTTTTATCATTACTCTCGTTATATAAAATTTACGAAAGAAAAGCCTATTCCTTGAAATTATTTTGAGAGACTTTTGACCTTTTTGTTTAATTATTTAATGGTGAACACCTAGCTGCTATCTGTTCTGATGAAAAAACGAACATGACTAAAGATGCATAGGTTTTTTTGCTGTTTCACTTGACGGAGACTAACACAAATTCTTAATAAAGGAACTTTTAGTTTTAAATTTTTTACATCATTATTAATACAACTTATAGTCTTTATTAAGAAAAAATAAAGAATGTCAAACGAAGTATAATATATAAGTACCGTGGGAGACCGAGCCGGTATTTTTTTTTAATAAAAAAAATGCAATGCAAAAAGAAAAAGGATAATTTTCCTGGAATCGATCCTGGTACCCAAACTATCGTGACTTTGAAATTGATTGCGACCTTTGGTCTCTCATAAAATTGTAGTAGCTTTTTCAGAGCAGAAAAACAGGGATAAAACAACATTTTTTTAATATAGCTCGATCTCCCCCCAAATCCCCTACATTATGAATTACATGAATATTGTTGGAGCCGTTTCCAAAATTCAGAACAATATATATGTATATACACGATAAACTCATTTAAATATTAAAGATTATATTAAATGGGATGTAAATTTAAGCTAACACATTTCCCTTTGCAAAGTTATCTAACATATTCGGCAAATAACATATTACACAGAACATATCACACGGCAATTAAAATAAAACATATATTTATATTTTGATTTCCACGAACATTTTAACCTTTGAAGTTGAATCCTGGAAAATCTGTGATTTCACGCTAAACGTACACAGTTATTGCTAACAGCTAAATTCATAATGAATTTGTTTCAAATAACAGCTTGCTTGCTTTATAAAAAATAGACTGACCATAAAATTTCCTCTTGAGAGTTAAAATAACTTTTAAAGTAGAAAATAACGGGTAACGCAAAGTGCATTAAAGTGGATAATTTTATGACTACTTTGGAAGTTAAGCTTTAAAAGTTTTTAAGAGTTTCCGTAACTCTAACCTGGTCTATATCCCGTACAGCTGACGGGTAACTTTTTCATGTTCATACTTTCCAAGGCTGTATTGCAGATATACGTAAAAATAATATATGTATACATTATCACAATTTCTATGTCAAGTTTAACAATATAGCTGTGATGGGCAATCGTTGAGAATCATGAAGAAAACGTGCCAGAGGATCGTGGGCTCAGATCCCGGCAGAAAGCGATGCTTTTTCTTTAATAACTTATGTGCTCTTTTAATAATCGTGCGCTTATCGTTAGGGAAAAACATCACGAGTAAATCTGCATATCACTGAAAAAATATTGGCATATGTATAAACTGCTAATCTGCATAGAATCAGTTAGGTTGGTCATAAGTGCGAAGTTCTCTCCAAAAAATATAGGTTATTGTTAAGCAGTAAGACACAAGTTTCTACTTTTATATATTTTCGGCCAATACTTTATATAATTGATCGGTACAAATGCAAAAATTGTGTCAAACTTTGTCAATATTGTGTCGATGGATTAGCTCTTAAGGTGCAGAAGACAGAAAAAATACGCCCTGCATGGAAATCACAGTTTACAATTTACGTAAAACCGTAATTTACTATTAACTTAAAACTTCCCCAAGTATTGCAATAGCTTTAAGTAAAAACCGTATAAAAATCCTTTCAGTAAAATTTGTGAAAATCGATCACATACGTATAGACTTTTGAGGACTATGTTTTATAATATGTATAGAAATTTTATGAATCCATCATTATGGGTATTTTTCTATAAACTATTAAGCTTTTATATGATGCTGACGTGGTTATTTTTAATCAAGGACCAACCATTAAAATTCAATAGGTACTTCTTCCTAGAGCTTAATGCATAATTTATGTCTTGTCTACACTAGTCTATGCTCCATATTAATTATTCTTGTTGAACACGTGAATATACCTCATTATATATAAGAACTTGCTTTATCAGTAAGCAGTATTTATCCAGTCACGTTTTGTAAGAAAATTTTAAAAAAACTCGACAACAGTGCCTGTGCTAAGATCTTGTGAGTACAAAAAAATATCATCAAAATAATTATAGCCTATTGCGAAAAATATCAAGACGCAAGAACTTTTATATATTAAGAAACCACGGTACTGGGCGACTTAAATTTTTATTTTAATCTATAATTTTTATATATAAAATTTATATATATTGCAATAAATTAATTTCAAAATAAAGTGACATGTATATCAATATAATAGTTATATTAAATTATATATAAATATAATATTTAGAGTTATATATGCGCCGTATATAAATAAAAAAGTAGTGTGGCAAAAAGTTTTTCCCATATAAATCCTGACATTGCGGAACTTCTAGAATTAAAAGTAGCCACAACCTTCTCTATCTGTCGCTGAATGACCTAAAATTTATTTAATTTGGTTTTAGCAATCCGGATAATTTACTTAATTATCATTATTATTAACTTAATTCCTTATTTACTTATATATATAACTTATTAACTTAAACCCTCCTCAAGAATTCCACTATCATTTGGTAAACAACCGTGCAAAAATCCGTTCAGTAGATTTTGAGAAAATCCATGATCCATCAATGTAGACTAACAGCTATTGGGGCTGTTTTTTTTTGTTGGTTTTATAATAAGTATACTCGTAGATATAGACAAGCTTTTTTCTGCGACTTTTGACGTGGAAATCCACATGTCGAATGAAGAAGTAGCTTTGGCTACAGTCTTCAAACCAATTATCATCATCCTCCTGCCCTTATCCCTCTCTAAGTGGGGTGGGCACAACATGTTACAAACATGTTGTCATATGATTTGGCTACGTATTTTACGAACGGCCACCTGCCTGACGTCAACTTAACTTAGTCGTATTTTACGATTCCTCAGTAAGAAAGAGGGTGGTCTATTTTACTCAACTGGATACCACACGGTGGGCCAACTTACCTTAGTCGCCTTTTAAGACACCTAGGTAAGAAATTCAATTTTTCAACACAATTATATTATTTTATAAAATAAAATAAAATAATTTGTAAAGTATTTTTATTTGTATATATCTAAAATATATCGCAACTCTAACCACGTAGCAACGAATGCGTTACAATTGTGAATAAAACATTACGTTAAATCGCTAAAGTGATTCCTTGCGAGTAAAGCTTTTTTTATGTACTTTTAATTTTTTTTCTTTTTTGCCTTTACTAAGTACTATCTCGCAGTTGGGCAACGAAATTCTCTTTCCTTTTTGAAGAAGAAGCTCACATGCGAATTTTTAGATAACACATATCCCAACAGTTCTCTTAAGATATACAATTGTTTTCACGATGTTTTTCTTAGTCTAAAAGCGTATTATCGTAAATAATAATAAGATAAATCTATATATATAAAAGAAAGTTGGTCTTAGTTACACTATTTATAACTCAAGAACGGATGAACCAATTCGGCTGAAAATTAGTAGAGAGGTTGCTTAGAATCAGGAGACGGACATAGGATACGTTTTATCCCGTTCGACCGAATTTATTTTATCCCGTCAAGTCACTATTAAACGTGGTATAACAAAAACGACTATGACGTGGAAAAACAAAACATAAATGACAGCTAAACGTAATTTTGTCTTTTGGTAAGTATGGTAAAAATTTGACAATTATCAAAATAGTAGTAGCTATAAAAGTTACTACATAGTATAAAACAAAGTCGCTTTCTCTGTCTGTCCTTATATCTCTATGTTTGCTTAAATCTTTAAAACTACGCAACAGATTTTGATGCGGTTTTTTTAGAATGATTGAAGAGGAAGGTTTATATGTATAATAAAATTCAATATGGAGTAGAGAAATACTGTGATTTTCACTGAGTGTCATAGGCTATATGCTTTATACCCGTGCGAAGCTGGGGCGGGACTCCTAGTTTTGAATAAAACTTATTGGTCCGTTGTGCAAACAAATCGAACCTGCCGCGGCTCATATTTTTTCTGTTATTCAAACGATAATAAATAATCAGGTTTTATCGCGTAATAAAAATGTGAGTAATGAACAATAAAACTGTTATTGACAACAAACTCGTAGAGCTGGCAATATAATGTAGATAAGTGAATAATTGCAAACTGATTCGAATAATTATACAGGATCATGCAAGATGAATGCATGAATTAAGCAAGTCAACTGATAAAACCAAGTTCTGTATTATAAACGGCTTGTGCCTATGCCAAGCCTCAGGGACGTTCTAAAATTATATCTAAGTTTCGACACTTGTTTCTACAACAAAATTCCGCAATTAATTTTCAACGTGTTTTCGCAAGTTTGGAGAAACTTCTTAAAGTATATTTATACGTTTATTAAAGAAGACACCTGTGCCCGCGAATTAGTTTACGTCAATTTTAATGTTGAAATACTACTATTTATGTACTATGAGTTTTTTCCTATTTCCAAAAGAAAAATCGTTTTTTTATCTTATATGTTAGCTAAGTATATATTCTTCAATTGTACTAAATTATATCAATATTGGCCCAGCAGTTTAGCCTTCAAAAGGTAAAATTAATTTTATTATTTATATAAAATTATTGTAAAGGCAACCTTCAATTATAAAGCCAGCAAGAACCCCGGCGGTTGTTCATTTCAAAATATAATACTTATAACTAGTTATATTTCGTCATTACTATCGGTACTACAGGGTCGAAAAGTAGCTATATCAATGCATTCTTATCATTCATATTATCTTCAATAGTATAAGAATTATAAAATAAGAGAAGTTATGTAATTAAGTTTATATTCGATTTTATTCAGAAATAAACATTGAATTAGCAATAACAAATATACAAAATATATGAAATTCTATAGAACAATCAAGTTCCTAATATTTATACTTATGGGATAATAATTATTGTTTTTGTATTGGAATATATTCGATATTACAAACGCATACTGAAATATAATGGACTAAGAGCTCGTGAACCCCAGACCTTCGTCACCAACCCGTTATATACTTCGCGCTCCCTCCTACCGCTAGCTTTTATGCTTGTCTGGCAGGGGTTGGAACTATCAAAAATATCTGGCTGATGAGGAAACATCGTCTTATTATTATCCAAGTAATATATGTATATTAAAATCAGCTTTTATACTATGACGTAAATAGAATTCAAATTTCATGAACTTTAATGGTCTCTGGCAGGGGGTTTCCACTATGCTAAGTGTCTGGCATTGACTGACGTGATTCTGAAGGTAGTACCAAAAAATCACACTTTATAATGTGAAGAAATTAGATCAGTATTTTGCAACCTTGATTACCACGTAATTCCTAAAGCCACTATGATCCAAATTTCATAATCTACCATCGTTTTTACCTGTGTTGGGAGCATGCACTGACAAACTTTCAGCTTTTATAAAATGACGAAGGTCTGGGGATCACAGGCTCTCGCTCTATAAGCTGTTATGCGTAATTCAACTTACTCAAGGGTCACAACTCGTGTTGTTTGTTTAAGTAGAGTTCATAGAACATGCGGTTTGTTGGATGATGCGTGTTTTACTAAGACCACAGAGTAAATATACGATGTTAACAAATGCTAACAAAGACGTCTAAGAGAGAAGTTCAATGTCCTTAGACTAAAAATAGGTGGTATAATAATCAGTACCTGATATAAAAAAAATACAATTATAAAATAAAAAAGAGAGAAACGGTTCGTGATATCTGGAACTTGTTCTGGGGTATTTTTACTTCTTTCGTTCTTCTTTGTTTCTATCTGAGCTATTACAACGTTACAAATGACAGCAAAATTATTTTTTGTGTTCTATTTATATTTTAGCAGTATTTCAATGCCTGAAAACAGGAATAAAAAGAAATTTTTAATATAACCTAGCTAGATCGATTATTACCCCAGAAACCCCCTACATACTGAATTTAATGAAAATTATTGGAGCCGTTTCTAAAATTCAAATTATAAACATTACATTAAATTTTTGAAACAGGTTTTTAACATGTTTCTCTCAGTTTTAATTACACTATACTCGTAGTTCGATCTAGTTATATGAAGTTTAATTGGAACGAAAATTTTGATGAGTTTTTTATTCGTATCATACATACGTAATAACATTATTTAGTAAAGGAAATTTGTACTAGTTAAAGTTACTAACTATGAATTTAAAAATAAGCATTAATCTAGTTTAATTTTATTAATTTTTATTTTTATTTAAACATTAAACTTTAAAGTTATATCTGCGACTTTTCACTTTTTCTTACTTTTGGATACTTGTCCGTTTAACCAGCCTTATTTTTTGTACTATCAATGTACTGTTTGCTTTGAAATATGGTGAGGATAATTTTAATTTGTTATTATTTCAAAAAGATTCTATTGATTAAGGGTTTTCGATGAAGCTTAAAATTTTAAATCAATTTATACAATGTCTTAACAAATTATAGACCTATGTGTTAACCTTTTTTATTAGTAACTCTGTATAATAAAGAACTGCATGATTTATTCATTGTTTTCTTTTTGCTAGATACAGATTGACGTGGCGGGTGACATTTATTCATATTATCTAGTGATAATCTGAATGTTCTTGCAGTAACCCAGTGTGCAACTTCAGGGGTCGTAGATTCGATTCCGCCATGGACCAACATTTCTGCAATAATATGTTTATCCTTCGAGTCTGGGTGTATTTATATATTTAAGTGTTCATTAAAAATTATACCATAAATAACAAAATCTACCGATAAACAGATTTTTAAGATTTTTTAAAAATCTACCGATCAATCGTTGGTAATGCGTTAAAAGGGCGACGGCTGAGAAGAATCTTTACTAGCGTCAACTATTAGGACAAGGAATACTATTTATTATTTTTATGTTTCCGTTTTATTTTAAACTAAGCATGATGCCTTTACGGTATTTTGATTGTCTACCATTATGTACACTGTAATCTTTGTTGTCTACACTCTACGTTATACTCGTATTTGGCGTCATGTTGAAGCGTCATCTGTAAAAAGTACTTTGAACTATGTGATCATGTTTAAGCTATACACCAGGCTTGCACTTAGTAGTACAAGTCTACGCTACAAGATGGCGTTAAAAAATTTTTTAATTAGTGTGATTTTTTTTATTTAAAAATATTAAATTACGTGTACGAAATTAACTACGTATGTGTATAAAACAATTATTATCATAATTTTTCAAAAAACAATTTTATAAAATTTCCAATCAATATAGTGGCAAGTAACAACTTAGGCACTTTATGATGCCTTTAACATTTTACTTAATAGTTCTATAAATATCCGCTAGATGATAATAAAAGTAAAGTATTCTAAGCTACGCTTGGGATAATTTAATATAGGTACTATAGAAAAAAATACTTATTTCTATCAATTGACATGTTATTAATTAAAATATTTATATTTTCATTGAATTTATTTATTCAACTTCATTTTTCGAAATTATCCAACCTTCGCATACAATTTTTGTTTCATGGTATCCAAAGAATGGGGATGGTATCCAAAGAATTATTTGTTTATTTAATATGGATATTTACGAGAAACCATACATACTCGTAATATGTTCAAATAACTTTGTTTTTCAATCAATCTTCGTTTGATAACTGTACCCATAAACTATATAATATATAAGATTTAGTTTCCTTCCGTTTCCTCTCGGTTACAATAAAACTATCTCGCGGGGTAGATTCCGAAGGACGTCGTAACTATTTTTATGAAGATACGGAAGAAGTTATAAAAATCGTTTGAAGACTGTTCGGTTACTGTTAAAATAGTTGTCTACTTATGTTACATATAAAGTCGAAAATAATATATTATACTTAAAGGGGATGGATTGTATTTTAGTTTATACCTATGTTTATTGCGTTTCTTGGTAGATAAGGTACGCAATGGAACCGAAAATGTGCAATGATATGACGAGATGAATAACAAATGTACATTTTATTGACGAGTAAGCGAGTGTAATAACAAAGAAAATACCTTATAAAAATACTTTAGCTTATATAACTACGGATTTCAACGGGGGGATCGAAATACAGAATATATAGTGTGACGTACATTATATTTCCTATATGCCTATTTCACATAACATTTTTAATTATCCATAGTTCACGTACTTGTTATTTAAAACTATAGAACATGTGAGCTATGGTTTTGCTTGTGAATTATTTTGTTGCTTTACGCCACTATATTGCAATATATTGAAATAAGTTTTAGATGTGTTATAGGCGGCTATATCAGTTATTGCATACCTCCACCAAATTCCTGGGGTAATTGTAACCTGCCAATATACTTAAGAGCAGTGTTGTCATACCTATCTATCTCTCTTAAAGAGAGCGGTAGACCTTTAGTATTTTTTTAGGAAAAAACCCCTTATGGGTACCGCCGCACGACAGGGACAGGCGACGCTTATGTCGGATTCGCACCGACTAAAACAACCTGTGTGCGTGGACACCACACTGCTGGTGGCGGGGACAAGGTACCGTTGTACATGGCCCCTCCATCCGATGGACGATGCATCAGGAGCACCAGATGCATCAATCGCCTCGGGGTCCTTATAAGGTGGGCGTCCAATAAACCCCCCTCGGAACACCTGGAAGGTCCACGTTAGGGCGGTACGCGATAGTATCTAGTGAGTTGCCTGCGCCCGGCTTGCATGGGGCAGATCGGATCAAAGAACTCGACTTCCCGGATCCGCTCCGCCTCCTCCTTCCGCGAGATTACATCCTCGCAAAAAGAGGCCATCGCTGCCTACTATCTCTTCCTGTCCACCATGGCACTAGCCTCGATGGGCAAGAAGAGATCGTGCCTCACTTGTGCCACGAGCTCTGCCCGCTAAACTGCCCAAACTGGGCAGTCTGCGAGGTATGCAGCGCCGTGTCAAATTCGGTGCCGCACTCGTGGCACTCACCGGACTCTTCGCACCGGGCTACCATTTCACCATGTCATGAAACACGGTGGGCAAGGAAAGGTCTTTAGTAGTTGACTTATCTGTGAAGGAAAGACTGTCTGCAAGCAAAAGCTCCGTCATTAAGCCCGATTGCTTTTTAATTGTGATTCATTATCGTAGGGGTTCATTCCCTGACTCCAGTGAATTGTTCTCCCGCGTATGTATTTACGACGCAGCCGGGATCGTAATGAAAACACGTGGTCTAATTGAAAGATCCATTCAAGGGTAAATTCTGTTTAAGTATATGTTAGGGTATTTCAATATCTCTGTTAAATTATTGTGTTATTGTTCGGGTACCTATTTTTTTAGGAGAAACTACAATTTTCTCGGACCTAATTTTTTATACATTAATTTTAGTTTAGATGCCAGAATATATTTCAAATAATGATATCTGTGTTCTGTAATATCTGTTACAGGGTAAAACGATTGTTGAGTTTGTGATAGTGAATGTATGGAGTGTTTGTGTAGTAGGTGGTGATGGAGGTTTTTAGTTAATCCGTTTTTACGCATTCTGCATGTATCTTGTATGAAAACGTATACTCTACATTTAGCATTATATTTATATTTTCCGTTTGCTTTATCGCGGATATTTTAAAAATAATGTCATTATTACTTTTGGCTTTTGTACACTTAAGTTAATGCGAATGAATCGCTGGTATAAGTAGTTCAAGATAAATAAGTTTTTTTGTGAATAAATTCGAGTTACCTATTGAATATATATAAGCTAGCTGCTGACTTAATACAGAATTAAAATTTCTGTTGGTAAGATTTTACGATTGTTTTTAATATTTCACAATTTTATTATGTATTACCTTTTTCATTGAATTTAGTATTCGAAAGCCAAGGAGAGAAACTTATTAAAAAAAAACTCGTAAGAAGAAAAACAGTTCAGTCAACAGAAAAACTGATGAACAGTTGAAAAGTATGTTTGATTGTCCCTTCTTCCCTGTTCCTGATTTCCTTAGATATGATTATAGTTCCAGGCCCGAAGTGTGACTTTAATTACTTCTTAATGGTTACCAATTATTTCTTGTATCTTGTGTAAAAAAATATTTGTTTTTTAATGTCTTTTAAGATGAATAACAAATATTTTTACGAAAAAAACATATTTTCTTTCCACTGATTAGACATAATTTCTCATATACATATTTTAATAAGTACCTAGCTGACCCAGCTTAGCTCGGTATTTTTCATCATCTTCCTGCCCTTATCCCACTCTAAGTGGGGTCGGCACAGCATGTTATAACATGCTGTCATATGATTTGGCTGCGTTTTTACGACCGACTGCCTGCCTGACGTCCTACTTACCTCACTCGTACAACTTACCTCAGTCGTATTTTACGACACCTCGGTAAGAAAGTAGCTCGGTATTTTCGAATAAAATACATATTGACTGGCCCGTTGGAGCAGTGGGTAGTGACCCTGCCTTCAGCTCCACGGGTCGCGGGTTCGATTCCCGCCGAGGGCCAACATTTTCTATAAATGAATTTGTTGGTCTTCGAGCCTGGGTGTATATTTGTATTTAAGTATGTATTTAAAAAATATATATGTATATATTCACCAGTTGTCTGTCACCCATAACACAAGTATTAAATTACTTACTTTGGGGATGGACGACCGTGTGTGTAAGTGTCCCATATATTTATATTTATATTTATTTATATATATATAGAAAAATGTAAAACGTTAATATGTAGTATATGAATTTAGATATTAGATATAGCAGGAAATCTTCTGATATAGGGAGAAGGGAATTATTTTTCTCCAAATTTAACGCGTGCGGGGCACGGGCAGTAATGGATAAATCAAAACTACTGGATCGATTTTAATCATTTTTTTTCACTGAGTGACATGGGCTATATATTTTATACCCGTGCGAAGCAGGGGCAGGCCGCTAGTAAAATTATAAATGCGGTAACACTATGATCAAAGATGATAACAAAATCTTTGCAGTCTCTCAGAATATCAGTTATCTTCATAAAATTTCCTATCAGCGTGATGGCATTGCGAAAAAATATATTTACCTTGAAAAGTATGTTGAAAAAGTCTTACGCCGATTTTATGACGTCATAAAAAACCTTATTACAAATACTAGATACACTTTCCAATATCAAAAATAGGTTGCTTATTTGTATCTACGCCGTGTGGTATCCGGCTGAATAGAATAGTACCACCCTCGTTTCTTACCGAGGTGTCGTAAAAGGCGACTAAGGTAAGTCGACCCGCCGTGTGGTATCCGGCTGAGTAGAATAGACCAACCTCATTTCTTACCGAGGTGTCGTAAAAGGCGATTAAGGTAAGTTGACCCACCGCGTGGTATCCGGTTTAGTAGAATAGACCACCCTCTTTCTTACCGAGGTGTCGTAAAATACGACAGAGGTAAGTTGACGTCAGGCAGGCGGCCGGTCGTAAAAACGCAGTCAAATCATGTGACAACATGTTTATAACATGTTGTGCCGACCCCACTTAGAGTGGGATAAGGGCAGGAAGATGATGATGTTGCTTATTTGTATCTAGGTCCCTCAGAGGGTTATCCGAAATGAGTTTGAGGTTTTGTCCAAATTTGATGAAGATTACATATTTCTTATATTATACTGGTTTAAATTTTTTTAAATGTATAAGCAGAAGAGAAAATTAGATTTTATATCAAATACAAAAGTTTCATTTGGGCTAGAAGCCCTTGAATGAAACTTTTAGCAGAATAATTTTTAGGCTAATTTTTGTTTGTCTACTACGTATTGAAAGAAGCAAAAATAAAAGATAACAATGTTAAGTCTTAATTATACGAGTAATGCATTAGCATTACTCGTTTCTTTAAAGATCTATCTAACATAATCTGTTGTAATAACAACCACCTCTACGGCTAACTGCTAGTCCTCTAAAACATCATCCTCCTGCCCTTATACCACTCAAAGTGGGGTCGGCACAACTTGCTATAAATGTGATGTCACATGATTTGGCTACGTAGAATACTAAAATCGAATACCACACTTGAGTCAGGGTGAGTCAACTTACCTTAGTCGCCTTTTACGACACCTCGGTAAGAAATGAGTGTGCTTGGATCCAACGGATCTCTGCGATCTTTTTGAGGTCGTCAGTAGGTTGTCTACCGATGCTGCTTTTTCCAGTGCTGGGTCACTTTTCCAACACCATAAGACCCCAACGCCCATCGGTTCATCGCACTATGTGCCCCGCCCATCGCCACGTCAGCTTCGCGACACGCTGAGCTATGTCGGTGACTTTGGTTCTTCTATGAATCTCCTCATTTCTGATTTGATCACTTAGAGATACTCCAAGCATAGCCCACACTATCGACCGCTGAGTGATTGTGAGCTTACTTATGAGGCCCATAGGCTCACTTTACGTTAGCATTCCACATTAGAAATAAATAAATAGTAAATAAATATATGGGACACTTGCACACACGGTCGTCCGTCCCCAAAGTAAGAAACTTAATACTTGTGTTATGGGTGAAAGACAACTGGTGAATACATACTTATATAATTTTTAAATACATTAAATACAAATATACATCCAATATAAATGGATGATAAGAATACAAAAATAACTGTTAATACTATTATACTAAGCTACAATATCCTTCTAAAAGACATAACTTGTCGCAACAAGTTGCAAATACATACAGGAAGCTTAAATCTAATGGCGAAAACTTGGCACGGAGCTTGTTCTAATTAAACTAACTAGTGGTGAGATGTCACCTAGAATGTATATTTTTAACAGGTTTATTATGTTATAAACTACTGATATTAAAAGTTAAAAAAATCATTCAAATCATTTCGGCTAAAGTAGCGTATTTAGAAGCAATACGAAGACTCTAAAAGAATGACAAATATAGAACAAGTCATCATCATTCTCCTACCCTTATCCCACTCTAAGTGGGGCACAACATGTTTTAACCATTTTGTGATGTGATTTGGTTAGGTATTTTCGACCGCTCGCCTGCCTGACGGCAACTTACCTTAGTCGCCTTTTATGACATCTCGATAAGAAATGATGGTGGTAAATTCTACTCAGCCGGATACCACACGGCATTTACTTAAACGTCTATTACGACACAGTGGTAAAAATGTGGGTGGTCTATTCTTTAATAATACTTTCTTATTTTCTTTAATATAAAAATAATATAATAAAATAATTCAATTTAATAATTTAAAACATTCGGCTATTACAATTTTCGAAGCATTTTATTCCAAAGCGTTTGTTTTTACATCACACATACATTAAAAAATCTATACATATTATAAAACAAATTCCCACAAGATGTATGTCTGTATGTGATCGATTTTCTTAGAATTTACTGAACGGGTTTCTGTACGGTTTTTACTAATAAATAGTGAAATTCTTGAGGAAGGTTTTAGTTAATTGTAGATTCACAGGAATAGTTAAACCGATTTTGATGGGACTTTTGATATGACACACTAAATTCAGCGCCTGCTAGGCCGGGAGCACAGCTAGTAGATATATATATATAAAATAAAATTTTATATACGGAGACGTTCTTATCGTGTTATGTTGTCCTCTGAGAAGAAAATATAACATAGATTAGGCGGGGTATGCCACTAAATTATAAGTCACGCGTCAAAAAGCTCCGGCCATGTAGTGCCCCGTGTGGTTATTATATTATATTTGCAAATAGAAAATAACCATAATATGAACTTTTCCACTTGCGTAGATGATTTTTTGATCAGTTGTAAATAAAACTAGACAGAGTACGATGTAGAAGTCCAAGGTCGAAGCCGTAAAACTGTCTTATACATTTAGAATATTGCGGAATGTTTTTTCTATAACACTTTTTATATGGCAGGTTCTTAAATTTTATTTGTCTAGGATCCTGTCATAAAGTGTCGGGATTGGACCCTGTGTTGACTTGGCGAGAAAAATATTAAAGAAGCATTGAGCGTTATTTTTATTACAACCTTTTATTAACCTTTTGAAGTTGGTATGTGTATAGAATACATATTACATACTGTGTACAGCTATCTAGTTTGATACAGACCGTTTTGCTATGCCTTTATCGTGTCTAATCTGACGTATACAATATACAGACTCCTAACAAAGTTATACGACATGTTTACAAAGAGACGTAATATAACTCTGCCGGGCCAACGTAATTTATTATTTAGTATTTGAAGGTGCGTAAAGCTATGACAATATTGCCTTTCGTGTAGAACTTATGTAACAAAACTGATGAAAATATTCTTGTAATGCGCGATAAAATATATCTTTAATATTTAAATGAGTTAATCTTGTATGTATATATTTTTTTTTTCGGAATCTCGGAAACGGCTCCAACGATTTTCCTGAAATTCAGCATGTAGGGGGTTTTGGGGGAGAAAAATCGGTCTAGCTAGGTTTTATGTGAAAATAAATTCTTTTTATGCCTGTTTTTGTGCAGTAAAAAATACTAAAATTTATATTGAATTGAATTTTTGCCATTCACTGTCAAGTCAGCGTAGCTTATTCGGGAAACGGACAGTATCGAGAATTGTAAATACCTAAAATCGAGCCCAACTACTAAATATTTTTTTTTTAAGTTTATTTTTTTTATTTCGTTGAAAATTACTGAGCACGGCTCGGTCAACCAGGTTCTGTAATGTTAAATGTAGAGTGTTAATATTCGTTCTCATACCTGATAAATGCCGAATTCTTAAAAACTAATATAGTACCGACCACCATTAGCACAACAATACTGCAAACAAGCACTGCACACATTCACTACGCGATAAAAGAAATATATGTTATGCTAAAAGCAGAGTTCTATTCGTCCTCATATCTGATAAATGCGAAGGTTTCTTGGGGGAATAAAATAGGCAAATTGCAAGAAAAATAGATAAAACTACCACATTTTCCCATACATACGTGCCGCTAATAAAATTAAAGGAATCGTTCAAAAGTTCGCCAGGGTCAGTTAGTTCATGAATAATGTTTGATTTCAAATCGCTAAAGTCAAAGGCTTTTTATTCGTTCGACTAGTAAAGCGAATCGTTATTCAGAGAATGCTTTATCGAGATTTTACTCTTTGTTATAAAAGATTCCGGTTCTATAAATAAAGTGCTTCTAACAATATCGACTGTTTCGACTTGCAACAAGTTAGAAATTCAGTATCGGATAAAGCTACGAGTAAGTTAATGATCAGAACTTAATACCAAGGGAGTTCAAAACAAATTACAGTTAACGCCTTTCATCGTTCATCAAAAGTTTTTATAACTGTACTAATTACAGGCCGCAACTTTGTCTGTGTTAAAGTTGGTAAGGAAGAGTAGTAGGTTATTATAAATGATCAGATTAACTACCATTGTTTTGAAATAACATTCTTCATTTTATAAAGTACCAGACTTACCCGTACAGTACCCCTCTTGCGATTTGGTCTGAACTGATTTTTATTAAAACCTAGCGGAATGGCCACGCGTTGCTGTACAAACTTTACAGGATTATCCACTGAGTCAATCTAAAAATTATTTTAAAGTTTTATTAAAATCGGTCAAGCTGTTACGGAGTCTACAAGGAACATACATACACACTTTCTCTTTCAACACTTTAATTAAATTTGTTCATGAATTTTAGAATTTTCAAATCACAACAATTCGTAAATTTTCATAATTTTATAGAATTCATCATCATTCTCCTGCCCTTATCCTACTCTGAGTGTGGTCAGCACAACTCGTTTTAACTATTAGTGATGTAATTTGGCTGGGTATTCTTCAACTGGCCGCCTACCAGCGGCTTTACCTTAGTCGCCTTTTACGACACCTCGGTAAGAAATGAGGGTGGTCTATTTTACTCAGCTAGATACTGCACGGCACTATTTCATAGAAGTATTATAATTTACAGACAATATATAATATTAAATAATTTAGCGTCATTTACACTAACATATTCGTGAATATTGTTGAACAATTTTGTTTGGTATAAATATGTATTTAATTTATTCTTTACAAAAATATACAAATAATTACTAAATACGTAGTTATATTATTAACCTATGATACAACTAAAATCTATCTAAATGTCTGAAAAAATATCAGTTAAATATATTGAAAAGTTCAAATTTTCATTATGTTCGGTATTACATATGATTATGTTCTAAAGAAATTTATATGCATGATAAAAGCCCCTAAATTTTATAAGGCACATGGCGGATCCTCTCATAAAATTTTCTGGGATTGGTCTCCTTGCTGACTAGATGAAAATCGGCACTACGTTTCACATTGCCAGCCGGTTTATGGCGGCCTTACGTAATACAATTTGATACACGGATATTGCAAATTTTTTGTTATATTCAAGCATATTAAAATATTGTAGGATACTTTTATGTTATATATGACATACATAATCCCCTTTTTACGAAAACGACGCGAAGTATCAAATGTGGCAAATAAAAATTGTTTAGAGAAGGAGTGCAGAATGCTAATATTTTCTTTAAAGGATGCGTAAAAATATATTGAATCAATACAAAAATCATTACACACACTACCACAATCTCTTTGCCCGGGCTGGCAAAGAGACTCGCAGAGTTAATGCTTGGATTATGTTCAAGCCATAGGCCCAGGTCACCTAGATGACATAGGGTGTCGTGTTCGGTATGTCTGGGAATGTTAGCTGCCAGACCTCGGTCGCTCAATTTCGGTAGTGTCTTATTCGGGTGGGTGTCATGTCCGGTGGTATCTCCATCTCACCCGTCACGTCGTCCTCTTCATCGCCGTCGTCGTCCACGTCGGGCCTCGGTGACGGTGATCGCAGGAGCTCACGACATTATCATACTTGTTATGAATATCTGGTCATTTTATGACCGCTATGCGATGGCGCTAGTTTCCTTATTCATATACTAGCTGTGCTCACTGTTTTTCCCGCCCATAAGTTAGTATGTCGCAACATTTGTGTCAAAAATATAAATTGAACTGAAATTAATTAAAAGAAAATAATTCCAACCTAAGAATACAGGCAAAGCAATATACAAGGATATTCATATATTTGAAACAATATATTGTACAGAAGCCGTTTAAACTAAATATAGCAAGTGTTGCCAGAGTTGTACAAACTTCATGAAGTTTATTCCGTGTATTAACAATAACCTAGGCTTCTTGTGTAGTGTATTAGATAAACTTGCTTACGGGAAATATGACACCATAATCTCTGTGATGATGGTTAACTTAGGATCTTTATTGGCTTCAAGCTTAATAGTTTTAAGCTTATAAAAAGCATAATAAGATTACTTAAAGTACATACATACATTTATAAGATTTGTAAAGATTTTATATTAGCCGTGTGGTATCCGGCTGAGTAGAATAGACCACCCTAATTTCATACCGAGGTGTCGTAAAGAGCGACTAAGGTAAGTTAACCTACCGTGTGGTATTCGGTTTAGTAGAATAGACCACCCTCTTTCTTTTGAGGTGACGTAAAATACGATTAAGGTAAGTCAAGCAGGCCAGTCGTAAAATACATAGCCAAATCATGAGACAACATGTTTATAACATGTTGTGCGGACCCCACTTAGAGTGGGATAACAGTAAGAGGATGATGTAAAGGGTTTACATGATTTTCACAAGTAAACAATCATAGTTTTCTAGGTCGTTTCTATCTCAAGTATATTTTGAATGTAGGCGAACGAACTGACAGGCCGGGATGAAATATTACGCAATCATATTTTTTGTTTTGTTCACGTTGGAACGCATTAAGATATCACACACATTTACAATAGTACAAATATATTCGTTTTTGTATTTCATACAAACAAACATTCTGTAGGCTCAGGTGTGCTTGGGAATTAGGCGGGTGAACTGACTCACAGCGGAGGAAATTTATTACACCCTCTGATTTACTATCACTGTTGTGTCCGTGTTTCCATACTAGAATAATGTTCCCATATTTAGGACCAAAATTTATTACATCAATAATGGAAAATGAAGTGCGAGGCAAAAAAGCTGTGATAGCCCAGTATTGAGACCCTGTGACTCTTTCGAGGGGGCTAAAAGTTGAAACCCGGGCAGACACCTATGAGTTTTTCTATTAGCATTTATCGTATCTAATTGATATTTGCCATTTATCACACGCTTTTCGGTGAAGGAAAACATCGTGTTATCCGTACTAGGATTCCGTAGAAGGAAATAATTATTATTTTCTAATTATAAAACAGATAAACAAATATTTATTTAGTCATTTTAATGTAAAGAATTAGTGTTTCGGTCTCAACTTTGTTTCGGACCGCATCTTTTTTTATTATTATTATATTATTGGGAATTGTTTTGTGATCTCTATTTTTATTAGTCAAGAACCTTTGTTTTAGATATATATTGCGCTCAAAAATAAAGCGAAGGGGCAGATGGTAGTATAGGGGTTGTACTACTGGGTAACGCCCTGGGTTATAGATGCAATCTGCCATTACGTTGCAGCGACCATCTTGGATCTTGGATTCAAATATTACTGAATCATCAATGAATAATAATTAATAGTTCTAAATAATAATACTAAAAAAAGGTAATAATGGAAAGTCATCATCTTCCTGCTCTTATCCCATTCGAAATGGGGTCGGCACATGTTAGCAACATGTTGTGAGATGATTTAGCTTATTTTATGACCGGCCTCCCGTCTGACATCAATTTACCTAGGGTTACCCCAAGAAAGAGGGTGATCTATTCTAATCAACCGGATACGACACGGTGGGTCAACTTACCTTAAGGAAGGTAAGTTTTAATAACTTTCAACAGTCAATATAAAATAAACCGTTTAAAAAGGTAATTATCAAGTATACGCGGTATTAAAATAACATTCATCTTTAGTGCAATTTCTACAGTTCTTGTTTTTTATTTTAGTCATTTGTCAGTACTCTTAACGACTGCCACAAATCCAACCCTTTCGTCGTTAACCCTTCGCGAAACAATTAATATGATTTATGGTAGAAATAAAAACTCCTGGAGGCATTTAGCCTCGTTCTTTTCAGCGGTCTTCGTAATAAAATGTGATTTGTAGTCATTTTTAATTTCGCAACAGTATAAAACTGCAATAATATGGAAGAATACTTAAATTTTTAATATCTCTGATTTGTGGTTTGTTTTTAAATTGTAATTTATATATATCTTATATAAATCATCATTATCATTCTCTTGCCCTTATCCTACATTAAGTGGGGTCGGCACAATATGTTTTAACCATGTTGTGATGTGATTTGGCTAGATGTCTCAAGGTGTTGGAATGGCAACCCGCACCGAAAAGCGCAGTATCAAAAGACCCCCTACTAGATGGACTGACGTCCTCAAAAAAGTCGTGGGGAACCGCTGGATACAAGTGGCACAAAATTGTGTGTTGTGTAGATCCCATGAAGTGACCTATGTCCAGCAGTAAACGTCCATCGGTTGATATATGTAACTAACTCCGACTAGGAGCCCAAAATGACTCAAATGTTCTTAACATAAGAGTATAGCCTGTACTTATTTGTATACGCTATTAAAGAAAAATAAAAGAATTTATAGATTCTGAACTTTGTTGTTCTAACCAAAACTATTTTTAAGCTCAGACTCTCTAAATATCACTGAATATGACATGAGTATAAGTTCTCTCGGACCTTAGAAAACTTTTGTAGGTGCGTGACCTGAAAATCGTTTAAATATTTGAATGGGTTTCTGAGTCCGTACAGAGGGACGTTGAAATGAAGGGACGCACATAAAAGATCTAAGAGTGTCGAAGTGCGTCCGCTTTCAGAAGGCCACATCAAAAGATAAGACAACGTTACAAATTATTATTGCTAATTTTATTTCTTAGTACATGGTTATGTGGCTTCGGTACTTCGCTATGGTCTGATTCTCTGGGGTAACTCTGTCGATTTTGAAAAAGCATTTACAGCCCAAAAAAAGTGTATCAGATCCCTATGTGGTTCAGATTTAATTGCTCCATGCCGACCTTTATTTAAAAAGAAAAAGATTTTACCCTTACCGTGTTTATATTATACATTTTTGAAATTTGTGTTTTTGTAAAAAAGAATATTGATATATTCAAAATGAAACCAGAAAATCGTAACAGGCGGCAAAAAATTAAATCAAACCTACCGTTTCAAAGACACTTTATTTCAAAAAAAATTCTTATTGTATGGCTGTAACATTATATAACAAACTGTCTGACAACGTGAAAAATATGACAGTTCTTAATTTTAAGAAAATGCTGTTTAATTACTTATTGGATAAACTTTATTATAACATAAATGAATTTCTGACAGATTGTAATTTATGACATCTAGACATGACATTTTCTTATATAACTAACACATTAATTTAATTTGACTTTCTTTTTTTTATAATGTAATTTGTTGTAATTTTATAATGTATTAATTTGATAATAATTTACTGTTGTAATTTAATGCAAACCTAAAAATTTAATTTAATTTAATAAATTTTAAATTCTTAAGAACTTTGTACTCATATTCCGCAAATAAAGAATAAATAAATAAATAATAAGGCTTATAAATAAGGTAAAAACAATAGCTAGCTGTTTTATAAGTTTTGTTTAAGTTGTATACGCTCAATTCATAAAAATTATTCATTGTGAAAGACATTGCCATGAAACGTATATCGGCCTGTCACAAGCTTAGAACCCAGAATTTTACCTAAAAAATTGACTCTATGTTCTATTCTAAACGAAATTTGTCCTCGTATATAAATCCTTATCATTTAAACACGTATAAAAAAACTGGAAAGAAAAACTTGAGTGATCTCACAGTAAGAGGCCACGGTGCTCTTGTCCTCTTTTGGCTTTACTGTGATGAAAAGTCGAGAATTATAAAGTAACTAGCGGCCTACCCTGCTTCGCACGGGTATAAAATATATAGCCTATGTCACTCAGTGAAAAAAAATATTAAAATCGATCCAGTAGTTTTAATTTATTCATTACTGCCCGTGGCCCGCACGCATTAAATTTGAAGAAAAACAATTCCACTCTCCCTATACCAAGAAGATTTCCTGCTATATCTAACATCAAAGTAATTATTAATTATAAAGAAAAAAAAGTAATTATTTACGACATCACATTAGAAACATTACAGTATTTCTCTACTCCATATTGAATGTTATTATACATTCCTCTTGAATCACTCTATCTATTAAAAAAAACCGCATCAAAATCTGTTGCGTAGTTTTAAAGATTTAAGCAGTCATAGGGATATAGGGACAAACAAAGAATGTGACTTTGTTTTATACTATGTAGTGATAATCCCTATAGCATGATTCAGTATTCACGCGCGATGGCTTATTATTAGCGTATTTCATGTATAACTTTGGTGTTTCTATACCGATTTCAATTATTCTTTTTTTATACAATGGTTAATACTATTCACTTTTTTATTTAGGGATGATTGAGAGTGATATAAACGTAGGAGTAGACAAATATAACCAGAAAGCTTCGAACTGCTAAGCTATCGGGAGTTACACGTCTTATTGTGAGTCAACCATAAAAGATAGACATATGCTGTCGTGGGATATTTTTTATATAATTTTAAGGAAAACATTTCCGTCATACATAATTTCTGCGTAGCTTTAACCATCAAGGTTGCACACGCGACGGAAGCTTAAAAAATGGAGTAACTTCTCCCGTTTTCCCGACATTTCCCTTCACTGCTCTGCTCCTATTGATTGTAGCGTGATGAAAAGTATACTATAACCAGCCCAGGAGTATGAAAAAAAATTGTACCGAGTTTCGTTAAAATCCGTCGAGTAGTTTTTGTTTCTATAACGGTTATACAGACAGACAGACAGACAGACAGACAGACAGACAGACAGACAGACAGACAGACAAAATTTTTACTGATTGCATTTTTGGCATCAGTATCGATCCCTAATCACCCCCTGATAGTTATTTTGGAAATATATTCCAGTTACAGAATTGACCTCTCTACAGATTTATTATAAGTATAGATAAATAAATTTGACAAAGCCGCAATAAAGTCCCTAAAAATTGTAGTTACTATTGCGATGTATATTTATTTATTGCAAAAATATAAAATACTTTTTACTCTTTGATAATTCATTTATTTCATAGCCTAATTCTAATCTAATAGTAATATCTAATTCTAATAATACCTTATAAAAAAGGATACCTAATTGTACAATATGTCATTTAACAATTTAAATACCGGGGTGACCGAGCCTTGCCCGGTAATTTTTAAAATGACGTAAAATTAAAAAAAAAATTAAATACAAAAATGATAGGGCAGGATCCTAGGTATTTTCACCTCTCTAGCGACGTTTGACGATTGTATTCAACGTAAATTAAAAAAAAATTTAGAGCCCGAAAACAGGGATAAAACGACATTTTTTTAAAATAAAACTTATCTAAATCGATTTTTATCGCCCAAAAACCCCTACATGCTGAATTTCAAGAAAATCGTTGGAGCCGTTTCCGAGATTCTGAAGAAAAACAAAAATTAACTCATTTAAATATTAAAGATTCTAGTCTAATGGATATAAAAATGCTGGTACTAAAACTTGAAATGTTTTGGTACATATCACATTAACTAGTTTCGTTACAATATTTGTTAAATTCACATCACGTAAAAACTGCAAAGCGTTGTTTTATCTTGTTACGGTGTCATAAACTCTAGACAAAGTAAACGCGAAAATTCTCCGTAAGGAATAGTTTTGCAAGAACAAAACTATAGATAAAAGTTTCTGGCTCTAAAATAGATTATTCAAGGTGCAACAAAATATCATTTAAAAATGGTATTATGTTTAATGAAATAAACTGAATACTTGAGCCTCTTATATTATAAAACTAATGATATTATTATTTTGCTATAATCAGCGATAAATGCATTATGTTTTAACGCGGATTAAAGCAAAATAATATTCTCATTAGTTTTGTATTATGGACCTCCGCAAAGTAACGCCTAATTCTATTATTAATTAACTCTTATATTAATTTCTATGGATATGTGTAACCTACCAATCCGCATTGGAGCAGAGTGGTATGACTGAACTCTAACTCTTCTCTCCATAAAAGAAGAGAGAAGGCCTACACCCAGCAGTTGGATACTACCAACAGGCCGTTACTTACATCTATATTATATATGAATATATTATAATCATTATTTAAATATTGCGTTTCTTTGGGTGAATAGAGTAAATGCCACGCATTATCCTTCTCAGTTGAATAGACCACCCTCATTTCTTACAGAGGTGTCATAAAAGGCAACTAAGGTAAGTCGACCCACCGTGTGGTATCTGGGTGGAAAGAATAGACCACCCACATTTCTTACCGAAGTATCGTAAAAGGCGTCTAAGATAAATTGAACCACCGTGTGGTATCCAGTTGAGTATAATAAATAGACCACCCTCTTATTTACCGAGGTGTCGTAAAATACAACTAAGATAAGTTGACATCAGGCAGGCTGCCGGTCGTAAAATACGTAGCCAAATCACCTGACAACAGGTTTCCAACATGTTTTTCCGACCTCAGTGTTGGATAAGGGCAGGAGAATAATGATGAGTGAATAGAGTGAATTCACTTCTATTTAACAATTTATAACAGTATGACGAAGACTAGTCTGTAATAATTTTATTTGTATTCATATCCATTAAGTTAAAGAAAATTGTACATTTATGCCTCCCAATATTAATACTTTCTTTCACTAGGTACTTAGTTAAGAAAGCTTTTGATTGCTTTTAAACACCAAACTGCCCCTACGATAGTTATTTTCCAGGAGAAACCTACACTGAAATCACTTTTAAACTTAAAACTTGACTCGATCCTAAGTACCACTTAAACTTTTATTCCGAACATTAACTAGGTTCAGTTATGCCGTTAACACTTTGAAATTGGCAACAGTGCACTTTAAAGTGTAAAAATGTTATAAACTTCTTTTAAGCAGTTACCTACGCTCGTTTGAACTAAAAGTTGCGGGATTATACCAAAATGTGCAGTTTGGGATTGCATATGATTTGAATTTTTTTCAATTATTTTTCAAAGTCAAAGATATTATTGTGTACTATTGTTTTCTTTAACATTTAGAAAAGACTAGATTAAGTATAATAATGCCTCGACGATTCAACTCATATTTAATAAAATATATCGCATATATCCGAGTATACTAAATCTACATTATCCCTTTAAATAAGAGATAGATTGAATCGTGACGATGTTATTTTCATTGGTTTTTTTAACAAGGGTATTCTATCAACATCTAGTATACAACCTTTTGACTGGCCCGTTGGCGCAGTGGGTAGTGATCCTGCCTTCAGCACCACAGGTCGCGGGTTCGATTCCCGCCGAGGGCCAACATTTTCTATAAAATGAATTTGTTGGTCTTTGAGCCTGGGTGTATATTTGTATTTAAGTATGTATTTAAAAAATATATAAGTATATATTCACCAGTTGTCCGTCTTCCATAACACAAGTATTAAGTTACTTACTTTGGGGACGGGTGACCGTGTGTGTAAGTGTCCCATATATTTATTTATTTATTTAACCTACCATTTACCTTTAATATTTAAATGAGTTAATCTTGTATATGTATTTATATTTTCGGAATCTCGGCTTCAACGATTTTCCTGAAAATCAGCATGTATGGGGTTTTAGGGGAGAAAAATCGATCTAGCTAGGTTTTATTTTAAAAAAATTCGTTCTCTCGATGTTTTTGGGCATTAAAAATTCTAACATTTAAATTTAATATAAAACACTATTTTTGCCGTAAATTGTCAAGTCAGCGTAGCTTATTCGGAAACGGGCGGTCGCGAGAAATGAAAATACCTAGGATCGAGCTCCACCTACCCAATATATATTTCTTTAGGTTCCTTTTTTTATTTTGAAAAAATTGCCGAGCAATTCGGTCACCCAGGTACTTTAAGTAAACTACCTAGTAGGTAAAGCTACGACTTAAAAGATAGATAAATAGAAAAAATAGATAAAATCTCGTTTCCATGAAAGGCCAGTTTCAAAAGTTTTCTAGTATATATTAACTATTTACGTTCATTCAGTTTAAAACTATTAGCAATTAAATGTAAGGTCTCCACTAGGACCTAAGAATACCAAAAGATAAAAGCCAAAATGGGGCAATGAACTCAGTCAATGTCACGAGAATCACTTAATACATCATGGAATTAAAAAAAAGTGCCACGACAAAAGATTACTACAAAAAAAGTAATTTCAATCTCTTAGCGAGCTTTTAAATTAATACTACACACAATGGGCATTTTTACAATTATTTTATTTGAATTTTTCATTACCTTTTATATTCTACGAGCTCTACATACTGTTCATTATTTTACATTGATTTTTACGTTTTATGGACGACAACTTTTAATTTATAGAAGTAGGCATTACTTTTTTGAATTTCATAGTACAAAAGTAATAATATAATTATTTCCTTATAATCCGCGTTCTATAAGTAAGAAGTACAACCTTTAATAACATTACATGAGCACTGCACACATTCACTACCACAACTTCAACAAACGTTTTACCTCTCAAACGAAGCATCCTCAGGAGATAGACTCGCAAAATCGCAAGGCAATTGTGTATTTTTGTGTTAATGGTGGTGGATAGTGGAGTTCCATGACTTTTGCATGTATTGAATATGAAAACGCATAGTACACTCTACATTTAGCGTTACACATATTTACTTTTATCGCGGATTATGGAAAAAAATATTTTCAATATTCTTTTATCATTTTGTAATTACTTAAATTAATTAACATCAATGAGTTAGTTTTTTCAAATTACCTGATTCCTTTTTTAATTTAATCTTCATCATTATCATCATTCTCCTGCCCTTATCCCAGTCTAAGTGAGGTCAGGGCAACATGTGTTAAACATGTTCTTACATGTTTTGGCTAGTTTTTTTATGACTGGCCGCTGACGTCAACTTACCTTAATCCTATTTTACGACACCTTAGTAAAGAAGAGGGTGGTCTATTCTACTCAGCCGGATACCACACGGCAGTTTCAATGTGATCTACAAATATGGATAATATTTTGGCTAAATTTGCTTATAACGTAATAAATAACGCTTTTACTATATATATACTTTATTTTATACAGTTCAATGAAGTAAGTTAAATCAAAATGAAATTGTTTATTCGTTTTTTTCCTTCATTTTGAAAAGGTTTTTAAAACGTCTAAAAGACAATTTCGAGCAGTTATTTCTTGTTAAAATTAATATTATAGTATTTTGAAAGCATGACTGACTAAATAACATGGAAATGCTATTTAACTTTGAAGTTAGCAGCATCTGAAGTCATACTATAATCTTTAATTGTTCGTTACATTAACTCTGTTCCTTTACAAGCTTAAGTTAGAAGTGTTTATTCGTGTATTTCTGGAGGTTTGCAAGATTCAAGAGAAAATGATTATATGTTTTGATAATTACTGTTATTTGTGCGCTTATCTATTAATTTATTTTATATTAAATTTTATTTTTATTAAAAATTTTTATAATAAATTAAATTTTTTAAACAATATAAATTTTAAAAATTTTAATATTAATTAATTTTTATTCTATACTTATATATAAAGCTGAGGAGTTTGTTTAGTAGTTTGACTACTACTACTATAAACTACTGGACCGATGTGAAAAAATATTTTTGTGTAACGACTTACATAATTTAACATACATATGTCATTTTTTGCATTTGTTCTAATTACTATATGTTATTTTCGAATTTGTCATTACAGAATAGAATTTTCATTTCGAAAAACGTGTAAGTTGAAAATTTTAATAAGTTCGACAACTAAACTAACGATTTATACAAACTAACAATTATACAACACTAGCGAGCTATTCTCTGCCTGTTATATCTCAATTCAAATCGCAATCATTTATCAAGAATCCGAGAAAGATTTGTAAATCATGATACTTAATGATACCATCAAAAGAGCTCTTGCCACCATCGACATTCCTGCTCTTTTCGAGCCTACCGGGATATGTTGGGATGATGGCAAGAGAACAGACTGCTTGACGCTGGTTCCTTGGGAACGGGGACGGGCCCTAATGTGGGACGCAACATGCGTTAATACGTTAGCCTGGTCCCATATCAAGGAAACAGCGTCAAAACCTGGAGCTGCGGTGGAAATGGCCAAATCCGGCAAACGACGGAAGTATGCATCTCTCATCGAGAGTTATATATTTGGTCCGTTTACGAGACCCTAGGGCCATGGAGTCAAAGTGCAAAAAAAATTATCCGTTTTAACATCTCGGTTGACATATTCAGGTGACAAGAGGGCTGGCTCCTTTTTCGCACAAAGCATTAGCTTAGCGATTCAGCGCGGAAACGCTGCCAGTTCTTGGAACCATTCCACGTGGGCATGATTTGTATAGTTCCAGCGTGTAAGTAATTTAAGATAGATATAACTTGTACATTGTTGCTGTAAATAAACTTTTGAATTTGTAAATACCACAACGGCATGATTTTATCATTTCCTAGGAGCTAATGGTCACGGGTCACTTTTGTTAAACAATTGTTCAGAATCTACTTGACCTGTTGATCCCCTGTTCTACTGGCAACTAGCCAAACCGCCATCGGTTTGATAACGTAATCCTCGCTTTTCAGCCTTGGCAAATTATTGGCCATCGCGTAAATGAAACACATTTATTCATTTAAGAAAACCTGCTAATATACAACAAATAGCTACAGTTATATTCTAACTACTATCAGTTTATTTAAAGTACATTTTTTCAAAGTTAAAACAAAGGTGACTGACTAAATTTTGATGCAATAAATTGTTACTCAAAATTCACAAGGATTACAATGTACCTAACCCATCATCATTTTCTTGCCCTTATTCCACTCCAAGTGGGTCCACTCCACTCCAATGTTTATAACATGTTGTGCCGACATGATATGGCTAGGTATTTTGCGACCTGTCGGACGTTAACTTACCTTAGTCGCCTTTAGCGATACCTCGGTGAGAAAGAGGGTGGTTTATTCTCATCAGCCGCATACCACACGGTTGTTAACTTACCTTTGTCGCCTTTTACGACACTTCGGTAATAAATGTGGCTGGTTTATGCTACTCAGCTGGGCACCACACAGCTTACAATGTCCCTAACTCAATTAAGCCTAATTTTGAATATGAATGAATGAATGAATGCTTTTATTGAACACCACAAAAGTAAAAGTAAAAACTAAAAATAATAATCTAAAACATAACAAAAGTAGTGATACAATCTGGCGGACTTATCGCTAAATAGCGATATCTTCCAGACAACCAGGTATAATAATATGGTCAGTTTAATACTGAGCATGCTATATATTGCGATATATTGGCAAATACTACAAGGTTTAACAATCAAAGGGAAGGTAAACCAACGCAAATTACCCGAGTGACAGCGGACGGTGTGCTTGACCGCACGAAACGCACCGAAATGACCATTCAAGAGAAGTAGTCAAGTTGTGTGCAATTTAACGTTGTCTGTAACAAAATTATACAGACAAGTATTTACCAATTAAATTCAAACAATATATAATGACTAAAGGTAACTGACCGTTAAAAAATAGTTTTTAAAATAAAATAAATTTTAAAATAATTAAAATGAATTTTTACGTATGGGGTTATGGACGAGAAAAATCGATCTAGCTAGGTTTTATATAAAAAAAATCGTTTTATCCCGTTTTTGGGGATTAAAAAATACTAACATACTAACATTTGTATATAAAACGCTATTTTGGCGTAAATTGTCAAGTCAGCGTAGCTTATTCGGGGAACGGGCAGTCTCGAGAAATGAAAATACCTAGGATCGAGCACAACCCACTAATTTTTTCGTTTTTTTTAAGTTTATTTTTTTTAAATATCGAGCAAGTCTCGGTTAACCATGTACTATATGATAATTAGTAAGAAGTACGCTTTTAGTTATACGTAGAGGAACCCATAATTGTGTCAAATATTTATTTTGTTGAAAATAAAACTACGTATATAAATAAAAATATTTACATATAAATTCTACCTTATTAATATAAGTAAGTAAGTATATACAAAGCAAATATCCAAAAAGCCCGCTAACTAGAAGCTATTAAAATATTCCCCAAGCAAACTCAAATAATATTGTATGTTTTATAGCATAAGTTCACGTGAAAATTTGTTATAAAGTTTAGTGGCTGGAGATCTAATTCAATTTGCCGTGGCTCTTGCTCATCCGATAAATTTAACTTTACGGCCTTAATCAAGCAACATTGTTGTGACTTTATTTTCTACGAGAAAACAAAAAACAATCAAATCCAGACTTTTCAATAGAATTTCACTTTGACTCTTAAGAACAGATAGCTCCTAGAAGCCTCAGATACTATTTCCTATACGCAAAAACATCTTTATAAAAGGAAAACCTTTGAAATGTTTAAAGTAACTTAATAGAATAGAAAAAATAAAATTATAAACTAAAACTTCTTACTGTTTAAATTACACTTTTATTAACAATGAAACCTAGTATTAAGTATTTCCGATATTTGTTTCCTTCATGTAAACATTTTCTGCATGGTAAAATTAGCTAAATATGCACTGAAATCATTATGCTCCTGCCCTTATCCATTCTAAGTGGGGTCGGCACAACGTGTTATAAAAATGTTGTCACATGGTTTAACTACGTATTTTAGGCCGCCTGCCTGACGTCAACTTACCTTAGTCGTATTTTACGCCACCTCGTGTGTGTGTTAATGTGTGTTTGACGTACGTACAACACGACGATTAATGGAGGTTTGTGAAGCTACTTTTAACTTTAGACATATTCAAAACTGAAAAACTATTACCATCCCTCATCCATAAAGCTATTGATCCTTAACGACCGGAACGTGATGTGTCATCGAATCTGAGAACCGCATGGGAAGCCCGATCGGCCAGTTGGCTAACCGCCAGATCTCAGTTAAATCAACAGGTCAGCAAAATTGCGTATCAAGCTACTCGTGTAACGCAACTTACCCTTAACCGTTACCCTTGTGATTTATTGGAAATCACAACGACATCATCTTTCTGCCCTTATCCCACTCAAAGTGGGGTCGGCACAACAGGTTACAAACATGTTGTCAAATGATTTGGCTACGTATTTTACGACCGGCCGCCTGCCTGACGTCAACTTAACTTAGTCGTTTTTTACGACACCTCGTTAAGAAACAGGGTGGTCTATTCTACTCAACCGGATACCACACGGTGGGTCAACTTACCTTAGTCGCCTTTTACGATATCTCGGTAAGAAATGAGGGTGGTACTATTCTATTCATCCGGATACCACACGGCGTTTACTGGAAATCACAACGACATAAAACTAAAAGCGGCTAAGTGGCGAATGGTTAGAGTTAAGGACCTGTGGTTGAGAAGTCGTGGAGTCGAATCCTGGCCATTGTACTACCGATGTGAACCCACTACTAACACAAGCATTTAGCTTAGCTGGAGGGGTTAATAAGTTTACTAGTAATTCGAAAGCCAAATTGCTAGTAACCTTATTTAAAAAGTAATAACATAAAGAAAGGCTGGTTACGTGATGCGTGGTAGGTCTTACCTACCACGCTGCTCCAGTGCGAATATGTAGGTTACACAAATCCCCAGAATTCTCTACATATATACAGGTTTCCTCAGGATGTTCTCCTTCACCGAAAAGCGTGTGATTAATTGCAAATATCAATTTGAGACATATTTTTTTTTAATAGAAAAACTCGTTGGTGTCTGCCCGGGGTTTGAACTCGTGATCCCTTCGAAAGAGTCGCACGGTCTCACCGCGGGGCAGTCACAGATTGGCAGCTAGACATAATTCTAGTAAAAGGATGAAAAGTGGTAATTGGCATATCCTAATAAATAAATGCAAATTTACCCTGTATCGTTACTTTAAAATTATAAACGAATAAAACACAGTTTTTTCGTGTTCACGTAAAATAGCCGGAAAGTGGTTCAATGAAATTTGATAAGTCCATTAGCAACACGGGGAAACCGCTATTAGATCAACAGGTCAGAACGCTTGTTTTGACCTGTTTGTAAAACAAAAATGGAGTGTCAAGCTTGTTTGTAAATAACAGCTTGGAGGTGTCGGCATTTGAAATGGCCAAAACTTATTTGTTCAGTTGTTCAATATCGAAGTTCACTATATACTAAATAGCATAGTTGTATTTATTGAAATCCTAAACGCAGACTCTATGTGTGCATTAGATACACATACAACAAGTTCGTAATTATTTTGACATATTTGTCGAAAGCCTTAAAAAGTCAAATGTCGCGTTGATTCTTAACTAAAGTACTTTAATTTTCTCTGAGTTTAATCGGAAGAGTGTTACAAATATGTGCTTTTTTATTATTGAGTAAGTAGCGGACCTAAATATAGTGTTTTCATATATTAAGTTCCTAGTTATTTCCTACATATGACACTGATATCCGCACACTAGCTATTTTAATAAATTGAAGCTTATCGGTTTGAAATCAAATGGAATAAAAAAGGATTGGAAATTTGTGTTTCTTATTTAGGTATAACATATCGAAAACAGAAATTGTTAAATGGCTAAGCAAGATATTTTTTTATCATAAAGACTGTATTTGTATTAATTACTATTAGGAGATTGTCTGATCAAATTTCCTTTAGAAATGACGTAGTTGTGTTAGCCTTTACAGCTTTTACAGTAACATGAGTGATTCAGAAGCATTCCCAAGATGAGATGCTATGTGCAATACCTAAAAACGTGGCGAGTATCGAGTCCAATCATACCCGATATACAATACATTGCATTTTGTGAGAAATACGGGCTTAGACTAATTTGTTAAGAAACATTGATAGGACGACAATGATTAATAATCAACGTCAGGTCTGTGGTAGTAAGCCGTTTGAAGGAAGACAGACACTTCGTGTTCCTTGGTGTAAAATATGTTTGCTAGAGTAAATGCGTTTGCTTGCTTGTGAG
Organism: Morpho helenor; assembly: GCA_029227775.1. Taxonomy (NCBI): domain Eukaryota; kingdom Metazoa; phylum Arthropoda; class Insecta; order Lepidoptera; family Nymphalidae; genus Morpho; species Morpho helenor. The sequence continues at coordinate 4,795,283 of JARGCU010000010.1, read as the reverse complement.
CGAACATTTGTTTCAAAAGCCAATAATCGATTCTCAACTAGTTGAAAACTTGATGTAGTCGAAACTTGTAACTCTAGCTTTCAACTTGCTCAACTATTGACTCATTAAAACTTAGACTACAGGTTAAAATAAACTATTGTCGAACTGTCAGAACTAAAGTACTTGATTAAGATGGTGCTAATTGGATTTTCAATTACACTCGGCTTCAAAATTCTTGTGGCACATCAGTTATGTGTTCCTAATTTCATCAAATTTGAGTTATATCCTTAAAAACAACATTTTATCATATAAAGCTGTGGAAAATGTCAGGACCTTAGTTAGATCCATGGCAAGACGTTATAGCGTTGGTCCATGTTATGATCTCGGATAAAATCTTTAACCTTAGTTATTCCTAAAGTAATTTTGGAATTTTTGTAGTGTAGAAATTGTTTATATTTTAAAAATTTAGCTATTATACCTTTTCTGTGTGAGAAAATTTCTAGATTAGATTGTAATGAAATAGTCATAAAAGTAGTTTAACCAATCATCTGTTACATTGTTTATTGAATAAGGGTTTTCTTTGCGCAGTTCCATTATACAGAGAAATGATATTGTAATATTGTTTTTCTGTAAACGTTTCTAATACTATTTACTACTTTAGTCATCATCTATAAAAAATTTAACGTCCAAATAATATCGTTTAAAATTTATATTGTTTGATTTTGCTTCGTAAAGTAAATTTAGAACTTTATAGTTCAATATTTTATCTACAATACTGTATATTCGTAAGTATATTGTAGTTGTCATGTCTACAATGTTTATTAAATTTTGCTCTACACGCCAGTGGTTCAGTACATTCGTGTCATTGATTTGTCAATACGTAATCTTGTTTCGGTGAATCGAAACTGAAATGCTGACTGACATTTTCAGTTTATTTTAAAAATTATATCGAATACTCTGAACCAGTATTTTATTACTTTAAAATTATACTTTTAAATTTCAAATTCAAACTAAATTTTGCTTTGAATTTGATAGTATTATTTAACGATGTGTGATTTTCCCAAATATTGGTAATATACTACCAAATATATGGCAAAATATAGGATAAAGTAAGTGTTAAATAAAATATGAGATTTTTTGTATTTTTTAAACAACAGAAAATCATCATCCTCTTGCCCTTATCCCACTCTAAGTGGGGTCGGCACAACATGTTACAAACATGTTGTCATATGATTTGGCTACGTATTTTACGACCGACCTCCTGCCTGGCGTCAACTTACCTTAGTCGTATTTTATGACACCTCGGTAAGAAAGAGGGTGGTCTATTTTACTCAACCGGATACCACACGGCGGGTCGACTTACCTTAGTCGCCTTTTACGACACCTCGGTAACAAATGAGGATGGTACTATTCTATTCAGCCGGATACTACACGGCGTGAACAGAAAATATCAGATGTTATCTGAAAAAAGGAAGTAATTGAAATGATTCAATAATTTAATAAACTAAATTGAACGGTTTTTTTCTATAGGTATAAATATAACATAAATATGTCAAGCTTACATTTAAAAGTCTTGAAAAAATTAATCCACGACAATTTTGTTTTGAATGCTCGTAGTTTCTTTATACCGTAGAGTGGTTGAGTTAGTTTACCAGTTTTGTATTGCAAATTTACAGAAACCTTTAATATTATTATATTATTATAGTTTCCAGTATGTATTTCTGTTTAGTTATTTCGAATATGCAAACTAGCCATGAAAAGTACTCCAGTACGACTTTACCTTTAAAATTATTTTATCTACCGCTTTATTAAACGCATAGTCAATTCAGTACTAATGTAAGGCAGGCGGTAAGTTAAGGTATCAATAACAATGATAGCGACGAGACTGTGCGACTATGTAGAGACGATCACGGATTCAAACTCCGGACAGGCACCAATGAGTTTTCTATTAAAACTTATGTGTCTGATTGCTAATTGCAATTTATCACAAGCTTTTCGGTAAAGGAAAACATCGTGAGGATACCTGCAAATCTCTAGAGAATTCTAGGGATATGTGTAACCTACAAATCCAAATTGAAGCAGTGTCATAGCTCCTTCTCTCCAAAAACAGAGAGAGAAGGGACACAAGGCAACACAGGCACAGCAGTGGGATAGTAAAAGGCTGCTACTTTACTTTCTATTCCAGAGTTTCCCAACGTGGGGCCCACGACCCACAGAGAGGCCATTTGATGGTTAAGTTTAGCCTTCGCTCTGTGCCATTTAAGTGCAATGCTAGATTTCGGTGGCAAATTTAACAACAAAAAAGCAATTTTCTTCCTAAATCATATTATTTATGTTCTTTAAGTTGACAATTCAAGTTTTAAATTAAAATTTATGTATGTTACTTAGGGGGGCAAAATAAGCCAAAAAAGGTCGGGAAACACTGTTCTATTCAGTATTTTTTTTGCCCCATTTACAGTGTCTCAATTTGCGATTAATCTCATGAGAACCATAATTTACCACGATCACTGGAGTGGGTGGAAGCTTCGACTAGCGATAGGTCGGTCTCCACTTCAGTGTTTTTATTAGGTGATAGCAAAAATACAGCCGTAAAATCTCGTTTAAAAGCCTACCTACGATTGCCATTAAAATGTTTTAAACGGGTCAGTCGTAAAGCCGGTCCGTCCCAGCACTCGCTCCGTTTCATCCTCACTACGTTCCGGCATTCCGTTCTGTATTACATGTCATGTCGTTTCATGAAAAATGTACACGGCCTACAAAACAGTTTCATATTATTTTTAACTTTTGTAAATTTTTCGTTTAATAAATTTTTCGGTAGGGAATATATTAAGGTTTTCAGCATTTTTCAAAGCGATTTCGGGCTCCTTTCAAAAGCAATATGGATGTAGTTTGAAATGTAGGTTTAGGTATATTTTTCGGTACAGCATCATGAAAAACCTGCGTATATATATATAGAATTCTTGGGAATTGTGTGACCTCACAATCCGTACTAGAGTAATGTGGTTTAAGTTCTTTGGAAAACGAAAGTTTTGGTGAGCGATGGAACATTAATAGGCCAGAATATGTAAGGTTTAGTGGTGCTGAATTTTATCAATATTGCTCCAGCGAATATACCTTGAAAGCAACAGCCTTTCGCATATAATCTTTGTATGTACTCAAGTAAACGTAGTAAATCTGCTTAATGACTTGAAAAAGAACTCTTATGTTAACGCTGCCCTTATCCCACTCTAAGAGGGATCGCCACAACATGCTATAAACATCACACATGATTTGGCTACGTATTTTTCGACCGGCCTCCTGCCTGACGTCAACTTAATTTAATAGTATTTTACGACATCTCGATAAGAAGAGGGTGGTCTATTTTACTCAATTGGATAAAATACACGGCGGGCCAACTTACCTTAGTCACCTTTTACGACACCTCAGTAAGAAAGGAGTGTGGTCTACTCAGTTGAATACCACACGGCAAATAAAATAAATTAATATATTATTAATATATTACATTATTCCTTTTTTGCATTTCTTAATTGTAATTTATTGTAGTATACAATAAATTACAATTAAGAAATGTTTAAACATTATAATTATTATATAAACATACGGGTTACATCGCGTTAAAATCGAATTACCTTTGTATAAGGTTCGACGTTTTGGCAGAGTTGCATCCACCGTCACGAACTGACTGACCAGTGGACCTTATACAAAGGAAATTCGATTTTAACGCAATGTCACCCGTATGTTTATATAATAATCAGTATGAATCGCGAAAGTTTAAAATCTACCATTGCAAACATTGCATAGTTATTCATCAAACAAATCGCAGCCAATTAAAATCGTCCTCACAAAAACTGTGTAACAGGTTGGTTTCATAATACAAATCGTTCCAAGCCCAATCTCGGTGACCTGTTGAACTAGTGACCACTCGACGGAACCCTCTGCGGCGTTGCAAATTAATATCTGACTCCGGGCGTTATCTTGATCGATGCTTTTTATATATTAACTACAAATATTATATTATATATTTTTCTTTACTTCTTCTTTTTCAATCAATGCCCAATATAGAAGGCGTGCAGCATGGCCTTGGGGAGAAAATCGATATAGCTACGTTTTATTTTAAAAAAATCGTTTTATCCTGTTTTTGGGGCATTAAAAAGATTATTAACATTTAAATAGAATATAAAACATTAATTTATGTATATTACATGTGGATTGTCTAGTTGGCATAGCTTATTCCTGAAATGATATGAAAATACCTAGAATCGAGCCCAACCTATATTCTCTCTGCATTTAACCTACTCGATCGCGTTAGTGTAACTCCAATTTATGACTCTGCAACAGCGACATCTAATGACCACAGTTCCTGTGCCATACAAATTGCGTTACGCTAAGAAAACCGAGTAGGAATTAAAAAACTCACAGATTTTTTAATTCCTTAATTATTAGAAAATAGGTCAGATCTGATTCTTATTTTATCGACTACCCTCAGTTTATTTAAACGTAATCCTTGCAAAGAACCTTTGATAAAATAAATTATATAAAATTTATTGCACTATAATATTCGCGACCGTAATTGTTATCGGCTGCTTCATTACACTATAAAGCCATTCTACTATAATGAAATAGTTCCCACATACCCTTTAGATTAGGTTAGTCGCTGATTGGATGCCTTAGTTATCCCATCAACTTAATTGCTATTAAAACCTGAGTGTGAAATTAATTACATAATTGGTGTAAACATTATCGACATATGTATATAATAATTAAAATTGACTCTAATAAACAATGGTTTAAACTTATGTCTGCTTTAATATGTAATTTTTCAATCATAATTTACTAGTGCTTTTTAAATATGAATGTGGTTGGATGTATAACTAAGAGGCCGAAAAAATGATGGATGGATTATGTGAAAAATGATATTCATATTAAGGGAGTGGGACCAGAGTTGACGAATGATAGAGGAGAATTCAAGAAGAAGATATTGTGCCGACCCCACTTAGAGTGGGATAAGGGTAAGAGAATGATGATAATGATGAATTTGTTAGTGCTTTTTGTTTATAATTGTCTTATTTTGTTTGTATTAATCCAATTCTATTAGTTTATAAATTCACTATAAAATTTATTGCATTTATGAACAAAAAGTTATGTGCCATAAGAATCTATAGAACGGTGTATGTTACCCAACTATCGGAAATTGAACGTCGCCGGCTGTCTGCCCTGACACCTAAGCCGCAGGCAAACTTTCAGTTAACAACTGACTGCTTTTCAATATTATATGAATTTTCTTCTGATACATTCTCATAACTTTTCCATTTCCAAAAGAAAAATTTATTTAAGCAATAATGCCCTTTTCAAATAATTTAAGATTGGTCTATTTAAACGTTTTCCATGTAACTAAACTTTGTTCTAATAATGTTTTAGAACCATCCAATCTAACATGACAGTCGTTAACCATATACAACTATATATGGTTAACGACTGTCATGTTAGATTTATTCGTGAGATAATTGTTTGTTAATTAGTTCATTTGTCGATTGCTACGCGACGTTAATAATAAGTTTTTATGCTTGGTGGTGATGAAATCAGTGGGGCGGTTCTGCACTCTTTATGTCCTTTCACGTCGGAGATGCGAAGACGTATAACATGTCAATGCACTTACGTGAACGGTGGTGTACTGTGAAGGTATTGCGGAATAATAATGGTCTACTCTAGGGCACTTAGTTAAGTTCAAAGAAGTCGCGATGCAGGTGACAGTTGAGTTTCCAAAAACGCTACGGGTAAGCAGTGCGACTTTCGCGAACAGCTGTAAGAGCGCGATCATAGCACGACTACATAGCGTGGCATAAACCGCAATGGTGATTGCGGCGCGACCTTCTAATTGGTCACGCGTATTCACCGCTGTCACTCACCCCAAAGCTCGTGGCAGTTCCATATGACATTTGACATTTCCCGTTTCCGTAAATAAGTATATTAAAATAAGATATATGTAACCTATTAACTCGTATATAGGTGAGTGTAAACCCCCGCTTTAATATCCTGAAATTTTACAATTTAGAAGACAGAGGAAGCGTTCAGACAGTAGTGAAATGGAAAGTAACGTCGTTACTACGTAGCTCACAGTTGGGCATAGGCCTCCTTTTTCCATTTATGGAGAGAAGGGTTGCTTTGGAGCTAAGATTAATCACGCTGATTCAATGCGTATTAGTAGGTTACACATCCCATATTTCTCTAAAGATATGCAGGTTTCCCCACGAAGTTTTCTTTCACCGAAAAGCGTATGACAAATTGCAAAGATCAATTAGACACATAAATTTTAAGAGAAAAATACATTGGTGTTTGCCAGGGGTTGAAATCAGTGGCTTCCTTGTGGAGTCGCATGGTGAAATAGTCACAGGTCGGTCATTGACTACTACTTTACTCGTAAAGTTTCTATCTTAGATATCAAGATAATGTTTTTTTATTCAAACTTTAGAAGGCAGTTTAAGACGAAAGTAAACATGTGATAACTGCAAAAGTTTTTTATCCCAATGGTATCAAATCGCTGTATTTGTTAATAAACTTTGATTGAATTTCTAAAAAAAATATTCAAAATTTAATATCTCCCCAATGCCCGTACAACTTTATTAAAAATTTACGCCTCTGGTGCTCCCTGCGTTCAATAATCAAAATATTTTAGCTTAATCTAGAGGGACGGCTGCCAATTCTTCAATGTCACGAGTCATTTGGCAAGGGCGGGCTTAAGGGAGAGCTTAAAATAAAACAAAGGTCAGAGACGGCTATGATGACGTCATCAAATGACGTAATTAAATTAGGCCGAATAAAGCCGACTTTGTGGGGATTTGAGGAGAGAGCGCTAAGCCTAAATGTCCTCTTCTGTACTTTTGTAAAGCCTAACACAAACGTGTACGCAACATAAATATTTTTTACGCGGTAGTTAGATTTAATAATTTTGTTGTTGGAAAATTTATAATCGGATATTACTTTAAAGAAGTCAGATAACGAATACATTGCATTATGAAATATAAAGCCTAAATATTTTCTATAATATGCTGCACTCCAACTCTTTATGAACTTTCTGTTCACATCTTGGGTTACGAGGTTTTAAATTCACTTAGCCATCTTCATCATTATTTTCAAACCTTGAATGCATCGATCCAGAAGAATAAAACATATTTGAGTTGCGTCCAATTAACCTAGTTAACTACTAGTTAGTACTATATTATTTACATTTTATTAGGAAATAATAACTAAAATATTGAGGAACTCATTTCTAAATAATGATTATTATAGTAAATAAACTCAAAGGATATACCTTAGTGTTAAAGAAAAACAAAATATTATTTCTAAGCTATAGGGTTTCAATATTTGCGTAGAGGAAAATTATTTCGTCAGCTCGGTTGTTTTGAGACATTCTCTTAAAATAAAACAAAAACTGTCAAGTTGTCTTTAAATATAACTAAGAAGTTCTTAAAAAAGTCGGTCTTGAAAGACTTAATACAGACTTAATAATTAGGTACAGAAGTTTTAGTTAAAATAAGCGCTATTTCCCAAAAATTGAAATGGACAAAATATTTAAGCTGAAATTAAAAGAAAAACTGCCTTTTTTTAATAGTAAGTAGCCCGTTTTGGGAGTGAGCTTTAATAAAACAAAGGTCAGAAAGGGCGATGATGACGTCATCAAATGGTGTAATTAAATTAGACCGACTAAATCGGACCTTTTGGGGATTTGTAGGGAACGCGCCTAAACCAAATGTCCTTTTTTGTATTGTTAAGCTTGGCGTACACTGATACGCAATAGTTATTATATTTTATTATGTACGATAAATTAAGTATATTTTATATTTCTTAAACGCAAGACATTATCAAAATTATAAAAAATCTTACTTTTAACCCACTTCAACCCACACTGAAAATTACCCTCAATAAAATTTTACTCAATTTACTATTTTTATATTTTAAATTTGTCACAGTAAGGAAAACTATTCTGAGAAGAATTCTGGAGTATTTGTAAACTATTTACCTTCATTAGTAGCAGCGTGGTGGGCGTAAGCTCCGACCCTTCTCTTCAAAAGAAGAAAAAGCCTTGAAAGTAGCATTTCGTAATTTTACTTGTTTTACTATTTATAAAAGTGTATTGCCTTGTATTTATAAATATTTAAGAAAACAAATAAACTTGTAAAACGCTATTTGAACAAATAATAATTTGGCATTGTTAAGGACGTTGTTAGAATGACAGTCAACAACGGTTATTAATAAAAGCGATGAAACCTTGAAATTATATTTTATATTTTTTTATTAAATCGCCCTATCGCAAGAATAGTCACATGCCCCATAGGAAATGTCACTTTATGCGTAAGATAGGGCGATATATTATACTATGTAAACATAGCCTTAGGTCTTTGAAACTAATGTCGTGTATCCGACCATTCCGTGTGCTTCTCCAACCTTAATTGCAGGTCTATCTTTGTTACATTGTAATTACTTCGTTCTAATAATATTATCTACATTAATTGTATCACGTAAATAAAGCTAAAATTAATTCGTATTTATTTATTTAATAGGCCCGCCAACAGAGTATAATTTCACTGTCCTAATTTTATGAGTGTAGCATATTTTAAATGTATTATACAACACGGCTAAAGAAAATACTGAAAAATAGGGTCACAATAAGGAATAATGACAAAATATCAGAATGTAAAATTATACATGGAGAAAATCTGTTAATATGCAAAGCAAGTAAGTTCCATCTTTCCAATAAAATTAATATTATAACTTTTAGTTTACTTTTTCTATAATGTTTACTCGCAGTCCTCATACGAATTATAAATTTTTTCTTTAATTTAGGATTTTGTAGCAGACGCCTTAATTACTTTATAATACTAAATACCTACCTTTAAGTCAGAAGCAGCTCAATTCTTTGAGATACTTATAATGTCAAAAAAAAGCAAAGTTAAGAAAAGAAGATCACTTATAAATTCTAGTAACCCTTTCCCTTCTATTTCCCTATTGTATAGTGTTTTTGTATATTTGAAAAAATAATATATACATATTGTAAGTCTATATATGTCACTGCCACGAACTGCGGCGAGTGAAAGCGCGCGACAAAAAAAACGGTCGCGCCGCAACCGCCATTGCCGTTTTACACACCGCGCCGAGTGGTAGTGACGCCCGTTCGCGCACGCACCGTTTGGCCGCAAACGCCTTCGAAACTGCAACAGCCATCTGCGTCTCGCTCTTTCAGATTCCGATTAATCTGAAAAACCACTAAGATAATTTTTTGATTCGTCGCTGCACTTTACTCCTTAACCGCATATCCGCAGGGATAAAAGGAGCGCAGAACCGCCCCGCTGGTATCACCACAAGTTATTAATTCATACAAGTTTGGTAAAATTCATAAAGATAAAACATTTTCCAAAAATATTCCTGTGTAAACAATATCCAAATGTAGCATTTATCTTTATGAAACCGGTTAAAAATGTTCTCTTTCAGGTAATATATTCGCTACTATAAATCAGAGCGAAGTTTACAAATTCATGACAATGCAAAGTTAACGAAGGTAAGGTTTCGAAGCGAAGGGTTGATTTATTGCTGTAATCTGCACATCACTGCCGGAGTAAGGATATGTCGATTGCCTCCTACTCTTTTATATTGGTTTCGCTCACTGTTATTCGAATAAATTTAAATATGCTCCCGGTTTACATACATATGTATTATTGTTTAAATGTTTACTTCTATACTAATATTATATATGTGAAAGTCTGTCTGTATATTCTGTTAAGGCTAAGTTTTTCGCTAGAAAATTATTAATGAAATTTAGTAAATTTGTAGCTCATATATCGGATTTAAATAATTTATAGAATTAGACGTTGCTTTGCGGAGGTCCATAATACAAAACTAATGAGACTCCGCGATAAAATTGTATAGCAAAATAATATTCTCATTACTTTTGTTATATACCGGAGTGACATATGGGATAATTAAATCCCGTTTTTTTTTGGAAACAGGATTTAAACACGTAGTACAAGTTTGAGGTAATTACGTCATTAGTTGACGCACGCAGGTATTGCTTTGTTATATAAACTTTAACAAATAAATAATGAAACGATAATATTAGGTAAGTAGCTATGATATATGTTATCAAGTTCAAATTATTACTCTGCAGCTAAAAATTTTATTATATAAAGAAAAAAGCATTACGATAAATAAAGCGTTCTAAATGTATTCTCTCAAATGATAGAACACAAGAGGAAATCTGCATATTTGTAGAACAGTCGGAATACGGGCGGGTTACAATTATATGACCAGCATTTTTGCACTAGTGTGTTTGAACGTAAAAAAATCTCAGTTTAGAATATTTCATTACAATACTGACAGGCCCGTTGGCGCAGTAGGTAGTCGGAGCTGAAGGGTTGCTTGAGGGTCGCGGGTTCATTTCCCGCCGAGGGCCAACAATTTCTATAAATGAATTTGTTGGTCTTTGACCTGGGTATATATTTGTATTAAAGTATGTATTTAAAAAATATGTAAGTATATATTCACCAGTTGTCTGTATAACATAAGACAAGTATTAAGTTACTTACTTTGGAGACGGACGACCGTGTATGTAAATGCCCCATATATTTATTTATATTTGAATTATTATTAAATACTAGCTGTCCGGGCATGCGTTGCAGAGTGTCAGTATGTTCTAATTCCCCTGCTTCGCTAAATGCTTCGAACACCACAATACTTTATAGGATCATCGGCTGGGTCATTCTAAAGATTGTCTGAAAATTTAATCAAAATCGGTCTAGCCGTTTCGGAGTCTTTAAAGGACTTACACAAAAACATTCATTTTATATTTTAAGATTAAGAATACTTTACACCTATTTATTTCTCGCTGTATGAATTTTACGAATGTTTATATTTTTTTATTTATTTATGTATTTAATGGTTGCTTAAAGCGATTATACAACTATTATATATATTTTTGTTTACGCCGTGTGGTATCCAGCTGAATAGAATAGTACCACCCTCTTTTCTGACCGAGGTGTCGTAAAAGGCAACTAAGGTAAGTCGACCCGCCGTGTGGTATCCGGCTGAGTAGAATAGACCACCCTCATTTCTTACCGAGGTGTCGTAGAAGGCGACTAAGGTAAGTTGACTCACCGTGTGGTACCCGGTTAAGTAGAATAGACCACCCTCTTTCTTATCAAGGCGTCGTAAAATACGACTAAGATAAGTTGATGTCAGGCAGGCGGCCGGTCGTAAAATACGTAGCCAAATCATATGACAACATGTTTGGAACATGTTGTGCCAACCCCACTTAGAGTGGAATAAGAGGATGATGATATATATATTTTTGTTTATTCATATTATCACACGATATTATATTATACAGAACATTCTTATTAATATGAAATATTAATAAAACCTGATTAATTTAATTTAGATCTTAAGTTGCCGAGAAATAATTTATTAAAAGGTATTATAATGCATTTTCAAGATTGTAATTATCATTATAACGTAGTTCCGTACGGTATATCTCGTGACTTGCAATAATTACACGGTATCTCGAAGGAGCGCATCGGCGCAGGTGTAAAATAACAGAAAGTAATTGAAGAGTAATAGTACAAGAGTCTCTTGAGAAAGGAAACTAGTTAATCTTGCTGATTTAAAATTTTTATAACACTTTTATAAAATACTCAATAGTAATAACATTTTACGACTCATTATCCAAGGAAAGATACAGGGGAGAAGAAAATCCGGCCGAAGAAGAATATCCTGGCTTAAAAATTTAAGACAATGGTACAGCAGGAGTACCCGTTCGTTATTTCGGGCAGCGGTTTCAAAAATAAAAATTCCCATGATGGTTGCCAACCTCCGATAGGAGATGGCACAAAAAGAAGAAGAAGAAGAATAACATTTTATTTCCGTTTTCTTGTGTGGAAGTTCTACCTATATTTTCTCATAATGCGGGTTATAACATATCAATATTTTCATTACTGTTATGTTATTTTCAATAAATTATTTCATCTTTTATTTTACGGTAAAGGAACGGAATGAATTACTATTACGTTTGATCTCTCGTACCCTATGGTATATCGAAATGTATATTGGTTTTGTGTTCAAATCCTTACTATCCCTTCAAGCTTCTTTAATGTACGGCTGGAATATATTGCTCTTTTAGGCAATGCTTAGTTAAGTAAATAGTACCTGGATAACCGGATTCGGTATTTTTTAGAACATGTAAAAATATATAATCATCATCTTCCTGCCCTTATCCCACTCTAAGTGGGGTTGGTACATGTTATAAACATGTTGTTACATAATTTGGCTACGTATTTTACGACCGGCCGCCTGTCTGACGTCAACTTATCTTAGTCGTATTTTACGACACCTCAATAAGAAAGAGGATAATCTATTCTACTTAACCGGATACCACACGGTGAGTTAACTTACCTTAGTCACCTTTTACGACACCTCGATAAGACATGAGGGTGGTCTATTCTACTCAGCCAGATACCACGCGGCGGATTGACTTACCTTAGTCGCCTTTTACAACACCTCGGTAAGAAAAGAGGGTGGTACTATTCTATTCAGCCGGATACCACACGGCGAATGTAAAAATATGTAATATGAAAAAAAAGTAAAAGAAAGCTGGTTGTTATCTGGACGCGAACCGGGTAATCCGATTGGAGACCATCCGTTCCAAATTAAGCTATTATAACTTTGCCTACGACAGAGTAATTAACCTTTGTTTTCAAATAATATTGTACAGGTTTTTCAATGCCTGAAAACTGGGATAAACCCATATTTAAAAAAAATTAAACATAGCTAAATCAATTTATCACCCCCGAGGCCCCTACATACTAAATTTCATGAAAATCGTTGGAGCCGTTTCTTTTTTATTTAAATTTGAATAATATTTACAGGATTATTTCATATAAAGGTATCATAAAATCTAACTTTAGTTAAACATTTATTTTACAATTGGGCGTTAGTCATCGTAACATTTTAACAACAAAATTCTAGTGACATGGAACTTTCAAATACTTTTAACTACAATCGATCTTTAAACTGCGAGCAGCTACTAAGATATGAAAGATCTCTCGCAAATGTGATAAAACTTAAAAGTTTTCTTCCAAAGAAAACACTGACAAGATGACCAACGACAGCATTTCATATTGGATGGCTTTTGATTGAAAAAAAAAGAAGTAAAGTAGCGGCCTATTGCTCTCCCACTGCCACTGAGAATAGGCCTCTTCTCTCCGTTTTTGGAGAGAAGGTTTGGAGGTAAGACCTTTTTTTTTTTTTTTTTTATTATACAGGAAAAAACCCCTTATGGGTACCGCCGCCCGACGGGGACAGGCGGCGGTTATGTCGGACTCGCACCGACTAAAACGACCTGTGTGCTCCACCACGCTGCCGATGGCAAGGACAGGGTATCATTGTACATTTTGCCCCCATCCCGCCGACAGCTCTGATCCCAGAGAATAAACACCTCCAGGTAGGGGCCCCTCGAAGAGAAACCCCCCTCCGCTAACCGGTGCATCGGGAGCACCAGATGCACCGACCGCCTCGGGGACCTGTAAGCCAGGTGTCCGATGTACTCCGTTCGGAACACCCGAAGGTCCCCAGTTAGGGCGGCAGACGATGGGCTTGGGCGAGTCACTAACACCTGGACTCACCAGCAGCAGATTGGATCCAGAACAACAGTTCGTGGAACCGCTCCGCCGCCTCCCTCCACCCCCCTCCGCAGAGCTAAGGGAGGCCATCGCTGCCCACGATCGCTCCCTGCCCACCGTGTTTGCTATGTCACGGTCGACAGGGAGAGATCGCGCCCCAAGTAGTGGCCCCAACGCCTTGGTGGGCGTTTCCGCCCCCACCGGGTAATTTTTTATAGAGGTTTTCTTCCTCGCAACCCGAAGGTCCCCGTTCCCATTGCTGGGCTTCCGGGTTTCGCCGACGGTGGCCTTAACCATGTCCAGCCAGACTTAGAGTAAGCCCAACTGGACCCGTCGCTCATTAGGGACTTCACCCCAACCCCCCCGAAGTCCCCGGCCCGTCCAGATTGCCCTCTGCTAATCAGAGGGACAACTGGATTGGCCACCCCTCAGTGGTCCGTTCGCCAAGACTAAGCTTGCCCAGGGTGCGCCACGAGGAGGCCGGCCACTTTGGCACCCCGGAGGTAAGACCTACCACGCTGCTCCAATGCGGATTGGTAGGTTACACATATCTCCAGAATTCTCTAGAGATATGCAGGTTTCCTTACAATGTTTTCCTTCACCGAAAAGCGTGTGATAAATTGCAATTATCAATTAGACACATAAGTTTTAACAGAAAAACTCATTGGTGTCTGCCCAGGTTCGAACCCGTGACTCCTCGAAAGAGTCGCACGGTATTACCGCTGGGCTATCACAGCTCATTCACCTTAAAAATTTGTAATAGTACATAGAAACAAAAATCAATTTAAGATGAAGTTTGCGGTTAACAATACGGCTTATCATGGAGAGACTTGGTAAATCAGACATGGATTTCTCTCTTTAGCCAATAGACGTACAGAGTAGGAAAATGTCTTTTCAAAGGTCATCCAAACATACGATCTTGTGCCGCCTGAATCCAACAGTTCCCCGCAACTTTTCTGAGGTCTTCATCCATGGAGGTTTCCTTGAGAATTTGACTTTATAATGTGATAAATTTACACCGTAAAGTGTATATATAAAGACCTTAATTGGCTTTTCCATTTACATCTTACATTGCTCTTTATCAACTACATCATACATCGTATAAAATGGTGACATGTGGTAATTTATTCTAATGAAGAATAAATTAAGTACAATAGTAGAACCAAGTGACAGACTACATACAGATATGAGGGCATTTTTACTTATTCGTCTTACTTTATGTCCCCTGCTCTTTCAACAATTCAGCAACTTTATATGACAAACCAGTACAAACTCGTAGAATTAAGCAGGTTGTACAAAATGCCCCTTGATGTTTGCCATAAATTCAAACTTAGGCTGCGACTATCATAAGCGTTATTATTCTCAGATAATGGACTTTTTATGCGTTGAAGTTTCTAAATATGTTATAATTTTTATATTGAATTTACGTCTATCTAGAATCTACTCTAGAACTCCTTTATGATAATTTTCAAATCACAGATTTTTTACGTGAAGTACTAATTCGTATTACATTTTGCATTACATTACAATATTACGTATGCTTCTTAACCCGTAGTTGTTCCTAGTAATGCAATAACTTGGTATATTTTTTTATAGGCAACATTTGCTTGAGTTCTATTACAACAACAAAAAAATTACTGTTAATTTCCAGTAATGCATAATATATTCTGTAATTGCAAATCTGACTTATTCTTTATGAAAAAATAATAGAGGCAATAAATTCCATTAGATCAAATATATTCCATTATTTCATGTCGTTGATTGAATGATCAAAACTTCAGCTTCGCATAACGTACACTTTAAAAAAGTCATAGTATTTTTTTGTATCAATAATCTTATTTTTTAACAAAAAATCGAATGCATAGGGTCTACTTGTTACTAAATTTAACCAACTAAATATCTATATTTGAAAACTAGAAATTACCCTGCATGTATAAGGTATGTGAACGATTTCTGCTTATCATAACTTTTGTACTCTGCAATTGAATATTTTAATTTAATTTAATATAATCTGAAAATAAGAAAAAAATTATAAAATAAATTAAATTATAAATTGTGACAAATATATCAAGAATTGCATTACTAAATTATTAATATTTATCAAGTCTTAAATATCCAACAAACTTTTTGAACACGCCTTTATAAATATCTCTTGAGTTTGTCTCCGGCGTGACCCCGCATAACAATTTTTGTTTATGTAGACATCGACCAGTTCGCCTTAAGTTGTACTAAAAATACAAAACCAGGAAATGCAATTTAAAGTTGTTTTCAAAGAATATTTCAACGATTGCAACTTACAGTTCTCTACGTATTGAATTTCTGCAGGATGGAATATATTTTATCTTTTGTTTTTTTATTAACTTATCTATCTTGGCAACAAGGCACTGTACTAATACGTACAGAAGTACTAAAATTTTTCCTCTTTTGTTTCTTAAATAGATAACTCGCAAATGGAAATGTTTGGGTAAACGTTTTGAACACCAATTAATGTCCGCTTAAGCAATCCTCGAAGTATTTCAAACCATCAATATTTATAGCATTGAAGTTTATATACCTAATACATTTTTTATGTGTAAATAAATGCAAAATTTATTATTCAGAATAATATCATACACTAAAATTAATTGGCAATTTATGCAAAAAAGGGAGAAAAATTTATCTGACTAGGCTTTATTTAAAAAAATATCGTTTTATCCCCTTTTTCTGGCATTTCAAAAATATTAAAATTTACATTGAATATTTGATATATTCAATGAAATATTTTTTTTTCCCGTAAATTGTCAAGCCTAGCTTATTCGGGAAATGGGTGGTCTCAACGAATGAAAATACCAAAGATCGAGCCCCACATACACTAAAAAAACTACTCAAATAGAAACAGAAAGTAATAGATATTTGAGCTGCCAAATGCAAGCTGTAAAAGCCTAATGGTAACGCGCGAAAGAAAAGTTCAAAACCTGGCATCTATTCCCACATGTCACCCGGTCCTCTTTTAATTATTTTTTTTTATTGCATTTTTTTATATCTATCAAAAAATTACCGAGCAAGGCTCGCTTACCCAGGTACTAATCATTTATACAAATAAGTAACTTAATATATCTTAGAATGGCCGGAAGATATTGACGTTAGGATATTTAAGAATAGCGATGAAAAGGCGTTGCAAGCGGAAAAGGCTACAATAACGTAATACAGGAAAGTGCTTCTAGCTCGCAGCTGTTCACCTCTGGGGATTACAGGGCAGATGGGACGCCATTTCTGGTTGCCTTTCGTAATTCTATAGCCTTTATTCTCCCTTAGGAATATTGTATTATTAAATTATTTTTGACATTCTATTGTGGTAGTTCTAACTGATGTCATATATAATTGATGTAACATAGAAAAGTTATTAAGTGTCGATTAAAGCTTAAATGTACCCAAATTAGACAACAAAATTAAAAAAAACTGCCTTATCTCATCTCAGAAGAAAACATCCTTAACTTAACTTAAACCAATAATTTCTCTGGAATTAACCAGTGATATACAGGTTTCCTGACAGGTTCCTGAATGTTTTTCTTCGCTTAAAGGGTGTTATTAATTGTAATTATCGATAAGGGACATGACTTTGGTTAATTGGTAATGCATTTGTTAGTGCTATTCTAGGATTTAAGCGTCATATAGTATAACCATTAAACAATCTAGTTTTATTTATTTATTTTGATTTAATTAACTGAACTTTTCATTAGAACAAAAAAGTGCTCGGAAAGGTATATTTATTAAAATTTTAGAATTATTATAACAATGAAAATATATAATGATGTAAGGTAGACATATGTACTGGTAAAGAATGTGTATTAATGAAACCCTAAACTATGATTCGACTTCGTATTCCCGCACTCGTAATTAATACCATATCCCAAAGCAAACGTCACATCACACAAGATGGTTTGTTTTTTCATTGCTATTAAAACCTCTATTGTTGCGCGTTACGCTGAGCAGGCCATCGGCTATGTTTGTAGGACGCTCTGTGACAGGAACCTTATAACTGCTTTCCGGCGTCGCGGCTAGTTCGTTAGCTGCACTTGTAATACGCACGATAGCAGCTTGTAATATCCGTTTATAGTACCTGTTTGTTGAAAATGAATGTAGCTTTAATTAATATGTAGTTCCACGTGCCAAGACATTTGCCTTTAGCAGTAGATTTGTTAATTCTAATGTCAACAATAAATATTTAAAAAAAATTGACATATTGCACACAAATAGGCGAATATTAGGTGTCAAACTGGCAACTCGTGATTAACGATCGGGTATCAACAATACTGCAGCCAAGATTGATATTCTGTTTGACATGGTGCAAATCTGACTGGGTTTATATAAGCCCACGCGCCCCGTCTAAGCCGATTTGTGAGACGAGAAATTCTTTTATTAGCAAAGATTATTGTAGAATTTCGTGAGTGATATTAAATATGACCTGTGAGTAATAAAATAGGGTTTCTTTACCAAGCGTAGCATTACCTATGCGGGTTTGTCATGTGTGTACTCTGTGTGTGTGTGTGTGTGTGTGTGTGTGTGTGTGTGTGTGTGTGTGTGTATGTGTGTGTGTGTATATGGAATATACTCACACTAATTCACACTAATACTAATGTACAAAGGAAACAGATGTATGTATCTTACCTTGTACATTTATATATAAGATATACTTATGAATATACTCAAACTAACTAACACTAATACTAATGTACAAAGGAAACATATACGATCTCAGAATGCACCACGTCAATAACACGAGAGCCTTTGGTGAGAGTGGACGTATAGTGATATGTTGTTATTTGTTGGTGCGTGTTGGTCCTATGCTCTATTCATACAACATTAGTCTATATACAATATAACATTAGTCTATATACAATTCAAGTGAACACACGCACTACACCTACTTATATTGTAAAGATAAAATATTCATAGTATATGTGTCAAGCACACAACGCGCACTCCAACGATGTAAAGGCCTGGCCCGTTGGCGCAGTGGGTAGTGACCCTGCCTTTAGCTCCGCGGGTCGCGGGTTCGATTCCCGCCGAGGGCCAACATTTTCTATAAATGAATTTGTTGGCCTTTGAGCCTGGATGTGTATATATGTATTTAAGTATGTATTTAAATATATTTAAGTATATATTCACCAGTTGTCTGTCTACCATAACACAAGTATTAAGTTACTTACTTTGGGGACGGACGACCGTGTGTGTAAGTGTCCCATATATTTATTTATTATTATTTATTTATTATTTAAAGCCTGATCTATCTATCTATCTAGTTTCAGGAACGGCCGTTTTGCAGGGCGGTTGGTCAGCTCCTATTTTGATATTCCACCCATTTCCTCACGTTGGGACAAGGGTTTCACTGCTGTCCCGACGGTGTCACCTGCTCTAATCTACCTGTTGCCCTTACTAGTATGATAATATCCCTGAAGTCGTCTTGTTACGTCCTCAACTTCAATTTCATCTTTACTTAGTATCTCCCATCTTACCAGTGACTACATAGGGCACTCAGCTATTCAACCATAGTAAAGCCCGATACTTAAATATTATAACGGCCTATTGCCATCTTATGACGGGCCAAATGCCGCTTCATTTTTTGGAGGGGAAGGCATAGATCCATCGCAGTAGTTTTAATGAAAATGAAAGTTAGACATATTCCACGAATGCTTCTTTCCAAACAACCGTGTGATAAATTGTAAAAATCAAATTGGAAAATATATTTTAATAGAAAAAACTCATTGTTGCCTGCTAGGCTTTTGGTAGGGTTAGATGGTGTTTAAATCGGCTATTGCGGTGTTTTGAAATTTTGGGAAAATACATGGTCCACCTAAGTTTTATATAAAATTAAAGTAACTGCCTGTTATAATCCCACTGCTGGGCATCACCTCTCTCCGTTTTTGTAGCTAAAATCTACCACGCTGCTCCAATGCGGATTGGTAGGTTACACATCCCTAGAATTCTCTAGAGATATACAGGTTTCCTCACGATATTTTCCTTCATTGAAACGCGTATGATAAATTGCAATTATTAATTAGACACAAAAGTTTTAACAGGAAGACTTTATGGTACCTGCCCGGGCTTTGAACCCGTGAACTCTCGAAAAAGTGGCACGGTTTCACCGCTGGGCTACCACAACTTATGTTAGGTTTTATATAACCTTTGCATAACTATTATCTGTTAAAAGCACTGTTTGAGTAAGTATTCATTCAACAATGCAGCGAAGAAACTGTACAGGTGTCTGTCTATAAGTATTACATCATCTTTCAATCATATAATAATAGTTTTACAGTAAGAGCTCATTTATAATTATCATATATTTTTTTTTAAACAAGGGGTCTTTTAATTCTCTTAATAAAATTTAGTTATTCTTTATTTTTCCACGGCATGGTGAAATGAAACGTTTAATTTCACCATGCCGTCAATTAAATTATTTTAATTATTAAAAGTAATCGTTTGTTGAAACATGAGCATTTTGAATTTTTTTTATTACTGAATCACTGTTTTTATGAAAATGAAGGTATAAAAAATCTATTCTACATATAAAGTTGTTATTCTTAATTTTGTTACGCTATAATAGTAACAGTGATTGATAGCTTTAGTAAAAGCTATAGTGTTAGTGAAGTTTATACATGATTTTCTCGTTATACTATTTTCGAAGTCACATAGTCGACTTTTAGATACGTATTTAGTCAGACAGCTAAAATCTTTTTGAACGCTGCGCCGAAATTGAGAATTGAAATTGAAAATAAATGTACGCTAGAAATCGTTGGGTAAATTTAAAAAGAGCGATTATTGTAGTGAATGTGTGTAGTGCTTTTCTAATGTGTTGTTGGTGGTTGTGTTTTTTCACTACCGTGTGGTATCCGGCTGTGTAGAATAGACCACCCTCTTTTTTACTGAGGTATTGTAAAAAGCAGTCGCCTTTTAAGGTAAGTCGACCCGCCGTGTGGTATTCGGTGGAATAGAATAGACCATTCACTTTCTTACCTAGATGTTGAAAAATACGACTAAGGTAAGTTGACGATTGTGATAACATGTTTATAACATGTTGTCCCAATCGTCAACTGTTGCCAACCCCGCTTACAGTGGGATAAGGGCAGGAGGATGATGACGGTGGTAGTATTGTGTGATACGTGTGGTAACCAATGAAGAATAAATACTTTATATATATAAGGATGAACGTATAAATTATGAGAATGGTTATTCCTTCATAGATTTAGCATTACATAGATTTTCCTAACAAACGCGGATTATAGCAAAATAATTCTATCACAACCTCTTAAGATATGACGCATAAGATTTATTTTTAGGTTAATGACATAATGAGGCTATTTGTGCGGTCACTTTAGATTTTTATTTTTGACTGTTGGTAGTTTTCTAAAATAGTAATGGAATAGAAATGGAAATACGAGCCGAATAAACATTTCGATTGAGGCTCATCGCCTCCACTATGTAATCCCTAAAGGCGAGCAGCTGCAAACTCCCAAAGCACTCCGCTGCAAAACTAGTATATTACAGGGACACTGATTTTTTAAATAAATGTATATTTTTTTAAAGTGCAAAATATTTAGTAAAATTTTTAATTTGATACGAGTTAAAACTATGTTATTTAAAAATTTGACTGTAACTTAACTATTAAGTTTGGGGAATGACGACCGTTTTTGTCTAACAAAATATTTATCACACACTTAGTATTAAAGTGACCTAATTCAAAATTATTTAAAAAAAATAAGCTAAATTGAGTGCACTGATACATTGTAATTCTTATTTCAATGGCATATATGAACTATTAAAAAAAATCTAGTGTTTTCTTGTTCTCCCAAGCTATAAGTCTTTTATTTCCCAAGCTATAAGCTTTATTGCATTGGCACAAAACAATTTTTTTGAAATTGGTCACTTTATACAAAGCGTGCGATATATTTTACAACAAGCTACACCTAGTCAGGATACGCATTACTACCCGAGTAGCGTGTATTATGCTTTGAGAGAGCATAATATCCTAATATATTTTTATAATATGGTGGAAAGCAATATAATATTAAGCAAGAAGAGTTTAATATAACTAACGGAATAGTTTATAGTTAGATCCTTCTAAATATCTTTTCAAATAGTGCATTTTAAATTGTTTTTTGAGAAGTTCAAAATGATTAAAAGTTAGAATTTTTAAATCGTAAGTTACTGTGGACCTATAAAATAGGTATTTACTTACATTTACGTATACCACACGGCGGGTTGACTTACCTTAGTCGCCTTTTATGACACCTCGGTAAGAAATGAGGGTGGTCTATTCTACTCAAAGGAATACCACACGGCAATTTCTTTTCCGAAGTACATAGTTTTAGATAATTATAATTTTAAAAAAACACGCGGCGAAGGACTGTGTTTTATTATGTAATGATAAACTTAATATATTTTTGAAACATTGAATATGTTACACACAATAGTACAAAATAAATAAATATATCTCTTTTTGCGGCGTTAATAAAGTATAAATTTATTAAGTGTTTGTAGGGTTTAAACTATAAGTAATAAGCTAGCCAACCTCAAGAGCAAGGTGTAAAATGTCAAATTTTTCATTTTAAGCTTTGACGAGATAAAAAACTAATTGTAATATTTATTATTGTCACGATTTTACAAAATTCTAAGATCTAAGTGTACACAAGATAGTATTCAACAATTCATAAAATCGTTTAAGATTGACTACACCGTGAGTTAGGCAGACATTACATTTAACGGCATCGTAGACGTCCTATCTCGAGGACATTAGCCTTTTAGTCGCATACAACCTTAATGGCATCTCTGAATAGACCCTTTTGAGTCGCGCTTTTATGTGAATTAAGAAGGTTGCTTTAGCAAATTTCTTACCTCTGTTGGTAATTTTTTTCACAATGCTGGGGAATTTTCATTATAACTCCGGTGTAGATTAACGTAATTTTATGCAATTACATATTTATAATGCATAAACTTATAAAATATCATCATCATCCTCCTGCCCTTATCCCACTCTAAGTGGGCTCGGCACAACATGTTTTAAACATGCTGTCACTTGATTTGGCTGCGTTTTTACGACCGGTTGCCTGCCTGACGTCAACTTACCTTAGTCATATTTTACGACACCTCGGTAAGAAAGAGGGTGGTCTATTTTACTAAACCGGATACCACACGGTGGGTCAACTTACCATAGTCGCCTTTTACGACACCTCAGTAAGAAATGAGGGTGGTACTATTCTATTCAGTCGGATACCACACGACGTAAACTTATAAAATATATATTTCATATTTATAATAGCTGCTCATTTCATTTTTTTATGATTTTTTTTCTGTAAGACCTTAAGTCCTGAAATGAATGCATAAATATTCAAAGTGAAGTATTTTTAAGATTACTAGCTATTCGATCACGTTGCTGTGGTCTGGTTTGAATTCAATTTGAAACAGAACTCAAAATTTAAAAAAATGCTCCGATCGTCATTAAGGTTATAACATTTTATCGTGTCATTTACGATATTACATCATTTTGTCGTGAGTTGTTAAATGAAATGATGAATTTGATTAAAAAAATTAAACCGTAAAGTTCTTAACATACTCTAATAATACCAGGTAGTCTTTGTCTTATTTGTCTGTTAATACATTTACTTCAAATAATTTATAGAATTAGGCGTTACTTTGCGGATATCCATAGTATAAAAGTAATACTAAAATTATTTTGCTATAATCCGCGATGAATTTTTTTCATTTTTTTATTATTACTTTTGTTTTTACATTTACTTCATGTGACTTTCGATGGAGGAACTTGACATCACTTATAAATCTCTGGTGAACTCTACTGCACTCCGGCATTAGCTTAGCGGGTCTAAACTCGAATCATTCTTTTCAAGCAGAAATAACCGCTTTTCTAGCTGTGGAATACTAAACTGCTATTTTAAAAAATAAAGAGCCTTCCTTACAACAAAGGTCGTAATAACACTATTAATTTGGGTCCTAAATCACACTTTCGCCATTTTTGGCTCAGATAATAAATTTTCACAAAAGAGATGAATTACTGTTACAAAGTAATTACCTCCTTTTAATATTGGACTAATTTGAGAGCTCACTCAAAGGAAAATTATTGTACTTTGAGACAATGTCGACGCTCGTGGAATCAAAGACTGCTATTTATTTGCACTTTGAAAAATGGGAAGTCAATTTTACATTTCTCTATAGAACTACTTCCTAGAGGTACAAAATTGTACCTCTATAATTGTCTAATCTGTTAAAGGTACTTCTATACTAATAGTCTAAATGCTAAAGCACGACGTTCGTCTGTGTGTTTTTGTGTGTGTGCATTCACAGCTAATCTGTTAGACTCGGGGTGGCGTTGGCCGTTCCAATAGTGGAAGCGTAACTCCTGACCTGGGTAGAGTTTGGCCACTGTTTCTCGACAGTGTTGCACAGAACTCCATGCAGAGTAACAATTAAGGATGGAAAAAATCCGTTAAACCAATTTTGATGTAAATTGGTGCAATTGAGTCAGATATACTAGTCGTGTGTAAATGATAAAACAATTTCTTAACACTTCAGCAACAAAAACATACTCGATGCGCGATTCGTTTTTCATTACGTTACTATAAAATAATACTCGAATTTTTACTTACGTTCAAAAACCTTATGCGCCCAACTACAGTTGGTAGTTTTATAAAAGTGTACAACTTTTAAACAAAGTTGTAACTCGATTTTCGAAACGTTGCCAAACCGAGTTGAAAATATTCCCTAAAACTTTTGCCATGAAACAAGCACCATAATTGAATACAAAAGCTTTAATACAACTGCTCTGTAAAATTTGATATTGCGAGTTTACCTACGTACACATCAATTGTTTTCATTTCGTTCATATATTCGAAATATTTGAGTTTTTGGTACACATTTATGTTTGGGATTCGGAATTATAAATACATTCGTGTACAATACGATGTTTTCATATGCGATTTGAATCGCAATATTCGTTCGTTATAAAATAAATATGAGACAATTACACACACTGCTGTTCCTAAAGTAAATAACTTGAGTTATGGGTGACAGATAACTGGTAAATATATACACATATATTACGACACCTCGGTAAGAAAGAGGGTGGTCATCTTATAAATAGTTTTTAATTTTTTTTAAAAGGTTACTGGCGATTTTGGGTTACAAATTACTAGTAAACTTGTTAACCCTGCCAGCTTGTGTTAGGAGTGAGTCCACGTCGGAAGTATAATGGCCGGGATTCGAACCAACGGCCTCTCGATCATTAGTCCGTTACTCTAACAATTCCGCTACCGCTGCTTCAAATTTACTTTTTTCTTCTTTGTCAACTGATTGACCTCCACTGTTGGGCATAGGTCTCTTCACAGGATCTCCACACAATCTTACATCACAACCTTAACACACTGCAAACTTGTGTGATTGTAGAATTACATATCTTCTTAGTCTAGCCTTGGATTTCCGTCAATGGAAGGAGAAGTAGGCACAAAATTGGATTATGTAAACGAAAATAAATTTTTGACTTACAAAAATATTCCATCAATTCAATTTTACCACCGAATATTGAAGGTTTCCTATTTGAAAAAAGCTAAGAAGAAAATAATATTGTAAGCCCTTATAGAATTATGGGCGATAACAAGCCTGTGAAAAGCGGATGAATTATTCATTCGCAACGATCAATACTTACATATTTTGAGGTAGCGATGGAAGCTTCAACTTTATTATATCTAGATATGGCTTAAAACAACGTAAAAGTCTTTGCAACACTCCCTTATCAAATAGAAATGAGTAGAAAATTGGTGGAGCAAAAACCAACGAGCATTGAAATATTTTACATTTCATAACTCAACGTATATCGTGGAGTGGTTTTGGCTTAGAAGTATTAATCCACGATATATTGTTTATTCTTTCTTCTGTTGAAATGATTTATTACTATAATATACTTGCTGTTCCTATGTACCTTGTGTCTTTAATAAACATAATTGCACATGAATCCAAAACAATGAATATGACTCTAAATAATGATTAATTATTCACTTAACACTTATTAAATATTACAGCCTCAATAGATAAAGCCCTTAATGTTATTTGATCAATGTTTGATATTTAATATATAAGTATTAGTTTTAATATATTATGAACGCAGAAAGAAAAAAATTGGGCTAATAAGCGATTGCCGCATTATATTTTGTAATCAATTCGATTCTTTGAGATACATATGTTTTGATTTTTTTCCACATTAACCACGCTTCCTGCCAATATGAAATTTAAAGACAGTCGCGCGGACCATTACTTTTAATTTATTGCTTCTTAAACTACCAACGAACTTAATCAAAAAATTGTGTTTAAGTCTCTTCCAAACCTTGAAAAACTAATCAAAACTTTTTCCACTGTCATCATGTAATGAAACGACGATTCTTGTTTGTGACTTTATTTTTCATCTACCAACATTTAGCGTCCGCTGTTGCTATCAGGATCTTTATAACTATAAAACTGCACTACATAAGTAGTGTTTTTTTTATATAGCATACAGTATAAGAAAATAATCTTTGGGGTCTCCAGATAAACCTGGACTGACAACCTCTAAGAGGTTGCAAAAACCGTAAGATCCAACTATTACAAGAAGATCCTTTGGAGAGACCTATATATTATTTCAATCAGCCGCATCGTCCCTTATCCTTATCCCACTATAAGTGGGGCCGGCACATGTTAAAAACATTTAGTAATATGGTTTGGCCAAGTATTTTACAACTGACCGCTCGCCTAATGTTTACTTACCTCCCTTATACGACACCTCGCCCTCGCTAAGAAATGTGGGTGATCTATTCTATTCAGCCGAATACCACATGGCGGGTCAACTTACCTTAGTCGCCTTTTACGACAACTTGATGAGAAATGAGGGTGGTTTATTCTACTCAGCCAGATACCACACAGTGTAATCAGTGTACGTCTATCGTAACTATAAATTAATTTTATAAATACAGGGAATCCTAGTTCAGGCGCCAGTTTCCTTCCATAGCAAGTTTAACGTAATAGCTAAATAAAGAACCATCAACAAAGAATCTGTGTATCTGTTTAATCTCTGCTGAAGCATTATTTGTTCTTGTGTGTAATTGATACTTGATTTAATAAATAAATAATAATAATAATAACTTTACAACTCTGTTTTTGTACGACACAATACAAATTCGTACTACAACTGCTACATTTTTGTTAAATTTGTGTTTCTCTTTAATTTTTGTATGCTTTACTATTATTAAAAGCTTTTATTCAACTTGCAATGTGTGTGTGTAGGTGGATTCTTGCAAGTTAAGTTTGATCCACTTTCCGGGGTCCGATTGAGCTGAAATTTTATATATTGGTCCAATCCCGATGACACTGCATGTTTATGATAAGCAAGACTTGATGCTTCGGCCAGGATTGACTCCAGAGAAGGGAACTCCTCAAGGTTTAACAGTAGGGACATGAAATTTTGTTACAGGCTTTAAAAGTATTTTTAACTTGATTTGTTTTAATAACTTGAATTTTCTTCTGTTACTTATTTTTATCATCATTTACTAATGGTGGTTTTGTTGTGATTACCAATAGAAGAGACAATTATGGACAATTTAAGTCTTTTATCGCAAATTTCATTTAATAAAAGCAAAACAGATTACAAGAGGTTCTGATTGGATTAACTTAATCAACGCAGCTGGAGTAAAACAAAGATTAATGTTCCCTAACTTAGCTCATGATTCCGATGTAACATTCAGGATAAAATATATTTTGCATTCATTTAGAAGTGCGAGGTTTTATCTTAAAAGCTCTCAATTAATAACTCTATTACAAACTGTATAATGGTTTCTGTAGTATTATTTTCTTTAATTCATCATTCTGTTGCCTTTATCCCACCCTAAGTGGGATCGGCACAACATATTATAAACATGTTGTAATATCATTTGGCTACATATTTTACTGACGTTAATTTACCTTAGTCGCCTTCTACAACACCTTGGTAAGAAATAAAGGTGGTCTATTCTACTAAGCCGCATATCACATGTTGGGTGAACTTACTTTAGTCACCTTCTACGACACCTTGGTAAGAAATAGGTATGGTCTATTCTAGCGGCAATAACGAAGAGCAAAGCGTTAAGATAATTTAAAAAATATTAAAATGTTATTATATATTTGGAATAATTAAAAGAAAATAATACATGCCGTGTGGTATCCGGCTGAATAGAACAGTACTAACCTCATTTCTTACCGAGTTGTCGTAAAATACGACTCAGGTAAGTTGACGTCAGGCAGACGGCTGGTCGTAAAATACGTAGCCAAATCATGTGACAACATGTTTGTAACATGTCGTGCCGACTCCACTTAGAGTGGGATAAGGGCAGAAGGATGATGAGGATGATGTTTAATTATATTTTTCGTTTTAAATACATTAAACATCCTTTGCTAGATTTCCAGAAAGTATTTATTTCAGTTTTATTAATGAAGTGGCAAGAAAAGTTAAATAAATTTATTTAATTCAACACCAAATTTGACCTTGCCTAGCATAATTTATCTAAGAAACTAATATAGATTTACCCTTTCTTAACTTTATTGCAACACCATTAAAACTAATTGGTATAGCACGAGGAAATAATAAAACATAACATTTGCTTTATAAGCTTTTATTTCACCACATTTTACAACCATAAACGTTAAATTACTTTGAATAGCCTGAAGGTAGAACAAAAAACAAAACATTTATCTCACCAACAATCGCCTTAAATTTAACAAAACTTGTTCACAATTAAGAGCACATTTTAATTTAGCTAACTTTAATTTCGCTTTATAATTACAAAAGTAAATAAATTGTTAACGAATTATAAGTTAATATTATTTTGACTGGCCTGTTGGCGCAGTTGGTAGTGACCCTGCCTTCAGTTCCGCGGATCGTGGGTCGATTCCCACCGAGGACCAACATATACTAACAAAAAATTGTTGGTTCTTCGAGCCTGGGTGTATATATGTATTTAAGTATGTATTTAAAATTTAGTAAGTATATATTTACTAGTTGTCTATCACCCATAACACAGGTATTAAGTTACTTTGGGAACGGACGACCGTGTGTGTAAGTGTCCCATGTATTTATTATTTATAATTGACGGAATTATTAATTGTCATTTTTAACTCAGTTATTATTATAGTAATAATGGTTATATTCAGATACTCGCTTATTAATAATAAATAATAAATATCCGCCTTGTCGTATTCGGTTGAGTAGAATAGACCACCCTCATTTCCTACCAAGGTGTTGTCTACGACACCTCTTTTAGAAAGTCGTATTTTAGTAAGACTAGACGTACGACATAAATACTACAAGTCGTATTTTTATACGACTAAGGTAAAATGACGTCAGGCAGGCGGTCGGTCGCAAAATACGTAGCCAAATCATATGATAACATGTTTAGGTGCCTGTTACATGTTGGTTGGTAGGTTACATGTTGTGCCGGCCCCACTTAAAGTGGGACAAGGGCAGGCGGATGATGATAAATCATAAATATGCAATCTATATATTACTTTATTTCCGTAGCCCTTACAAGCAAATGCATTTCAAATTTTTGAAATCTACGCTAAGTCATATTGAAAAAAAATCCACCTTAAGGGTTAGTTTAAATAGAATTCTGGGCTTATTGGCTAATATAAAAAAATTCTTACACTGCATATTTTCACGAAAGTTCAATCTATGCACTTATATGTTCCGTGATTAAAAAAGCAAAGGTATTTTGGCTCGCTAAATGTTATTTATCAGTACAAAGTTACTTCTATACATCGCCATTTTTAATCTAAACTTTATCAAATTATAATAGTCACAATCCTGATTTATATGTGCAAAAATAGTATAAATAATAAATACAAATATATGGTACACTGACAAACACGATCGTCCATTACCAAATTAAGTAAATTAATACTTGTGTTATGGGTAACAGACAACAGGTCAATGCATGCATTGTTTATAGAAAATATTGACTACCCATTGCGCAAACAGGCCTGTCAAATATTCTTTATTGGCGTAAATTTATATAATAAATCACAAATTTTCTTATCAAAGTATTCGTTTGAATAGAAATTGGAAATCAGTGATAAAAAGAAAATCATATCTGGCAGTAGAGGTCTACCAACGATTATGCAATACGTCCATTAAAGATGAAAACTTGAAACCATCGACATAACATATTGATTTCATAAAGCTGTGCTTCAAAACTTCAATACCAAACCCGATATATTCACATAACTGACATGTACGAACGGAGTTACATCCGAGTGAACATTTTGTAAAGTGAAATCAAAAATCGTGAAACATTTTTAGTACACATGTGACGCATTCGAAAACTAGAGCTTCGAATAATTTTACATAATATTTTGATGATAAAATTGGCAAATCTAGAAAATAAAAATTAAATTTATTACACAACATATACAGCTCTTAAAAATTAAGTAATAAATTATCCGGCTTGAAGGACCATAACGTATAAATAATTTGTTGCGAAATCATTCACAGTAACTTTGTTAGACTAAAACTATTTTTTTCGTGGCTTATGATGATCATAGGCGATACTAAAACAAAAAAAAACAAGGCGATTGTTGGTTCACAGATTATATTTATCTAATACTTACACCAAATTTATACTACGCAATAAATAATCACATTTACATACTATTTTAAAATATTTTTCGCTTTTTATACACGTTTGACTTATCACATCATTTTAGCCTAACAAATTAATTCTCTACAAGTCAGTGTAAAGAGCTGCAGGAAGACATATGACACCAATGGGAGGGTTGATATTCTATGGTCAATCGCCGCGTTAATTAGGTACGGTCATTGATTTGGGTAATTTTCATATCTGGACAGTCGCTGAATACAACATTAAATCAAAATATCTTTTTTATGAAACGTATATTGAAACATATATTATTATCTTAAACAATATTCCGTTAGATTATTAATTAAACACTAGTTTGGTCTAGATGTGAGGCGACTCAAGCTATGTAACATGATATCTGTTACAGCGTGGCTTGGAGTTGTATTTCCATCCAAAATTCAAAGTGTAAGACGTGACTACTTCATACAGAGCATCTAAGAAGGATCGTTGATATTGTAGAAGCTGAAGGTAACCGCAAATTAGTATACTTTCGTGTGCTTTTAATAAGAGACCGAAAAAGAGATGAATTACGCAATATCGTTAAGGAAGGATCTATTGATGATTCTCTACCGTTCTCACTTGTTATATATGGGAAAACGGTAGAGTCTGCGAGGAACAGTCTCGCATATGCATATTGGAAGCATAGAACGTCAGATTAAAGGTGATAGACGCCTATCTTAGCTACTTCCTTTGCAGTAAAGAAATGAGTGCAATACAAATTGCTTTCGTCATATTTCATTCAGCTTGTACAAACTAATTGGTTACGCTATAGTTGCGATAATATATAGTACTTCATTGTTTTGAAGAATTAACAAAAGAGAATAATTGCGACTATTTTAACGTCCTTACAATATCAACCCTATATTGGCAATATTACCTATATTAAGTATATTTGCTTTAACAGCATAACACTATATATCGAAAATATTTCTTGAATACACTTAATATTAATTTCAAAATATTATGTTCTCAAATAAATCTAAAGCGAAACTGAAATACGAGAGAGTTCTTACAAAGCTTACGGGGGTGTTTATAAAGCTTATTTAATAGAGTGAAGAAATAACTTTTAGTTTTACCGGCACTTTTAAGCTCAAAGGTTGTGGTTTGATATTGTGCTTTGGTGGTTTTTTTATTTACTTAATTGAAATTTACAATATAATTGAATTATAAAAGTATAATTGTAGTGTAACTTTATAAACACTAAGGACATTAATTATATAAAAAATATTAATTTATACAAATAGAAGTTACTTTGCGGAATTCCATAGTAAGAAAGAATTATTTTGCTATAATTCATGTTTGTTTAGAAAATCTATATCTATCTATTTATGCTAAGTGTAGGAAGCAAAACCATTGTCATATCTTGTACGAGTACATGCAGGTATAGTTGCCACACGTATTACTAGATACTACCACCTACAGTAAACTACACAAGCACTGCACACATTCACTACGACAATCTCGCGGATTTGCGATTTTGTCTTGCAGCCTATCTCCTGACGATGCTTCAGTTATGGAGCGAAACGATCGTTGAGGTTGTCGTATTGAATGTGTGTAGTGCTTGTGTAGTGTGGTGTTTTGTGTAACATGCGGTAATTAATCCTGCATAAGCTATGAGAATAGTTTTGCTTCCTACACTTAGCATTACATAGATTTTTTTAACAAACGCGGATAATAGCAAAAAAATTCTTATGAAGAAATCATAAGTTATGAAAAAATATTTATTTAACTATTAAAATTGAATCTCGAATGATTTAAACTTCGCAATGTTTCTATCTACTAACAAAATAATTTCACATATATAAGACAGTCACATATATTAAATTTTATATTGGAAGAAATAATATTAACATTTTAATATTCCTTTTATATATTTTGTTGCACTCTATTATTGAACTTTTAACATTTCGTACCAAAGCCTTAAATGTTAGAATTTTTAAATTGAAACTCCTATCGCTCCAGAAAGCTCGGGATTCAGACACTTTTCAATATAAAGGCAATATTGAATGCGACCAAGCTATTTATACATCAATACAATTGTAACAAGTTTCCAAATATGTAGTAGAAGGTTACACAGTTATTTAAATCTAGAGGCTAAATAATTAGACGACATTTAAAGCTTTTAGTAACATGATTATTTTTATTAGATATTCCGTGAATTTATAAATATTACTATGTCATTTTATTATCTGTATGATATAAAAACTTATTTATTCAATTAATAATTGTAAGATAAAATATAAATAAAATAATAATTATTTTTCTTTAATTTATGAATATTAATTTCATATTTACTATTTAAATAAATAATTTATTCTATTATTTGTGTTTGTATTTTGCTATAGTTCAAGATATCATGATTAGATTAACCCTGTTGAAGAAGCTGTGTTAAGAATAATTGACACAGAGAAAGCTCAGAATTAATGACCAAATAAACGAATGATTGATTAAGAACACCACCGTACAAACAATAATAAACTCTGTTCACTTTATAATAACACTTAAATACGAACACAATGCAATATTACAATTAATATATTGCGATTTGAATTTCGCAATCTCTAATCTACACATGCATTTGACACAGATTACGCGGACATTTAAAAGAGTGGTATTTTCTTGCGAAAGGATAACAAAATGGTCTACTTACCTATAGCAAGTGATTATAAAAAAAGTTAACCTTCCACTCTCGTTTGTGCACTCAAAATTCTAAATCTGAAAATTAATATTAACATGATAGACTTAAAACTATTTTCATAAATAAAATTTGGAAATAATCTCTTTTACTTTTGTATGATTGCAAAAGAATCATTTTTTAAATTATTAAAATTATAAAGTGATGAATTAACATCAAGTGAAGTACCTAATAAATAATCATTGGCACTTTTTCGTGAATAACATTTCAATTGAGTCACATTTCGTTTCTTCTAGTAAGCGCCTAAAGAACATTATGAGAATAAAATAAGAAAGTGACAAAAATTTCACCACTTTTCGATTTCTCCTATTAAATATTTTATTACTTTATTTAAAAGCTTTTATTTAACTTAATTGTGTTAATTTTATTTAACTTAATTTTATTAAACTTAATTATTTAAATTAAGGTGGAATCTTGCAAGTTAAATTTAACTAACTTCCCGGTATCTGATTTAGTTAAAATTTTACATACTGATCCAGTCCGGATGTTTGTGATAATCATAACCTGATGCTGCTGCGGATTGGCTCCAAATGAGGGTACTCCTCAACGGTTAACAGTAAGGACATGCAAAAAAAAGCTTGGTAAAAGCTTTTATTATTTTTCACTTTCGCCGTGTGGTATCCAGCTGAGTAGAAAGACCACCCTTATATCTTACAGATGTGTCGTAAAAGGCGACTAAGGTAAGTTGAGGTCAGGTAGGTGGCCAGTCATAAAATAACTAATCAATTAACGACATGTTAAGAGCATGTTGTGCCCACCTCACTTAGAGTGGGATAAGGGCAGGAGAATTATTATTTTATTATGTTTAACTTATACAAACTGACTATAAGTTGTCACCTTTTTGTTTATTTTTTTTGGTGCACAATGAAGAGTATTAGCTCTATCTATTTTTCATTATCGAAATTGCGTATACAACGAGAGTGAAAGTTTAAATGTGAAATCCAATTCAGAGGCAATTCAAAAATACTAACAACAAATTACCACTAGATTACATCAAATGTCGCAGGTATCTATAAATTTTCCAAGTAATTAATATAGAGGAAGTAGAAGCTCGTGAAGAAGGAGACCAAAACCGATAATAAGAACCGGCTGATAATTCTGAAGACAGGGCGCTGTTGCATTCGATGAAGAGGATTCTGTTCGTGGTTTTTTCAGACTCAACTCGTTCACTGCCACTGCGAATTGGAAATTCCAGATGAAAGATTTTGTTGATAATAAATATATGTCTCACGTTTAGTATAAAAGTGACTGAATTCAAAAAATGTTTGTTGCAAATTTCAAAAAAGGCTAGCGTAGCGGATACAAAGTCGTTACTATTAAAGAAACCCATAAATTGTGAGAGCAAGAAAATACTAGCTTTTTTAATAATTCGTAGTATTATAGAATAGGGCATTGAAATAAGAAATAATTGTATAAGAATTACAATGTATTTAACTCAATTAAGCCCATGAATTCGGTCAGTTTAATACTAAGCGTGCGATATATTAATTATATTATTATATTTTATCTATACAGCTAGTATAGATTCAATAAAAACGTCATTATTGTATAGGATGGATAAAGGTTTTATGAGTGTTATCGCCAATGACTTTTGCTTTGTATGTTATAGCAACACAGTCATTAAACAAAAGTATCGCGCCCTTTTGACTGAAATGGTGGCAAAACTGTGTTGTGTTGTTTGCGGAGGAGTCTTCCTATTGCTAAAACGTTTCATTGGCATTCATTCTTTGTACGCCGAAAAAGTTAAATAAATTTTTAGAATCAGAAAAAGTCAAACGACATTTGTTGCTGTTTTAATTGATTAGTACCGGAACTGTGAATCATAAATGTTGTTTGGGGTGGGTAGTGAATAAAAGTCAATTCGGTTCTGGTTGTGGAACCGATGCAATCATTGGATGCTTCGTCGTCTAGTTTTTGAGTAATGTTGATGTTTAACCTCTTAAATTGGAAATGAGATTTATTCAATAGAAACACTTTTACTAATTAAGAATTTGATTTCTAATTTTTTGATATTTATTGGGAATTTAATACATAATTTATAATTATTACAAAAATATATTAACAGCAACTATTCTGCTATCTATTTTGTAACTATTCTTCAAACTAAAGTTACTACAAAATTGTTTGCGGATTCTCATATTCATAATTTTAATGAATGAGAGGAAACTTTGAAACTAAAATTAAAGTTGGTATAATAGAATATTTAATCGGTGGAAGTTGGCGCATCGCTTGTTCAGTGCTTAACTTAAAACAACGATAAATCCTCGTATTTTCCCTTCCTCTTCTGTTTTTAATACATAATGAATTACAGTGTCTCTAATGAGTTATTAAAATTGTTATATTATTACAGATATTGATAATTATTAATTAATTTAATAAATCATTAAATTTAACATCCAAATTAAAAGCCACTTTTATTCGATTTAAATATTGTAGGTTTTTTATTTCTTTATTGTATATACATATTGTTAGAATAGAGAAAATAAAGTAGCACATCTATTAAGATGGATTTATCTCTAAAAAGGATCCACTCCCACTCTTCCAGTCTAACTTTGAGTAATAGAAAAGAAAGAACAAGAAGTGAAATACGTGTAATATAGAAAGAAAGAAAAAGAAAAATAACGAAAAACTATATATCTAGATTAATATTTTCGAGATAACACAAAAAAAAAATAATAAAAATGCAATACAATAATTTATAAATTAATTGTTGTTAATTAAGTAGATGAATAAAGATGCTGATAATATATAATTACTTTTGACAGTTAACATTTGTAGTCGTTTTACCATATTATTCTAGTACAATAATAAGATAGTTAAAACAAAATGGCTGTCACATAATTCTAATAAAGCAACAAGCATAGATACCAGTTACTGTCTGCTTTTTGATGTCCGCATATTTCTCTCCAGGGCCAACCTCATCGGGGATAGTGGCTGTACAAGTCAGTTGCAAACGTCCGTGGGCTGGCGTGCGTAATTCTGCTATAGACACCCATAGTGATATTGGAGGTGGTGCTAGTTCTTTTGGTTTCTCTCGAATCTAATGGTGAAATAGAATGGATTCAAACAATGAAATAGGTTCGGTTATTTTTTGAAGCCTTATAGCCTCGCGCAGTACTTTAACCAACGTGCCAAGAGTTTTCCCTTTGTTACACATAAATTCGAAACAAAAACTACATGCATATATAAAAATTAAAAGCAAATGCAAAAATCTATAACAATAATGTGTGGAAAAAACTATAACTTAAAATTTATTCACTTAGTTTTTTGTGTTTATAACATATCCCCACCTTTGAATTTAATAATGTATAATTTTATATTTATTTTCCCTTCTGAGCTTGGAATATTGTACTGTATTGTATTTCTTAGATTGAAATATGGTTTACAATAACATAGTTTAGAACTGAATATGGATATATTTTACGATTACAACAGTTTAAAAAAAAACTGTTACGTAAAAAGTAAACTGTAAAAAAAAGAATCAAATCATGTGACAACATGTTTGTAACATGTTGTGGCGACCCCACTTAGAGTGGGATAAGGAGGAAGAAGAAGATACGAAATCAGATAAATGCAAATCTAAAAAGTGTAAGACTAACATGAACTAGAAAATGCAGTGTTACTTAAGATAGACGATCCTCAATATAGCAAAAAAGACTAGATTTAAAATGACCCAAAACGCTACTCGAATACGATGCGAAATTTTTAATAGACACCTATATTTAACATTGAACGTCCATCAACTAGGACGATACTATAAGGCGAAAACAGCGTATCAAACCTTAGCCACATCTTCACTCTGTCCATCCTTCAAAGTGCATTTGCTTTGCTTAGTAAGGTTTCCAGGCGACGGGGTAGTAGTTTCGCTCACCAATGCCCAATATTTCGCCGTGTAGTTGAATTCAGGCGCTATGTACCGATGTTGATGCTTCCTATGTCTGTAGCCGCTACCTCCTTTAGTCCTTGTCGAGCTTGATACGCGATACGAGAAATGTCTTATAGATTCTTCGGGCACCTAAAACAATAGCATACTAAGTAATAAATTTGTATAAACACTTATCTATGAAAATTGTTTTGTGTCCAACACGTCATTATTTAATACTTAGCTAGTAGCTGTGCCCGCAGCTTTTCCTACATGGAAATCAGTGAATCATAATGTTTGTCCCTTGCCCCCGAACCCGACCTCGCGGGACAAGTACGTTGCTTCCCAACTTCCTCTATCTTCCAGTGCTATCAAAATCAATTTAGCTGTTCCGGAAAATTTACTATTAACTTAACCTTGCTCAATAATTGTACTATCTTTTAGTAAAAACCGAACAAAAATAGTTCAGTAGATTTTAATAAAATCGATTACATAATATAGATAGACAGCTTTTGGGCAATTTGTTTTATATAAATACTTGCAAAACAATATATATTTTAAAACATAGATACGGAGATATTGCATCGATAGATTCATCTAAATTGTTTAAATCGATTTCGACACAACTATAAATTAATTTTATTAATTTAATAAATTCATAATTATTTAAATTTATAATTGTGTAGAAATCTCAAACCATTCACATTCACTATTACAAATTCACCAATCGTCTCGCCACGGAATTTGTTTTAATATATATTATGGATTTCCTTTAAGTAACGCGTAACTCTATAATTTGTTCTATTTTAGTTAAACACATCATTGGAGAGGATTTTTTTTTATTAGGTCTGGCAACAGAGTACCTATACATTTTTTTAATCATCTTAATTATTAATATACATTTTAAAAGTCTAATGCTACCCTATTTATAAGTGGACACAGCATGCTTAAAAATACAGTACATTATGATCGTTATAAAATTGTCAACATATTAGAAAAACAAAAGTCAAAAAATATATAAGAATATGTCATTACAATAGTCAGAAATTCCATACTTAAAAACACCTTTACTCACCTTTTCGTTGTCTATATACCACGTGAGACGTGGAGCGGGCGCAGCCGGTGCACTGGTGCAATTGGCCCTGATAAATCCGCCCACCACAACGTCCGGCTTGCCAAATGTTATTATCGGTGGATGCTTTTGAGAATCTATCAGAACGAGAGCTTTTATAAACAAACATGTTTTTTGTTTAAAATCTAGTACTTGGATGACCGAACTTTGCACGGTATTATTTTAGATATTGTATAAAAAAATATGAAACTTGAAATAAAGGAAAGAATGATTGGGCAGTTGGGAATCGATAGACCGCAGGTTCGCCAATTGAGCTACCATGACTTCACAAATGACAGCGAAATTAACAACTTCATTTCTAATAATTTTGTAAAAAAATTTAAATGCTTCAAAATAGGGACATAAATTCATTTTTGAAAAATTTAATCTAGCTAGATCGGTTTATCTCCCCCGAAATTACCTACCTATTAAGTTTCATGCAAATCGTTGAAGCCGTTAGGATAAACACATTTCAATATTAAAGATATATCCATCTTTCTCTTAATCTTTAATATATAAATTAGTTAATCTTGTATGAAATGGCTCCGACGATTTTCCTGAAATTCAGCATGTACGGGTTCTGGGGGAGAAAAATCAATCTGAAAAGATTGTTTTATCCCTGTTTTTGGGCATTAAAAAATACTAAAATTTATATTGATTTGAATTTTTGCCGTAGCTTAATCGGGGAACGGGCAGCCTCGAGAAATGTAAATACCTAGGATCGATCCCTACTAAATAATTATTTTTTCTTTTTTTTAGGTTTTTTTTGTAAAAAATTACCGAGCATGGCTCGGTCACCCAGATCTTCTTCTTCTTCTTCAACCGATGGACGTCCACTGCTGGACATAGGTCTCTTCATGGGATCTCCAGAACACACGATTTTGTGCCGCTTGTATCCAGCGGCTCCCCGCGACCTTTTTGAGGCCGTTTGTCCATCTAGTAGGGGGTCTTCCGACACTGCGCTTTCCGGTGCGGGGTCGCCAGTCCAACACTTTGAGACCCCAACGTCCATCGGTTCTCCGCACTATGTCACCCAGATATTGCCTATTAACTACCAATTTAACGCTAGTAGGTTCACGGGATGCAGCTTATATTTGATAAATAACATAAATCAAATAAATCATTCAAAGTCAATATGTTTTCAGGTTCAAAGGTTTGTTAAATTTCACTTACACACGACGGTCAATTGATGTGGGGGCGAAGCTGCAGTGAAAATGGGCGTCTCTAGGGAAACCTCACACCAGTAGAGTCCGGAGGCAGTCGGGTCCAAATTATCTATCGTTATGGAGTTCTCCGTCACGAGAGACATCTGTAAAAGATGTTACTATTATTTGTCGTAATCAAACACTATATTGTAAGGAGAACAATACTATCTTAGAATTCATCATATTCTCGCCCTTATCCCGCTCTTAGTGGGGTCGGCACAACATGTTATAAACATGTTGTCATATGATTTGGCTTCGTATTTTACAACCGACCGCCTGCCTGGCATTAACTTACCTTAGTCGTATTTTATGACGCCTCGGTAAGAAAGAAGGTGGTCTATTCTACTCAACCGGATACCACACGGTAGGCCAACTTAACTTAGTTGCCTTTTACGACATCTCGGTAAGGAATGCGGATGGTCTATTCTTCTCAGACGGATACCACATGGCGGGTCAACTTACCTTAGTCGCCTCTTACGACACTTCGGTAAGAAACGAGGGTGGATTATTCTACTCAGCCGGATACCACACGGCTAAAATACTATTTAAATAAAATACTATCTTAGAATAGCAAGTATATAATAATGTTTTAGTAGGTTAAATACACAGTCGCCTGAAATTCAAAATTATTATTCTGATCAATAAAATTTTGTCTATATAAATGAGCCGCCGTGTGGTATCCGGTTAAGTCGAAAAGACCACCCTCATTTCTTACCAAGGTGTCGTAAAAAACGACGAAGGTAAGTTGACCTGCTGTGTGGTACCCAGCTGAGTAGTATAGACCACCGTCATTCATCACTAAGTACAATCATAGTCACTAAGTACTAACTAATCTGTAACATTTCATAATCAAGTTCAATCCTATAAGATATACCCTTAAGACGTTCTCTATTAATATCAGCGGACAGACAGACTTTCGCAATTATAGTAGTAGAATGAACTATAACAAGAATATTTGTCATTAACATCCTACCAATCCTAACCTAGTCATCACTTTTAAGTGAATGTAAGTTGGATCAGTTTTGCATAAAACGGTCCATTATCATAAGCATAAAACGCCGCGAATACGTTCAGTTGAAGCTTTGTATAACTGCAAACTTACGTTAAGTTTCCCCCCAGGAAATGTATAGTTCGTGTAAGGCGGAACGCGTTCTCTGACATATTGCAGCAACTTTGAACCGGCCCTCAGGAATTCCACTTTGTATAACAGTTGCGGCGGTACTTGGTGAAGACAACGGAGAGTGGCAGACCCGCCGCGCGCCACCCAGCTTGGCGCGGTTATACGGACGTCTACATCTGTTGCTTGTCCGATACCTGAAACCGTTTGAATTGTTACTGAACGAATATAAAACACTAGCAATCGTCAACGGCTCCGCCCGCGTGGAAAGATTTAAACCGTAATATAGTAATTTGATAACCATAAAAATGGTTAAAGTGGGTTAACGTTAAAAGCTAGACATATGCTGTCGCGGACTTTTATTTAGAACTTTTAGAGGGGAACAATTTTGTAATACATTATTTTTGAATAAACGCCGTGTGGTATCCGGCTGAATAGAATAGTACCACCCTATTTTCTTACCGAGGTGTCGTAATAGGCGACTAAGGTAAGTCGAACCGCCGTGTGGTATCCGGCTGAGTAGAATAGACCACTCTCATTTCATACCGAGGTGTCGTAAAAGGCGACTAAGGTAAGTTGACTCACTGTGTGGTATCCGGTTAAGTAAAATAGACCACCCTCTTTCTTATCGAGGCGTCGTAAAATACGATTAAGATAAGTTGACGTCAGGCAGGCGGCCGGTCATAAAATACGTAGCCAAATCATGTGACAACATGTTTATACATGTAGTGCCGACCCCACTTAGAGTGGGATAAGGGCAGGAAGATGATGATGATGGATTATTTTTGAATAACTTTCACCATTTACTTAGCGCACGCAAAGAAAGCTTTGAATTTTGCCGTTTTCGTACTATTTTTTTTGCGGCTCATCTCCTATTCATCTTAGCGTAATATTATATAGCCTATAGCCTTCCTCAATAAATGAAATATCTTACACTGAAAGAATTTTTCAATTCGGTCCAGTAGTTCCTGATCGGTCCAGTAGATGCTCTGACTTAAGCGTAGTATTTCATTTCTACATAAAATACATATCTTTGAAAAAATAAAAACAAGCGTTATGTGCCGCCTAAGCGAAACTGCAGGCACGAGCATTTACTTTTCCCGAACGGTAGAAAGAGAGAGGCATATTTCCTCTCCTACACCACACCAGTGGTCTACTCTCCTTCTGCCTTACGAATTTTTGATCGGTACACGTGAGCTGTCGCAAGTTCAACATTTTTTCCTCATCACAAAAGTGTTCAATACCACTAAAGATGTTAACACTTGAAAAATTATAACAATAGAATTTCGCCATCAATTTAATTTGCGTCTAACTTTATTCTTTTAATTTAATCTAAATTTTCTACAAAATACATTCACAAACTTTCTACATTCACAAATAATCCAGTAAGTAATGTCCTGTATATAATGTCAGCTATTTCCGGTAGAATCATTACTACAAACTGCGAAAATTTAACAGTATGTTTAAATACACTATATTCTGGGTTTGACTACAAAGCCAAAGGAACAGCCTTTAAAGTACTACATTTCCCAAAGCCGTAATCATTCAAAGCTATTAAAGTTTCGCATAGTTATTACTCTCCGTTATAAATAGTTGAAGTTTACTCATAAATAACAGTACTCCTGCCTCTGTACTGAAATATTAGATCATTTTAGAAAATACAACGATGGAGGAGCAGTCAATATTTCAAGGAAGACTATATAAAGTAATAAATATATTAATACTTTGCTAATTATGTAAAATTCCTTTTGCCATCGAAGGGAAGGACATGGGTTGTGTTTAGCTGTAGTATTTAGCTGAGTAAAATCACTCTCATTTCTTACAGAGGTGTCGTAAAAGGCGACTAAGGTAAGTTAACACGCCGTATGATATCCGGCTGAGTGGATAGACCACCCTCACAAATGGGGACTAAAGTAAGTTGAATTCAGGCAGGCCTGCCGCCTGCCGCCGTCGTAAAATAACTAGTCAAATTATTTAACATAATTTAAAATTTTTATTATATCTTAAAATTGTAACTGGTTAAGAAAAGTGTTCTTTTTGTCAAAAATCAATATTTTAATAATGACTTTTGCAATATTATTTAGTTTGGTTTATATCTGGGCTAATTAAAGTTTCAGCTTTCTTTGTAGTATATATATATATATATATATATATATATATATATATATATATAACCTTTAATACTACAATAAGTCGTATTAACAAATGTACTTTTAAAAGCTTTTTTGAGCAACTAAAGGTCCACAAAAGATTACGGAATCCTTAATAAATCCATAGT
The DNA here is from genome assembly GCA_029227775.1 of Morpho helenor. Taxonomy (NCBI): domain Eukaryota; kingdom Metazoa; phylum Arthropoda; class Insecta; order Lepidoptera; family Nymphalidae; genus Morpho; species Morpho helenor. Next base: position 4,752,690 of record JARGCU010000010.1, on the reverse strand, counting down.
AATATAGAAATAAAAAGTCAGTCTGTCTGTTACGCTTTCAAGGCTTATCCGCAGGATCAATATTGATGAATATTTGGTACAATTGCAATTTATATATTTAAATATGAAGTACGTGTCAGAAGCTTATTATGTTTTAAGTTTTAGAATACCTTCTATATAAATAAATTTTAGATAAACCTTTTCATACAATGCCAATTTTCCACTTCAGTAATTGTCCAAGACCGAATTTGTATAACAAAGACGTTATACGTTTTTTATGATGTAAAATACTCGTAGATGGGACAATGGGAAATTGTTATGGTAGTTAGAAAAAGGTTGTAAAGATATTTTATTTAGGAAAAAAGGAATATTTGGTCATCTATTTAGATTTCTTTAGTCTATTTATAACGATGTTGTAATTAAAAAAGAAAAATTAATATTTTATAGAAGTAGGTGTTATTTTGCGGAGATCCATAACACATAAAATTAATTTGCGTATATTTTTGCGTTTTATATTTAGTTTGTGATGGTGGCGGTGGTGGTTTGTGTATCTCAACAAGATACCACACGGTGGGTCAACTTAATTAGTCACCTTTTACGATACGTTAGTAAAAAAAGTGGGTGGTCTATTTTATTCAACCGGATAACACACGGCTAACAATATAATTTTAGTATAGCCCATTTAAAATTGAGGCTACAAATAAAAACGATATACCTATGAGAACGTTTTAAATGTAAATTTTTGCAAATTCATTCTATGCTTATACAAACATTGGGACTTCAAAGACCATTTTTTAAAAAGGCACTGTTACCGGATAAACACTGCAAACGCTTTCAGGCTAATAGCGGTTCGTTGCATAGGGGATGATGAGTTTGCTTTATCAACCTGCTTGGTCCGATACTACAAACATTTCAGACTGTATTATAAATTTATGAAGCACACAAAACTACGGCTTTAAGTACATGTACAAACAGTCGAAGAAACTGTCGTTTTACCCATACACCATACACGTACACCATATTAATAGATATTTTTCAATTCATAAAGACTTAATCGAACTAATAATAATAATCTTCCTGCCCTTATCCCACTCCTAAGCGGGTCGGCACAACATGTTATAAACATACTGCCACATGATTTGGCTGCGTTTTTACGACCGGCCGCCTGCCTGACGTCAACTTACCTCAGTCGTATTTTACGACACCTCGATAAGAAATTAGGTTGGTCTATTCTACTCAGCCGGATACCACACGGCGGGTCAACTTACCTTAGTCGCCTTTTACGAAACCTCGGTAAGAAATGAGGGTGGTAGTATTCTATTCAGCCGGATACCACACGGCATAAAGACTTAATTGAACTATAAATTTAAAATATTCTTCAATCAAATATTAGTATTAGTATCTTCAGTAAATAAGGAATGATTTAATTTTTTTTCACAAAGATTAAGATTTAATATGGTGATTCACTACGTAGATGAGATAATTTTATATCATGATCCATGTCATCCTTAATGCCTTTATCACGTACGGGTATTAATTATATGTGGTTTGAGTAGACCAAGTGACCCTCGATGATGCTATTGCGCTCGCCTGTTGTAAAACCCTTAACAGTTCATTATCAGTTCTTTAAAAATTCATATCAAGTGAAGGTAAGAGAAAAATTTAGCTCTAATCTCTCGATTATTAAAATTTTACTCATCATCATCAATATTTTCCTGCTCTTATCCTTCTCTTAGGCTGGCACATGTTCTAAACATGTTGTTAAATGATTTGGCTAGTTATTTTACGACCGGCCGCCTGCCTGACGTCAACTTAGTCGGCGAAATGAGGGTGGTATATTCTACTCAGCTGGATACCACACTACGGGTCAACTTACCTTTATTGCCTTTTAAGACACCTCTGTGAGAAATGAGGGTGATGTATTCTGCTTAGCCGGATACCACACGGTAGGTCAAGTTGACCTTACTTACCTTAGTTGCCTTTTAGGACACCTCTATGAGAAATTAGGGTGGTCTATTCTACTTAGACGGATACCACATTTTTTTTTTATATGATAAGGCTAGCGCCTGGCTACGATCTTGCCTGATGGAAAGGCAAAGATGTAGCCTAAGATGGACCGCGCTTGCCAGTGTAATGCCTATTCACTCTTTTTTTAAACTTTCCCAAATCGTAGGAGTCCGGGAAGATAAATGCGGGAAGGGAATTCCAAGCCTTTGCTGTACGCATGAGGAAAGATGAACCGAACCGCTTTGTGCGAGTTTTCGGGATATTTATGGTATACCGGTGGAGCCCCTCACGGCGTCATGGTGAGTGAACTAACCTTAGTCGCCATTTACGATACCTTAATAAGAAATGAGGGTGGCCTATCCTATTTAGCCAGATACCACACGGAAAGATACTCATTATTAATGTAAACTCGAATCACAAAAACTCCTTTGTAGAAGTCATATATTAAAAAAACTCTGTCATTGTGCTATTCATTACAGCACTTAGTGTTATTTCATAAAAATAAATTAAAACACTTTTTAATTGTGTTAACGGCTAAAATTAAATTTAAATCCATTGACATAATTTCATATTTACCAAAATAGTCCGTCATAAACGTCACGTCAACCACTTATGGTCGCTTTATATTTAAAACAAATGGAGCAGGTAAATAAATAAAACAGTTCTTTATGCTTGGGCTTTTATACAATACTTTAAAAATAACTTCGCCATATACATTACAGTTTTCAATAGCGAACGCAGTTGTTTTGCAGAGCACTATAAACAATTTCCAACTTGTGCTTGCAGTAAGTACTGTACAAATTGAAGCCTCTCGAATAGAAATGGATTTACTCCGGATCATTGGTTCACTTTTTTCCATTAATAAGCACATTGTAAATATTTCGAATATTGAATTTTATTTGTATTGTATGTAGTGTTTTTAAACTAATGCTCTATGAATATAGCACAGGCTCAAACACGCACTAACAAGAAACAATATGTCACTTCACGACCACTCTCACCAAGGGCTCTCGTGTTACTGTCGTGGTGCATCCTGAGACCGTGTATGTACCTTTGTACTAGTGTGAGTTAGTGTGACTATGTTCATGTATATATTACATATATGTGTCTTGTATATAAATGTACAATGTACGTTACACACGTCTCAACTTGCATACACTACAATGCACTTTGAAATATTTGAACTGTTTAATATTACTTTTTAGACGGTTATTTCATATATACCAAATCCAGACATTTGAACGGTAATATATTTCCTTTATTTGAAATCTATTGATATATTATTAAAGATGATTTTACAAGTTCAATTCATTGTTGAGCTTCGCACTCCAAAATATGATCTTAACATGCAATATTAATTAACAGAATAGATCATCTACAATGCCCTGTGATATACGGCTGAGTAGAATAGACCACGCTCTTTCATACCGAGGTGTCGTAAAATGCGACTAAGGTAGGTTGACCCGCCGTGTGGTATCCAGCTGATTAGAATATACCACCCTCATTACGCCGGTCGTAAAATACCCTGCCAAATCATGTGTTAACATGTTTATAACATATTGTGCCGACCCCACTTAGAGAAGGATAAAAAATGATGAACATGCAATATTAATTACAAGCTACTCGAACGAATCACACAAATAAAAAAAAGTTTAATTTCATTCATTTCTAAATAGAAAGGTGCCACATAAACAACATAAATCAACGTACAAAGTTTTGTTCTTACTTTAGTAAAACTGCATTATTAGCTAAAAAAAGTTTTCAAATACATTAAATATAGCGAAAAATACATTGTAACTTTAGAAAATGACAGGCATTTTCGTACAATGTTTCCGTCATACCTAACATACGACCTTGGGAACAGTAATCGCAAATGGGCAGTAAAACAAAAAGATGGGAGCTCTATTCATGATATCAACAAAAACTCCACTTCAAAAGACTACGACAAAGGGTATTAACGGGTATTATGCGGAACAGGAAAAGTATGTAAGTTAAATATTCTTTTATTATTATTTGGAAACCACAATGCAAATGTTTAATTTTGATTTGGCCATGATAAGAGGTGTGTGCACGTGATATCTCTCATTTATCTTTCAACTGATGGAAGTCCACTGCTGGACATAGGTCTCTTTTCCGGCTCCCAACAAGCTTTTTTGCAACAAGCTTTTTTCAGTGCACCTTGTAGGGGTCTACCTACGCTGTGTTTTCCAATGCGGTGTCGCCATTCTAAGACCTTGACGCTCATGAACGCCCAACGCCCATTAGTTCATAGCACTATGTGCCCTGCCCATCGCCACTTCAGCTTCGCAACGCTCTGAACTATTTCGTCGACTGTAGTTCTTCTAGAGATTTCCTCATTTCTGATTTTATCATGTAGAGATACTCCACATAGCTCGCTACATCACCCACTGAGTGACTCTAAGCTGATCCGTATGTCATCACTGGCAACACGCACTGTACCAAGATTTTGGTCGTCAGGTACTAAGGTACTTTAGATGAAAAGATCTCGCGTAGATTCCCAAACGTTGTCTACCAGAGTTGCATTTAGTGACTGAACTCTTTCTCAAAATTGGACCTACCTAACTAGACCATATGTCTTAGGTATTTGTCAATTTAGACTGCAGACTACGCGTACGCTATATACGCGATATATATAGTGCTAAATAAATTAACATAAAAAAAAAACATCAAAATGTTTTATTTCATTAACAAGCAAAGTACATTCTTACAAATTGTTATAAATGTGATCTCCTTTTGAGCATGAAAATGTGTTGTGTTAGGAGATCCCCCTAGATCCCGAAGACTAAGTTTTACATAGTACTATTAATGGATACATACTTTATATGTAATATTTGCTATTGTTTGTGTATGAATGTGTTTGTGTGTGTATGTGTGGATGTGTGTGTGTGTGTGTGTGTGTGTGTGTTATGTGATTTTTATGGTACATACAAGCATTCTTAAAGTGGTTTATATAATAGGAAGGTACGTGTAATAGGTAGGTAGGTTTATATAATAAATAAGTATAAAATTTTAATCTTCTGTAATAAAGCTTCGGGCGCTTCATAGTTTTTAGTTTTAAGCCATTACATATCGTATCCTCCTGCCCTTATCCCACTCTAAGTGGGGTCGGCACAACATGGTATAAACATGCTGTCACATGATTTGGCTGCGTTTTTACGACCGGCCGCCTGCCTGACATCAACTTACCCTAGTCTTATTTTACGACACCTCGGTAAGAAAAAGGGTGGTCTATTCTACTTAACCGGATACCACACGGTGAGTCAACTTAGCTTAATCGCCTTTTTACGAGACCTCAGTAAGAAATGAGGGTGGTCTAATTCTACTCAGCCGGATACCACACGGCGTTTTTAAGCCATTACATATATCAATACAAATTTTATTAAGTAAGCAAATACTAAAGAAACCCATTAAATACATCTTAAAGCAAAGATGCAAACAGCAAGTAATAACACGAGACAAGCGGACGCGACGTCCGGCTGGTGCTTCCGCTCTACGTCGTCTATTCCGGACAAAGGCTCGTTTATACGGGGCCCTGTCAGTCCCTTACATACGACTATTAATTAAATAGACGACAATGTATTCCGTATATTAAATAGTCCAACATGTCTTTGTCTATATTTGTAGTTATCTATGGCTTTTATCTTTCCATTAAAATTAATTCCATCAGAATGAATTTATATGCTGATATGCCTCTTAAGACACCTTGGTAAGAAATAAGGAAGGTATATTCTACTCAGCCAGATACCACACGGCGGGTCGACTTAGACTCGTCGCCTCTTACGTCACATCAGTAAGAAATGAGAGTGATCTATTGTACTCAGCTGGATACCACGCGGTTGGTCAACTTACCTTTGTCGCTTTTTACGACAACTCGGTAAGGAATGAGGTTTACGCTGATTTGAATAAAACTAGTGGTGATCGTGACTTAGCCCGCGGTGGAATGTGTCACATAGTTTTTTCAGAAAAAATTCTGACCCTCGAAATCAGATTAGATATTCCAGAGAATCTGGAGATAGATTGCGTTAAATTTTACTTTTTCTTTTTTCTACTTTAATTAAAAATAATTTTTAAAAAGTGAAGGTTAAAAAAGTGATATTTAAGTTTCCCCAGATGTTGTAAACATTTCTTTTAATGCAACAATATAATATATACGTAAGCATTAAACAAACTTTATTGTTTAAGTTTCTACAATATCTTGGTATTATATTTTAGACAGCAAAGAAGCCTTGTCTGAGGGCGAAATGCAGCTTTTAAAATGCACCTGATACCAGCCTTATTTAATTTAATGAGTATTTCAGTGTTTTGAGTATATTTATAAATGTAAACTTAAATCATTATAAATAGTAGTGGCTTTTTACTAACCCACAGCACAAGGTTTTCTCCTCTTTTAGGGCTTAAATCCGCATACTGCTCGACATATCCTAGAAAAACTCAATGTGTAGAATTCCTCACAATATTTTCCTTCGTCGTGAAGAACACGATGAAATCAACTAAAGATTTTTTAAGTATACTCTAGGAATTTGAACCCACTACCCCCCTAGTATCACCGTCACGCGTTGTTAACGTGCGAACTGTTCTGCTTTTCGCTTATTTTCGCCAATGTAATTTTCAAACAACTGTCTTTTAAACAAAGTCTTTTGGTATTAATTTACTCCTCCATCTCATTTTTAGATATGAGTTTTATATTATATGTTATACTATTTTATATATAATATATTTACATATTTAATACTAATATCCCCTATAATAATTTCACCCACGTACATACCGATCTCATGGTAGTGGAAAGTCTACTAAGTCGGACTATAGAGTCTGACTTAGTAGACTTTCCACGATAAGTATAGACTTATTTTGGTTAAATATATCATCAATAGTTTCCGCAGCGCATGCGATGACTGATTTTTATGGCTAATTTTTTACACTGTAATTACTATGAAAATCTTAAAGAAAACAAATATCTATTTGTGAACGTTCCATTAATTGCAACTTATGTCATTAAACTCTACTAAGTCGGACTGTAGACTTTCCACGACGCTGCGGAAACTATTGATGATATATTTAACCAAAATAAGTCTATACTTATTTTGGTTAAATATATCATCAATAGTTTCCGCAGCGCATGCGATGACTGATTTTTATGGCTAATTTTTTACACTGTAATTACTATGAAAATCTTAAAGAAAACAAATATCTATTTGTAAACGTTTCATTAATTGCAACTTATGTCATTATATCATTGAAAAAAAGACTTTCCGACAATGGTAAGTAAAAACAAACTCACCAATTTGTTTTTTACATTTTCATTAATAGCTACCCTCATTTTAAACAGATGCTGGGAGTTTTGGTTTGAACCAAATACGTTCTCAGAAGATTAAATGTTACATAATTTCTTGTTAGCGAAGTCCCATTTGGGAAGCTGCCGATAATCTCGGTGGCGAAATGGACAGAAATTGTTTGTACCCGCATTTTGTGTCGGAAGTTCTCTGACATAAAATAGGCAACGTTGTGTTTGCTATCAAATCTTTAATATTTAAATGAGTTAATCTTGTATATATAAATAATTTTTTTTTTCGGAATCTCAGAAACGCCTCCAACGACTTTCCTGGTTTTATTTAAAAAAATCGTTATGTCCCTGTTTTTTCACAATAAAAAAATACTAAAATTTATATTGAATATATAAAACACTATTTTTGCCGTTAATTGTCAAGTCAGCGGACCTTGTTCGAGGAACGGATGGTCGCGAGAAATGAAAATACTTAGGATCAAGCCCAGACTACTTAGTACTAACTACTTTATTTTAAAATAGGTGAGATCGAATACTGTAGTAGAATAATAGCATTGTTTATGATTTATTAAGATATTTGATCTGCAAACTTAGTAACAAAAAAAGGAATAAAATTGATAAGTTTTGTTGAAAACGATTAAAATAGTACATTCAAACTAGACTCTAACTCTAACTGTTAACGAAAAGTAATGTCACACGGTTGTAGAAATACTCTACGCTGCTTAAGGCAAAGTTTTCCGTGACAAATTTTATATATGCATTTTACCATTCCGTGCGCCAAAACTTGAACACCTTCAAGTTTTGAAATATCTTCGAGAATAAGTAAAATAGAACGTACAGATTTCATAAATAGGAAACTATAAACGTCTTTATAGCTTTATATTTTTCGAATAAATTGATAAAATAACTTCGGCCACGGTAGAAATAGGAAAATTTATAGTGTATTATAGATTACCATAGATATTGTGATTATAGATGTAGAAGAACATTTTATCATTTAGTGTAATGGATTCGATCCAATTGATAATACTGATGTTAAAAAGTAGTCTGCAGTATAAGAATATGTGTACTGTCAGAAAATAGACACTTTCAAGTTAGCTTTAAATTTTATCAACCAGTGTGAACAATCCCGAAAATTTAGACTTTGGTGAGTGGTATTTTCGATGAGTATTTTATTTTTGTATAGCAACCTAATAACTACTCAAATCAATAATATTAGGTTAGCCTAAATACTGAACACATCTGCGAATCTTTATAAAGCTTTTGACAGCGTTATCGGGAACATCAAATAGACCAAATTTAGTCGAGCTAACCCGAAATTAAAGATGTGAGTATTTATGACTATGTTTTAAGTCAAAAAAACCTCAGAAATATCTATTCGACCCTCTGGATGCAGGCGTAGCTAAGCTTAGGCTATCGTAGCTAAGCGTAGCTCAGCGTAACTCAGCGTAGCTACAGCGTAGTAACACAAGTGTAGCTACGTGTAGCCCATGTCTTATAGTCAGTAATTAACAGCATTTGTGTGGTTGTTTTTATATAATATGTTTGTAAAGATTAAATAAATAATACCATTGTCAAAGATTCTGATCAAAGCTCAAAGTTCAAAGAAACAACAATTTTTTACAAGCAGTGCAATTTCTGTAGAAGAAAAGTGACGGTAGTGGTTATATAGTTAATGACTAGGTATAAAAAACCATCTTAATTTTTAAATTAACTTTGCATCTCGGGTAAAAACGCGTAGTGAAGCTGATTATAAACAGAGTTTTCAATTTGAACTTAAATTAAAATGTAAATGAGTCGCTACCACTTAATTACGTCGGCACGTAGACAATTAATTTTGTATTAAATTAACAGTAATCACATTAGCTATTTAATACCGCGCTCCCGTTTGTAGTTTAGACAAATTTATTTGCGCACGCATTCGCTTTATTTGTGAAATAATTTTGGACATACCTTTATCACATGATGTTGTATTAGCAAACGTGGTACCAGGGTTATTATAATTGTTCATAACATGTATTATAATGTAGTAAGATACATAAACCTTCAGATAAAAAAATGGAGTCTTGCCAGACAAGCAAATCAAATAATTTAAGATACTTGTAAATGGTTGCATGCTTCGTAATGTGAGCCACAGTGAGTTTACAAAAGTAATAATAAAATTATTTTGCTATAATCCGCGATAGTCAATCAATCGCTTTATCGTGGATTATAGCAAAATAATTTTATTGTTACTTTTGTATAATGGAGCTAAGCAAAGTATTAGATATATAGAATTAGGCGTAATTCTATAAATTGGTCCCTGGGCTTGTGTCTGTCTGTTTGTTGGCGATAAATATTAGAGCTACTGAACAGATTTTCATGGCGCTTAAACTAATAGACCACGAATAAACCACACAATGCGGTTTCACCATAAGTAGTTCACGACGATGGTGATAGGAATTTATACATTTTTATATTCGTATTGAGAAAACTGGCTTGTATGAATAATAAGTCGAAAAAGTGCTTCACTTTTTAGATTCGTGCACTCCACCTTTTTTTATTTGAGCATACATTATTAATTTCTGTAATCCAATAATAGCTGCACTAATATTTTTTTATCAATTTTCATTTATAAAATGGACCCAAAAGAATATTTTTGTGACGTAATAGAGGTAATATATATAGGTAATAATAATAAAATGTTTATATAACACACTCAGTCCTAAAGGCTTAAATATAAAAAAATGGATTGATATGTTTTTGACATACATTTCTATTTGTACATGCTACTTGGTACATGTATACCTAACTGCAACTTAAAGTAATATTTGCTGTTATCTAAATTTTAATTTTTTTATTAATCTGCGGAAGCTTGTAATTATCTTGTAGCTAACTATATTTTAGACTTATATTTTATAAATAGCTGTTAGCTTTCTTAAATAAAAAAAAAATTAAATTAAATTAAATGTACCAAAAAATCATTTTGCAGTTTTTATAGATTTCTTTAAACTTAGTATAAACAAACTTACCTTGTTTTAACAAAACGAACAGGAGCAGCGTCGACCAGGGTACCCATATCTGAAGAGGCACCATCGCCCACAATTTCACCTCTAATTCACCATAACTTTTTGCAATCACACTTCAATGAACTTCATCACTAAAAGTTATCATATTTATCCATTAAACACTGTCAGCGTCAGAATTAAAATCGCATTTCAGTAAAAGAACCTAAAACACACACAACAAGTTTTATTTTTGACAGTAAAAATGTGAAAATGTTGTGAAAAGAGAATATAAAAGAAAGGGTTTAAAGTATTATATCCCAAAAGGTTCGAAGAGTATAAAAGAAGATTACGAAAAACAAAGATATAGAATAAATCGTTACTGAAGCAAAAATTGGCTCGTTTTTGAGTCGCGGGTTTGATGTCCGCCTAGGGCCAATATTATTAAAAATTGAAAGGTTCTGCAAATCTAGGTGTTTTGGTATATTTGTTTTTTAAGTAGTATTAAAAATTATATGTATAACATAAAAATGTATCACATAATATAAACATAAAAATATATGTATAACAGATGATTATAGATAACATATATTATGTTAAAAGTTACATGTATTACATTATATATAACATAACGATCTGTTATACATATAATGTCTGTCACAAATAACACTAGTATTAAGTTGTGTAATTTTATTATATATTCAATTAATTTATTGATTTTATATTATAGGTGATACCTCTATCGACAACAGTTAACAACATTTAGATTTTATTAATTTATTTATACTTTATTGTACACCACATTTTATAAATTAAACATTTGATAAAACTAAACAAAAATAAAAATTTTGTACTGCGCAAAAGGCGGCCTTATCGCTTATAAGCGATTTCTTCCAGACGACAATGATTTTATTGATAAATAAATAAGACTAAATTTAATTATAATCAATTTCATTTAAATTTGTAATAAGTAAGAGCGAAAAATTTCAAAGTACGCATCGCAATCTCGAATGTTTAATATTTATAATGAGATATTTCCGTAAGATAATTTAATTATTTGTACGAGAAAACTGCAACGTGATGAATTTTCATCAAATTTATAATCAAAGTAAAAGCAAAAAGAAATAGAGAAGCGTATAAATTTTCGAATTTCGTATAGGGAAACGGTCTACTTTGAAGAAAGCAGCTAAATTTATTTTCAAGTCATATTTATTATTTACTCACTACTTTACACATTCCTAGAAGAAGCATATACGCCACATTTTTAACCAAGAATACAGAATAAGTTCAGAGGATATCTTGTTATCAGTCCCTGAACGATAATAAAAGGGGACAAAACAATCCCTTCGACTATAAATTTGATTCAATGAACACTCACTATATATTCTATTTAGATATGTATCAACAGCATCACTCTTTTATATTTCTTACTCACAAAGTTTTTCCAGTAGAGTAGAATAGACCACCCACATTTCTTACCGAGGTGTCGTAAAAAGCGACTAATGTAGTTGATCCGCAGTACCAAAATATGAGTAAAATAGTCATCATTTCTCACTCAAATGTCGTAAAAGGCGGCTAAGGAAAATTGACGTTGGGCAGGCGGCCGTTCGTAAAATAACTACCCAAAACATGTTTAAAACATGTTGAGCCGACCCCACTTACAATGGGGTAAGCTCAGGAGGACCATAATTTTTTTATTGTATCTTTTGGTTTCTGGTTTTTGATAATTGTACAAAATATGATTATTTGAAATTGGATCAAAATTACATCTGTCCACTCAAAGTAGGTACATACATACATAAAGGTGAAACTAATGTAAAGAGCGTAAAATACGCAGTTGATGCTTGATAGCGAGTATGGACAACTAGATGTTCGTTTAAAATTCGTCCTGAGTTGTTTTGCTTACAGAAATATATTAGTCTTTCTCGTATTATAGTGCTTAGAACAAACAGTTCTTACATCTTTTTCCTAAGTTATATTATTCTTTAAAACCTAACAAATAAAGACTATGTTTACTTATATTGACTCTTCACGATATCAAGTAATTCAGCTGCATTAAGTAGCTGACAAACAAAAACAATTTATAAACAAAAACAACACACATATCAAAAGGACCACGGAAAGCTTTTCCTAACCGATACGCCAGACCCCAAACCTATCAATTGTATCAATAAAAAGGTCCCACGGATTCATTTTCGGTGAATATTTTATTCGATAAATTCAGGCACATTTATCTAAGATATACCAGAAATACATCTTTAGTTTTTTCCTTAAAATTTTCTTATTACATGATTCAGATCAAATGCTCTTGAGTATTTGAATACCCTAAAATAAAAAATGCAATAAAAAAGGCTGGTTATCTGGGTGTCAATCTGGGTTATCCACATATTATTATGTTATAAACATGTTGTGCGGGTGGTTTATTCTACTAAACCGGAAACCACACGGGTCGACTTACCTTAGTCGCCTTTTACGACACCTCGGTAACAAATGCGGGTGGTCTATTTTACTTTTCCGGATACCTTACGCCTTGATTTCCTCATAAGATGTATTATTATTTCTGCTTAGATATTTTTAATATTTTGGTCTAGTTTTCATGTAAGATTTCTGGTGTTAATCGATAGGAATCTGTATCATAACCGACTAAACTTAACAAAAGGTTAAATTGAGGAAAATTAAAAATGATTTCAATTTAAATGAAACTAGAACTGTAGTAGTTCATTTAAGTACTTAAATTACTACAAATTTATACAGAAATGTACGCACAGAAGTCTCAAAAACTTTATTTACACTCTAATATTTGCTCTGTAATGTAATAAAAATCAAACCTTCGTATCAAACCCGGTTTCTGTATAAGTATTTAATACTAAATACATCAGAAGGTCAGTTACGTCCCCGATAAATGTCAACTTAAAATACTTAAAGCTTATCTAAAAGGTCGTGTTGTGAATGGCGTTCGTAAGTTATATAAAAAGCTCTACCTACTTGATTTACGGGCTCATATTGATTTATTTAAAAAGTAATAAAATTTTAAAACTATTATTTTTATTTGTGGGCGTATTTAGTGACGGATTTGTGAGTAGACACGTTTTTGCGTACTTATAATCAGTTATAATATATAAATATAAATAAATATATGGGACACTTACACACTCGGTCGTCCGTCCCCAAAATAAGTAACTTAATACATGTGTTTTGGTAGACAGACAACTGGTGAATATATACTTTTCATTTTTTAAATAAATACTTAAATACGAATTTACACCCAGAAATGTAATGCTGTATTATATTTACAACAATATTTAATTGAATGTTGTAGACTAAAAATTTTTTTAATGAGACTGTTATGCAATTTCATTGAAATATTTTGCTATAATGGCGATAAAATTTAAGCAAAATCATTTTATTATTACTTTTGTTTTAAAAATAACATTAAATAAGCCAAAAAGTACTTATTATTAACCAATAAAATAGATGAGGCTACAATTTTGCTTGTAAGATAGCTGGGTTTAGAAGGATATAAAATACTAGCAAAAGTCAGCGTGCTCCGTCCGCTTGGAAAGATTAAAACCGTAATATTGTGTTTTGATAACCATAAAAATGGTTAAAAGTGGGTTAACCTTAAAAGCTAGACATATGCTGTCACGGACTTTTATTTGGAACTTTTATTGTACTATTTTTATTTTTTAATAACCATTACCGTTTACTGAGCGTACGCAAGGAAAGCTTTAAAGTTTGCCGTTTTCGTAATATTTTTTATTGCTGCTCCTCTCCCATTCATCTTATCATGATGTTTCATAGCCTATAGCCTTCCTCGATAAATAGACTATCTTACACTCAAATAATTTTTCAAATCAGTTCTAGTTCAGTAGTTTCTAAGGTTAGCACGTTCAAACAAACAAACTCTTCAGTTTTATGTATTGGTATAGATAATCGATGAGAACGTAAAAGCTATATTTGGATCAGCAGATCTCTTGATATATCTTTGGATGTTTAACCAATCTGTTTTGGGACATGGTTGTGGGTTTAAATTTCAATCATTCTCTATACAAAAGAAGAGAGGCAAGAAACAAGCCATTTCTCTATAGTGTGATAATAACAGGCCCCTATCTTGTGTTTTATTCTGTACATATACAAAAAGTTAACTCTTTTATTTTATGAGACATTTTAAAAGTGACGGAAGCTTAAGCGACGGAAGCCCAAGATAACAGCTGTTTATTTAATGCAAGCGTAAACTTTTAAGCTCCTACCTGGAAAATGTTTGATTTATCTTATAAAGTATCCATTTAGTATTATAAATTCAAAAGTAACTCTGTTAGATCGTTATTGTAAACTTTGCAGAATAACATACAGGTATTTTATGTGATTGAACTAGCTAGTAAAAATAAAATAAAGTGAATTCATTTACATCAATTTTAACGCCTAAATACTCTTAATTTTGTACGATGTGGTTTTTTATGTTCCCGAAGTAGAAGTGGAGGTTTTGTAAGTATATGTAAAATCAGAAAATAGGCTTCAATTGTACCAATTTTTCAATAAGTTTCAATAGTGATCAAACGGGTTAGCTGTGAAAGCGAAACAAGCAGACAAACTGATGAACATCAAAGTTGAATTTTTATGTCAATATTCTACTTAATCTTAAATATGCAAACCTGTATCAATGAATAAAATATATATATATTTTGAAAAACAGTGTAAATTACTTGTAACGAAGTGTTCTAAAGTTTTCAGTGAATTTTAAATAGAATTCTTGCATTTTATTAATTAAAATACAATAACAATATTATAAAAGGCCTTTAATCTATAAATAAATAGCTATGAGTATATAGTTATTATGTATCGCAAAGATCCAACCACGGTTAATAGTCGTACGGGTGAGCAAATGATCCGGGCAGGTTATTAGTCAAGTGCATTTATGCGTGACGCTTTTGTGAAAGTTTTCCTTAACTCCCGTTCCCAAGTGACTTACTTCGAATTACCAGTCCACGTATTGAGTACAAAGTTTCTCACAAGTGACTTACTTCGAATTACAAGTCGATGTCTTGACTACAATGTTTTTCACAAGTGACTTATTTTGAATTACAAGTCGATGTATTGAGTACAACGTTTTTCACAAGTGACTTATTTTGAATAACAAGTCGATGTATTGAGTACAAAGTTTCTCACAAGTGACTTACTTCGAATTACAAGTCGATGTCTTGACTACAATGTTTTTCACAAGTGACTTATTTTGAATTACAAGTCGATGTATTGAGTACAATGTTTTTCACAAGTGACTTATTTTGAATAACAAGTCGATGTATTGAGTACAAAGATTCTCACAAGTAACTTACTTCGAATTGCAAGTCGATTTCTTGAATACAATATTTCTCACAAGTGACTTATTTTGAATTACAAGTCGATGTATTGAGTACTATGTTGCTCACAAGTGACTTACTTCGAATCACAAGTCGATGTATTGAATAATATGTTTTTCACAAGTGACTTATTTTGAATTACAAGTCGATGTATTGAATACAATGTTTCTCACAAGTGACTTACTGTGAATTAAAAGCTGGTGTATTGAGTACAACGTTTCACACAAATGAGTTACAAGTCGATGTATTAGTACAATTTTTTTTCCAAGTGACCTGCTTTTATTTACATGTCGATGTATTTAGTACAATGTTTTTCACAAGTGACTTAGTGTGAATTAAAAGTCGGGGTATTGAGTACAATGTTTCTCATAAATGAGTTACTTTGAATTACAAGTCGATGTATTAAGTACAATGTTTCTCACAAATGACTTACTTCGAATCACAAGTCGATGTATTGAGTACAACGTTTTTCACAAGTGACTTACTTTGATTTATACGTCGATGTATTTAGTACAATGCTTCTCACAATTGACTTACCGTGAATTAAAAGTGGGTGTATTAAGTACAATGTTTCTCACAAATGACTAACAAGTGATTCACTTTAAATTACAAGTTGATGTATTGAGTATAATGTTCTATGAGGACCTTTTTTTCTTTCTTAAGGGCTTATACAGTTTTAGGACAACCTAACTACATAAATGTTTCTATTATCACAAACCTCCAAGGAGACATCCATTAAAAAAAATCTTATGCAGTTATTTAGTAATAAACTTTAACAGATTGCGATGCCATCATACGTTATATACTAACTGTTCTTGTCTCTGTCACCCTTTAACTAATAAATATCCTATGTTAGATATGTCTCTTTAAGGGATTTCCACAATAAAGAATCTTGAAAAGACTCTTGAATCGGGAACTTTTTCATCGTGATCAACCTTTTCGGGTCGTCTGTCTTTTAAGTAGAGGGTCTACTAAAAATAAGATAGGTTCGCCACTCTAACACCTTAGCATAATCATCAGTTATTCTTGCTAAAAAAAATTATTACATTTCGAAAATTCATTTTTCAAGAAAACACATTGAGATGACGTCAAATATAAGCGACTACTCCTATCTATTATCATTAGCGAAATAACTATGCAAATTATGTGATATTTGTTTAGTAGAGAAGTAAATAATATAGAAACAACTTTTATCTCACTGCGTTTTAGAACTTGACAACAGGCTTTCATCACGCTTTATAAATTGCGAAAGAATTCACAAAAGTGACAAAACTCATGCGGCCGGTAGTAAAATAACTAGCAATAATAAAACATGTTGTGCCGACCCCACTTAGAGTGGGATTAGTACAGGAGAATGATGATTAGCTAATAATACTAATATAAACAATAGCAATGGAATGGATAACACTCAGAATGTTTATTCAAAAAAAGTTCAGATCACTTCTTACATTTATTTTAAAAGTCCCTAGGCTCTTGGTTCTAGTTCTGAGGCATTTTCAGCAAATTGAAAGGTTGAGACCAAGTTTCATAAGATCGCCTAAAAGCACATAGAACAAAAAACAAAATTCTAAATATCAAAAAAAAAATTCAAAGTGTGGAAGTTAAAACGACAATATAACAATATACACCTAATTTAAAAAGTACAACATTAACTAACTCATCAGCACGTATAATGCTTGTTTTATTTAAATACGAGAACTGAAAATGAGCTTCAAGGTTCTGCTATATCAATACCAGACCCTACACGTCAATAAAAGGTACACATGAATCCCTTTCCGACGAGCGGACATCGGACAGTTTATTTAATAAACCCTCTATATATTTCTGGTATGTATTGCTTGGTCCCTTACAATGTTACATTCAAACCGTCTCACTGTATTTCAGCTTTGATTTTGGGTAACAAAGTCAATCTTCAGATGTTATTAGTATTAGTATTTGGTAATAATATTTTATGTAATTTATAGAATTAGGCATTAATTTGTGGAGATTCATAATACAAATGTAATAATAAAATAATTTTGCTATAATCCGCGATGATGTAAAATAGAAAATATATATAATGCTAAATGCAAAATCGCTTTGCGGTTTTTTGAGGAGCCTATATTGCGATCATGTTGTTGTGGAACTAAACCATTGTTGAGTTTGTGATAATGAACGTGTGTGGTGCTTGTGTATTGTGGTGGCGGTGGTGAAGGTTTTTGCATTTTTCTTTACGAATCCTGCATGTATCGGGTATGAAAACAGATATTCCACTCTACATTTAACATTATTTATTTTTTCACTTTTTTACGCGGATTTTAGCAAAATAATTTTATTATTACTTGTGATATTTTGTTTATTTACTTTTAAAAGAGTACTTTGTCGAAAAAATACATAATTTTCTTCTTAAATAATGACTTTCTACTGCAAAATCTAAGATTTTTCGAGAGATTTTAGGACAAATCCTCGTAATCCTTAACTTTTCAACGAATCTGCAACGTTTATAGTTCTTCTTCTTCATTCTCCTGCCTTTATCCAACTCTTTGTAGGGTCGGCACGACACGTTATAAACATTTTGTCACATGATTTATCTACGTATTTTTGGACCGGATGCCTTCCTGACGTCACTTACCTTAGTCGTATTTAACTTTAATTAAAGAGGGTGGTCTATTCTACTCAGCCGGATACCACACGGCAGGTCGACTTAGCTTAGTGACTTTTACGACATCTCGGTAAGAAATGAGGGTGGTGTATTCTACTCAGCCGGATAACACACAGCATTTTCGGTCTTCTTCTTGTTTAACGATATGCTTAATTGGATCTCATTCAAGCATTTTTGAATGTTAATTAATTGCATATCGTTAAATTTTTATAATACACATCTGTATAAATAATAACCAATACTTAAGGGAAGATAAAAGAATTTCATTTCATTGATTATAATTCAATGCTAAAGTAAAAAAAGTCCAAGCAATACAGAAAAGAATGCGTATTTTCCATGAATCGCATTTATAGTTGCAAAGCGATACATCAATATTTTTTCAGTTCCTTTTTTAAATAATTCCAACATTGTTTTGTAAATGAACGTATTAATATCAACTGTTTTTTCAAGGGATTCATAAATAATTTAACTTTTATAAAAATGATTCCTAGTTTTATCGAAGTTATACATATTTACGAGCTTTAAACTTATATTGAATAAATGCTATTGCAAATGTATAGAATTAAGTGACCAAAAAATATATTACGTGAATGTAACCTCTCGTTAGTTCATGGCAAATATTTGTCTAATTAAGCAGGCCAGAGTCATGACACCACAATTAGGCCAAACTAATTGGAAGTATTTTTTAAATAGATTGCTATTATTGATCGACCGATCACCTAGCTTTTATTATCATCAGGTAAATTGCACTACACACATTCACTACCACAATCTCAACAATCATTTCGCCCCGTAATGTTGTTATTGGTAGTGTATTGGATAGTGAGTTTCTACTAATTTTGCATGTATCAGGTATAACAACGGATAATACAATCTACATTTAGCATTACACATATTGTCGCTTATCGCAGGTTATAGCATAATTATTTTTTCGTCACTTTTATATTGGGAAAAATGGCAAAGTAAGTTCAATAAATTAGTATTAGGTTTAAGTATGCTAAATTTATTCCCATCATCGTTCAATGGAAGTAGTCTTCTCAAAGTTTCAAATCCTTTGTAACAAAAGCTTTTCAGACGTTTAGTTAAAGTTTCAAGATTGAAATTAAGTCAAAGTTAGTCGATACTGAAAATAAATCTCAGCTGTGCTTTTACCGTGGCGAAATTTTAAGCGAATTATCAACAACTTTTATCAACAATAAAGTAATACAAGATTTGACTATCAATCGATTTTGCTTCACAGTATATTTTAAGCAATTTAATTTTTGTACATAAAAATATAAAGAATTATAAAACGATAGGTGATGTATATAATAGACAAAGTAGGAACCGACATAAGCTTGCGGCTCTTGCTTTGCGCCTTGCAAAAGTACATAAATCGTTTGTGGGTCTGGGTATAAGATTCTATAATAAAATTCCGCAATCAATTTTAGCTTTCCCATTACAGCAGTTTAAAAATACTGTTAAAAGAGGCTGAATCAGAAAGCCTACTATACTGTTGAGGATTACTAAGAAGATAAGAATATGTAAATATAGCTACTCTTTGACCCTGTACAAGACAGTAATGACTAAATGTAACTAGTAATTAGAATTATATTTTTAACCGCAACCGTCGAGTTTTTTGGTGGCTCTTCTCAGTAAGAACAGCTTTCTAAGCCAGCAGTAGAGTTGATGATTCAAAAGCACATGTTTACAAGTTTATTTGAATAAAGAAATATTTTTAATTTGAATTTAAATTTGATCGATTCGACTTAGAAATCGATTTCGATTTAGTCGATGGAATGGTTAATACATAATTTTTGTTTGAATTGACTATATACAGTTAGCCCTAAGGTTTTTACAGCGTTAACAGGCGGAACGTGCATTAGTGCGTGAGCATCTTTGAGGGTGCGAATGCGGACAGTAAAGTGCAGAAGTTCTACTAGCGTTGGGAAACGTTATCCTAAAGGTGTTTGCTTCCTATGAGGCCAAACAACAGCTTAGGGCGACGTGTAGTGGAGGGTTTGTGGTATAATTGGGATTAGGCATTATTCCCTGAGAAATATGGCGAAAAACCACGGCCAACAGACGTTGGAAAAGTACGACCTCGTCTTCGAGGACGAAGACGCTGTGTGCGTGTATAAAAATGTGTCTGTGATTGCGATCGCTATTTGATCGTCAGTCATACAGGATCCTTTTAGGTCGCCTATAAATAGATAGATAAAAAACTATTGCACAAACACATAAAACACATAAAAATACAAGAACTTAAAGTAAACTTATGTATACGTACAAAGGGCCGCCTATTACTATATTTTTGATAAAACCATTTTAAAGGATTACGTGGGTTGAACAACTTTCAGCTGTATGGTATCCGGCTAAGTAGAATAAACCACCCTCATTTCTTATCGAGGTGGCGTAAAACTGACTAAGGTAAGTCGACCCGTCGTGTGGTATCCGGCTGAGTAGAATAGACCAACCTCATTTCTTACTGAGTAGTCGTAAAAGACGACTAAGATGAGTGGACGTCAGGCAGGCGGCTAGTCGTAACCTAGCCAAATCATGCGACAACATGTTTATAACATGTGTCGATACCACTTAAAGTGGGATAAGGGCAGGAAAATGATGTGGGTTGAATGACTTTAGGAATTCATAACGGAATCTCAGAATTTTCTAGACGAACTTGTATAAACAGTTTTATATAGGAATTTTATTACGAAAGTCTTAAAGGAAAGGAATTTTTAATTAAAGAAGGTGATTTACCTACGGGGTAACGTACCGGCACACCTGCTTCTGATTAATTAACTTCTGAAGCGCTGAGCTTAAAATTTGTCGCTGTGACATACAAATATTTTATAGAAGCTTTACTCGTCAACTTTGGTATAGGCAAAGACATATTTGGCTCTCATTTTTTTTTCTTTTCCCGAAGGTAAACGCGGTGTACCGCCGACTCAAAACCAGATAGTTCTTTAATATTTAAATGTGCTAATCTTGAATATACGGAGCGGAAACGGCTCCAACGATTTTCATGAAATTCAGTATGTATATTTTCCGGGTGTGATAAATCAATCTAGCTAGGTTTTATTTAAAAAAATGTTGTTTATCTCTGTTTTCAGCCAATAAAAAAGGCTATAATATAAATAGAATAAGAAGATTTATTTGCTTTCATTAGCTAAAGTACCTGGGTGACAATTTTTTGACAAAATAAAAAGCACTTAAAAAAATAATTGGTTTGGCGGGGCTCTATCCTAGGTATTTTAATTTCTCGGGACCACTCGTTCCCCAAATAAGCTATGCTGACTTGACAATTTACGGAAAAAATTATTTTATATTCAATGCAATTTTTTACAGCCCAAAAACAGGGATAAAACGATTTTTTTACATAAAACCTAGGTAGATTTATTCTTCTCCTCTCTCCCCCAAAACTACCTACAAGCTGAATTTCAGGAAAATCGTTGGAGCCGTTTCCGAGATTCCGAACATATATAGGTATATACATACAAGATTAACTCATTTTGCTAAATACTCTGTGCTAATTTTTATGTCAAGCTTAAGTTTATTTGTCTGTGTCACTTCCTTCTCTTCCTGTATCTTGTCAAGAAATGATGCATAGTGTAAAGCTCTCGAAAATTATACGAAATACCGAAAAGACCAGCGACTTTCGACGACCTAAATATTAAAGATTGTAATAACGGAATTGTGTTTCGGAACGGGTGGACTAAAGAAGAGATCGAGTCCCCAGATATCACCAGATCTTTCTTTCTTTTTTATTTTTAGTTGCATTTTTTATAACCCTTAAAAAATTAGCAAGCAAGGCTCGTTCACCTAGATACTAATATTTTATAATGGCTTAATATTCCTAATTGCAAATTACAGAAATCTAAAGAATACAACTCAACATGACTTCGCTAAATCGCACCATATGAAAGAACAGTCTTATATTCAACAGGTGGTAATGAACCTAGTCGATGAAAAGCAATTTATCTTCCAACGTGTCAATGAAGCGTCAATATGAAATTTATGGACTTTATTGTTTAGCTTTTGCCTTTTTTTTTGAGTATTATTGATGTGATTATTTCAAGTACCTGGTTGACCGAGCCTTGCTCGGTAATTTTTTACAAAAGAAAAAAACGAAAAAATTATTGGGTAATTGGGGCTGGATCCTTGCTATTTTCATTTCTCAATTTACGGCAAAAACTCATTTAAATATTAAAGATAAAAATAATTATAATCACATCACATATTATCTATTTATGTCATCATCATCACTTTATTTCATTATTATATCGGAAAGTATAAGATGATTATTATATACTATTATTATACAACCACAAAAGTTGTCTGCAATTTTTGAGAAAGGTTTACCTTAATAGTATATTCTCCGGAACGCCTAAAGCGATTTCGATAGGACTTGCCACTGAAAGATAGAAGGTTGTGACTACTTTTTCGGGATTTACGCCTGAAAAACTTTGTGACACACTAATATTCACACGAGCAAAGCTGCTGGCACGGCTGGTAAAAGATATGCAAAAAATGAGATAGTTGCTTATAAATAGTTATAAAACAAAATACTGGTATCCAGCTGAGTAGAATAGTCAACCTCATTTCTTACCGAGGTGTCGTCCAAGGTACTAAAGCGACTAAGATAAGTTGACCGGATGCAGCCGTTTGTTATCCGCCTGAGTAGAATAGACGACCCTCTTTCTTACCGAGGTATTCGTGAAAGGCGAATAAGGTAAGTTGGTCCACCCTGTGGTATCCGGTTGAGTAGAATAGACCACCATCTTTCTTACCGAGGTGTTGTAAAATACTACTTAAGTGAGGACTGACGTCAGTTGGTCGTAAAATACGTAGCCAAATCATGTGACAATATGTTTATATCATGTTGTGCCGACCCCACTTAGAGTGTAATAAGGGCTGGAGAATTAATGATGTTATTAAGAGATTAATAACAATATGCTTTTACCAACGCCAATAAATTTCTTATTGAGGCAAAATGCGTGTTAATAAAAAATTCATGTTTTAAGATTCGGTACTTGTAATCCAAGATTATTTCATTACGCCATAAAATATTTTGTGGATATAAAAAACGATGTTAAACCGAGAGATTCGTTCTTATTTAATGTTGCCTACATTTTTTTTCGCTAAAGAATATTATCCCTTATTAGTTAATATTCAATGAATGTATTCTTTATTCATAGATTTCGCAACATTTTTTAATGAGATACAACCAATTTGGAAGGAACATTCCTTCATTTCATAATAAAAATTTAATGAAATAAAAATATAATATAAAATATATACGGAATAAAAACCCTTTTTCCTTTGATAACCTAAAAACAACCTTAATCGAGGGTATTTTAACAAGTAAAAAAAACGCGAAACAAAGGGTACAACTAATTATTTATGAAATGTTTATATTTGTCTTTAAAGAATCCAGAAATTTTTGTTAAAGTTTGAATCAGGACAGTAACTATAGTTTGAGTTGAAAATAATTGGGCAGGTGGGGCTCGATTCGGGGTATTTTCACTTCTTTAGTCCACACGTTCCTCACTGAGCTATTGCAACTTTACAAATCATCCTCCTGCCCTTATCCCACTCTAAGAGGGGTCGGCACAACATGTTAAAAACATGTCATATGATTTGGCTACGTATTTCACGACCGGCCGCCTGCCTGACGTCAACTTACCTTAGTCATATTTCACGACTCCTCGGTATGAAAGAGGGTGGTCTATTTTACTCAACCGGATACAAAACGGTGGGTGAACTTACCTTAGTCGCCTATTACGACACCTCGGTAAGAATACCACACGGCGGATACACAGCCGGATACCACACGGCGTTGCAACTTTACAAATGACAACTAAAACATAATTTCGATTCTATTCTACATTTTAGAATTTTTCAGTGTCCGAAAACAGGTATAAAAGATTAAATATTGAAGATAGATACACAAACTCAAGGAATGATCAAATTGTTTTTAGAAAAATTGGCCTTCAGTGGGAATCGAACCCGCCACCTGCGGAGCTGAAGGCAGCGTCACTGGCAACTGTGCCTCCCACCAGTCACGGAGAACGTTGACGTTTAGTCCAATTACTTTACAGCTGATGTGTTCTGAGAAATGGTAGATCAAGAGCTCGTTCCCAGTACGGTGGAACGCTTTCAACTAATAACCTGCCCGACTCATTTGTCCACCCGTACCCCCTATTAAACACCGCCGTCTATTCGATACCTAGCTAAACTATACAGTCAATGAGTTATAGTTTCTATTGTAATACACTAAGATTCAATTTCGTGTGGTACATGTTAAAGTACCACAAAAAGTACCTCGAAGAACTTTGTCTCTAATACGTACTTACAGTTACTTATGTCAGCCTCTTCGGTGTAATTTGTGTTTTATTTGACTTAATTCTTAAGAGATTAAGTAACATAATTTCCCCTAATGTTATGTTGAGTTTCTTAGTATCTTAAGATGAAAATTTTCCCACGAAGCGAGTGCACGTGATTGCCAAGAGTGAGTGTCAAGTATGGATTAAAAACTTGTTCGCTTATTTGGGCTATGGGCGCATATAATCTATACTAAGATATAAAGCTGAAGAGTTTGTTCCTTTGATTGTTTGAACGCGTTAAGATAGTCCATTTATCGAGGAAGGCTATAGACTATATAAAATCACGCTAAGATAAATAAGAGAGGAGCAACAATAAAAAACGTTACGAAAAAAAAAACGGCAAAATTTAAAGCTTTCCTTGCGTGCGCTAAGTAAACGGTGAAAGTTATTCAAAAATCATGATTACAAAATTGTTCCCCTCTAAAAGTTCTAAATAAAAGTCCGCGACAGCATATGTTAAGCTTTTAAGGTTAACCCACTGTAACCATTTTTATGGTTATCAAAATACTATATTACGGTTTTAATCTTTCCACGCGGGCGGAGACGCTGGCGATTGCTACTATAAGATATATGCTCCATTATTAAATGAAAATGATTAGATTTAGACCCGTCTGCCAGAATCCAACATCTCCCTGCGATCTTTTTAAAGTGGTCTACTAATTTACTAAGAACTCTACAAAAACTCCTTTTTAGGTGCCTGGATAACACTTTAACACCTGTCACTTTAACACAACGTCTATAGTTTCTTTTCGCTATTTTACCGATCTGCCACTTGCCTGACGTCAACTTACCTTAGTCGCCTTTTGCTACACCTAAGTAAGAGAGAGAGTAAAGTAGAATAGACATTCTTTGCCCGATGGTTACATATGCCCCTGCACGGTGGTTCACCTTACCTTAGTCGCCTTTTACGACACTTCGGTAAGAAATGTAATTTATTATTATATAATAAATTATATTTATCTATAATTATAATAAGCTTAGTGTAACAATAATTTGTAGACATTATGGATCCCATTCTGCCCACGGGAAAATAGATAGTCTAAAATATATAGGTAACTCTAACCTTTTATTTCATCAAAACTTATCACAAACAAATTCGCGAATACAGCTAATAAAAGAAATAAAACTGTAAATGTTACATTGTTTGTTTTGGTATAAAACATACAGCGACGTCATCCGTCTCTATTTTTGTAATGTAAACGGAGCCTTACACGCCGACATATGAATGACGTAAGATAAATACGTCTGTGTGTGTTTATCGCTATTTTATGCACTGTGCATGCCACTTCTACATACACCCACGCCTTTGACCTTTTACGCGAACTGGAAAGCCCCATCCCTTTCGTTCATGCGAAAATATAACAAATATATTTTCTAAATTTAGCTGCGTAAGGTTCACGGTAAAGCGCGTTAAGCTTGCTAAATTTTCAGGTGTTCGAACACCTACGAGAACCTACGAGCTTTTATGAACAAATGTGCTTAATTGATAAAGTCATGTTGCGCTTCAATGTTAAAAATATATCATCAAATATGCCTAGAGAATTTCTATGAAATATTTTATGTACATAGCAGGTGTAAAATATTCTTGCCGCTTAAAAGCCCATAATTTAGGTAAGTGCACTGGTAATTGACCATGTAATGTAATAGTAGTCGACAGTTTTGTATGAAATTTTCAATAATAAGCGTTTTGTTTGTCGTAGCTAATAAAAATCAATTTGTAATTACCTGTTGCTATCAAAACCTCAGAACTTTAGTCCATTGTGTAATATTTTAAATTTAATACTATTAATTAATATTTTTATTAGCTACAACAAAATGCTTATTATTTAAAATTTCATACAAAACGGTCAACTACTAGTACATGGTCAATTACTAGTGCACTTACCTTAATTATTACTAAAAATAAGAAATCCACACACAAAAGTTCTAATAAATTTAAGTAAGTTTTATTAGTTTATACTTATATAACCTATAATATGACTTTGAAACACTTTAAGATAAAATATAAGATTATCACCATCTTCCTGCCCTTATCCCACTCTAAGTGGGATCGGCACAACATGTTATAAAGATGTTGTCACATGATTTGGCTACGTATTTTACCTGATTTATTTTTACTGTATGTATTTTTACTGACCAGCCGCCTGTCTGACATCAACTTAACATAGTCGTATTTTACGACACCTCGGTGAGAAAGAGGGTGGTCTATTCTACTTAACCAATTACCACACGGTGGGTTAACTTACCTTAGTCGCCTTTTACGACACCTCGGTAAGAAATGAGGGTGGATCTACCCTCTTCTTTTCCGCCGGATACCACACGGCGAATAAAATATAAGATTATAATAACAGGTAATACAAAATAACCTTAATATTGTTGCTTATTCCATATTGCTATTACGTCTTATATCTTCTTTTTTTAATTAATTGCTATATTTTCATATCGACTATAGTTATTCTTTTTTATCAGCTGTAATTTAGAAGATTTTTGTTATATATATACTTTATGTTTTTAGAGAGTTAATTAAATTACTTAAAATTACCTCTATGCCAACTTCTTTGTAGTAGAATCCAATAATTAAGATGATTAACTACCACATTCTATATCGTTTAAATTCTTTCAGCCATTTTTAGTCATTAACAATCAACAAAAACTTTCCCACTTAGGTATATTAGAGCGACTATATCAATAAAGTCGACGATTTTAGTTATCGATACTTAATCGGAACTATAAAAAGTATAGTAAAGTACTTTTTATAGTTCCGATTAAGTATATATAAAAATAATGAAACAGTTTCTAAATAATACATATATTTTTTAAGAGAAGATAATTCTAAAGCCGCCAATTTGTTCCGATTAAAGATTAAACGTTTGGCTTCACAAAACAGATTAAATTTAAGCTATACCACTTTATTTTCGGCATCAATAGCCCTCTTATCTGTTCTTTGCCCGTCTAATTTATTTCCAATAGCTTTGTCTCGATTGTGCGACTCCTAAGTAAGCGTATTTTCGAACAAGTTTCCTTTATTCTTTAAACTAGCAATTGCCAGCGGCTCTACCCGCATGGAAAGATTAAAAACGTAATATAGTCTTTTGATAACCATTAAAATTGTTAAAGTGAATTAACCTTAAAAGCTAGACATATGTTGTCGCGGACTTTTATGTAAAACTTTTAGAGGGGAACAATTTTGTATTATATGATTTTGGAATAACTATTACTGTTTACTCAGCGCACGTAAAGAAAGTTTTATATTTTGCTGTTTTCGTACTATTTTTTATTGCTGCTCCTCTCCTTTTCATTCTTACCGTGATGTTATATAGCCTTCTTCAATAAATGGACTATCTTACACTGAAATATTTTTTTTTAAATCGGCCCATTAGTTCCTGAGATTAGCGCGTTCAAACAATCAATCAATGAATCAAACAAACAATTGATCAAACAAACAAACAAACAAACTAACAAACAACCTCTTCAGCTTTATTTATTAGTATAGATATAACAATTTAAATGTTCGACTACCTTAGCAGAATATCTCCACCGTAAACTGAACACGAAAATCATGTCTCATAATTTTCCGTTCCACGATCCTGAGAACTCTGCACTCGACAGTGTACACGTATGTGCATTGTTTACAATCCAACTAATAATTATAAATGAGAATGTTTGTGAATATGGATGTATGTTTTTGACTCTTTCACGGCGAATCCGCTGAACCCATGTCGACGAAATTTGGCACAATTGTTCCTTATACACCGGAATATCGTATAGGCTATAGAAATCCTGTTAATTCTACAGGAATAGGATGACACTAAAAAGCGCCATCTATTATGATAATGATAATGATAGTATATGATGATAATAATGATGATAATATATGATAATATATGATGATCTTATCAAAAAATAACTTGTAATAATAAAAATAAATAAATAAATTATCAACCTATCACGCGACAACAGTTCAAGCGTACGAAGTAGCGGGTAAAAGCTAGTTCTAATATAAATGATATATGATATTATATTTAAAGTACTTTTACTGTGAAATAAATTGATGCTATATATTTATATAAATTACGTACATACATTTACTTATTGAATTATAACCTTCTCTGTTTCTAATTTGCATCGTAAAATAACAAATCCTTTTAATTAGGATTGTTCGGGCAATTTTTTCCATCGAGGGTAATCGGGGCTTGCTGCACCTGAGTTGTGACTAATTAATGTCACTTACAAAAAAAAATCGGTCGGCCGCGCAACTCGGTGCACGGGCCTCTCAGTGAATTGCAATAAATATTTGTGTTCGGTGGATTATCGTATTAATATATATGACATATAACGGATAATTCGGTGTTTGTGTGTATAAACTATATCACGGAACAATTTAATTTGTGATTCCACGAATATGGGTGGATTAAGTTTTTTGTGGTTATACTCCGGCCGGAGCGGCGTGGACGTCATAACTTAAGAAGAAGCCTCTAAGTCAAAGGTCAGTATCCTTGATAATTCGGGGTGGAGAAATGGCCGGTTGTCTGCCTATCCTACCTATGCTCACCAACTGCAGCTATCGAAGTGACGCAGTAGGCGCGAACAAGTATTATTAATAAGCTATTAAAAAATAATATTTTTTACAATATCTAATTTTGAAATGCTCTATTCATGTCAATTATTTTATCTATCTATCTAGATATTTATATAAATATAATTTAAAAAAATTTAATTTTAATATTTCTGTTGTTATTAAGACAGTAATATTAATATATTTTTTTAAAATTTTTAGATTTTATGTTAAGAAATAGTTTAAAAGTTCGAATAATATTCTACCAATTCATTTTATCGTTTACTTTTATATAATCATTTATCTTTCCTGTAAATTTAAATCACTGTGTGCTGTCAGCTTTATGTTCGGTAAAACGACGACGTAGAAAATAAAATGACGTAATATTTTTTTGCTATCAGTATCATTACACAAGTAATAATTTCACGGATTCACTACAGAAGCGGAAATGAAACGAGACAGGTGTAGGCGCTTGTCACGCTCGCCGTGTGAGCTTGCAAATGACATCGTATAAATGCCGTAATGGAAATGACAAAAGCTAAATAGGTACATCTTGTTTTATTATTTATCAAATGAAAAATAGAGTTTGCTAAGTACTCGTTTAGAAATCAATATATTCAAGACTACGCTTGTGATTTATTTTAATTATATTTTTCAAATATATTTTTTTTTATAAGAAAATAGTTTATTTGACTTTAAAAGTAAATTATAAAGTATTGAGATACCAAATTAGATTTCACATGTAAGACCATAGCGCTGATATTTCGTGACACATTTAACGTAAACATTTGAGATAAAACTTTTATCTAAATCTAGTGAAAGACTATCGATATATAGGTATAAAATATCCGAATATCACGACGGCATGAAGTTTTATAGTATTTATTAATGGATAGATGAAATAAGAAATATAATCAGCACAGTCTGATAGTAAAAATTCGGTTAATCGAGAATATGAAATTCTCGTAAAAATGCCCAATGTTCAGAATTGACAAATGAATATAAATTTCTTTGTGTACGGACACTAATTTTATATATTTTCTAAACAAAAAGTATAGACCAAGGCATAAATTACATGAAAAAACATAGCCTTTCAATAATATTCTATCAATCTGCCAGTGAAACGCCGTGCTAGCGGGTATGCGGGCGAGGAGAAATCGCTCACGTGTTGAACGTACAAATAGAGGTGTTGAAATTACGTATAAACGTTTTCGCAGAATTAAAACTTACCCAGTAATCGGCTATTATTATATAAATTAACTTAACTATTAATAGTTAATTAGTTAATTGCCTCTTCAGAGGGCTGGCTCTTTTTTCGCACAAAGAATCAGCTTAGCGATTCGACGCGTAAACGCTACAAGCATTCTTGGAAAGATTTCACGCGGGCGTGATGTGTATATTACTACCTTATATGTAATTTAAAATAACTATCATAACTTGTACATTTTTTGTAAATAAATGTTTCATTTGTAGTTAATTTAAAGTTTATATATTTATCTAACCGTATATGTTTAGTCTTATTATATAATTTTTATTAGCAATTTACACACAATATTGTTACCTTAAAATATACGTATATCATTTTGAAAACCATTCCCACCATGTTTAAAGTTATTGAGAAAAATACAAAATCCTCATAAGAGATTTACTTCCAACGGTGGATATCTCTCAATAAAAGACGAAGAAGCAATAAGTTATAGAACAATACACCTTTCTCATGGCCGCAACTTAATACCTTAAGTAGTTAGATGATTCAGTATAATCTGTTTATATTTACTTAATCGGCTGGTTCGCTTCGATGTTTATTAACAAATTATCGATTTTCCTCAATTTTATTAATTCACAACTTACTTTCTACGTTATTTAATCTTCATTAAGTTATTATACTAGAGTGAGAAAGCCGTCCTAAAATGTGCCTATTAGAATAAGCACAAATAAATAAGACTGTACTTATCATTATTTATATTTATTAATCACTAGCTTTTACCCGCAACTTCGTTTGCGTGGACTGTTGTCGTGGGATAGGTCAACCTATTCCTGTAGAATTAAAGGGATTTCTATAGCCTATTTGTTACCCCAGCGTATAAGAAATAATTGTGCTAAATTCCATTGATATTGGTTCAGCGGAATCGCCGTGATAGATTAACAAATATACATCCATACACACAAACTTTCGCATTTATAATATTAGTAGAATAGAATATTTTATATTATTATTAACCTGACAATCCCTCTTAAAGGCATGCCTGTGGCTTCCTTACTATAGTAATATTCTACTACTACCATCATACAGTCATAATTTTGTGGTATCCCAAAGAAAATAAATCCTATATAAAATATTTTGTTACGTATTATTATATGGTAGAATTCTAAAAAATATTTAACGACTGTGGCTTATTTCGATTAGTGAATTATTTTACTGTTAATTTTTAATTTTTTAGTATATATTTAAGAAATAAGTGTTATACATAAGTATTTACTACGTTACAAACTCATTGGTTCATCTCGTCGGGTAATATTAAATTTTTGTATGAACATACCTAAAATCAAAAGACGTACAACAAACAACGACATTCAAGGTTACTCTCAACTTGAAAACACTCTTAAAGCACGTTTCGCCTTGCAACCGAATGATCCTTAGGATACATACTTCACACTCTCAAAGCTTTTGCTTTTTTCTCGAAATCATTTTGCGATCTTGATTATTTAGCAAAAAAAATATACAACATGATTGTTATCACAATAGCTAAATAAAGCTTATATCTATAAAAAGGGTATGTATGCAAAATACATAATAATTATTAATTAAAAAGAATTAAACGTATAATTTCTACAATAAGACGTTACTTTGTGGAGATCTACAATACAAATGTAATGAAAATATTATTTTGCTATAATCCGCGATAAAACAAAATATGAAATCCTAAATGTACAGTATACTATTCGTTCTCTTAACTGACACATGCTGAATTTGTAAATTTTATAATTTAATTAAGAAGTAAGAATTTGTAATTAAAATTTAAATATTAATATGAGAGTCTGTCTGTTTCACGGAAAATCCGCTGAATTAATATTGATTAAATATCGACCAACATAAAAGTTTAAGTTTAAATTCCTGTATTTCCCTCGGGAACGGAAAACAATAAACATCAGGGTATATACTCACTTAAACCAACGCGAAAGATGTAGCGGGTACCAATAATATAAAATGGCACGATTCGTCAGTCTTTCTGCTTACGATTTTGTATAGCTAAATAATAGTATTTGCAAATCGAACGCTAGAGAAGCTATTAAAGCTTTAAGTATTAATTACAAATTTATTTACTCAAACTATGTAAGTAATTAATTACTTTAAGTATAAATTACGAAGTGGAAACGATTACATTTAAAAGATAAACGAAATAGTACGAGATTTAAAAAAAACGTGACATGATTATCTAAGAAAACCAATGTAAATTAATGTCCATAAAATAATTAAGTATGCCAGTCCAGCCGTTTGTGTAACAAATTGTCCAAACATCTTAAAAATCCAAATATTTGTAGCATATTCATCCAAGCAAATAACCCTTAAGCAGAATTTTGGTTTTTAAAAAATGCACGGCATCTTAAGTTTTACCTTAACTCCCTTTGAAATTCAGAATAGACTATGGGAATTATGGTGTAGGAAAACACCGAGTAAACTTTCTTACCTTATACCTACCTATATCTATTTATAATTATTGCAGCATTTGTTTGTTGTTTTGTTTTTATTTTGAAGTCCACATCTATGAAGATTGAGCGTCTTTTTTGCTGCGTTCACAACAGACTAATTTATAGAATTAGGCGTTACTTTGCGGAGGTGTATAATACAAAAAGTAATAAAAATATTATTTTATTTTTAATCCGCGATTATAGCAAGATAATATTGTCAATTATTTTTGTCACCAGACTTTAAATAAAATGTAATGAGAGCTGAGTTGATGGAATTTAATACAAAGTTTAAAGTATGTAAAGAAAATTTTCGCTTATGTTTCTCCCACGCTGAATGTAATTGTAGAATATCAAACCCGTTATCTCTGGCCCGCAGGCAACCTAATTTTGTTTCGTGGAAGTTCATTTTCGAGGTATTGATTTCTTAGACCGGCATATTCGGAGGCCGGTAACGACCGTAGCAAACTGGATCGTTAGGGCGGGATCTTTTTACGAGTTTTGTCATTTTTTTTCGTACTGACATTTAACTGTTATACCTAAAGGCATTTACTTTGACGGGCGGGACACGTAAGCGTAGAAGCATTGTTGTGGGTGCAAAAGTCTGCCCTTATCCCACTATAAGACGGGTCGACACAACATCGACTGGCCCGTTGGCGCAGTGGGTAGTGACCCTACCTTAAGCTCCGCGGGTCGCGGGTTCGATTCCCGCCGAGGGCCAACAGATTCTATAAACGAATTTGTTGATCTTTGAGTCTGGGTGTATATTTGTATAAGTATGTATTTAAAAAATATATAAGTTTATTTATATATTATTCACCAGTTGTCTATCTACCATAACACAAGTATTAAGTTACTTTGGGGACGGACGACCGTGTGTGTAAGTGTCCCATATATTTATTTATTTTTATATTTATGTTTTAAACATGTTGTTATTATTTAACGTATGTTTTAGTTATTTAACGATCGATCGCCAGCCAGTTGACACCAGTCAACTTAGTTAGTAGCCTTTTACGACACCTCATTAAGAAATGAGGGTAGTCTATTCTGCTCAGCCGGATACGACATCTCGTTGTATCAAATTTTGTAATACGAAAATATTTCAAGCATATTATGATATATGAGGGCTGTCATGTCATCTCCCAGCAATGATAATTTATCACTTTATCGATATTTATTCTGAGCTAAAATGATTTTCCAGCATTTATTCTGGACGTTTAGAAGCTATCGCAAAATATCTGCGCAATAAATCACGAATTAGTTTGTTTATTATTTTGAAATTCTCAACAAATTCTTTGAGAATCTTGTACTCATATCATTGTGTCTATATGGTGTTAGTTAAAGTTTAGTTTCGTACAACTAGTATCTAATATGAACTGATTATTTCTTCGTAAGAATATTAGTATATCACATATAATATAATGGAGGTAATTGTGACAACTGGAGTTTATTAGGTATTATAATTTATTTTGTACTTATGATATTACTTCTCAGTAATATTAAATTTACAGATTCACCTGAAAAACTGTTATAATTTCACTCCTAAGACAAACAACAGATACAGAAGGTCTTTATTAATGGTCTTAAAGGCGAACACGGGTTTTCAATACATATACAGATTTTTCAAAAACTATATGCAAATAAATCTATAGTTACTATTCCAAAAACTTGTATAGTCTGAAATGTCTAAAGACCAAATCAAATCAAAATGATCTTTATTCAAATAAGCTCCTTCAGGTAATTTTACATTTATAAACCGCAGCCTTGTATGAAGCTGAAAGGATTTTCAAATCCAGGCTTTTCCGTTATCCTAATAATCTTCGATTTTGTAATTACATAATTCTTATACTTAATTTAGACCTTTCTGTAAATTAGACTAATATGCATTGCAGATTTTATTGTAGAAGCGAATACCGAGACCATCGAATGTCTTGCAAGCTCTTCTGAGTCGCGACACAGGTATCACAAGCTTTTTGTGACCTCTCGTATGTCTATGATATACATCAAATTTGTCTTATTTATGTGGATATTTTTTTGTGCGAATAAAATATTAGTTTATATATTTTGCCATACATACAAAATATAAAAAAAATTAAATACGTATACTATTATAACTATATTATCATAAAGTGGGAATATTTTCATGTACTGCGTTCACAAAATCTTATATATCAAAAAGTTTACCTTCCTTAAGCTACTTTGCAAACTATTTCTATTTCTGTACCCATATATATGTAAAGTACAGAGTTTGGCGGAAAACCGTGGAAGTTATTTTCGTAAACATCGTTACATATATCGTAACTTTGTAAATCACTGAAGTATAAAAATAGCTGCGTTTCTCTACCTACTTCGCTAACTTATTCTAATTTTATATCCATATAAATGTAAATAACCGCGGCACGAGGGTTTCAATCTCAACGGGAATGTTTTATATGCTTATTCTCTGTCGACATGTTTTTATTTTAGTTTTTTTTTTCGAACCTTTGCTTTGTATTATGTTGTTTGACGGAACAATACTTCACATAAATGTTAGGCGAACGAGTTCATGTTTACGTTTTATACAAATGCTATTGTTTCAAATACGTCCCTTAGAATGTTTTCTTTTGGAAAAATATTTAGTTTACTTGTAGGCTTTTCGCTTGATACAAAATAAGAATAGGGGCTATATGGGATTTATTTGCGAAGGCGAATATCTGATTATCATGTCTTGTCAACAATGATAAAAGTCTATAAACAAAAAAAAAATCTCGATGCTGTTATTATGTTCACCAACACTTTAATTAAACTCGATATAGGAAAATACTAAGCGGATGAGATGCTAACGATAAAACTAGGAAACTGCAAGTATTAAATACTGGTAACAATTGTAATCGATCTATAAATGATAACAAGAAATAGGTAAAGCAAGATAAAAAAGAATAAATTTAAAAATTAGAAGTCTACAGTGACAAGAAATGATAAAAATGAAAAATTACCTTATACTATGATAATATTTTTTATAAAGAGATTGTATTCGCATATATTAAATATAATAAAAAATGGTCAGAATTGAGAAGATCGCCCCTCTAAGTAGACCACTGTTTCCCAAAGTGGAGCCCACGCCTCATAGGGGGCATTTCAATGCAATGCTAGATTTCGGTGCCAAATTTAACGAGAAAAAACAATTCTGCTTTCTAAAATCTATCATTGCTAAATAGCAAGCGCTAAAGTGAATAATTTAATTTTTCAATATTGAAAGTTATGTATGTTACATTCACTGTAAGAATTTTAGAAATACTTAGTTGGGGCATGAAACAAAAAGGTTGGGAAACACTGAAGCGCCACAAGATTTAAGTAGAATTCTATCTATTGATAAGAAGAATGCAAAGGTACATAACGCGCTTTCGAACTATCTGTTATCGTTGAAGAACCTAACGAACTATAACAAGTCGCAAGAAGTAAGGGGATCTAATCTGCTGTTAGATCATGTGACGTAAAAATTGCTTCAAGAGCAATATTTCTAAAAGTAGACGTCTATCAGATGACAAAGAAAAAAAAATAACGCACTTTAAAAATATACAATTTAAAACACCTATAAATTTAATGAAGAACTTAATGAATATATTATGATCACACCTCTGAATTTCTCAGCAACGTTCTCAGTTCGCATTCAGCGAAACATTTTTTAAATCTTGTTTACTGTATATTAGTACCGTTACTATTCATTACTTTAAAAACGAAACTTTCTTCGCCTCGCTATTCGTTGTACTATTACACATATACTTCTTAATTATAATCTGTTCACGTACCAAATGCTTTTCTGGCATAGATAGAGTTTTATATAAAAAATTAGGGTTTAGTTTTGATGTATCTATAATTTTTTATTTGTTATTTTGATAGCTTCATTTAAAATCCATACTAATATATAAAGCGGAAGAGTTTGTTTGTTTGACTGTTTGAACGCGCTAATCTCAGTAAGTACTAGAAACTACCTTTTTCAAAAACCACACCAAACAAGACATCCCCTAGGTCACCTAGGTGACCTGAGCCAACGCCTCGATAAAATCCAGGCCATAAGCCTGCGAGGATCGGCCCGGGCAAAAAGGTTCACATCACATCAAAAGGTCCGTACCCTGCCTACCCCGTAAGGGTTTGTGAGAAGACCC
Source organism: Morpho helenor (assembly GCA_029227775.1). NCBI lineage: Eukaryota > Metazoa > Arthropoda > Insecta > Lepidoptera > Nymphalidae > Morpho > Morpho helenor. The sequence continues at coordinate 4,715,665 of JARGCU010000010.1, read as the reverse complement.
ATGATCTAGACTGGTGAAAGGGCGATACCAACGGCTTTGACAATACTACACGAACGTGACACTACCACTGGATATAACACCCTCAATTGTGATGTAGTATTCTGGGAGCTACCACTTCCAGACACCTGAATTAGACTTCCCTTACGTCACCTAGGCGATCTAGGCCTATGGCCTATGCACTTACCAGGCTAAGAGGCAATGAGACAAAGTGGCTCACCTCGAGGCCTGTACTCCGCCTACCCCTCAAGGGTAAGCGAAATGACGCCGCTGTTGTGAGAAAGCATGCGCATGATAAGGACTGCATAGAACAGTTTTATACAGACACAAGACCTTTAGGTTAGGAAGAATTCGGACGAGCTATGGATAGAAATAAACAATTCACTAATTACTGTTAAAGAATATTAAATGTTTAGATTTTTACATTCGATGTACTCGTAGTATAAAACCATTATTTCAAATCACGTGATATCTTTTGTTAAAAATATTCCCCAATAAGATTAGCTATATAATTTGATATATTGAAGACGAATAAGCTCTGACAGTTCATAAATAAGATTTAGATAAAAAAGAAGGATATATTATGAAATTGCAGAAAATTACGAATTTTCATACCGGTATCTGCAGGATTTTCGCCGCTATATCAAACTTTTAATAAGCTTTATTCAAATTAACTTTTAAAAACTCTTGGAATATTTCACACTAAAAATGAATGCTTCTTTTAATTTTATCAGGAAATATCCAACATTTTTATTTCCGAAATGTGTCTTCTTTTTAAATTCATTAATAACTATTGATTAATTTGTTTGCCGTATAGATGTTTCCTTATAGGTAAAATACAAATACAAATAACTTAAATTATAATATAATATATATTCTTGACTTAGTTTATAATAAATAATTTAATAACAATTATTATATAATAAATGAACTCATAATTTTACTTTGTTAAAAAATTTGCATGTCAAACTTGAATAAATATGTTCTAAAATTAGTTATTAACTTCTACTTGTAATCCATGTTTTAAGCAAATAAATGATTTTGACTTTGACTTTGACTGTAAATGTAGCTTTCAGATTAGGTGAGTTTTTTTTAGAGTTGTGATAGCCCAGACCAGTGAGACTGTGCGATTCTTTCGAGGGGTCACGGGTCAAACAAAAAACGAATAATTATTTAATATTTTATATAAACATTTTGTTTTTCTTTTCCCAATATTACCCGTATTTCACTTGTTCTTTCCCTTCTATTACTTAAAGGTTGACTGGACGAAATCCCTTTTAGGGATAAGTTCGCTTTTATACATGTGCTTTTTCCTTTCTCTTTTCTGACTACATGTATAATAAGAAATAAATATATAAACACCGGGCAATAGGTTTTTCTGTTAAAAATTATGTGTCGAATTGGTAATTGCAATTTATCACACGCTTTTCGGTAAAGCAAACGTGAGGAAACCTGCATATCTCTAGAGAATTCTAGGAATATGAGTAACCTAACAATCCGCATTGGAAAACTGATGTCACAGAGCGCAAATAATCAAAAGACAAACAGACGCTCTTCTAACATAATGTCGAAGAAACATTGAAAAACAAATTTTATAGAATATGGCTGCAACTATTCAACTTAAATTATACATAGTTTTTGTTTGGAAATTTCAAAGTTCAGACTTACCTACTTCGTAAAAAACTTTTAATTTATTCAGCCGTAAGCACGCGGAAATTATATACATATAGTATATATTAACAATACAAAGCTTAGATTCCAACTGATCTCATTTACCCTTTCAGCGACCTAAATGGGGATTATAAAGGATACATTAATTCAATTGTCTGCCAAATATACCATGGGTGTTTCAATTAGTGAAATCCATGTAGCAAATTGAATAAAATAAATGAATAATTGTATTTAAAATAAGATTAGTCATATTAATACTAATATTACAAATTTATATGTGTAGTTTTTTATTTGTTTATCCGTCTTTCACCTCTTTAAGAGCAATCGATGCATTTGTTTTTCGCATGTAGGGTTATAGTAAGGGTATGTAGTTGATGGGCCAGAGAGTGACATAAATTTGTTTTATCTCAATACTGAACCTATGAAAATGCCGGCAGAAGCTAGTTGGAAATGTTATTTTAAGTATATGGCATTAACTAAATGTTGAAATAATTAAAAATGGTAAAAAGCGTCTTCAGATGTTGTGCGTGATACTGAAATAAAATAAGTTAAATTTCACTATGGACATCAATATCATAAGTAAAATCTGTTAAAATTACAAAGCATAATAGTAAGTCTGCAATTTCCATAACTTACTTTGCATATCCGGTGACGAAGGATCAAGCGTGGATAGATTTTCTCCGACCTATTATATATACATGCTACTCAAGACATCAAAAAGTAAAAGCCATATATGTCCGTTTTTATTAAATAAATCTTTAAAGATATTACTTTATGACTGTATTGTATATCGTAGGCTTTATTATAACATCACAAATTACCCAATATGGCGGCTACAAACGAAGATTAGACCGGTCGCCTTAATTACTTTGTGATTACTGAGAATGAAAGACTTTACAAATATTTTTTCATGATTAAGCTCCAAGATTTACATAATCAACGAGAAATTCCAAGACTATGTCAGTATTTTTGTCTTTTTTCAAAAGTTAGTCTTTGTATAAAGTCTAGATGACTTTATAAAGCGCATAATGTAAATAGCATTTAGACAAAAGAATTTTAAACAGTGATAGCCATAAAGTTATTAATATTAGAGTAGAGGAGTCATAGACAGGCCTTTAAGTGAGAGTTATTGTGAGTTAACCTTAAGAGATGCATGTATCAGGTATGAGAACGAATAGTACACTTTACATTTTGCATTTCCTATATTTTCTTTTACCGCGGATTATAGCAAAATATTCTCATTAGTTTTGTATTATGGACCTCCGCAAAGTAACGCCTAAATCCATAAAAGATCTACAATTCTCTAATACATTACTTTAGTGTATCTCTATTAGTTAACTTCTAGCAGGTAAGTTTTTTTACCACCGCGCGACCTTTTTATCACTATTTATATAAAACGATAACGTACTATTATCTTAAACATTCCGGAAGAATTGCACTACCTTTTAGTAAAAACTGTAAAAAAATTCCGTTCGGTACATTTCATAAAAATCGATCACATATAGACAGACAGCTTTTAGGGACTTTGTATTATAATAAGTTTAGATCACACAGATTGAAGATGTTACGTTTAGGTTTTATCATATAAAAGTTGAGCAGACTTTCTTCAGTACTTATGTATAATGTAAATATAACTGAATACATTGTATTCGGCATTAATTTAATACAATGGAAATAATTACAAACTCATCGGTCGAGCAAACAAAGATAAAATTAATCCCTCAAACAAGTTCATCAAATAGGATTGCTTCGATACGGGATCTAAATGAGTCTATAACAAACATCATATTATGAATATGATTAGAACTAATTTTCGGGTAAAAGTGGAAAGTTATGGCCTGTAAATATCTCACTGCTGGGCTGCTTACATCACACTGCTCCAATGGAGATTGATAGGTTACACAACCTAGATATATAAACGTTATCAGTACCAGTTTACAACACGTGTTCGAAGGCAAAATTGATGGTGGGGGTTAAACTTATTACTTTATAACTTTGCTTTGGTGATTCTACTATATATAAACTAATTATTATCAAGTACCAGGTTGACCGAGCCTTGCTCGGTAATTTTTAACAAAATAAAAAAGGTACTTCAAAAAAATAAAAAATAATAGGGCTCGATCTTAGTATTTTCATTTCGCGCGACAACCCGTTTCCCGAATAAGCTACGCTGACTTGGGATTTCACGGCGAAAATTGTGTTGTATACCTATATTCAATAAATTGAAAGTAAACTTTTGTTTTTCTTTATGCCCAAAAACAGGGATAAAACTTTTTTTTTTAAATAAAACCTAGCCGGATCCATTTTTCACCCCCAAAACTCTCTACATGCTGAATTTCAAGAAAATCGTTGGAGCCGTTTCTGAAATTTTGAAAATATAAGGACTAAAGGATTAAAGATAAGGATATTTTTTTTATTATTATTATTTGATAGTTAAAAGTAACTATTGAAATATTGACGTGTATAGCTTTTTACAAATTCGAATGTTACACAAAAGAGTGGAATGTGTGCATTCAAATATGTTACTTCTATTATTGTCCAGTATTTTGTAACGAAATTGTAGATAAATAAATAGATGAAAAGAAGAACGGAATATCTCGACTCCTCTTACTAGCGCTTCTACAAATTAAAAATTAAAAAAATATATTTAATTTCTTTCAAAACAATTTTTTTTTAATAAAGCATTTTAAGATTCACATTTCGAATGTATATAAAGTAATTACAGTCTAAAAACAAGTATAGCTATAAAATACTAATATGAAAACAGTAAACATTAAACCTTTTATTACTGTACTTTGATGTTATCGTTAAACCTCAATGGATAATCTCTACAAACGACCTTTATTATTTTACTGGTATTACGAAAATCGCTTTATAATCATAATAAATAAATGAAAAAAAAGTATCGTAAATGATAAAGGCAACCAAATATTGTAAACAACGCAAGAGTGAATATTTCACGGGCTTGAAAACTTCATGCAGATCTCTCGGTTCGCTTCTTTAAAGAACAGCCAGCATACTTATGATGTATTACAGATATCTAAATAAACAAATTTATATACTAATTACGTTGGTTTTTTTAAGAAAAGATTTGTTGAAATTATGCACTTTTTTTGAGGGGTAAAAATATTAAAATCGCATCAAGACACATGACCTGACCGATTTCGTAAGATGGTGGGAGAGTAGACCGCCATTGCGGCGTAGGAGAGGTAGTATCCCCGTCTCTTTCTACCTAGCGGCGAAAATGTATGCCTTAACGTGTAATAATTAGTCACGTTGGTTTACTGTAGCACAATGAATGAATTGTAATTTACCTCAAAAATGATACTTTTATATTATTAATTAAAGCACTTCGTGCAAAACCATAACCATTTAAAAACATGCACGCCGTTTATATTCAAGTTTTCACTTCTGCCGGCTCTTCCGAAAAGCAACTCGTTGATTTTTTTATTGTTCATCTAAGCTGCCGTGTGGTATCCGGCTGAGTAGAATAGACCACCCTCATTTCTTACCGAGGCGTCGTAAAGGTGACTAAGTCGACACACCGTGTGATATCTAGTTGAGTAGAATAAACCACCTCATTTCTTACAAAGGTGTCATAAAACATAACTAATGTAAGTTCATGTCAGGCAGGCGGCCGGTCGTGTAATACATAGCCATCATCAATAATGTGACATGTTTATAACATGTTGTGCTGAACCCACTTAGAATGGGGTAGGACCAAGAGGATGATGATGAAAAGTCTAAACTAAGCCCAAAGGCACAATCAAATTTGGTAAGAATGGACTACACCTTGCAGTGTTCTATTCTATTACCTAATACGAAACGATTCAAGCAAATGATTGCCAATGCGATAGGTACCGATAACAACAAATACCGAACAGCTATCCTATCTATACCGAATGGGCTACTTCCGAGGCATCCAGTGTGCTGAATAAAATCTAGGTCGCAGGAAATTTCGACCTTACTTACGTTTCGATACGTTATAGCCACCATTACAGCGGTACATTTATAAAGTATACCTCCATTTTAACATTAATCTTGGAAATGTTTACAAGTATAGTGCACTGTGCAATATTTATGGTTTATATTGTCGTTACTATTTGTTGCCGTGTAGTATCCGGCTGAGTAGATTAGAACACCATCATTTCTTACCCTCGGTAAGAAGGTATGCAGGTAAAATACTTAGCCAAATCATGTAATTACATGTATATAACATGGTGTGGCGACCCACCTTAGGGTGGGATAAGGGCAGGAGGATGATGCTGTGTGGTAAATTGTAAGGAGATCTATCGCTTCCAAATTTGCTCACCTCCATCTTAGATTTCACTTATCATCAAGTGCAATAACAGTCAAATGTAAATAAAAAAAAGCAAATGTATAAAAAGCGTTACGGGTAAAACAACTTAACTGTACATAAGAAGAAGAATATAAGTTGTGAGGGTGGAAGAGTCAAGGGCATATAGCAGGGCTGAAAAACCTAAATATGAATAACGTTCGACAACCTTCAATCCTTCATGAGTGCGAGTATCGATTCAGAGGGTTCATTTTATTAGTTGCAAGTGATTTTTTTGCACTTTTTATATAAATTTAATGATTTAATATTATATATTATGGTATCCGGCTGAGTAGAATAAACCACCGTCATTTCTTACTGAGTTGTCGTAAAAGGTAACGCGACGGTAAAAAAAGGATGTCTTAATAGACTTAATAGAATGACAATTTTAACTGGTGTATTCAGGACAAACGATTAATATAATATTTTTTTAAATGTAAGGCAATTATAACTAATATTTAACACGATATACAAATATCTCTATATAAACTCATATTTATGCGCGGAATTTGCTTAAAAAGGGGGATTAAGCTTCGCGTTGTATTTATAGATTTTTAGTGAACAAGTTGCTAATATTGTAGGATGTATATCAACATTACGGCACCATTAATGTCTGTCCGTACGTGCTCTAAGGTTAAAATTTCCAGTGACCTACATTTTTTATCACACTTTCCAGTCTGCTTCGATTCGGTAATAGATACACAAGCTTCGTATAACGAGACTGTACCGGCTTTTTCTCCTGTTAAATTCTTTTTTTATTGGTAAGAGGCTTGCGGTATCATCTGATATATATATATATATATATATATATATATATATATATATATATATATATATATATATATATATATATATATATATATGTTCGTAGGATTGGGACCCACCGTATTTTTTTTAAGTTTCTTTTTTTATTTTGTAAAAAATTATCAACCAGGTACTTAATTAAACGTTTAACTTAATTATGATTAATCCAAGAATAACTTGGTAGATTGGCACAAATATTTCACAAAAGTGTTAAAGAATCACTCAGTTTAGTATACAGCAATATTGATACTTCTGTAATGTAGGTCAAAGAAAATTCCGAGTTTACTTACGGACAGGCACATATTACAAACATAATAGATGTTTCTATGTCGATATTGTTCCCTCGCTACTGATCGCTAGATCGCTACTATCCGATCCTGTACAAGATAATAATGACACAATGTAACTAGTTATAAGTATTATTTTGAAAAGAGCAACCGCCGAGTTTTGCTGCTCTTCTCGGTAGGAACAGCTTTCCGAACCACCAGTAAAATTGACGATTCAAAAGCACTTGCTTACAAGTTTATTTGAATAAAGAATATTTAGAACTTGAATTTGAAAAGATGCGTATCTTTAGAGACTGCTATGCACTAATATTACTGAATATAACATTTTTTTTGATGATTGATTTTCCTAAACCATCATTCTCTTGCCGTAATCCCTCATAAATACATATAATTGTAATAATATCAATATTTTGTAATAATATAAAAATATACAATAATCATGTATTACAAAATTGTTCCCCTCTGAAAGTTCTAAATAAAAGTCCGCGACAGCATATGTCTAGTTTCTAAGGTTAATCCACTTAAACCAGTTTATTGGTAACAAAATACTATACGATTTTTTTGTACGCGGGCTTATCCGCTGGCGATTGCTAGTAAAATATATAATTGAAAGATATTACAAATCGACTTAATCGTAGAACTGAGAATACGTGTTTTAGCTGCTAACAAAGTTATGATTAACTGATGTATGGGAAAACTTTCCTGAATAATTTTACTGCTCTGGAAAACTTTACAATGTTAGAAATGAGCTTTGTTGAACAGACTTTCAATTCAATCGAAAATAGTCTTTATTCAAATAAACTTGTAAACAAGTGCTTTTGAATCGTCAACTCTCCTGCTGTATCGAAAAGCTGTTCAAATCGAGAAGAGCCAGCAAGAAACTCAATGGGCGCTCTTTCAAAAAAATAAAATTCTTGTAACTAGTTGTATTTAGTCATTACTTTCTTGTGCATGGTGAAGGAGTAGCTATATTCAGGCATTCTTATTATATTAGTAATCAACAATTTTTTATTTTTTTTATTTTATTTATAACATTAATGCATTTTCCTTAACAATGAAAACTTTAAACTCGTTTATTTCAAAACATGATTTTTTGAGTTGTACTACTATTAAAGCCTACTATTTTCACATTTATAAAATAGTAGGATAAACTTTATACATATACTAATTTTTCCAGAAGATAATCGCTTTTGATTGTTTAATTTTGAAATATGTGTTGATATCGTTGTTGCAATTACTGTCAAAACTATTAATTATATTTAATTAATAATAATTATATTTAACTAATAATTATATTTAATTAATAAATAATAAATAATAAATATATGGGACAAATCCGCCGTGTGCTATCCGGCTTAATAAAATAGACCACCCCCATTTCTTACCCAGGTCTCCTAAATCCGGTATCCGGCTGAGTAGTACTCACATTTCTTACCGAGGTGTCGTAAAAGGTGACTAAGGCAAGCACGCGGATGTTTGTAAAATATCTAGCCAAATCATGTAATACTTATACATGTTTTGTGTACAATACATGCTGTGCCGACCCCACTTATAGTGAGATAAGGGCAGGAGAATGATGAATGATGGTGGGACAAATAAACACACATAATACAATAACGTAATACTTGGATTATGGATGACAGACAACCGGTAAATATATACATATATAATTTTTAATTAATAATTAAATACATAAACAATAATTAAATACAAAGACTCGAAGAACCAACAATTTATATTTAAACCTTAAACTTATTGCCTTAACTCATGTAGAAGAAAACAATTACTAGTTAAAAAAACAGTTAAACTAGTTAATAAAATTGTTTAAAGTTACTAATTAGGCAAACATCAGGTTGATACATTTTCTTTACTGATGTATCTTTAATTATAAAAAATTGAAAACCTTAACTGACATTTTTATTCAACGGCCGCCATATTGTTTATTATGTCACCTTATTTAAAACCGTTACATCAATATATATTAGATGTTAAAAAGCGTAAAACTGTTGAAATTTAAAAGAATCTGAATACCAGATAATACATTTAGAATAGACCAGTTTAATAAAACGCGGTTGGTAATTAAAGAATATTAAAAAGGGTCTACTAATTTGCGCTTATCATAACTTCCTCTTGCGCAGGACATGCGCAGTGCAATGGCGCGCGAAATTTGCTCTTATAGACAGTAAACTTTCTGTAAAGTTTTAAAACGCGCCAAACATATACCAATCCATCTACTATTAATTCTAATTTTAAACTAAATTAAAAAATCTAAAGATATGTTTAATAAAATATTGGATGTAACTGAAAAAAATATAAGAAAAGTGATCTCTACGAAACCTGTTGTTTATTTATACGTATCAAAGATTTACTTGAGTGCCGACGCGGCGAGCGTAATCACTGTCATATATTATGCGAGGTGCAGACCGGGCACCTGTAGCTTTCTTTTTCTACTTTCGCGACGTGGATCGCTTCTCACGAACGAGCGTTTCACGTACGATCCGAGGAAGCACTGAAAGCTCGTTTGCCCCGCCCGCCGCGCATCGACCCACATCGCCCGAACCAAAGTGAGATTTTCATTTAACAGAGCGATGAGTTATTCTTTGCCGCTTTTTAAGAAGATATATTAATTAACAATCTTTATTGATTTTTTTAAATAACATTATTTACATAAAATAAAATTAGATTTCTTCACAAATATCTGAAGCAATAAAATGATTAAAGCTTCGTAAAAAATAGTGTATATAAAGTTTATGCTTTCATTGTGATTCTTCAATAAATCTTACAAAAACGCTAATGTTCGTAGTAAATTCGGCTATATCTTAAAAGTAAATGAGACTTTTTTATAAAACATTTCAGTCATGCACATAGCACAGATACCTCTACTTCCATGTCATTCTCCTGCCCTTATCCCACTCTAAGTGGGATCGGCACAACATGTTTTAAACATAATGTTAATTGATTTGGCTAGTTATTTAACGACCGGCCGCCTGCCTGACGTCAATTTACCTTTAATCACCTTTTACACACCTCGGTTCGAAATGTGGGTGGTCTATTCTACTCAGCCGGATACCACACGTCTGGTCAACTTACCTTAGTAGTATTTCACGGCATCTCGGTAAGAAATGAGGGTGGTCTATTCTACTCAACCGAATACCACATGGCGGAGAAATCTCTCTTTCTATTTAATATTTAAATTTAAAAGACATTGTCTATACTACTAATATCAACTAATACTATATCGTTAAATTATGAATACATAGTTATGCTGCTAAGAAAGTCATGATTAACTGATGTATGGGAAAACTTTCTTGAATAATTTCGCTTCTATGGTAGAACTTTATAAATTAACGTAACCCTTACTAAAAACTAAAGTTTCAATAATTAATTTGATTATCTTAGGTGTAAACTTTATACATCAATGGACCTAATTATACTTATACCTTCATATCCATAAAATTTACTATAAGTCTCGCATTATTATAGAAAAACATTTTTAAAATACGTAAGACAGCTTTTGCTGAAATTTATAATGTAATTTTTTTTAGGCATTTTTATAGACAATTACGTGGCAACAATATCGTATTAGAAATATTCCGCTTAGCTTTTAACCTTTTTACAATCTAGGTTCAATCTGTGTCTGTACCTAAGCTACATACAATAAAGCTAACATACAATTATTTTTTTATTTAATTTTGAATATAGGTACAATAGGTCTTACAAAATGGTACGTGGATTTGGAACCTGCAATTTTCAGATTTTAAATTTGGTATCCCATTAATTTGTGTGAGCTGTGGTAGCCCAGTCGTGTGACCATGTGACTCTTTCGAGCGGTGACGTGTTCAAACCCCGGGCAGGCGACGATAAGTTTTTCTATTAAAATTTATGTGACTAATTGATCATTGCAATTTATCACATGCTCTTCGGCGAAGGAAAACATTGTGAGGAAATATGCATATTTCTAGAGAATTCTAGGGATATGTGTAACCTACCAATCTGCATTGAAGCAGCGTAGAAGGTCTTAGCTCCAATCCTTCTCTTCAAATACGAAAAGAGGAGACCTATGCCCATCAGTGGGATAGTAACAGGCCGTAACTTACTTACTTTTTTATAAATTTGGATATTTTTCTTATTTCGCATAGGCAATTTCTCTTCTGTCACGAGGACTATGCATAGATATTTTTATGCTACAGCATAAAACCTTCACGATCCTATACTCCATTGCTTAATTTATATCACGTGTATATTCAGGTCAGACATACACATAAATACTTTCACACATGTTGATATGAAGGTATTAGAGCAGTGATTCTCAACCTTTTTTTTGTTGCGGCACATATTTTACCGATTTCAAAATTTGGCGGCACACAAAGAAAAAGATAAAAATTATTTCCTTACTACAACACACTGCATAAATAGTTTATGACAATAATTTTAAATATATGAAATAAACTAATATTAATACAATAATAACTAAACGTTTATTAAGGGATTAATTACAAGCTAATAATAAAAATATTTTTCATTTTAAATGATATAATTTAATAATGTTAACATTATTATATACTAGTGGCCCGCTCCGACTTCGCACGGATATAAAATATAAAGCCATGTCACTCAATGATTAAAATCTATCCAGTTGATTAATTTTATTCATTACTGCCCGTGGCCCGCATGCGTTAAATTTGGAGTGAAACAATCCCCCTTTCCCTAAACCACGAAGATTCCCTGCTATCTTTGGAAAACCTAAACTCATATACTAAAATAAATGCGTACGAACGGGATAAAAAGTATCCTATGTCCGTCTCCTGGTTCTAAGCAACGTCACCACCAATTTTCATCTATATTGGTTCTTGACTTATAAATAGTGTAACTAAGACCAACTTTCTTTTATATATATAGATTTGCAAACTTTGGCGGCACACTTTTGAAATTTGACGGCACACAAAAGTGCCGCAACAAAGTGATTGAGAATCACTGTATTAGATTTTCAGTGGTTCATCTTTAATGGATATAAAATAAGTAGGTAGAGTTCGCTTTTGCCTTTAGCTATGCTATCTAATAAACGTCACCTCGTGCTAATCGCTCGATCGATAAAGCCTTGCATTCACTCACTTTCCACTATTAAGTTTAGTACTTTGTATTATCCTTCCCTACCCTTTGTTTATTCATGTACTATAATCAATTACTTCTCTTAGATACTAATATTTTTCAGTGGCATACAGCCAAAATTTAGGACCGACTTTTTCACGTGGAAATTTATAAGACACAGTATTACTATTTTATTTACTTTTGTTCTTATTCTTTTCTTCTTATTAAAATAGTGTATTTGAACATATCATTTGGTTGTAAAACTACTTAATTGATAAATAAATTTATCATCCTCCTTCGTCTATCCTAAGTGGGGTCGGCACAACATGTAATAAACATGTTGTCACATGATTCGGCTAGGTATTTTACCACCGGCAACTTACCTGAGTCGTATTTTACGACACCTCTGTAATAATGATGGTAGTCTATTCTGCTCAGCCAGATGCCACACGACAGGTAAACTAAGTTTATTCGCCTTTACGATACCTCGGTAAGAAATGAGGGTAATATATTCTACTCAGCCGGATACTACACGAGGAATTAACTTACCTATATGGCACCTCGGTAAGAAAGAGGGTGGTCTATTCTACTCAGCCGGATACCACACGGCACGACAATATTACCATTTCTTTTTAATTATGGATCTCTGCAAAGTAATGCCTATTTCTGATAATTATTAAAACTTAGTGATCATTCCGCAAAACGAAAAATTTCAAGTACATGAGAAAATCGAAAGGCTGTTTTTTTATCGCCTAACTTAATTATATTAAGTTTTAATAAACTACTGTGAGGAGTTATAAAAATATAGCAATGACAACTACGTCCACATTTCGTTTCCTTTTGGAAGATAAAGTAATATTTCTTGATATTTCACCGCGAGCATATCATTGACAGCTGATCGACAGCCTTTGTATTTACTTGTCTATAGTCGAAAGCAAAAAGACGCCAGGGGAAAATATAATCTGTATTTTGGTTCTTGTTTAGGTACAGTAATAAATAAATCCGTTATTATTTTGAATAATGATAAAGAATTAGTGATGCCGTGTGGTATCCGGCTGAGTAGAATAGACTACCCTCTTTCTTACCGAGATATCATAAAAGACAACTAAGGTAAGTTGACCCGCCGTTTACTATCCAGCTGAATAGATCACCCTCTTTCTTACACCCTCTTTCTTTCTAGGTGTTGTAAAATGCAACACAAGTAGGTTGATCCGGCGTGTGGTATCCGGCTGAGTAGTATAGAGCAAGCTCATTTCTTACCGAGATGTTGTTAAAGGCGACTAACTTAAGTTGACGTCAGGCAGGCAGCCAGTAACATGTTTATAACATGATGTGCCGGCACCATTTAGGGTGGGATAAGGTCATGAGAATTATGATAACTTTTTTTTATTCCAAATGAATTTCAAAAGTCAAGGACCTTTTAAATTCAAAATCTAGAAATATCAAATTCAACAATGTGTTCTCTAATTATAATGTTTATTCCAACATCATTATATCATTCGATAAACTTTTTGATATAACATTATATCAAAAATTTTATCCATAAACACACTTGACCTATTTCATGTTGCTCATGAGTATGACCAATATGAAACAGGTCATACAATAAAATAATATCCATGAATTATAGTATGTGATTCAGGGTTAGGGAGTACTTACATAATTACAGCATAATTAATTATTTAAAGATTTTATACGGCTATATATTTATATGTGTAAGTAATTTATTTAATCAGCCGAAAATCAGCTTTAGAGAAAATCAAGATTTAGCTGAAAATCAGTTGTGTATGCTTTTTGTCGGGGAACACAGTATTATGCTGAGTCTAATGCCTGCATTGTAGTACGGACATTTATTTATTTATTTAATATTTATTTATTACATGCTTTATTTAGCTTAAGTTTAATTTTCTATATTTGCTTATATCATGTTAGCACTTTTGTGGAATAAACAATTTTCATTTCATTTCATTTCATTTCATTCACTTCATTTCATTCACTTCATTTCATTTATTTCATTTCCTTCATTTCATTTCATTTCATTTCCTTAGGGTAGGGCACCATCGGTAGTTGGTGCAAAGGATTCAGGAAATAGATTGGGATGTGTGTCCCATCTAAAGTCTAAGATTTATTTTGGCACAATCGACCTCATTTTAACGTGCTTTTTATAGTTATTCAATTTCCGATACATTTTGGTAATGTATTTTATTGATAGATATTTTGACCCAGATAAATGGGTCACGAGCTTAATGAGACTGCGGTATTGTGACTGGTCTAACCAAATATTGATAAAACATTCAAGTGATAAAAGTACATTGAAGTAAGTAATGAATAATTATGCCATTAAATCATCATCATCTGTTCTACATTTACAGAGGTATAAAAAATTTATTTATTATTACAAAATATAAGCTAGTGTTGAAGCTATATTTAACCTTATTATGATAAAATTAATTTAACTTTACGAAAACATGTGACATCTTATGCGTGTGCCGTGTGGTATCCGGCTGAGTAGAATAGACCACCCTCATTTCTTACCGAGGTGTTGTAAAAGGCTACTAAGGTAAGTGGATCCGCAGTGTGGTATCCGGCTGAATAGAATGGACCACTCTCACTTCTTACCTAGGTGTCGTAAAATGCGACTAACGTAAGTACACCCAGCGTGTGGTATCTGGTTGAGTAGAAAAGACCACACTTCTTTCTTACTGAGGTGTTGTAAGAGGCGACTTAGGTAAGTTGACGTCAGGCAGGCGGCCGGTCATAATATACGTGGCCAAATCATATGACAACATATTTATATCATGTTGTGCTGATATCACTTAGAGTGGGATAAAGGCAGGAGGATGATATTACAACATCTTATGCTTAAGAGTTAGTCGATTGATTAGCAAGTCCTCGATGAAGGAAGACATTATGTTTACGAGTTCTTTCTTATTGCATTTATATTTCAAAGAATAATGAGTGCTTTGTAAAATACTTAATTTTATCTTTTCCTATACAAAATAGAACAGGGGTTCTTAAACTGTGGGTCTAGTGGTAAAATGGCTACTGAAAGGGGCGTCGCAAAGATCTGATAATTTTTAATCATTATTGATACAACTACATGGCTGCAGCTGTCCTTTAAAGAACTTTTCTAACAAAGATTTATTGATATTTCTCCTCCTAAGTTCCTTCATTACCCCTTTTCATTAAATTTAATTAAATAGATTTTATTATATTTATGATTGGTTAGTTTACAACAATTATAAATAAAATTTTAAAATTAGTATACACACTACGTACAAATATAAATACAAATAAAAATCATACAAAATACTATTGTAGTTTTATTTTAACTATTTTTTGAAAAAAGTGGCAATGCAAAACCGTTATTTACATTGTAAAATAGTGCGATATTACATCTACATCTACGGTTAATATATATTTCATTATATGGAGGAAGGGGTCGTTTAAAATTTCCTAAGCTTGAAGGGGGTCGCTATATAAAAAAGTTCAAGAAGCCCTGAAATAGAACACCGCAAAGTAACTACCTTAAAAATAAACTTAAACTTGTCTAATTAGACGCTCAGACGTTTCTTTATAAGACCATCTGCCGAAAAAACTATACGAAAATTTACGTAGCAGTAATCTCAAGCGCGGTATGAATATTTTGTAACCTTTTCTTTTTCTACTTCTAAACTAACTTCTGTTATCTGATTGGGCCTAACGTATCCCTACAAAATAGTTCCCTACGGACTTTTTAGTTGCGGTACCCTCATAATTTTAGTGAGAATTAAGTTTTCCTTTTTGCGTGTTTCTTTTTTATAAATATAAAAAACATGGCACGGTTAACATTTTTATCGAAGTTAAAAGATAAGTATCAAAATCTTAATTTGCTTTGTGCTTTTCATAAGGCTGTTGTAACAATAGCTTTAGGGCAACTGTGAAAATGTTCTTCAATGAACAAAAGTCTTTCAAATAAATTTTATTTTATAGATCTTTTACGGCTTTGATTCGACGGCTCTCTTTGATCGTCTTAAAGTTTTCCATCTACTATGTGGAAAGTGTAACAATGTATTATTCGAAGAGGGTTTTCAATACCATCACCTTCTAGCCCATTGGTTCTTTTACTGCCTATGTGGTAGTGATAAGTGTAATACACAGGAGTATACTTACTGACACTAATACTAGAGTACAAAAAACATTACACTGTCTAAAACGCACCACTTCAGTAACACGAGAGATCTTTGTGAGAGTGGACGTGTCACATATTGTTATTTGTTAATGCGTGTTTGAGCCAGTACTATATTAATACAATACAAGTGAAAACATACACTTTATTTCCCTTAGCCATTTTTGCTTCGACGAGATGGTTAACTACTTAATAAAATAAATTGATACGTTTCAAATTTTACATTTTTTTATATAAAAAATTTTTCAAAGGATTTTTTCAAAATATTTGCTGAACGCGGAAGATTGTGTAGATTTTAAAATCATCTTAGAATATTAGTAACAAGAACCGATTTCAGATTAGCGGTAATAATTCGTAGGTGAAGAAGACAAAGGTTCGATTCTCGTGACACAATTTTAGTATGTTTTCAGTATTATTAATTTTACCTTCAAGTCTCATAGATCTTTAAAATGAAATAAAAACTAAACGGTTAATTTTTGATCAAAAAAATTTAGTACAAAATTCGTCAAACAAAGTTGTGTATAATATTAATATTGATTTAAATAACAAAAGGCACATTCCATGATTTCTTTGACTGAAGGGTTTTCTTATTATGTCGAGCCTTATCCGTAAATTAAAGAAAAACATGTGGGAGGAATCCTATTCCCTCTAACTTCTTGGCTAACAATCATATCGCTTTTATAAATTATAAGATTTTATCATAAAGCCTTAGTCCTTTTTAGATTTTTCTTTTATCAATTTTATTTGACTGTATGAATTTGACTGTAATGAATGAGAGATCAGAATATGTTGAACAAAAATACAAAAACATTTTTTTTTGTTTCTTCTTTTTATTTTGTATCAAATTAGCGAGCAAGGCTCGGTCAACCAGGTAGTTTGTTATAATATGTCACAATAGACCCACTAATTTGCTAGGCTTTATCGACTACTTCAATTACTTTATTAACTTAAAACTTAATATTACCAACCAATATTTGAGGGAATGGAACGTTAGATGAATATAAAAAACGGAATGCAGGTGAGTGTGTGAGCAAGATGGTGTGATAGGAGTGAGGGAGCAAGAAGAAACGGAGGACCTACAACGAAGGGAGGATAGGAAAGTGTGTTGCGTTAATAAAATAAAGTTTATTAACTCTACGGCGTTTCACTTTGCCTTGGAAGCTCGAATACTACATATCTATTCGTTCTTTATTTTTCTATGATATATAAATATATTCGTTTCATTTTTATTACCTCATCTCCCAAATTACTCAAGTGTTCAAACGCTAACAGGAAAAGATCTGTTTGGATAAGCCGGCCTTTTTAATTATTACTTTCTTTTGAATTTTTTGTTAGGGAGATTGTACAAATAAAGCTTGTTTGTTCAACTTCGGTTGAACGTTGATTAAACCGGACTCATTAAAATACTGTATATTTAGTCATTTACGTGGCAAATCAGCACCAATATATAGTTTATACTTAAATGTTTATACTGTTGTTTATTTAACTAGGTCTCTCTCTCTTTTCGACGAATAGCCGTCCACTGTTGGACATAGGTCTCTTCCAAGGACTTCTACGCTACACGATCTTGTGCCGCCTAAATCCAACGGCTCTCCGCAATCTTTTTGAGGTCTCTTAACCTAGTGGGGGGGTCTGCCTACATCAAAATTCAACAATATTAAATACGAAGTATTTCCAGCTCGTAAATTTATGTTCCATTTTCATAATTAGATTTATATATTGAACAGCGGAATTTCGCGGTAATCTAGTTTCCTATTAACGTCATGCTTCTGGCTTCGCAAATGCAGTTTAATTAATTTCCGTCGTGTGACCCATAATAATATTTTTTATTGTTATATACTTTGATGGACATGGAACAAGACTCACAATACAATGACTGGCCCAGTTTTAGCCAGTATTGGCCCAGTCTATTCATAGATTTAGTCCCCCCATAGTATAAATATATAGATAGTGTATCATAAAAATATCTGTAACTATAAAAAGAGTAGGTAACTAACGGTAATTTAATATTTAAATGAGTTAATCTTGTATGTATATAGAAATATTTTCGGGATCTTGGAAACGGATTCAACGATTTTCCTGAAATTCTGCACGTAGGGGGTTTTGGGGGAGAAAAATCGATCTAGCTAGGTTTTATTTAAAATAAAATCATTTATCCCTGTTTTTGGGCATTAAAAATAATAATAATGTTTATATTAATACATACACTATTTTTGCCATTAACTGTCAAGTCGGCGTAGCTTATTCGGGGAACGGGTTGTCGCGAGAAATGAAAATACCTATGATCGAGCCCCACCTACTGCCTCTTCTGTAAAAAATTGCCGAGCAAAGCTCGGTCACCCAGATATTTTCATTTAAAATGGTAACATTCATTACCATATTATATCCATGTCACTCTTTTGTTTTCAGAACAAAAGATAGTTGAAACGTACAGTTATTTTTTTATATTATCTGTATAACAACGATGTAATTTACATTATTAATTTCTTAAATAAGATTTTTAGCTATGATAGCAATTTCTTGTCACTGACAATATTCATCAAAGCAAATCTCCTGCCCTTATCCCACTCTCAACTCAAGTGGTCACTCATGTCATAAAATGTTGTTGTATGTTTGGGCTAGTTATTTCATGAATGGCCGCCCGCCTGACGTCAACTTATCTTAGTCGCCTTTTACGACACCTCAGTAAGAAATGATTAGTACGCCATGATTTGGCTAGATATTTTAGTCGCTTTTTAGGACACACGGCAGGTGAACTTACCTCGGCAAGAAATGAGGGTAATCTATTCTAAACAGCCGGATACCTGACCATATAAATATTTCTCTAAAAAAATACATAATTTGCTCTAACCATGAATCAACAGCTTTGAAAGTCACTCAGCCCGAAAAGTATCGAAAATATGCTTTTGTATTTAATCATATTGTCGACCGATCAATCAGCGAAGCTATGATAAGCACCTGTTACTAAACGGAGCTGTTTTAAATTGGATTTCGGGCTTTACTTCGCCAATCGGAAATTTACGCCTCGATATTTATTTGATATCTCGCTAACGATCCAAAAAATCGTATCTAATGATCTGTCGCAGATCAAAAGCTTCTAATATAAAGAAAATTGTGTTAATAAAATAATTAAAATCTGTGAGTATTTACAGTTCAAAATTTATTTTATTTATCGTCACCGAACAAAATAATCAAAAGGTTCTTTCGAATATCCAATAAAAGAAAATTAATATCAATACAAAAAATATGTATAGTGTGTTATCTGGATGAGTAGAATAGACTACCATCATTTCTTGCCGAAATGTCGTAAAAGGCGACTAAGGTAAGTTCACCCGCTTGTGGTATCCAGCTGAGTAGAATAGACCAACATCATTTATTATTTGTTAAAAGGCGACTAAGATATCTAGCCAAATCATGTCACAGCATGTTTATAACATGTTGTGACATGACCCCACTTAGCTTTGGATAAGGACAGGAGAATGATGATGATCATTAAAATCAGTGAACACAACAAATTTAATGTTTTAATATATAATAAATAATGAGTATTAAACCTTTAATTGTTATATTCAATTAAGTAATGTTACAATGTAAATTTTGCTCATTGAAAACCTTGGTCCTTCCTCAATCCTTATTAAGCGCGGTTACTTATCTTTCTTTCGTTTTTTTGGTAGAAATATGAGTTAACATTTTTTTGGTTAACAGTAATAACTTCTCATATAACTAAATCTATTGTAAGAGAAATTAGTACACCGGAAGGTTAATATGTAAATATGTAATTATTAATGAGAAATTCCGAACATATTATAATATTTTTTTAAAGATGGCGTTTCTTAAACGCAATTTAGCTAATAAAATGAACTCAATATGGCCTATCTATAACATCTACCTGCCCAATAAATGGGAACAACCAGGGAATAATTCGAATCGAATTTTCCCACGGAGTTTGTGAATTATTTCGCTGACCATCTGGAATACTTCCAGAACAATCTTCTATATTAATATTTGATTTCGTGTCTTAAAAATGGAACCTCATTTTTACTTTATAATGTAATATTTTACCTTCAAATTAAATAAGACTCATAATTTTGACAAATACATTTGTTGCGAATCCGATATATCTATATACCGATTATAAAACAAAGTTTGTCCGTCTGTATGTGATCAATTTTCACAAAATCTACATAACGGGTTTTTGTAGTCTTTACTAAACAGTAACTACTGCAATTCTTCCGGAAGGTTTAATGTAATAGTACATGTGTTGGTCGCGCTGTTATACAAAAACTCGCCTGCTGGGAGCTTTACTCGCGTGCGCCTCGTAAACCAGCAGAGATGCACAAAAGTTTTGTACTAGAGAGTTGTAGATCTACAAAAAAACCTACCTACAAAGTTATTTTGATATTGATTACATAATATTGATATTGATAACACGGGATAACGGGATAGATAAGTGCCCGGAAAGATTTGAAGATTTCGTTCCAGAACGAACTTAAACAACGTATTTTGTTTTATTTCATTTTAAATTCGTATACCGTTTACCTATACTAATATATAAAGCTGAAGAGTTTGTTTGTTTGAATAATTTTTTTAACGCGCTAATCTCAGGAACTACTAGACCGATTTGAAAAGTTATGTGAGTGTAAGATAGTCCATTTATCGAGGAAGGCTATAGGTTATATAACATCACGCTCAGATGAAGAGGAGAGGAGTAGCAATAAAAAATATTACTAAAACGGCAAAATTTAAAGCTTTCCTTGCGTGCGCAAGTGAACGGTGAAAGTTATTCAAAAATCATGTATTACAAAATTGTTCCACTCTTAAAGTTCTAAATAAAAGTCCGCAACAGCGTATGTCTAGCTTTTAAGGTTAACCCACTTTAATCATTTTTAGGGTTATCAAAATACTGTATTACGGTTTGGATCTTTCCACGCGGGCGGAGCCGCTGGCGATTGCTAGTTACAAATAAATTTTATGGCAGTTTTAATTTTTGTAGTATCATTGCTATAATTGTACTAGTACAATTTTTATATGTTCTTAAATTTATAAATTCCATTTCAAATTTTATTTATTTATCTTTATGTGAAGTTTGATTATGCCAAATTACACATCACCGCAGTGCAATGTCTACAAAGTAATTTATAGAAGTAAGCGTTACTTTGCAAAATTTTTGTTTAATCCGAAAAGTGTAACAAAGTTTTTTTGTCCCGTTTTTGAATACGTTTATTAGACAGTAATAAAAAGGCAAGCAGCATTAGCATATTAAAACAAACAAAGGTTAAGAGCACAAGTTAAAAATGCCGACCGAAAGTAATAAAGATCTTGCTTTAGCGTCCACCCGAGTACTCCCTAGGGCGGTTTTTCTTAAAAAGGGTTCACAAGAGTTCGTCTTGATGGAAACGTCTACGCTCTAGATTCATTCAGAATTATATTGTAAAAATCAGAATACATATATACAAGAGTTACATTAATACTTCTTAATTTCGACAAATTTATAGAGCTTATTGTATAAACTTCATCTCTATAAACTTCTTAACCGACACACACTTCTATGAACACTAGCCGTGTGGCATCCGGCTGAATGCCCTCCGACCACCCTCATTTCTTACCGAGGTGTCATAAGAGGCCGCCCGGCGGGGACGAGCGGCGGGTATGTCGGACTCGCACCGACTAAAAACCTGTCAATGCTCCACCACGCTACTGGTGGCGGGGACAGGGTACCGTTGTACACATTGGCCCCATCCCCGCCAGCAGCAACTCTGAACTCCAGAGTGCGCCACCTCTGGGTCGGGGCCTATCTAAAAGTGGCCCCTCCCTCCGCTAGTCGATGCATCGGGAGCACCAGATGCATTGACCACCTCGGGAACCTTTTCAGATGGGTGTCCGATAAACTCCGTTCGAGACGCCCAGAGCTCCGCATTAGGGGGGACATACGACTGGCTTCAGCGAGTCGTCTGCGCCCCGCTCGCCTGCAATATAATATATCTCTATGCTCTATATAATATATCTTCTTGGATGACACTCACACTTCTATGAACACTAGCAGTGTGGCATCCGGCTGAGTAGAACAGACCACCCTCATTTCTTACCGAGGTGTCGTAACAGGCGACTAAGGTAAGCCGACCCGCCTTGAGGTATCCGGTTGAGTAGAATAGACCACTCTCCTTCTTACCGAGGTGACGCAAATACGACTAATGGAAGTTGACGTCAGGCAGACGGCCGGTCGTAAAATTTGACGCCAAATGTTTGTAACATGTTGTCACATGACAACAACAAAGAAAATTTTAAAGGTATTCCATTGAATTCAAGGAAAACGGCCTGGAAAAGTATCTGTAAATTACTTAAAATCGATTAAGAAATTTAACGAAATTTACAAACAACCAGGACTTAAATTTGTTATCTAAAACTATAATTAAGAAGTTTGCAATAAAATGTCCATTAAATATCACAGTGATTCAAAAATAAATTAAAGCTAGTCAAGCCTGACAAGAACTTTAAAATAGCGAAGTTTTCAAACTTTTCACGAGCTTGAGATTTTATCTTGTAATTAAATAATGAGCGGACAAAGTTTCGCTGGGTCTTAAGAATTTCTTAGCGAAAAGAAACACGATAGACTACAATGTTGTTTTAATTGTGAAAACAAAAGCGGTGTAAAAAACAAGGTACAAATGATCTCAATCTATTTCTAAGTATATCTTTTTTATAACATCCACGAGGGAAGAAAATTTACTTTACTTTATAATACTGTAAGACCGTCCCCGGCTTTACAGTGTTATAAAGTAATTTATAGTACGCGTTACTTTGCGGAATTCGATTTTACGAATGTTATGATAGAATTATTTTGCTATAGTCCGCGTTTGTTAAAAAAATGTAATGTATATGTAATGATAAGTGTAGGAAGCAAAATCGTTCTCATACCTTATATATGCAGGAATTAGTTACCACACGTTTGACAAGAAATTTCCACCAACAGCATACTACTCAAGTATTACGCACATTTACTCCTCTCCAAGCATATAAGCCTTCCACAATAATTTTTAAAAGAAAGAATTTTTTAAATCGGTCCAGTAGTTCCTGAGATTAGCGCGTTCAAACAATTAAACAAACAAACTCTTCAGCTTTATATATTAGTATAGATGTATACATTACAATAACATGTTCCAATTCCACGAAACTGTATGATGTATTAACGCTCAGTATTTTTCCCCTAAAAAAAAGCAATTTACCAAAAGCGTGATGTAGCGTTTGATCATGTCCTTTTTTGTTCTAGCTCACATTATGTTAATATTTCTTACTTCTTGATATTAAACATATCTACAAACAAATTATGGGCTTCATGAGATAGCTCAGAGTTCAGCGAGCTATGCTTGGTGTATTTCTACGCAATAAAATCAGGTATGAAGAAATTCGTAGTCGAACCAGACTAACCGACATAGCTCATCGTGTCGCGAAGTGGCAATGAGCGGGGCACGTAGTACGTAGAATCGATGGCGTTTGCAGTACTAAGGTGCTGGAATGGCTACCTCGCACTGGAAAACGCAGCGTCGGTAGATTTCCTACAAGGTAGATTAACGAACTCATAAAGGTCGCGGGAGACGCTGAATCCAATCGGCACAAGATCGTGGGATGCGAAGATTTTTTTTTTTTTTTTATTATACAGGAAAAAACCCCTTATGGGTACCGCCGCCCGACGGGGACAGGCGGCGGTTATGTCGGACTCGCACCGACTAAAACGACCTGTGTGCTCCACCACGCTGCCGATGGCAAGGACAGGGTATCATTGTACATTTTGCCCCCATCCCGCCGACAGCTCTGATCCCAGAGAATAAACACCTCCAGGTAGGGGCCCCTCGAAAGAGAAACCCCCCTCCGCTAACCGGTGCATCGGGAGCACCAGATGCACCGACCGCCTCGGGGACCTGTAAGCCAGGTGTCCGATGTACCCCGTTCGGAACACCCGAAGGTCCCCAGTTAGGGCGGCAGACGATGGGCTTGGGCGAGTCACTAACACCTGGACTCACCAGCAGCAGATTGGATCCAGAACAACAGTTCGTGGAACCGCTCCGCCGCCTCCCTCCGCCCCCCTCCGCAGAGCTAAGGGAGGCCATCGCTGCCCACGATCGCTCCCTGCCCACCGTGTTTGCTATGTCACGGTCGACAGGGAGAGATCGCGCCCCAAGTAGGGGCCCCAACGCCTTGGTGGGCGTTTCCGCCCCCACCGGGTAATTTTTTATAGAGGTTTTCTTCCTCGCAACCCGAAGGTCCCCGTTCCCATTGCTGGGCTTCCGGGTTTCGCCGACGGTGGCCGTAACCATGTCCAGCCAGACTTAGAGTAAGCCCAACTGGACCCGTCGCTCATTAGGGACTTCACCCCAACCCCCTCGAAGTCCCCGGCCCGTCCAGATTGCCCTCTGCTAATCAGAGGGACAACTGGATTGGCCACCCCTCAGTGGTCCGTTCGCCAAGACTAAGCTTGCCCAGGGTGCGCCACGAGGAGGCCGACCACTTTGGCACCCCGGATGCGAAGATCCCTTAAACAGACTTATGTCTAGCTACGGACGTCAATAGGTTGAAAAAAGAAGAAGATATTAGACATACTTTGCAGCAATGGAGCAAAAGATGATTCAAGATTCCAATAATACTTAGAACTATAATAGGTTAACTGCAAATTGTCTACCAAATAACAATATATTCCAAGCTTCCCACTCTAAAAACTTGGAAATTGTTAGTACGTTTTAACACACTGGGTACTCGGTTAGTAAAAACGGCTTGTTTCCGTATTTCCTACTCGTATTCCATCTTTATAGTTTTTTTTATTTTATGAACCAGAGCCCACGCAGAGTATTGGATACGCAAAGATTAATAGTGGCTCTTAAGCGCCTTACGGTTGGCAATTTAGCAAATGTTTTTCCGATAAGAAAAACATAGGTGAGAATTTGCGTTCTATCTATGAGAATTTTATTAAATAAGGGTTCAATATTTTCTGGGATAATACAATAGAATATGCGCAAATCGTTTTGGACATACTGTGAGACCTTTCTGTAAAAAATGCTCAATTGATATTTATAATTCGTCTTGCGTTTTATTTTGATGGCAAACATAGTTATGAAATCTACATATCTCTAGAGAATGCATGTTATATGTATAACCCGTGAATCCGCATTCAAGCAGCATAGTGGGTTTTAGTTCTATTCCTTCTCCCCAAAAACGAGAGAAAGCCTAGTAGCAATATGGTAAGAAGCCGTAACTTTTTAAATACAATGAAATATTTCATCGTCATTCCCTTATCCCACTCTAAGTGGCTCATGTTTAAAACCAGTTGATACATGTTTGGCTAATTATTTTACGACCAGCCTGACGTCAACTTATCTAAACATTAAAACAATATATAAAGCCGAAAAATTCTCGAAAAATTTAGCTGATTTGATTATCCTCCTGACGGAATTTTTGTTAGGAATATGAAAGGAAAACAAATTCGTTGGATCAAATTTATCAGAAATGAATTTCTTGGTAAGGAATGGGCGGAATCATTTCTTAATCAAATTTTACGATGGAACTATTTGGTGAAATATTACGTTTCGTCTTTTTAAGTGTAAGTTGGTTATGGTTTCCAATCACGTGGTTGCGAAAATAATGTGTCAAAGTTTCGGTTTATCACGAATATTAGGATTATAATGATGTCAGAAACATTATCTGGCTAAAAAAATGTTGTATGAGATCTATTATGGGGTTTGGGTCTTTAAGTATAAATGTAAAATCTACAGGGAGATATTTTATTTAGGACCAACGCCAGTTACTACACAAGCCTCATTATTAATATCATGTATAATTATACTAGATCTATTCATTAATATAAGAGAACAATTTTTGTTCGTCCCAGTCCAAAACATCAAGTCCTCGCATAGCTATAATCTAATTTTCTTTAACATTACTTAGAATATTTCCATCAAACGTCAAACTTTTATTTTAATTTATTATACTTAATATTTACTTTTATTTTAAGTTTAAGATTGGTTGGCTGGAAGAGATTCCGATTTCAGAATAAGCCCATCATTGCACATTATGTGGGTTTCTTATCATTTTTATATTCGTTAGCGCAATATAGAGATTACCAACAAACAGTGATACAAAAACAACGGCATGAACAAGCAAAAATTGATATCCAACGTTCTCAGAATATATATCCGATTTAAGTGTAATATTTGGATACGTCTATTGGACCCTAAAGGTTTGGCAGTTAGCGAAAGTTTCAGACTTCAAACAACGAACATTTAACTTGATGGCCATAAATACGAGCTTGGAAAGGATTTAGTAGGGTCGAGGAAATTGATTCTTGGTAGCCTATTTGAATTTCGACCAGTATTAGTTATACCTAAGCTAATCTACGCAATATGTGCGTTGTGTCCTAAGTAAACGAGGGGGCGTTATAAATTAATATAATCAGTGATTGATAGACATAATTTTATTACATAGCTACAATAATGTATATATATTTGATTATCTATATCAAATAATGTATCGATTATCAAATATATAACTAACGTATGGATCAGAATGTTGGGCAATGAAAAAGACGGACGAAAGAAGACTGCAGGCAAATGAGATGAGAATGTTAAGGTTTGATAAGACTGGATAATAAATGAGTTTATAATGGGAAGTCAGAAAAATGCGTGCATTATAGAAAAGACGAGAAATCCAAGTTATGTGTTGAAGAAATGAATGATATATGTAATGAAATAGATGTTATAGACATACAATGAAGAGTGATGAAAATCATTGGACCAAACGATAGTTAAATAAGTATGTGCATGGAAATGTGACTAGGGGAGGCCGAATAAGAGATGGGTGGATGTATATAAAAAGAGTAGCGCCAGCATTTAATTAATGATTGAAGACAGTCGTAGAGAAAAACATGTTGTGCCGAAACAGTTATATACGGCAGGAGAATGAAGATATCTATATCAATCAATTATGTCCAATAAGTGATTATAAAATAAAAATTCCTGCGAAGGTGCGTAGGGAGCTACTCTAGCTAAAAGAGGAACGGGGAAACATGGTCATATGTTCGTATGTGAAATATCCTATATAGTCTACGCTTATAATAGTACATAACCTCAACACCTGTAATAGTACATAACCTGTTTGATCTGAGAAACATCAATATTTCTGAGATCAGACGGATAAATGGATATACCTTCGCATTTATTAGTATGGAAATTCAAAATCCTAAAATGGTCAAATATTTTTAAAATATTCACTCGAGTTTATTAAATGTATTTATACTATAATCCGTCCCTCAGTTTGAAAGTGTCAAGGCTATGAGCGTATCTACAAAGGTCAATCCTTATGATCTCTTGACTGGAAAATCGCTCCGAGGTATAAACGTATTGGAGCTGAATCTTTATTACGTCCGACCCATTTTATTGAACTAAACATGCCTTTTCACTAACGGTTTTTATCACTTATAGGTTTATACTTTTTATACGGTTTTCACTTTATATTTTCCGCAATCAATTTTAGCTTTGCCATTACAGCATTTAGTGTTAAAGCTTCCTATACTGTTAAGGATTATATATATTTTGAAAAGAGCAACTTCTTGAATTTCTTGTTGACTCTTCTCGGTAGGAACAGTTTTCCGAACCAGCAGTAAGAGGTAACGATTCAAAAGCTTTTATTTACAAGTTTATTTGAATATAGAATTTGAATTTGAACTTTGTATTTGAATATACCAAAACAATAAATCTGATGTACCTCATAACAATGTAGGATTTTTGAACCAAGACTGAGCGAATTGTTATAATATATTAACAGTTTTGGTTGAATAGTATGAAAATTATGTCATTATGTACATATAAGTACATAGTTAAAGTATCTCCAGATCTCCAGTATTCTTAAATTATTTTTTCCTACAACAAAATGGACTATACACAGTATGAAATATTCCATGAGTAGACCTATGTTTACACAAAATTTTACCCTTTTAAAGACTGTACCATTAATGCGGTAGAAACACAGACTAATAAAGAATTCTTAGATGATTACATCATAATTTACGTATAATAAATAGTTTGATTCTAGTTTTGTATTAAACCGGTCACTGGATGATAGAAAATTCTAACTTAAACTGGTATTGAAACACCTAAATAATTCCAAGAAGTTTTAATACGATTTTGGCCGTTGTTACTCATATTCGTACATCGACAATATCCAACAAATAGGTATAGATGGAAAACTAAACCCCCTTTCGAGACGTATGCCGCCTCGGGGAGTACATATATTGGCTGGAGCGAGATCTTTATTACTTTTAGGCTCATATATTGAACCTTACACGCTAGGGTGTTACTGTAGTAACTTTTGCAAAATAATATTTTGGAAGTATTTTGGAATTAGTGGAATTAACTTAAGGTTTTTGGCCATGAAATTTTGTATGCTTAAACTCTTATTTGTTTTACTTTGAATGTATTCCATTTTAGAAATTACACACCCCCCCCCCCCCTCCTAAAACAATCAAATTGGCCCCCAGATTGCCCCTATGTTTGGAATCATCGGTTTATACAATACTGAGGATATCAAAATATATTGAAAAAAATTACAAAAGGAATCAAAACCCTAACGATAAAAAATAATATTCAATCGTTACAGTTTATGACGGAAGCATAAACGTAGAAAAGTTTATCGGTGTGTCGATGAATGGATCTTTAGTGAAAACCCCAGGCACGAAGCCGGTAGGAAAAACATCCAACTAGATATAATGAATAAAAATATTAATATATAAAACTCACCACTGATCGCGATTTTTCTCGAAATAACTTAATTGCAGATAACACTATTGATAACAGACTGTTACAATACCTTAATGACTTTAAGTTTTTCGCATTTGCAATCAAAACTTGGGAAGTCCCAAAACATACATGGGTAGTAAGTTAGTAGTTTGCATACAACGTGTATAGAGGATGATTATGTCTAATTAAACCTACACATATAGATAAGCTGTGATGGCCTAGCGGTGCGACCGTGTGAATCTCTAGAGACGATCATGGGTTCAAACCCGGGCAGACACCAATGAGTTTTTCTATTAAAACTTAGGTGTCTAATTGATAATTGCAATTTATCACACGCTTTTCGGTGAAGGAAAACATCGTGAGGAAACCTGCATATCTCTAGAGAATTCTGGAGATATGTGTAACCTACCAATCCGCATTGGAGCAGCGTGGTAGGTCTTAGCTCCAATCCTTCTCTCCAATAACGGAGAGAAGAGGCCTATGCCCAGCAGTGGGATAGTAACAGGCCGCTACTTACTTACTTAAACCTACACATATTTTGCTTGCTAACTATCAAGGCGTTAGTAGAGCAAAAGTAATAATAAAATAATTGTAATCCGTGATAAAGTAAAATAGAAAATATATATAATCCTAAATGTAGAGTGGACCTGAACATCGGCATGTAGAAGGTTATGGGGGTGAAAAATCGATCTAGCTAGGTTTTATCAAAAAAAATTGTTTTATCCCTGTTATGAATATAAAACACTATTTTTGGCGTAAAATGTTAAGTCAGCGTAGCTTATTCGGGGAACGAGCGGTCTCGAGAAATGTAAATATATAGGATCGTGCCTCAACTAACCCATCCTCCTGCCCTTATCCCACTCTAAGTGGGGTCGGCACAACATGTTATAAACATGCTGTCACATGATTTGGCTGCGTTTTTACGACCGGCCGCCTGCCTGACGTCAACTTACCTCTGTCGTATTTTACGACACCTCGGTGAGAAAGAGGGTGATCTATTTTACTCAACCGGATACCACACGGTGGGTCAACTTACCTTAGTCGCCTTTTACGACACCTCGGTAAGAAACGAGGGTGGTCTGTTCTACTCAGCCGGATACCACACGACGGGTCGACTTACCTTAGTCGTCCCTTACGACACCTCGGTAAGAAATGAGGGTGGTCTATTTTACACAGCCGGATACCAGGGCTGCCTCAACTAACCCATTATTTTTTATTTTTTAAGCTTCTTTTTTTATATTGTAAAAAATTGCCGAACAAGACTCTGTCAACCAAGTACTACATTACATATATAACACAAATCAAAACTTGTTAATAAACAAAATGTTTTTCTGATCTTATATATTAAATAAAATTTGAGATAAAGGACGCAGGAATAAAAACTCTAACGATACGATACCATAATAATAAAAATTAAAAAAAGGAAATCGATTTTTCCTTTATAGAACTTGAGGAAAATGAACAGGATATCATATTATTAACTCTTTTCCCACGTGTAATATCAATAATCGTTACGATCCATGGCAGTCGATATAAATGTGGAAACTTTATCAACAAGTATAAGCAGATGCCTTTATACCCCTACAGGGCCGTTACTAGTTACCCATACTAGGTAAAATACAAGTAATCATTTTACTTGAGCTAAACTTGTCAGTTAATTTTCTTAAAAATATGTAGAGTGGTATTTGCATAGAATTGTGATATTAGAGTACGGGAGCCATAGGCAGGTAAGTAAAAGGGTCGCAATAAATTATATATAAAACTTGTATTCTTATCTTTGTTTATCATCATCCTCCTGCCCTTAGCCCTCTCTAAGTGGGGTCGGCACATGTTACAAATATGTTGTCACATGATGCCTGCCTGTCTTCAATCAACCTTAGTCGTATTTTACGACTCCTCGGTAAGAAAGAGTGTGGTCTATTTTACTCAACCGGATACCACACGGTGGGTCAACTTACCTTAGTCGACTTTTACGACACCTCGGTAAGAAACGAGGGTGGTCTATTCTAGTCAGCCGGATACCACACATTGGCTCGACTTACCTTAGAAGTCTCTTACGACACCTCGGTAAGAAATGAGGGTGGTCTATTTTTACACAGCCCAGGATTTTTACTGGATACCAGGGCTGAGATATATTATCTATTCAGCCGGATACTACACGGCGTATTCTTATCTTTGTTTAATGACACATAAAAAAGAGAGATGGATACATCATTATTTGCTTCTCTTTATTTCTAATTGTAATAAGGCTCATTTTAAGCTGGCTTCCCTATTAGGCTATAGGTATTTGTATCATTTACTTCAAGTATGACTTACGATTATCAAGTAGTGTTTAATATCGGAAGGGGTGTGTAGATAAGATCAAGAAATTTATTTATTCAGTATATAATATTACTAGCTGTGCCAGCCGCTTCGCCCGCATGGAAATATAAGTAGTATGAGTTAATGATAAGAGATTTTTGAATAACTGTCACAGTTTACTCAAAACTTAATGGTATAAGATTCTATAATAAAATTCTGCAATCAATTTCAGCTTTGCCATTACAGCAGTTTAAAAACACTGTTAAAAAGAGGCTGATACAGAAAGCCTACTATACTCTTGAAGATTATTTAGAAGATAAGAATGTGTGGATATAGCTCTCTTTGAACCTGTACAAGACAGTAACGACATAATGTAAATAGTATTAAGAATGATATTTTTAAAAGAGCAACCGCCGAGTTTCTTGCTGGCTCTTCTCGGTAGGAACAGCTTTCCGAACCAGCAGTAGAGTTGACGATTCAAAAGCACTTGTTTACAAGTTTATTTGAATAAAGAATATTTTGAATTTTGAATTTGAATGTCTACTCAAAATTAAAGGGTCTGTAATTCTATTGTTCTCTGTATATAGAATTTTAAAAACTTTGGAAATATACACAAGCATTATCACACTATATTGCATTAGTAACTGAATTTATGCTATTTAATCAGAATACAAACATACTCGTAAACTAACGAGACTGAAACGTTTAGGGAGAACCAGTTCTATTTAAAGTATTTCCCGAGGGAAGATGCACGAGTTCGAAGAGACACAAATACTATTCTGAATTCAGTTTGAACGTCTGTTGTAGTGAATTAGTGTAAGTTATAGTTTACCTATTTAGTGGGTAAAGTGATAACTCAGCGGTGAGAACGTGAGACTTACGGGGAGATCACGGGTTCTAACACCGGGCAGTTTTTCTGTTAAAAAGTGTTGGTGTTGGCGACGTTTTGTGATACGTGTGGTAACTTGTCCTGCATGTATAGGTAAGGTATGTGATTGTTGCCTCCTTCATACACTTTGCATTAAATATATTCTCTTGACAAACTCGGATTACAGCAAAATAATTTTATTGTAACTTCTGTACTGTATTTTATAATAAATGAAATCAAAATAATCTTTATTCAAGTAAGCTTTTTACAACCACTTTTGAATCGGCAAGGATCAATAACATTTAATGAAGCTACAACTGGTTCGGAATGTTGCTCTTACCGAGAAGAACCAGCAAGAAACTCGGCGGTCAATCTTTTAAATATATTAAATTTACATTATTTAACGGCAGTCTTGTTTGAAGCTGAAAGGATTTTCAAATCCAATAATATGTATAGATTTTAGAGAGACCAAATTTAATCCTGGGATATAAAACAGTATGATTGTGATGATTATTAATTTATTAGACTAACTAATAAATAAAATATTTTACAATACATATTAATAAAAAACATCATTGTTATTGAAATATAATATTCTCTAATAATATGTAAAACACCTTTAAAAGTTAGTACAACATTTGTTTGAATGAACAATTACCACTATATTTGCCCAATACCTCGTTACAATAAGTAAGATCGTATTGTAACGAGATGAAAAAAAAATGATTAATACAAAAAAAGTAGTTACTAATCACGGATCATATAAATTTAATTAAATTATTTATCTTGAACTTGACCTAACGTGTCACGGATTCTGGAAGACGCGTTGGTCTAATGATAACACGTCAGCTGCTCATTCATTATGTTAACGAGACACTGCGGCCGGCAGTGATGGATTACCGCTCTCCACATAAATATGGGGACAAGCAAAATGGGTAAAAACTGCCTACATAGACATAATACATTTATAGACTGGTCATCAATACATAGTATAAAACAAAGCCCCTTTCCCTGTCTGTCCCTATGTCCATATGTATGCTAAAATCTTTAAAAGTACGCAACAGATTTTGATTCTGTTTCGACCGCGTTTCCGCCAAGTCACTATAAAACGTGGTATAACAAAAACGACTATGACATGGAATAATATCCCATATAGTGTATTATCTATGTGGAATAACAAAACGCAAATGACAGTAGAACAACAAAACATTAATGACAGCTAAAGGTAATTTTGTCTTTGGTTAAGTATGGTAAAAAATTTGTCAGTTATCAAAATAATAGCTAAACGTCACTACGTAGTATAAAACGAAGTCGCTTTCTCTGTCTGTCCATATGTCCCTATATCCCTATGTATACTTAAATCTTTAAAACTACGCAACAGATTTTGATTCGGTTTTTTTTTAATAGATAGAGTGATTGGAGAGGAAGGTTTATATGTATAATAACATTTAATATGGAGTCGAGAAATACTGTAATTTTTGAGGTTTCTAATGTGATGTCGTAAATACTTACACTTTTTGTCCGCTTACATTGCAAACGCAGGCCGAACTTTACGAGAATTATGAAAATAATGTACTAAGTATTTATACAACTTGAAAAGGTCTACAAAGTCTGCGAAGGTATATGTCTATCTCTTATGGATAACCCACAATAGCATATTTTTGTAATTTACTTTTTCCGAAAAGTAATGCCTTATTTTCGAAGCAATTTTAAACAATACACCATTTATCCTTATCCAATTAAGTACCTTAAACTTCGAACATTTTCGAAGATATTACAGATATCAAATAAAAGTCCGGCCGCTAGTCTCTTTATACGGACTGAAAAATATTTACCCAAAATATGATTCAGTTACATAGCACGCCGTGTGGTAACCGGTTGAATAGAATAGTATCACCCTCTTTCTTACCAAGGTATCGTAAAAGGCGACTAAGGTAAGTTGACCCACCGTGTGGTATCGATGAAGATGATGATGATTAGGTTACATAGCCAGCTGATTAAAAAGAATAAAAAAGTTGATTATGGAAAATTTTAATAATAATTGTTCGTAGTTTTTATAAAGTATATTTACAGAGGAATTCCATTTGTTTCCGTACGTTTAAAGTGATTAAAATTGAATGAACGTATTTTAATTTCGATTTTGATGCAAACATTTCGTTGCATTGTAATGAACCGAAGCTAAAGTAAAAAAAGTCGATTAGTGTAAAATTGGGTATATTTAACTACAAACCGACAACAACCTTAGTATTGATTAAGTATTTAATACGATCATTGGATTGTAATCGATATTTTGGATAATAATAAAATTTGGTACATATCTCCAGAATTCTCTAGAGATATGCAGGATTCTTCACGATGTTTTCCTTCACCGAAAAGCGTGTGATAAATTGCAATTATCAATTAAACACATAAATTTTAACAGAAAAACTCATTGTCTGCCCGGGTTTGAACATGTGACCTCCTCGAAATGCACATGTTCTTGAAAAGAACTGAGTCTAACATTTGTATGATGAAAATATCATATTCAAGTTAATAGAACGGTATAGGGGAATTTTGCCGATTGCGATTGTCAATCACGATTTAATGCCATCGTGATTTTGAAATACGTTACGTAATAAATCTGCGGATTTAGGTACAAACCGCAACTCCAATGCTCAGCCTTATCGGACAACTAATCCTTCCGATAACCTTAAGTAATACAAATTCAATTGAAACGACCGAATTATTAAATTTTAACACAGTCAATGTTAACATCAGCTTCTTAAGCCGAATTGATTTTTTTTTTAAATACGGTGGATTACTTTTAAAAACAATTTCATTAAACCATTTTAACGTTTTAAGAATTAAGAATGCCTCTCTCTATTTTTAATTATGGATGTCATTTTTTTATTTCTTTAGTGGCTTTAGATTATCCTTATTTGCATATGTAAGTTTTTTTCAAATGTTATGTATTTACTCGATCTACAAATCGTATAAGAGAGTATTACAACTGACGACAAAATAGGCTCTTCTGTAAAACTAAATTTTTGACATGTTCTTATGTTTGTAGGGACCGTCGATATGCCTTACAATAATTATATACTTAGTATTTACACCGATATAAGTCAATAACGTCTATGCTACTTTAGGAAAGTCCCAATATCACTCTTGGGGTTGAGGATATGTTTCAGACAAACTCACATTAGGTCTTCGTAGAATACATTAAAATCATTGGTAATGTTACCATTTATCCTACAAATTAATTTTAAAGGGAGCAACCCCAGAAATTCTAAATGATGTTTTCGATACAAAAAATTGCGAACAAATGGTAGCTTTATTACACACATTATCTGTTTCAAAAGCTCTTTTTAAGTCTAGCTAAAGGAAGGTAAGTAGACTATTTAAGAGATATTTCTAAACAATAATAATAACTTAATGATCGTACCGGAATCAGCGAGATCAGTCCATTAAATCTTGGAAGGCGTTCTATTATTGACAAAACTCTTCAAAATACCGTACTACGGTATTAACCGCAAGTGCAGTAGGTATTACGGACGTAACCAAGCAATTAAGTCAATCGCCAACCCATTACACCGGAGCGATACCCATAAAATTGCTTTAATCGATTTGTTTCTACTCGGGTACACGATTTTCTTGGCACGTTTGACCGATTTTACTTAAATGAAGGTCATGTAGATATAAATACGTATTTCTAAAGATCGATTTATTGGTATACGTCATATTAAGTGACAAAAAGGTAAAGCAAAAATGAGTTCTGGGTAAATATTGACTTGTTGAGTGACTTGACAGCAGGATGTAACGTAACACAAAATGTCTATTGCGGTTCGTCTGATATCTATCGCAATCGTGGCTATGGGTAGCGTGACGAAATGTACACAAAGTAGATAATTTTAAATATACTGAACAAAAAAAATACGAAGAAATTATAAATATTAAAAGATTGGAGAACGAATCTCCTAGAAAATCGGCTAAGCGCTATCCAAACGAGCCTAGTCAATATTTCTTTATTAGGGTAACTTGTCGTTTAGTCTATTGTTTATAAGTTTTTTTAAGACAGTAACTTGTAACTTTTTCAAACATTAAACGAAGTATTGCACTTGCTTTAAAAGATTGCCAATGTCTAGGACAGCCGATAGCTGTTTCGATAAACTGGCCAGGTTAAACTGGATGCATATGTGTAAATACTGTACGC
Source organism: Morpho helenor (assembly GCA_029227775.1). NCBI lineage: Eukaryota > Metazoa > Arthropoda > Insecta > Lepidoptera > Nymphalidae > Morpho > Morpho helenor. The sequence goes on along the minus strand of JARGCU010000010.1, from coordinate 4,679,174 downwards.
TTACGTATTTGTTTTTGAGCTAACACATAAAATACAAAGAAATCAACATGAATTCGCAGGTTGAGCTATTTTACTCATAAATATGCGAATTAACACGTGAATGTGTTAATCGTAATTATTTTTTTTTAATTATATAGTTTGTGCCAATTTCTTTACGTCAATTTGGCTCATTATTCATAACAGCATTTCAAAGGAATTCACTTCTAAAAATACAAGCATGCGTGTCTAAATGGTATCTTGTAGGCAAGATGACTCCATGGTGATTTGATAAACTGCCAAATATATACGAAGAGATTATTAGATTGATTATATGCCGTTACTTCGTTATTCGGCATATAATCAATGAAAATAAAAATCACATAAAACTATTAAGGGTTTAATAAATAAAAAATCAAATAACTTTTTCAAACATTTATTCACCTCAATCTAGGTCTCTAGCTTGACACCTTCAACACTTTTGTGCTGCGCCGCGTGTTCCAGCAAGCCCTTCTTCATATAAAAAGACCTTTCACATTGCATACATTTGTAGGCACGGACGCCGGTGTGGACGCTTTTGTGTCTTTTCAACTGCGTGCCAGTTGCGAAAGCCTTGCCACAATCGCCACACTTATGCGGCATTACACCCGTGTGATTCCTCATATGCACGTTCAACTGCCCCTTGGCTTTATATTTTGACCCACATACTTCGCAGCTATAAGGTCTCTCGTTTGTGTGCCAGAACATGTGCTTCTTTAGAACCGTCTCTGTATAAAACTTTTTAGAGCATACGTTGCAAATAAATGGCTTTTCTTTGGCTACGTTTCTTAGGTGTAAATTAAGTTTATTTTGACACTTGTATACTCTGTTACAGTGTTCACATTTCACTGGCACTCTTATTTTGTGCATGAGATCGATATGATCCTGTGAGAAAGGGTCAATATTCAGTCGTTAAAATAGAGCTTACAAATCAAAACGTACAGTACTATAAAGTTTTATTTTGAATTCAGCAGAACATCAACTAGAGAAGAGTTTTATTGCAAAAACCATTTTGAACTGCTGACATGACTTTTAAAAAGTCGTAGACAATATAAGAATTATAAACTGTTCCGATGGCAATTAATTCCAAACATTAAAAGTTAACGTTTCATGAGAAACAAACAGCCTGTTTCATTATGGTATTTGAAATGAATATGATAATATACATCATTAGTTACAGTTTCCAAACGTGAATTCAATTTAAGCGATGTTCGAATCAATTATGCTACATGGTAATAGCATCAAATTATTAATCGATATTATCTCGTTGGCACGGTTTTTCGGGAGTAGCTAGTTTGACAAATAGTGGGGCAGATAGATAGACAAATCTATTTTATTAAAAAGACGTCCTTACATTTTATGTAGTTAAAGTTAATGAAAACCGGATTCACGAGCCATTTCTTTCGGCTTAAGTGTGATAAAACGCTTTCAGAAATTTCACGCCAAAAGATAAGTATTTTTTTTACAAAAGCAATTTCAATTCAGTAAAAGCACCAATTTTAGTTCGTTTTCGTTTAAATTTCATCCATGTCAGTTCTCCTCTCCTATTTTTTCCGCCCTCTTAGTTGATACGACCTAGTTGTAGAATTGAGGAAAAGTTACCCCATTTATATTAATGCTTTAATATCCAATTAAATACAGATTATATTTAACTACATATATAAATCTGCTAAAAATCGCTCGAGTCAAAAAATAACAAACAGATAAACAACAAGCTCACCTTCAAAGCGGATATCCTTTTGAAACCTTTCCCGCAGGTTTCACAAACGAATTGCCTCAAATTCGAGTGGTCAATCAGATGCGATTTGATTTCGTGCCTGTATAAAAATCTGCAAACAAAATTCCGAAGGTTGGAAATTCAATAATATTAGGAATGGCCAGCGTACGGCGGCCAAAAGGTTTTCACGTGGTACCTTTAGTTAGTTAATTTGGATTATTTTAGAGACAAATTTGGTGGCCAATTTTCGAAAATTTATATTTTGGTAACAGCGACATTTACAGAAGGACGCTAAAAATATCAATATCAGTCAAGTCAAGTCGACATTTCGCATACCATGAAATGTTTGCGCCCAAAGACACTGTGAAAACCAGTACAACTAAGCAATCCAGAAACTGCCGTAACGTCATGGTTATTCTTTAAATTAGTAAATCTATATACGTTATTATAGCCTTATGCTGTTGTTCCAAAAATAAAAAGGCGTCGCGTGCCAATAAAGAGAAACAAAAAGAAGAGCAGAAATAATAAACGGACTGTTATTATTTTATTGAGTGTGATGTACGAAAAGAGCGAAATAACAAAGTATGCAGTTAAGTCCTTAGGCTACATAACCGTAAAGGTTTCTATCTATAGTAATATAGATGGAAACCTTAAGCGAGCGAGAATAAAGTCTGGAACATATCGGCTAAGTCACAAAAAGTTTTATCTGCCAGGATTATATTGAACATAGCTACCATTTTTGTGACTGTTATTCACACTAAACTTTAGACATGTCGACTCGATAGTTATTGTCAGTTGTGACTAACTCGCTGCTATATTTATTAGCGTGTTAGTTAAATTTTGATGTTGATGTTTCTATTTGAAAATAGTTGAGGCTAATTTTATTTCAGCCTTCTTGTTCTCAGAACTCTGAGCTTGGCTATTGATCTTCTACCTTCCTTTCAAATAAACCCCATAGTCATAGTACTTTGTTTTATAACCAATCTATTTTAGTACACAAAAGTGGACCGGAAAACTCTTTTAGCATTGCTAATTTAGGGCTTTAATAAACAAACAGACAAAGTAGGTCATGACCTTACAGAATTATTTAGGTTCCGAAATCGGTCACCACAGCATACAGCAGTAGCATAGACATATATTTGGATGTCCCAAGTTTCAGAGGAAGAGTTGTATAAAACAAATGAATCTTGTTAAATTCGTGAATGAAAATGATTAATTATTTACGATTCCAGAACTATATAGTTACGTTATATAAAAAAAGCTTAAATATTTTGCAGTAGATGTATCTACAAAAGTAGGCGTAACTTTACTTATTTCTGAAAATGAATAGTATAAAGCAAAATATATTTCAATATTTTTTAACAAATTTGATTTTTAACAAAATTCGCATGATTTTTGTTATTTTAATATCCTCTTATAACGTGTAATAATTCGATACAAATGATAATGATATTGTTTTTTATAAACATACCTCAACTGATATACGAATTACTTTGAATGGATTGGTTAGTAAAAAAAAAAATTAGGATCTTTCCATCCTTGTTTTACACGACCCAATAAAAGTTCATTTCTTCCGGTAACGAGGAAATATTAAAATATTCTTTCGTTTCTCAAAATATCAAATATTTGTATCCAAAAAGCAAAATAAACATTTACTTTTATCGAATCATCCCTAAGGCCATCTGGTTTCTAACGGTAATTATACCTATTGTAAATGTTCTTTAGGAAATCTTGTCGGTAATAGATCATCTAGATACAGTAGTCGGAATTGGAATTGTAGATAATGTGTATGAATTTAAGCTTTAATGCCTTCAATACAGGAGATAGATTTGCTTAACAGATTATGAAATATATTTCAACCTGTCATATCCAGAGGAGTTGCGATACAAAACGAGCTTGTTATTCCCGTTGCCCGTTTACTAATGATACACAGTAATATTGCTTGAGGTTATTCAAATTGGTTTACTTAGATGCTACATTTCAAGTCAAATACCCCTTTAAAGAGCGGTGATTGCGCATTTGTTTAAATACGGTATGAGTTCCTTAAAATCTTATATATAAACACTTCCAACTTAATATATAATTTATATCATCATTCATCATCATCCTCCTCTCCTTATTCCTTAGGGGGGCCTAAGTGGGATCCGCGCAACATATTATAAATATGTTGTAAAATGATTTGGCTGGTTATTTTACGATAGGCCGCCTGTCTAAAGTCAACGTACATAAGTCGCCTTCTACGACACCAACGAAAAAAATGAGGATGGTGTATTCTACTCAGCTGGATACCACACGGCGGCACTAAATATAATTTATCAGAAAATACAAATAATTGTCCCTCAAATCAGGTGATCTATGATGATAAAAAAATTGGTGCATGAGTTACTTAATACTTAAGGACTACTGAAGCTAGAAGACGACAGATATGTATATAAAAATTAAAATGACAGTTATGTTTATTATCCTTTGGTCAAACGCTTTTCTGTTTGGATCTGAAATGCGGATTGAAAGGTTACACTTACCTCAAGAATACTCGAGCGTGTATATGTAAGAAAGTTTTAAGGTTTCCCTACAATCTTTTTCGTAAAGCGCTTAATAAATATGACTCATGTAAATAAGGTTTTGTAGAAAACTTAGATATCAACCCAGATGCAAAACGGACTCTTGGTAAGAACCACGTACTCTAAACGTTCGAGCATCATGGTTTTTAAACAACGGATAATGTATTATTTCCCTGTCAGTTCATCTTAAATGGGTTAAGACATGACGGAAGTTATTTCATGTACAACGAATTAGTTTGTCATATATCAACGAGAATGAGTGTTACCAATCTCACCAAGATTAAAACATATTAGGCAGTTAACAAAATTTATTGAGAAATAATTAAAAAAGCACCAAAGCACAGTACAAAAAAGTATAAAAAAGGGACCAAACTCTCGTAAACTAAAGTTAAGTTGTCTTTGTTCCACTAATGCAATTTATGAAGGCGCTATATTCCTCTTATGTTGTTCAAAATCATTGTTTATAAACAAAAAGGTTCCCTATTTGCTATCCAATTTATCCAATTTGCTATCCTATTTGGTAATCCAACGTAATTGTAGACTACTGCCAGTTAATGCAACTTGTTGCATTAACAAAAAAAAACCAGCACATCATCTATTCATTTAATCGTAATTGTTATTTATTTTTAATATATAAATAGAAATATTATAAGGAATAAATAGTGGATTACCAAATATGCTATGACCAGTACTAGGAAATCAACAGGTAAGAGCGCAACAAATCGTGTATCTATGTACAAAAACATTTTAAGATAATCGTGGGTTAAGGGTGTACCATTTTGTAATGAACGTAGTTTATTTATTTACAAAGTTTAATATAATAGAAGACAGAGACATAATAAATGAAGATGATAGGTGAATTAATAATTCATAACTTACTTTTTATCACAGTGATCGCAAATAAATAATTTGCTCTCTGTGTGCAGTCTGTGGTGTTTCTTCCATGTCTTCAACATTTTATAAGACTTGTCACAAAAGGTGCAGTAACCACCTGGTTTGTTGAGATGTACAGACCTAAAGTGAAACTGTAGGGAAAGTACAGACAGCTTCGTTATATCACACAAATGACAGCGCAATTTCAGCTTTGGGCAATGGATGAATCTGAAAAAAAAAACGTTTACACAATCACGGAAATCTCAGATCTAATAAGGTGTAAGTAGGAAATTCGTCTAGAACATCACAGACCAATAAATGATAAAAATGATAAATGTATTTTTAGAACAATTAGTCATTAAATATGATTAAGTCTGGTAGTAGAGAATTATTAGTGATTTTCTAAGTTCAACATGGACAGTCACCGAATTCTACCGCCCATTCCGAATGCTGTTGAGCTTTGAGAATTGTCGCTAAGAATCGGTTACTTATCGAAAGTAGTTAAACATGTTTTCTTCTTCTTCTTTTTCAACCGATGGATGTCCACTGCTCGACATAGGCCTCCTTAAAGGATCTCCACACCCCATCTTGTACCGCTTGCATCCATCAGCTCTTTGGGGGTCTACCGACGCTGCGTGTTCCGGTCCGAGGTCGCCATTCCAGCACTTAAGGACCCAAACGCCCATCAGTTCTACGTACTACGTGCCCCATCCATTGCCACTTAAGCTTCACGACACGATGAGGTATTTCGGTTACTCTGGTTCTTCTACAGATATCCTTATTCCTGATTTGATCGCGTAGAGATACACCAAGTATAGTTCGCTCCATCACCCGCTTAGTGACTCTAAGCTTTCAATAAGTTCTATTAAAATTTCGACTAACCTAGATAACAGTGACAGCTTCAAGATAACTGAGCATTTATTTGCCGTATCAAGTCTACGTTCAGAATGGAACTAACTGCCATTCACACAACTCCGCTATATAACGCAACTATCTTACTCAGATAAAGACGCCACATATTTTACATACAGATATACAGTTTATAATATATATGTATTTAGATTTAACAAACCTGTGTGATATCATACTAGCGAAATCTTTACCGTTAAAATCACATAGATTACATTTTAACTCATTTCTATCCCAGTGCTCGTTCAAATGTTCTTTTAGGTTGCAGTTAAATGATAAATCACATAAACCTAAAATAAAATAATGTATTAAAGTACATACTTTAAAATGAAAGAATTGGGAAATTGTTCGATAAAAAATAAGCACGATAGACTTTTCACGATCTACTATTTCTATTATAACAGCTTACAGGATAATATAGTATATTTACCTCAATTATGTATTCTATGAATTAAAACTATCGTCTAAGTATAGTATAGTGTAGATTATGTATTGAAATCGGTTATATTTACACCTTATTCTATCGGGTTTTATTTATCGCGCTATAAGGGTGCAGTTGCCATCATATAAAAATCTCATTAACAAGGGTCTCGGATGTGCCCAAACTAGTCGGTCTAACCCGATAGACTAAAACGTGAGCATAGCCGGTTTATACACTATACGGTTTATGCTCTATTTGATTTTTCTACTTTTGGAGGAAAAAATCATTTTTATATCCTATATGTTAGCTCGCAATATGATGTGCAATTCTACTGAATTTCGTCAATATTACTCCAGCGGATTAGCCCAGCGGATTAGCGTAACAAACAGACTTCTGTCTGTTTGTTACGCTTTTGCTTTATTTGACGGAGTTTTATTAGAATGTTTGCAACAATAGTATGGATATACAATACTTCTACCCTACTACTTAATTTACAATTTATAGTGCGTAATTCAAAAAATGTTATAATAATGCTTACCACAGTCGTTAGAAGATAATTTTACATTACCAAGCTCAAGATTTTTAATTTTAAAATTTCTTTTAATTTTTCTTATCTTTTTCTGGCAACATTTTGTATGTTTCAACAACCATTTGTAGTTTTCTAAATACAGATAAAAATTTTAATAATAAAATATATTGACAAAACATACTCAAATTTAAACCAAGAGATATCGATTACAGATCTAAACTAAGATAAATTTACTGACAGTTGAAAATATTATCAATTCAGCGCTTTCCAATTATAAAAGAGAATCCAGGTGCAAATTATTTCTTCAATGAAAGATTCACAATAGATCTGTTGTACAAAGGAATTTTAAGATAAAGTTATCTTCAGAGTAGGATTGGCAAAAGCAATAGAGAGAATCTGAAAAAAGCACAAAGCGGTCTTTCAAATACAAACAGGTATACGGGAAATTTGTAATTTGAAACCGCAAAATTTTAAAAGAAACTTTATGGAGCGTGTATTTTGCAACACTGTAGATTTACAATACATATTTGCGAGTAATCTTGTGTATATCATTTCAATATATACAACGATGTAAATTCAAACGATTTAGTTAAAACTAGAAGCGTCATAAACCTTACTTTACGTATTTTGACGCTTCTAGAATTAAGAAAACATTTAAATAACACCATTCTGCATAATGATTGAAATTTAGAAACAATAGCTTAGTAAGAGCTTGTTGTTGCTCATGATACAGTTCGCCCCTTAACGCTTTATGGCTAACATGATATAGGTAGATTATCATTTAGATGATACCTAAGCTTGAGATGATTTTGAAAGCAATAGAAACCTTATCACAGATTATTCTCTCAAGAGAGAGCGTAGGAATAAAGAGATTTGAAAGAGAGTCATTAATGTAACTCGACAAGTCTTTAACGGATTATTGGAATGGAAATTGCACCTAGACGATGCAAATGGTTTGCAAAAATCATTACGATAGGCGGAAACATATTAGAGAAGCGTTGATGCATTCGGCTTTCACAAGATCTTGTAAAGTTATTTTAGAATAATATAATTAGACAATGTTACAGTAACGGACGTCTGTTGATCAAAATGTTAACATTGTGTACAGCAAATATAGAAATTCAACTATTAATACTTACTGTATGTTTTCTTACAATTTTTACATTCATATGGTTTTTTGTTACCAAGATTACATTTAACTTTCGGATTATTGATTTCTACACTTGTTTTTATTTCATTACTCAAAGACTTTTCGACATTTTTTGTTTCTACTGAAGGTTTTCTATCAACATCGTCAAAATCTTCGTCTAAGCGCTCTATTGAAGATACGCTTTCATATTTTAACTCAACAGTTATTTCTCTTTGCTCTTCTTTTATGGTTATTGATGAATCTTTATCATCTTTTATATTATTAAAATTCTAAAATAATGTTATAGTTATTTTACTATATTGGATTTTCGTAGTTACTGCACTTTTTTAATTAATTTCGGTTAAAATAAAAAAAAATACTGTCCTAGCATTTCGCCTATATTCTCTTGCTAAAAAACAACCAAAATTAAAAATAAACACTAAATTAGATTCACAAACTTATGTTCATCCCAGTTTGATATGGGCATGATGATTTTTAAGCATACTCGACTAAGAACCTATGCTCAGTGCTCCACCACTCTACTGGTGGCAAGGACAGGGTAATATTGTGCACATAGCCCCCATTCCCGCAAGCAGCATGTTAGCTCACACACTATACAATAACATGATATAATATAACACTACAATTCTTGTACATTGTTCAAGAGAAGTGTATCTCGGAGCGGGAATTGTGTTACTCTTATTATATCATTTTATTGTTGGAAGTGTGGGCTAACAAGCAGTTCTGTACCCAAGGATGTTTAATCACACTCTAAACCAATATAAAGGTCAAGTTATAAACAGATCATCTTTTATACCCCATTGGTATGGCAAATATGCAACATTGATGTAATCATGTTATCAGCGTACTGCTGACTAGTTTTCAGTATTGTAACAATCAAAAAAATATTTTAACTAATAGCATAACTTTAAAGAACTTGCAATTTGTATTGTCCTCAAATAACATGACAGTATATTAAAACTCAACATTTATTCAGATATTGTCATTATCATTTTTAGATGCAAAAGCTATTGCAATTAAGTTGCAAGTATAATGTGTAACATATTTGTCACAAAAATACAGGACTTTTGTCATAATCAGTAATACCGAAAAATACTTACAGTCTGCTCCTAGATAAACAAAACAAAAGTAAGTATTGCAAATAACTTGGTGATTATTGTAGATTATCAGTTGTTTATAAATGCTCGAGTAGGAAAGTAACTTACAGGAATATCAACATTATCAGCTGTGTAGTTTTGCCAAAACTGTTCTGATTTGAGACACTGTCTCCTAAACTTAGCAAATTTTTCAACATTTTCCTTACACTCTAAGCACAGCGTTTGTGATGTATATTGGATGTTAACCTGCAAGAAATCTTAAATAACATGTGGTTTCTACTATTCCATCAATATTGACATAATTACACCTGAACTACTAAGATGAAACTATAACTGGAAATAATTTCATATATGCTAACTTCACATGTCACCAGTTCAATGGCAAAGTAAGTAATTTAATACTTGTGTTATGGTTGATAGTCAACTGGTGAATATATACATATATAATTTTTAAATACATACTTAAATAGAAATACAGCTATAAACATAGAGAATTTTCCAAGATAGCATTGGAACACAGAATATTTGAGTAATATTAGTGTTCATGACTACAGTTCATAAATTGTTGATCATATACATAAACTATAGTTATAAAATACAAGCCACAATTTTGTTAACAAATGTAAATCCACTGACAATGCATGTTATAACAGTGTTAGTTGAAGCCAGTAGCTACAGTAATAATAGAAGTTTAAACATACATAGTTTAATTACGCTTTTAGTTTTATATGTGGCCGATATAAGGGACTGCTGGATTACTCATAGTCATGGTGAATTTAATAGCAGCTATTAGTTTTATTAAGGGAATATACCTGCATTAATAATGCAAATCGATATGGTATGTTTTAAAACATATTAGATGTAAATTAAGTAGGTAAAATAAACTCTATTTTAAAGAATATAAGTTCTTACTTAACAGGTTATTATTACTTTATTAAGGTAACGAAGATGAATTTTCATAACTTTTTTATGTCCCAAAACTCAATAAAATTAAATAAACATGAAATTTTCGCATCATAAGAACTAAATCGTATTATTTAATATGAATTTAATGTGATAATTTACTTACAGAGTTTCCTACGCAATACTCGAGCAACTGTAATATTTTGGAATTTTTTATAAGTTTTATACCTCTGGTATTTTTTGTTTGTAAGCACACACGACAAAAATAAGCTTTCTGCATGTTGTTTTGGAAAATGTCGTACTATTTTTTACAATAATATTTTGACATTAAAATTAAAAACAAACAACACAGACGAATAACAGAAATTAGTTATCGCTGTCGCTGTCAGTAACGAACTGTCATATAAATAAGCATAAGCAATAAGCATAGAGTTATTAGATCTACCAAAGTAAGGGCGTCAGCCTCAAATATGTCCATCGAAAATAAAGAAAAAAAGCAAACGTAAAAATAAAGAAAAATATATATTTCTCTCTCTTAATAATTGTTATTCTACACTATTATTACAGCCTACGGCCTACGGCCCCCCTCCTCTAGTAAATTAACTGTATGCATTCAGGTGTTCAGATATCAGATTTAGATTTACGTTATTTTTAGTTTTGCTAATTCAGAATCTAATGAATTTTACTAAATTTGGAAACTAATTGGAGCATTTTTACTTTCTTCTGCAAAAAATTTTGCACTAGAAACTGTAAATGCTTCACCATCTGTATATTAAATATTTAAGATTACATGCAGAATAGTTTTTACAAAAAATTAAAAATTATTTTTCGAATTTATTTTACATTTTAGCCGTACATGTAGCGACCCGCCCAGATTTCAAATAGTTATAGTGCATATCATACTTTCAATAAGAACTGATTGAAGTCAATAACGGTTAATATTGTATCAGTAAATAGATTGCAGATCGCATTGTGCTTAAAGATTTCTATAGAATTATGAATAGCTAGGTATACTTAACTATCCTAAAAAACTGAGCTATAATATATACTATCGTGGACTTTTCTATAGACCGATAAAAGAATAATAATTCCTTAGTCGCACAGTTTTGTTATATCCCAAAGGCAGAATTACCAAAATATATATTTTAATATTCCTTATCAATAACTTTGTCTATTGTTAAACGACGAATAAAAATCCGTACAAAATCAATGGATACATACTCGTAGCGTCAAGCGCATAATATATGCGCTTTTAAGAAATGAGTAAATTCATCTTGGCCTTTCAAGTGACGAAAAAGTGTCCCATATATTTATAAAAAAAATATTTCCACATTCCATAAAATGCTGTGCCGCTTTGATCCAGTTGCCCCCCGAACCTTTTTAAGGTTGCCAGTCCACCTCGTAGGGGGTTATATCAACGCTGCGTCTTCCATAGTTAATGTATGGAACCGGCTATACTCACGTCTTATTTTATCGGGTTAGCCCGACTAGTTTCTGAAATTGGCCGGTACCCGAATTTTAACAGAGACGGTGGATGGACACTACCTCCGGCGTGGAAACCGATTTTTGACACTACTGGTTCATATAAAGACCGCTTTGAACCCGACTCCGTAAGCGTCGCGTGCACAAACTTCATCCGTGCATGCGATGACGAAGACCAGAGCGACAGGGAACACTTGGAAGAGGTGCGGTCACCGCCGCCACCGTGTCCCCCCGCACCCCCGCCACCCACGAGTCGCGCCCAGCGAGCTGCGGGACGCAGTTCCCGCCGCGATAACGTCGTGTAAAGAGCTCATGAATAAGAACCCCGGTTGGGTTCGAAACTAGTCGGGCTAACCCGATAAAATAAGACGTGAGTATAGCCGGTTCTATACATTAACTATGAATACTACTCACGATAGTTTAAACTCAAAAAAAGCTGCGTCTTCCATTACGGGGTTTCCATTCTAGCAACTTAAGACCCCTACGGTCGTCGGGTCTTTCTTTATGTGCCCCGTACACTACCATTTAAACTTCTTTAACCAATTTCTTACAATATACAAAAAATTAACGCATTTGTAAGAATAATTTATTCGCCAGCTCAATCAAGCCTTCATTAATATAATTTAATTTGTCTGCTCTCTTACCAGAGTGGTGGCAATTTGGGGAATGGCAAAATTGAAAACCTCGATTAAGAGCACTTAACTCCAACCTCTCGTTTACTCGCTCGTACAAAATTCATAATCAGTATATTTGCGGTATATTATCATTAAACTGATAAATCTGTAAATAATTTTAGAAAAGTTGTTCGTGGTTTATAAGAAACATGGTACTTCATAGAAACCTTGAACTTGTTCACTAATTAAATTACCTCAAAAAATTAAAATTATATATTGTATGAACTAGGCTGTGAAAGTCTAGCGCTGAGATCATGCGACTCCCTAGAGACGATCGTGGGTTCAAAGCCGGGGCACCAATGTGTTTTTCTATTGAAACTTGTGTCTAATTGATAATACAATTTCACATGCTTTTCGGTGAAGGAAAACGTCGTGAAGAAATCTGTATATCACTAGCTAGGTAATTCAAGATGGGAATCAGATATTCAATTCGCTTTTACTTTTACTTTGTTTCTTTAGTATTTAGTTGCATTAAAGCAGCTTTTAAGTTAGGTTACTTAAGGCGGTTTGAACTTCTTTTGTCTGACCAAATTGTACTTTTTTGCAATAAAGTACGTATTATTATTGTTTTTATAAATTCAAAAGCTTTTTGTTTAGTTTCTTTCGAGTTCGAACGTAGCTAGGGATATTTGAATAACTGGAGACCAGGTTTTTGAACAATGTTGTTTAGTACTTACTATATTGACTTTCATTATCAAATTGATCTACTACACGATATACGTTACGAATATAACAAAAATTATAGTATTTCTCTACTCCATATTGAATGTTATTATACATATAAACCTTCCTCTTTAATCACTCTATCTATCATCAAAATCTGTTGCGTAGTTTTAAAGTTTTAAGCATACATAGGGATATAGGGACATAGAGACAGACAGGGAAAGCGACTTTGTTTTATACTATGCAGTCACACGAGCATATAAAAAATAATATAAATATAAATAAATTATAATATATTTATATAAAAAATAATATAAATCCAACGGCAACACAATTTCGACGAAACCACATGTTGAAATTTTTCTATCTAGGATATGTGTTGATCATGGTTACGATCTTAACACCTTTAATCGTTTGAAGTTTATCTGTCTGTTACGCTTTCACGACTATTTAGTTGCAAGATCAACAGCCTCCTTCCTGCCCTTACCCCACTCTAAGTGGGGTCGGCACAACATGTTATAAAAATATTGTGACATGATTTGGCTTTGACGTCAACTTACCTTAATCGTATTGTACAACACTTTGTTACGAAAGAGGGTGGTCTATTCTACCCAGCCGGATACCACACAGCATTATTTGGTTGCAACGAAATTGACGAAATTTGAAACAATTGGAGTTTATATACCGAGGCGATAAAATAAAAATCCCGTTTTTCCTTCGAAAATAGAAAAAACTAAATTAATAATTGAGGGTATTAAAAAATTTAATTTGACACGAACGTAGTGGCGAGTGCAACTTGTAATTAAATTTAAGTGTGTGTAACTGTATGTATATTCGATCATGAGTGCAGAACATGGTTCTGTTTATGTTCGTTGTGTGTGTAACAACCACGCTGTGACACTCACAAATATGAAATAACGCGTTAGTTTTGGGAAAAGAAGAAATAGTGAAAATATCATGGTATATAATCAGCATATAGTTTTACAGCGGTTACCTCCTGCAGTCTTCAGGTATAAGGACCGAACTCACTAAATCTAAATTTCTATATTACGGACTTGCGTAAACAATGTTGTTTGACCATTGTACCTGGTGACCGCGTATTTATCCGTTCCCTTTATTCAGGGCTCGTACTGTAGGCGGGTGGCGCTTCCTTATAGATCGCAGGGCGGGCGATCAGTGTGTTCCCAAGTGCCGACTCGCGCGGTCGTGTCGCACGGGTCCCTAAAACCGAAACGAGACGCACATACGTGACCGATAACGCTAGAGCAGGACAACAACATCGTTTTCAACAGGTCGTTATTGTTACTCCACTAAGTGGTGATATCGTAATAATTCTCACTTTGGCTCTTTATTTTATGGTTTGTTTAAAGTTTTTTTTTTATACACGCGTTACTTATATTCTTAGCTATGGTTTTATTGGTGTGGTATTTTTCTAATGTAATATTTTTTATAACAACTTAAATTAAATATTAAGTATATTTTTTACGACAGTTAATTTACTATTATTTTTAGATACAACACATTTTAAAATTACGAGCATTTATAAAATTGAATAAGTTTAATTTAAGTTAAATCAATGTTTGTAAAGTTTACAATAAACTTTGAAACAGGCGTGAGACGATAAAGTTTTCTTCATAATAAAGTTTGAAATTTAAAGCGACATAATTTATGCTCAGTATAGTAAAGTCATATGTACTAATACGTTTGACTTTACGTTATAGTGCAATAGGATGTCTTGGATTCAAATATATTAGTATGTTGGAGCGAAAAATGGTTATTAGGATTTAAATGGGGTAATCCTGTATATAATCTGATATTCAGTATGTTAGGGTTTCGGGGGCGATAAATCGATCTAGCTAAGATTTATTTATTTAAAAAAAAAAAGTAGCTTAATCTCTGTTTTCAGGTATTGAAAAACTGCTAAAATATAAAAGGAATACAGAGGTAAATTACGCTGTCATTTGCAAAGTCGTGATTGCTCAGTTGGGGAACGCGCTAGAGAAGGGAAACTACTCTGGATCGAGCCTAAATAAGCTCGGTCACAGTACTTAGGATTTTATAAGTTTGGAGTATAGTGTAGTATGGTTAAACAGATGACCGAACAAATGAATATATCTATCAGCGTCCTCGAACATGGAGCTGATGATGATTGGTCATTGATATAGACTGGCTGACTCGATAAAATAGACAGCAGGGATATACATGAGAAAAAATATCTTTACTGGTACCTAACTCTGGGTTTCTATGTTTAAATTTAATTTTGTGCAGCGACTTTTAAAATATTAGATAATTTTTCATTTTGACATTGGAGCTGTAGTCAATATGTGAGCGATCACATACCATATGTCAGGCGATATTGTAAAAGTTTGTCTTAAGGGCCTGTTTCACAAGTTACTGATATAGTGTCTGATAGTTAACCGAAAAATAAACTAAGTAGCAGATAAATGTCTCTTAAAAGAGACTCAGAATTAAAGTGAAAAATTTAGAAAAAACGCGGCCATTTTGAAGCAAATATTTGCTAGTACCTGTTAACTTATTAGGGACTTTAAGTGCTGAATGAGCCTATCAGAAACCTGAGAAACGCTAAATTCCTAGATACATATCAGATAAGTTCCGAATCTAACTGACAGTTGATTGTTAACTTGTGAAACAGGCCCTAAGTTAAGCTAAAAAAAATCTCGTAGATACTGTCAAGAGATTGGATTGTTTTAAAGCTCCTAGTTTACACTTGTTAACCTTTGAGACAGATGTCAAGCCGTAGTCAAAGTAAAAACTAAAGATTCCAAACGGAATATATGAATTAATTTTTACTCTGGATAAAAAATAAACACTATTTACACAAATACATAACATAAGATTAAAATCATTCTCTGCCCTTATCCCCTCTAAATGGGGTCGGCACAACATGTTTTAACCATGTTGTGATGATTTGGCTAGTATTTTTCGACCGGCAGCCTGCCTTACGTCAACTTAACTTAGTCGCCTTTTACGACACCTCAATAAGAGATAAGGGTACACAACAGTAATATAAAAAATAAAATAAAAAGTGAAATAGGTATTTTTTCACTTGGAAAAGTAAATGTTACATCCGTTATAATACCTCGGTTAATTGCCTCTTGAGGTGACAAGAGGGTTAGCTTCTTTTTCGCAATAAGAATCAGCTTAGCGATTCAGCGCGGAAACGCTGCCAGTATTCTTGGGACCATTCCACGTGGATATGATTTGTGTAGTCCTAGCGTGTAAGTAATTAAAGATAGATATAACTTATATATTTTTGTCGTTAATTCAACTGATCTCGATGATATTTGTTTCTTGTGAATCTCATTCATTGTCTGACTAAAATTCTTTCTTATTCCATGTTCACACCTTTAGGAACGCTTATGTACACGCTTGTTCTACTCGGTGATGTTGTAAAATTAGACAAAACAGCTAAATTCCTAAAAAAAATCCATTGTACAACAGATAAAAGTGTTTCTTGAAGATAGTTTTAAAGTTATTCTTATAAAAAGTTTACTCTATTTTAGTCTGGCTGACCTAATAGGCGCTGTTACGTCCAATTTTAAAAAAGATCACTAAAAGTTCATTGTTTTTCACGATTTTTTAAAACTTTGCTAATATTTTTTTTTATACAAAACATATTTAGACCAAATGAGTTTTAAATATGAATGTCGATGGATGTATGACCAGGCGGAGGCCGTAGAAAAGATGGATGAATTGTCTGAAAAATGATATGCATATTAAATTAGTGGCACCAGAGCTGACGAATGATAGAGGAGGATGGAAGGAGAAGACATATTGTGCCGATCCCACTTAGAGTGGGATAAGGATAAGAGAATAATGATGATGTTATTATACTATAGTAAGGGAGCCGCCTAAAATATATCCACAGAGAATAAAGAGAAAACAAATGACACTTATTATCTCTCTTTTTGTGTGTCTACAAATAAGTAATGTTTTTTTTTTTTTTCGAACACTAACTAAGGCTGTTAGCCGTGATGGCTTTGACAGCGTCACCGAGAGAGTGGGCGAGCGCAGAAGCATCGCCGGGGGTTGAGGTGCTGGGAGAGCGGGTCGAGAGAGGCCCGCAACATCCTGGGAGCGTCGCCTTAAGGGTGCCTCCTGTGAGGCCGGACCTCGGCTTAAAACGACGCGTTGTGGAGGACTGTATCGGACTTGTGGAAAAATAAGTAATGATATGAGTTCCTTCTTAAGAGAGGGAAGTTCATATCTATGGCTCCCCTACTTTGTATGAAAACTCTATGGTTTCATTGATATACAAATTTGAGTCTAGTCTGAGCTAGGACAGATAACAAAACAGTAGCGTCGGTATAGCATTCTGACAGTTCATATATGCCAATATCTTATTTAAGATATTAATTTCACCAATACTATTGTATTAAGTAACATAGCTTTGTTTTAACTTAACCTTATTGGGAGTCACGAATGACCCACATTGTTAATTTAAGTGCACGTCTGAAAGTCTGCATTCTTTCTAATTGTAAATACTATTTTGGGTTACACATTATAATAGCTCAATTACATTTATCCAGTAAACAGGAACCAAAATATATAAAAACTTTTTTTGCTATCTGACGTAAGCCAAACAACGTGTTATACTTGTAGAACCTTCTTTAAATTACAGATTGGGCTTGACTTTGACACATTGTGAATAAAAAAACATCTTATTCGTGTTGAATTAACAGGATTTCTATATCCTATATGTTAACCCGGTGTATAAGGAATATTTGTGCCAAATTTCATTGGTTTAGCGAAAACGTAATAGAAAGACTTTCGCATTTGTAATATTAGGTAGAATTTATACATGAATTCTGTTCAGACTAATCTTCTGTAACTTATATATATTCAGAAGATTCGTCCAGAGCATGCTTAGTACCTCAACACATAAGTGATATATATGTGACCATGTAATTAGGTTTCCAACCATATAAACTTTAACTTGATAGAACTGGCAAATGCTGATCTTTGAAACATGACCAAATGGCTATTGAAAGGGAAAGCTGTGACAGCCTAATGGTTACGCGCTGACCAAAAAAGATCGAAACCTAGGTTCGATTGCCACATGTCACCCGGCGCTTTTATTCTTTTTATTATTGCATTTTTTTATATCTTTTTAAAATTTACCGAGCAAGGCTCGGTCACCCAGGTTCTATTAATTAATTCATTAAAAATCTGTAATTTTTTGTAATTGCAATCGGCAGTTCAATCTTAAGTCCTTGGTTTATCTTGGTGAAACAACCTACCATCACGCGCAATTTTTTAAAAGTAAAGTAAGGTCATTTCTATTCATAAATGTTTAGATTACTATTAGTACTGAAAACAGTAGTTCCTGTAAGGTCAGCTTTTACACTGGTTCTTAAAAATGCTACCTGATAGCGTAAAACTTTACACTACCAAAACCGACTATCTAAAGCTTTGTAAACAAAATACTTAAAATATACAATTGACAATTATTAATAGTAATTGACAGTGACAGTGAAACGTCTATAGAAACCTTGTTGACGACAGTGACAGTAAAACGTCTATGGCTTGGTGGTTATTGTAAATTTTGAGGTTGAAATCGCTTCTGAAATCACTTCAGAGAAACTCAGCAATCTCAAATTTAACAGTAAATAAATGAATAAGTTTTTCATAATCCTCACTATCAAGGTGTTTTCATTTATTAGAATTATTGTTTTGGTAAAATAATTCCGCAAATTGGGTAATAATTGCGTAAAATTTCGCAATCCATACTATACCAATATACAGAAAGGCTTAAATTAAGTATAAGACATATGGTTATACGTAAAGCATATTACAAAATTGAAGATTATTTGGATGATAAAAAAGCCAGGGTTTAAAAATCCTTTCAGTTTCATACGAGACTGCGGTTTAATAATGTAAAATTGAAAACGTTTAATGGACTGACTGCGAGTTTCTTTCTGGTTATTCTCGGTAAGAGCAACATTCCGAACCAGTTGTAGCTTCATTAATCATATTGATCCTTAACGATTTAAAGGTATTTGAAAGAGCTTATTTGAATAAAGATTATTTGGATTTGATTTGAAATATTTTCTTATAAATATTACGTTTTTATTGCGTAATATTATTCAACTAAGTTATAACACTTAGGAGTGCGTAATACAGCTGTGCCAAATTCATTTGAATGGTCACGCAATACTTGTCAAGATATTACGTTTCTTTTTACATAATTTGTTTTAGCTATTTGAATTTTTTCTTTTTAAATCTCAGTAACATAGAATCTGATATATCTAACTTCATATATTACTTCATATATATAGTAATATTCCTCTATCCTTCTATCTAATCTTTATCTTAAATTAATAAAATTTAAGTGTGGACCCTTAAATTTTGAAGTACATAAAAATAATTTAATAACCTTTAAAAAATTTAAGGCATAGAAAGAAGTGAAAGTAAAGACAGCGCTTTAAGGTGATGAAAAACTATATCGCTATCCCTTCCCCTATTACTAAAAATATCCCTATCCCTATTATTATAAAAAACCGATATGGTCAATAGTTAGAAACTTGTCCCATAACATGCTCAACCTTCAGTAAAGTTACCTCTAAGCCTACAATTTCTAGTGCGCGTTCGTCATTTATATACCTTAGGGACCTAACGTCTATCAGTACTTCGAACTATGTCAGGTCAGGTCAAATTATACATCGCGTTACAATCTAAACCATATCCTCGGACAGGCCTAAGTTTAACTCCTAAGGGAATTGCGTGGTCGTCGTAAGAAAACTTTTCCGAATTCTCCTTTAGGAGAAATAAAAGCCAAAGCTCCTGTTACAACAAAAACAAAGTTAGTTCATTATCCTCCTACCTTTATCCCACTCTAAGTGGGGTCGGCACAACATGACACATGATTTGGATACGTATTTTACGCCTAACATCAGCTTAGCTTAGACGTATTTTACGATACCTCGTTAAGAAAGAGGGTGGTCTACTATTCTCAACCGAATTGTTGAGACGGTTCTCACATAGTTCGTCAACTTATCTTAGTGACCTTTTACGACACCTCAGTAAGAAATGAGGGTGGTCCATTAAATTCAGCCGGATACCACATGGCTAAACAAAAACAAAGTTAGTTATTATTAAAAAACTAGGCACATTTTATAATGACGATGCATACCTATTGTCTATATTATGCCCTAATAATAAAATATACGGTACAGTTTCTGTTGCAAAAAAGATTCTTTCGGAATATAATTAACAGTATACTTATTTCCAACCACTGACGTTGGGAGTAGGTAATTTAGTAAATGAGGTCCATTAGTATCTATGATAAGGATCAAATATCGTGATAGCTCCTGTTTGTCAGGTTTAATTACGGCAATTTAAGTGCTATGCACGAAATTCAGTAGAAATAGAACAATATGTAAGCATTTTAGCACGCAAATAAATATCTTTGATATTTTAGTGAATCAGCAAATATGTATATTATTAATCACTCTTTTTAGTGACATTGTGTAGATCAGTGATTATGCAGTAACTGTAGCTCATAATTGACAAAAAATATCAGCTTTCAGCCGAATCTAATGTAGTTTAGATTTTTATTCAAAAAAAAGCAGACTACGATTTCTGACGTAGTGACTAAGCTACACAAAAGAAAACGTATATTTAAAACAAAACAAAACGTAAAACATTTAAATTTTAATATTATTTTTATGAATATGTATCTTATAGCAACGTAACTTATTGGGGATTGCTTGGGTATTACATCGTTACAACCTAGTAATAAAATTTATTTTAACAGAGAATTTGACATTATTGGATAATCCATCCATGGAACATCACGAAATCTTATTTTATTATATACTAGTATGTCCAACTAACTTCGCAATAATTCGGGCTTAATTCATAGATTACTAGAATTATTATTAATTAATTACAGTTATTAAAAAATGCTCCGATCACCACCAGGATTTACAGAATCATCCGCTGGATCAATCTAAAAATTGGCCGAAAACTTCTTTAAAATCTGTCCAATCTTTTCAGAGTCTATAAGGGACATACAGACAAACAATACTTTAAAACTTTATAATTCGACATTGTTGGAATTTTTGAAAGATGTTTTAGAGATAATCTAAGAGTCAAAAATTCATGATCCACACGTATTTTGAGATAGTCGAACTAATTTCTAAATTTCTCTAGTAAAAGGGGAGGCCTGCTATGAATTATAAAAATTACTAATATAGACGTGGCCATTATTTTACTGATTTATACCTCCATATCTTTGAATTTTCAAAGAAAACCTGATTGTCTAATAATTTATCGTTGTTGTGAGTGCCGTTTGAATAACAGGGTAAATCCTACACCTGCTTTGGCTTATCTCATTCCCACATTATACTAAATCATCGTTTGTCATCATACGTGACAGCAATGCGCACATCAGTCATCGATAATAGGAGAGCAGATAGAAGCTTAACCATGCTTTTTGGTACCTAAAATTGCAAACCTTATAATATTCACTTAAAAAACTCGTATCAATCGTAAATCAATACGAATTTTCAATAAAACTTTTATGGACAGTTGCGTTGTATATTTTTTTCCTACGACAACAACATTTATTCAACTCCCTTAATTACCTTTATTTTGTTTCATAAATTAGGTACATAGTTTGAATCACAAATATATGTTAAAAGCCTTTATTTATTTTTTTAAAAGTCTTTTATAATGAACTTGTTTAAAAAATGAATATAATCTTATATACTAAAAATTTAAAACAAATTATTATCTTTTAATTTGATAGTTCCAGACTTTTTGGAGTTATTTTTTGTAATATCTAACATTTCGCAGTCTCCAAGCCATAGGGATGTTAGTAAATAAATACGATTTTTTGTTCATAGAGTTATTATACTAGAGTATGGGAGCAAGCCTAAAATGTTCCATATTACAATAAAGAGAAAACAAGTGATGGTGTATCTATTTGTCTCATTTCATGAGTGATAAGACGAAGATGAAGCATATGTTTCGTACGTTACGTACGTTACGTAGTTTTATCTTCTCTCTCATTATTTATTGTTACATTCTTAATAACAGGCATGCCTATGGCTTCCTGTTTTTGTTTTGCAAAAGAAAGACTTATAAATACAACCCACCTAACCATGTAGTTTTTAGAACTCAACTCGATCTAATCTACTCGATCTCCATCTATCCAACATCCTTATAAGAGAAAGCTTTTGCTGAATACTGGAATTTTAACAGAAAATGTTGATCTATTCTTTCCTTTCTATCTAACATACCTTAATCACCAATATGTATATGTCACGTGTTCAGAAAGTCCATAGTACTTACAGGCTTCAAGCAATCTTCAAACAATGGCTCTCGACATTAATGTCATATCGATAGTAGGTAGGTTTCAGGGTGTGGACTAAATAGGTCGATACGATAGCGCAACAAGTGAGGGTAAGGATGTCATATATCTGTGACAAGGCTAACGTTAGTCACTGTGAATTACACCGGTACTTTTATCACAATTTTCATGTCAATTTTCTTAGACAAAAAAAGCGCAGATATTAGAAGTGGAAACTTATAAAATGGCGCGTGATTGAAACCGCTTTAGCTATTTAGGTAATATACTTTGTGCTTGATTAATCTCTTTTTACATAAATAGGCAATTCAACTGTTTAAGAACATTAAAATTCAAAACTAATGAGAATATTATTTTGCTACAATTCGCGACAAAATATGTCCATTGCGCGATTTGTCGCGTATTATAGCAAAATAATACTCTTATTAGTTTTGTATTATGGACCTCCGCAAACGCCTAATTCCATAACATTAAAATTATATATTTTCATTGGTTGTTGTGGTTTTTATTGCTTAATAAAAAATTTAACACATTTTAATTAAAACGCAAATCGTTACGCGCATTTTTATTATAACATAAAAAATATTTATAAAAAACAAAAATCAACGTTGTTTGTTTATTTTCATGGTTGGTATCGTTTTTCATCGGTGAGACATATCATCAAAATTCTTTAGACATATGTAGATTTCCTCACGATGTCTTCGTTCACTGAAAAGAAAGTTATAAATTGCAAATATCAATTAGACGCATACGTTTTAACACAAAAATTCATTGGTGCCTACCCGAGACCTAAACTTGTAATAAACTTTACTTTTATAGGGTCCTCATTATCTTAGCACTAGTATATTATATACATAAAACAATTTGTTGTGGAGCTATGCTGATAATATTTCTAGTATTTATTAGTTTCCTCTTTATCAGGCTGTTGCAAACTTTGATTACTTTCTTGAGTTTGTAAGAAGCGTGCTTGTAAGAAGTTTCTGGAATACTGAGTCATGTTTCAAGTTGCTTACATTGGTTGTATTTTGTTGAACATTTTCAATATTTTATACGACCATGTTTAGTATATAACTTGTTTGTTTTATACCTTATAATCTAGTATACTACTCGTTTTATCTACTTTGTTTTACATTAACTTAACGGTAAAATTCTCCCAATCATGTAATATATGTTTATCCTAGTTCACGATGTGAAAGGGGTTTTGTATCCTATACAAGCTGTTTCCCCTGTTTCGCCCGTATAGTATAGTATAATCAATGAGTCATAAAGTTTATCCTGCGTCGATACCTTTACTTTATTCGGCCACTTCACTTCTCGAGCATTCGGGGATATGTCGGGATGATGGCAAGAGACCAGACGACTTGACGCTGGTTTCTTGGGAACGGGGACGGGCTCTAATGTAGGACGCAACATGCGTTGATACGTTGGCCTCGTCCCATATCAGGGAAACAGCGTCAAGACCTGGAGCGGCGGCGGAAATGCCCTAATCCAGCAAACGGTGGAAGAATGCATCTCTCATCGAGAGTTATATATTTGGCCATTTGCAGTTGAGACCCATGGAGTCAAAGTGCAAAAAAATATATATCTAGTGTATTCTATATAGTGAAACTTTATTTTGAATATCGCGAAATATGTATTTTTTATTTACCGAGAGCGGTTTAGAGGTGGCGGGTTTGCATGCCGGTAAAATATGTAATTTACTGTGTTGTCAAAGGTTTGTGTTTCGGTAAGAAATTCACCTCACCTCTTCGTGGTTAGCGCGCCTCCATCTTAGCCTTTATGATAAAAAAATAGTTTATTGCTAATCGATGAAGTTTTCCTAAATAATTTTAGTATATCGTAACACCACACAATGTATGCGTGCGCTAAATCTATTAATTTATAAATATAGTTCTAGGAAGAACTCTTCTCAACTATTTCTAGTAAAATTTGCACTAGTGACTTGGACGAGTTATAACATAAGAATTGTGCGTTAGTGTAAAATAAAATTCTATTGCCTTTAAAACATCCCAAGATGTGAGTTAAATTGAAAACTGTAAATCCAACGGAGCGGAAACGGAAAGTACGAGTAATCCCGGCCCGGAGTACGGTGAGGCAGATTTGCGGACGCGACTATCTCGAAACTCAAGAAATATATAAGGCAATTACCTATATCTAGGTCGTCTCTCCTTAATAATTGAATAGTATCTGAGTGATCGAGCCATACTCGGTAACTTATCTAAAAAATAAAAAAGTGCAAATAAAAAAAGGGACGGTGATATCTGTGGCTTGATCCCGGGTATTTACACTTCTTGAGTCCACGCTTTCCCCCTTATTACAACTTTACAAATGACAGCAAAAATAGTATTTTAAAGTCAATTGAAGCAATTGTTCATTGCCTGGAAACAGGGACAAAACACCAATTTCTTTAAAACCATCTAGTTAGGTTTTAAAGAAATTGGTGTTTATTGGCGATTTACGCCTCCCGAAATCCCCTACATGCTGATTTTCAAGAAAATTGTTAAAGCCGTTTCTGAAATATAGAATATAGTAATATTAAAAATATTACTATTGATCAAGTATCCAGCGATTTAGCAGTGAAATCGTAAAGAAACTCAGACAGAGTCGCATGTATAATATATAGGCTGGATGTATATTAATATTGTCTGAATATGCGGCGTAAATTTCTATTAATAATATAAATAATACAGTGGAATAACAACGCAATACGTATGTAGGCTGCCGCCTACATTAATCAAGTCAGCCTAGAAAAAGATTGGTCGAGATTACATTTTCTGTTTGAATTACGTTTATCTCAGAAAGTAATTCATACTTACTACTACTGTTAATGTGAAAGTATATCTGGCTATCTTTATTTTTTTATTTATTTATATATATCAGCATAAACATACATATATTTATTGCTTAGTTCTAAGAATACACCAGTCAATAAAAAACAATGTTCCTTAAGGCGCTGTCTATCTACTGCGTTTATATGGTTTATATCTGGTTGGAGCGATAAGGATTAAATTTACTCTGATTTATATTATACCCTCGATTTTGCTCGCCTTAATTTAAAATACCCTCATTTATTTACTGTATGTTTTATTTATGCCCCTCAATCATATATCGTTTATCATTTTGTATCATAACACAGCTGTGAGACTGTGCGACTCTTTTAAAGGTTATCCCAGGCAGGCACAGATGAGTTTTTCTGTTTAGGAAAACTTTATATGTCTAGAAAACTCAGGGGTTGTGTTACCTATCATTGAAGCATATATACTCATTGAAGCAGCGTAGGGGATTTTAGCTCCATCCCCTCTCTTCAAAAGGTCATTTCTTTACTTTAATATGAGTCTTATTTGTGCCAAGTTTTGTGAATATTGCTCCAGCTGATTAACAGTATAAGAGTCACAGATAGACAGACTTTCACAGGTCGAATATTATTAGCGATATACGCGCCTCGTCATGTAGGAGAAAATTGCGAAGAAACCTGCATATGTCTGAAAAAAATTCTTTGTATATATGCAGATGGGACTAACAGAAGATAAACTCCGTAATGGAGGCAGCCTTAGATAAAGCTTCCCCTTATATCCTTTCTTATTATGACACCCTTTGTTTTATTTGATTCAATATAAAGACACGACTCACCTAATTCTCCTGTAATGTTTCCAAAGAAATACCAGCGGCGTAAAAGTTCCTCTTTTCGACGTAAATTGTTTGTAACACTCGAGTTTTCGTGATATTATAATACGTGATGCCGTTACCGAGGTGTAAAATGAACGGAAATTTGTTGATCCGCTGTTAGGGTTTTATATAAATGAAGAACATTTACCGTAACAACCTCCGATGAGATTTATAAATGATGTAAACTCTACCATAATGCTTAATTAGAATTTTAATAAGGTTTTGATTGAACAGGAAATTTCATGATGGATCAAAGAATAAATTTTTTATCTCACTTAAGTTCTAATTCCAATCAGGAAATTTACTGATGGATGAAAATTTGATATTTACCTGTAATTACCTGAGAGTAACAAATGGGTGTATTATTTAATCGTTGGATTGTAATGATTTTATTTTGAATATTAACCGCCACGAATGAATATAAAAATAGAGATATGGTTAACTTTCTGTTCAAATATATTCCGTGATATATTTTTCTGTAATTATATTTACATAAAGGTAAATAAATTGACCAAAAGAATTTCCGTCTTTTAGGTTTCTTTATATTTTAAAGCATGGGAAAACACCTAACACTAACATTGTGGTAACATTTTGTCATACATTTAACGGTTTAAACTAGTGTTTCCCATCGCGAGACCCGCGCTCCACAGGACGGCAATTAAATTCTCAAAGGGGGGCAATTAAAAAATGGACTCGACATGAGGTTCACCCCTTCGGTCCGAGCTATTTAAATTCAGCGCCAAACAAAAAAGGTTAAAACCTATCATTGAAGTTTTGTATTAACTATTTATTTATTCGATTTTTAATATTAATACGTTATGTTGGGGGGGGGGGGGGCAAAATAATTATGAAGGTGGGGCCTGGCACAAAAAAGTTGGGAAACTTTGGTTTAGACAATCATCATGTCAATTCTCTACATACCTCGAGCATCTCTCTAATATTAGAGCCTTATTGTTAACCTCCATAACTTCGGTCCAAGCAGAAATAATACCTTACCAATCTACAAAACATTAACGAACAGTGAAAAATTAAATCCAAAGACTTTAAATGATATTCAAAATGTGAACGCATTATTCACTCTATTGTACTTTACACAACTATGAAAGGTTTTGTCTAGTCGCTAAAGCTTCGCCAGTAATCTTTCATGTAAATCGAGTAGTTGGACAAAATATACTTATGCGATTTCCACAGAATTAGGTACACGTTTTACTGTGGTTAAATAGGTACCATGAGAATCAAACTTTACAAGAGCTATAGACGTGAAATCGTCATATGTATTGTTTGTTTCGTTTGATAAACATTTTTGGGATATTTTTGTTGCTCGCGAGATTTTGTTCGTTGCGCGATAAAAAGTGTGAAATATGCGGATGGTAAAACATCGAACGAGTTTTAAATGAGTTTTGAACAAACGAGGTATTGGTCTGTTTAAGTTTATTTACCAACTTTACAAATAGATAGCTTTGAATAAGGATACTCTTCCACCAAAAGAATGTCTTCATTTCTCAGTAAACTGAAATTTTAAAATATTGTCTTACTTAGGTTGTTTTCGGAAAGTCGTGTAATGAAGACAACATTTCACGGAGTATCACTTAACCTCAGATAGCGGATAAAAATCGTTACGTTAAGATAACAAGTAAAATTT
Organism: Morpho helenor; assembly: GCA_029227775.1. Lineage (NCBI taxonomy): Eukaryota > Metazoa > Arthropoda > Insecta > Lepidoptera > Nymphalidae > Morpho > Morpho helenor. The sequence goes on along the minus strand of JARGCU010000010.1, from coordinate 4,651,538 downwards.
TTTGTGTTTTCCTGGAACCGCAACGGATCGCGCGTTTCGAGTAAATTTAGTCTGAAAAATTTGATAATTTTATGTTCATAATAATAAATAATTGGAAACGTAACCTGAGATATGAATTTTGAAGTGAGCAACAGATTACTCATCATTAATTCCCCTACCCTTATCCCACTCTAAGTGGGACACAACATGTTATAATCATGTTGTCACATAATTTGGCTAAGTATTTTACGACCGGCTGCCTGCCTGACGTCAACTTATCTTAGTCGCCTCTTACGACACCTCGGTAAGAAAGGTAATCTGTTATACTAAGCCGAATGTGGTTTACTAAAAAACTAAATTATTTTATACTTACCTTAGGATTACTTCACTTGGGAATTCCATCTTGTAAATTGTATGTAGCGCGAGTGGCAGGTGAGAGCTTGTCAAAAGGTCAAAGATTTCCCGGTCATGAATAAACTTAAAAAGTTTTTCCTATTTCCTGTATAAAGCATGTTATTCAATAGGTACCCACATGGGTACATATGGTGTATGAATACAAAAAAGCTAGAAATTTCTTAGTGCTATCCACGTAGAATATTTTGATCGATTTTTATTTTGTATTTTCAGTATTTGAAAATACTGGAAATTGAATTTAATTTAATGGACGATTATGACATTACGTGATATTTGGGAGTTGATCCTGGGTATTTTCAAAAATTATGAATTCCAATATTGTAAACTAGTGCCCTAAATGTATTTTATAATTATAAGTAAAAACGTCGTTCACTTCGCATTGATTAAAACGGTAAAATTAATTATATGCTAGTTTTGTTCTCGAAGGAAAAATCTTTTCAAAGTTTTTTCACCCTACACATTAGCCCGGTATCTAATCTTTATTTGTATCAAATTTCATCAATATCGTTTGTCTTGAAAGCGTCTTCCTATCCTTTGCCTACTGTAAGTGGGGTCGGCACAACATGTTATAAACACGAGTTATATTTTTATATAAATGAGTTTTAATTATTTGCGTTCGCCATTTGCGTACTTAACGTAAATACTGTTTACGATCAATATTTCAACCTATTCCCAATGGAGACTTCACTGTGACAATATACAACCTAAATATTAAAAACATACCTAAATATTTACGTAGAAACTTATTACCTACCTGATGACCTAGTTTTGTAGTTAAATCGTTTTTGCAACAACCATTGAGGGAAAGACTCGAAGAAAAGATTCTTTGGAATCATTTTTTTTAAGATATACATGTTTTCAATACTCATCAAAAATTGACTTTTTTAAGTCTTCATGAAAATTTAAGGTTTGATTGAAAATAAAACTAAAAACTCGTCTTCGTCAAGCATTTATTTCTTACTTTGAATCTTTAGTAACATTCGAAAAGAAACCTGTATTAAACACGTAGGTTTTTTTAAAACCTGAATTATTAAATGTCTTCGAAATTTTGATTTTTTTAAATTATCTATTAAAAGAAACGCCTATTCTTTTTGGAAATCTGTAATACAAAATTAATAAGGAATAAATAATTCTCACGCGGATTAAAACAAAATATACATAATCTGCATTTTTACGATAACGCATCATCATCCTCCTGCCCTTATCCCACTATAAGTGGGGTCGGCACAACATGTTATAAACACGCTGTTACATGATTTGGCTGCGTTTTTACGACCGGCCGCCTGCCTGACGTCAACTTACCTCTGTCGTATTTTACGACACCTCGGTAAGAATGAGGGTGGTCTATTCTACTAAACCGGATACCACACGGTGGGTCAACTTACCTTAGTCGCCTTTTACGACACCTCGGTAAGAAATGAGGTTGGTCTATTCTACTCAGCCGGATACCAAACGGCGGGTCGACTTACCTTAGTCGCCTTTTACGACACCTCGGTAAGAAAAGAGGTTGGTACTATTCTATTCAGCCGGATACCACACGGCGTTTTTACGATAACGCATGCCCAATCATATTCTATGACATTTATAATTATGGCGAAGAAAGTACTGGTATCATTTTAGGATTATATCAAATCAAAAAACTTATTAAAATCCCTCTATTGTAATTTCTTTAAAAAAGTTATATATATTTCGAAAGACTGCGTGTCGTTTTATAAGTTAAATTTGGTAAATAAACTAGTAACAAAAGATTGGGTTTAGATAAAACAAGCAAAAACTTTTATCTGTCCCTATTTCTAACTGTTTGTTGTAAATAATAGTATGGGGGATGGGGGGCCATAAGGTATTTGATGCGATAGAGCCTTACCAGTGGATGGAGTTTCCGTACATCCTATAATGAGTGAAGAGACGAAATCAAAAAGATCAAAGATAAAAGTTCAGTTAAAGAAAAGATTAAAAGGACTAGCCAGAGCTCATATATGATCCATTTAATCTACACGAGTACCTTCGTATTTCTTAATTTAGTTATTTTACATCAGTGTGTAATAAAGACTCCATGAATATATTAAACAAGTTAAGTACACTAACTTTACACTATAATTTTAAGACAGATGATAAAATTAATTTTGTCTGGCGCCATCTTTGCTTGTGTTGTTTGCAATATGTGCAGAAACTCTTAGAATGACTAATTATTATGAAAGCTGCTTGTCTTGGGATTAAATATGAAATTTAATTAAACTATGCTTTCCAACATTATAGATTTAAATATAGCTGAAGTTTCTTGTTAACACAAAATGTTATAGTACACAAAAGTCATTTTTTTTACTGGTATCTTTTTTATTGATTCTTCGATTTTATAATATCAGGTTTTGAGAGTTTTCTTAAAAAAATGCTCAAACGTTTTTTGCTACGCCTTTGTCATAAAGATGTTAACTTGTCAACACACAAGTCAATTTTTGGCTTTAACCCATGAGATTCAGTTGCGATTTCCGGTAAAGGAATACTAATGTATCATTGACTCCCAACCCACTCTAAGTGGGGTCTGATATACCGGTCGTGTAAACTATGATTTGGTGGCCAGTCGTAAAATACCAGGATTTTACGACTGGCCGCCTGCCTAACGTCAACTTATCTTACTCGTCTTTCATGACAACTCGTTAAGAAAGAGGGTGGTCTATTCTACTCAGCCGGATACCACATGGCTTTAATAACAAATATTAAAATCCATTCATATCCGCAACTTTTAAGTCTGGAGCAGGTTTGAAACCCCATAACAAAGACAGTCATCAGAATAACGAATTTATTTAAGAAGCTAATTAGACTGTAATATTTCTTTGGAAAATTTGCTCAAATTTTATTCAACGAATAATTTAAAATATCATTAATTAAAAAAATGAGACAAAATACATTAATCCTCACGTGAAATAAATTTAATCCCAACCGTCGACATTAATCTTATTTTCTTACGAAATACGTTTTTTTAAGAAAAATGATCATACATAAAGAAGACATTTTTTTCGGAATATAGGTAATTACATTCAGAAAATTGTATTACGTATAATATTCTTATATCTTAAAAACTTTTGGTTGATTCTTGCTTTTATAAAGGAATATTAATGTGTTTTGATATTATTATTATTTTGATACATTAATAGTTTCAAGTACATAATTTTGAAACTAAGTTTAGCTTTATTAGTAACATCAGAAAATCTATACTAATTTATAAAGAGTTTCATTGTTTGTTTAATCTTTTGAACAGTCAAACCTTTGTCCTGCATGTATAAGGTATGTGAGTGTTGCCTGCTTCATACACTTAGCATTACGTAGATTCTCTTAACAAACGCGGATCACAGCAAGATAATTCTATTGTAAATTCTGTACCTAAAGCTTGTGTTCTGATGTTTAAAATATATCCCTTTTAAAGTCGACTTCAAAATATTGAAAACCATTACATTTTATATTGCAATAGAAAATCGCTGCAGTTATGCTCGCTTTATGTTCAACATCGGTCTCAATATTGCTTGTAAGTCGAAGCAAGATGAGAATTAAATTGAATGTCTAAATCTAGCTGGATGGAAAAGAAAAGAAATTGCTAAATTTCTATTTGATTCAATGTAGGCAAATTGTAATTCTGTGTGGTATCCGGTTGAGTAGAATGGTCTATACTACCACCCTCATTTCTTACCGAGGTTCCGTAAAAGGCGACTAAGGTTAGTTGACCCGCCGTGTGGTATCCGACTGAGTAGAATCGACAGTCGTCATTTCTTACCGAAGTGTCTTTAAAGGCAAGTAACGTTTGACCGCACGTAAAACATGTTTAAAACATGTTGTGCCAACCCCACTTAGACTGAGATAAGGGCAGGAGAATAATGTCAGCAAAGTGTTATTAAAATAACTATATTCTTTCAAACTTATCATAAAACAATTCGGTTATCCAAAAGCACGATATTATTTACATACAATTTTGTTCATTGCCTATGTCGTTTTTTACCGGAAATAGTGGTCACTTTTTATGTCATATATGAAACAAAATCAAATTTGACAAATTTGCTGTTTATTGAATTTTTTTATTTGATTTTATTTCATAAAACGTAGGTTATAATTATATATGATTGACATTATGTAGGCAGTAATCTTTCTTCTACATACATCATAGTAGGTTGCTGTACTGTGACTGGCCCGTTGGAGCAGTGGGTAGTGACCCTGCCTTCAGCTCCACGGGTCGCGGGTTCGATTCCCGCCGAGCGCAAACATTTTCTATAAATGAATTTGTTGGTCTTTGAGCCTGGGTGTATATTTGTATTTAAGTATGTATATTAAAAATATATAAGTATATATTCACCAGTTATCTGTCTACCATAACACAAGTATTAAGTTACTTACTTTGGGAACGGACGACCGTGTGTGTAAGTGTCCCATATATTTATTTATTTATTACTGTTATGTGGTGAAATTGCCGTCTCGTCAAAATTAATCAAATTTTGCAAAACAAAATTTAATTTACAATCTTGTTATTGCTAGAAATCAGTTAGAAGGGAAAATAAATGTTAAGTTCACTTATCTTAATTTGTTTTTACGTTAACCTTTCCACTTTGAAATACATCAAAGAGTAGAAAATGCTATCAACACCAGTTCTTAACGACTGCGGCGACAACGTCACGCGCACCGCGCCACGAAATTAACACTTCGTTAAGTTGTAACTATAAGTAACCGACACGATACTATTTGAAAAAGTATTTATAGGATTAGGTGTTACTTTGCAGAGTTGTATGATGCAAAAAAATAATGTATTGTTTTGAGCAGCTTTGCGATTAGAGAAAAACCACGACAAGGTCACAAGCCTCGCGATTTTGTCGTGGAGTCTATCTCATGATTATATAGTGTGGAGTTGTTGATAGTGATTTGTAGAGAATGAATTTTACGAACCCTGTGTAATAATGTATTTTGGTTATTTTTAGCAAAATTATAATTCTGTCCTACAAATATTTTTATATTGACAAATATTGAATACTGTGCATGCCTTAAAGTAACGTGTTTACGCAGAACCTAGACATAATATATACATATATTTAACTGTACAATTGCATCTGTGTACATATCGTTGATGTATCTTATATATAAATAAATAAAAAAATGAGAAAAAAGAATTTTGTTTAATGGATCATATAATGATGATATTATTAGAATTTTAACAATAATTCAAGTCCATTTCTTAGGAGTAACAATTTTTCTATCAAGCAAGACGATTTCATACATTTATCTCATTGTCTCGTTGTTGAAATATTGTGATATTCAGCTTTAGTATAAGGTTATTTATGTATTAAGTGTTAAGTTAAATCTAAATTATTTTGGTTTTTTTTTTCATCTTGTTACCCTTTCTTTCTGCGATATTATGTTCCATATAAATAAAGCCATTCTTATTCTTATTTCAATTGTACTCCAAAACCCCAATATCGTAGTCGTATCGTAGTCGTCTAGCGAGAACAGTCTTTGCAGCATAATGAATGAACATTGCCACGATCACGCACAAAGGATTTGGCCTCTTTTAATTCAATTCCTCTATAAACCCTTTCAATCAAGATTGCTTTATTTTATTGAATGATATTATTTGAAATTATTCGCTCAAATTTTCTTGGTTTAAGGGATTTTCTTTTATTTTTTCTTAGTTGAAAGCCTCGCTGTTAATTCAACCTTGTATTAATTGTCTTTTTAGTAACTTTGGCATCTTCCGTTTTTGGCTATACTTTAAGTCTTAATAATTGGATGATCAGTTATTTTCTTTTCTTAGTTACATCAGCAACAAGATTATCATGATGATTTGCTCCCTTTCTTGTCCACCACAGTAACTTCATTAGTAGTAGAGTAGACCACCCTCATTTCTTACCGAGGTGTCGTAAAATACGACTAAGGTAAGTTGGTTAAATCATGTTACAACATGTTTTTATCATGTTGTGCCGACCCCGCTCAGAATCGGATAAGTGCAGGAGAATGATGAAATATAGCCACTATTTTCACACTACATCTAGTATTAAATATATTTTATTAGTCTACGTGAGTCAGTGACGCCTTGCTTACTCACCCAAAGGGAACAAAAGGAAAAGTCATTACATTTGACATTAGAATAGAAAATAACAGATTAAATATACGCAAGTAATATATTTTATGTGCGAAATTTATTTAATTTATTTAAGTACATATATTTGTTATAATTTTATATTTATAATTTATCTGTCCTCGTTTTATTTAATTGTTATTTAGTTATTATGATATTTTAACAAATCAAATACTTAGATTTTTACAGCGGTATTTCAAAAGCTAAACAACACTCAGTATATGTGAAGGAAATCATGCTATTTGATGTTTTGAAATTATTATTTATTTAAAATTGTTTTGAACCTAATATTCAAGTAATAGCTTAGCATAAATTAGACTTCCTTAGAATAGCACAATAAATTACAAACTATTTCGGTCAGGAATAAATATGGCACGTGCACTTATGCATATATCACTCCTAGCATAATAAAGTTTTAAGTGAAGTAAGATTTTACCATATATTTTAGCAAAAGATAAATTATTCACTATACAGGAATATTTATTACACAAGGTAGTTTATTTATTATACAGGCGTTATTATATTTTGTTTTTTTTTTTATAAATAAACAAAAAGGTAATTGTTGTTTTAGTAGTGCTGTAATACAAAGGTAATAATAAAATTATTTTGCTATAATCAGCGATTATATATACACAACGTCTAATTCTATAAATTAGTGCTGAAATTATCAAATTTTTTAAAACGTGTTATTAATAAAATAATATTATTTAGTTGGAAATAGATAATACTATGTATAAAATACTAAAGAGAGAATATATAATAAACTAGTGGTAAGTGCTAATTCACGTCAACTTAAGCGTTTAAGTAACCTTAATAATACAATATGGGTTTTTTCCTGTTCCTGAATTTTTTTTTAAATTCTTTATATTCTATGTTACTCGGTTAAGCTTTAATTGTCGCTTAGGCTAAGTTTTTAATATACATACATATGTTTTTAATATTTTAATATACATTGGCCCGTTGGCGTAGTGGGTAGTGACCCTACCTTCAACGCCGCTGGTCGCGGGTTCGATTCCCGCCGAGGCCCAACATGTTCTATAAATGAATTTGTTGGTCTTTGAGCCTGGGTGTATATTTGTATTTAAGTATGTATTTAGAAATATTTAAGTATATATTCACCAGTTGTCTGTCTACCATAACACAAGTATTAAGTTACTTACTTTGGGGACGGACGACCGTGTGTGTAAGTGTCCCATATATTTATTTATTTATTTATCCATTTGGTCTATATTGTTGGAGTTTAAAGTCACATGTTAAGTGGCTGTATATACGTTTCGTACTTATTAATATTGTTCAAAGAAATAAATCACAGTACCTACTAGAATCTAAAACTTCGCGTGACAACTTAAGTTTTAAAGTACTCTCAGTTATGCATTTTGTTTTCTTGTTCACTAAGAAAACAAATTTATTTATTTTATTTTTAGCCTATTTTAAAAGTTTCAATTGTGTAGTAATTTCATCAATATTCCAACGGATTAGTCATGAAAGCGCAAAAGACAGATAATTTTTGCATTTATAATTTTAGTATAAATAGTAACATTCACTAAGTTCAGAATTCATTTTTATTTCAGAAATTATCTTAAGTAGCTATAAATTAATGATAAAATATTATTCGGAAATATTTGTCTTATTCTTAAAACAAACAAAACCAATTTACACAAACAATCAATAGAAACGTATATTTGATTGCCTCAGTTCGGCCCAAAATACAAATAAATTACACCTTAGGGTATATTATTACATTAGGGTTTCCGGTACTCTCACAAAGGTAACAAGAGGAAATGAAGAAAATGTACATTATTGGAAAAGTAATTATTTTATATATATTTATATTTTGTGATATTTTAAAATGTAATGTCATTTTATTTTATGTAATTCAAATTTTGAAAAGGTTTAGTTTGTAGTTATTTGAATGAATAAGTTGTCTCTTTGAAGAGTGTTTATAGATTATAATTATAAAAATTATAGGATTTAATTCTGATTAGGCTTTTAAATCAGTTTTTTTTTGGAATCAACGCATTAAAAAACTTTTTTATATAATACTAGTAGTAACCGCAACTTCGTTCACATCAACTTTATAATTGAAATACCCTCAAATATTTAAATATCATCCTCCTGCCCTTATGCCATTCTAAGTGGGGTCGGCACAACATGTTATAAACAAGTTGTCACACGATTTGGCTTCGTATTTTACAACCGTACGCCTGCCTGACGTCAACTTACCTTTCTCGATAAGAAAGAGGGTGGTATATTCTACTCAACCGGATATCAGACGGTTGGTCAACTTACCTTAGTACGTACGACACCTATGTAAGAAATGAGGATGGTCTATTCTACTCAGCCGGATACCGCATGGCTAATGATTGTGCTGCATATGCCATATTCATAGCCAAAAACACGAAAGAAATTTAGTGAAAATATCTTTTTATTATTTAAATGAGTTACTCTTGTATATCTAGAAACTCGGAAACGACTGCAACGATTTTCCTGAAGTTCAGCATGTAAGAGGTTTAGGGAGAGAAAAATCAATCTAGTTAGGTTTCATTAAAAAAAAATCGTTTTATCCCTGTTTTTGGGCATATAAAAAAACAAAAGTTTAATAATAATAATAATAATAATAAGCCTTTTATTCCAAAAAAATAATAATAATAATAATAATGTCAAGTTCTAATTAATTGGTATAACAATGTTTCCTTATAAATTAATTTCTATTTTATTATATAACTTCGTCATTGTTTTTAATCCCTTATTTTTGTTTGTAATTTGGACGCCCATAATTGGGCTAAGGCCTCCTCCATGTCCTTCCATTTTTCCCTATTTTGGGCTGTTCTCGACCACGTTATTCCGGCTATGTTTATTATGTCGTCATCCCAACGTGTTGTTGGTCGTCCTCGTGATCTTTTCCCGTCTCTTGGGTACCAATTTACAATCTTCTCTGTCCAACGTCCGTCCGTGGTTCTTGCGATATGGCCTGCCCACTTCCATTTTAGTCGACATACAGTTGCTAAAATATCGATAACTTTCGTTTCTTTCCTTATGTCGTCGGCTCTTATTCTGTCTTTAAGTTTAAGGCCAAGCATAGATCTTTCTGTAGCTCTTTGGAACGCTCTTGATTTTAGCACTGCCGTTTTTGTTAATGGCCAAGTCTGGCAGCCATATGTTACTGCGGGCAAAATTGTACTGTCCATGAGTTTTTTCTTAAATTTTAATGGCATATTACTTTTAAAAATCTCTTTGCAAGACCAATATTTCTTCCACCCTAAAGCTATTCTTCTATCGATTTCATTACTTAATGTTTTTTTGAATGATACGTTTTGTCCAAGATAGACATACTCCTCTACATATTCAATATTCCCAGATGCTATTGTTGTTATAGAATTTATCCCATTTGTCATTATTTTTGTTTTTGATGGATTTAAATTTAGTCCTACTATACGGCTTTCTAGCTCCAACTCTGTAAGCATGAGTTGTATTTCTTCATGAGTTTCCGTGAAAACAACAATGTCGTCCGCGAATCTCAAATGTGAGAGCAACTCACCATCAATGTTTATTCCATATTTTAAAGATTTCCAGTTGAGGTTCCTAAATATTAGTTCTAATAAAGCAGCAAATAATTTTGGTGATAGTGGGTCTCCTTGTTTGACTCCTCTTTTTATTGGAAATATTGGCCCTAGGCGTTCAAGTTTTATCTTCCCGATTGAATTTTGATAAATAGCTCTTATTATATTAATGTATTTCGTTTGGATTCCTTGTTCTTCCAGGGAGGTCCATACATGTGAGTGGAAGATTGAGTCGAAGGCCTTGGTAAAGTCGATAAAAGCGATATATAAGGTTTTATTATATTCCTTGTATTTTTGTATGATTTGAGTTAAGGTGAAAATATGATCAATAGTAGAGAAACCTTTCCTAAAACCAGCCTGTTCTCGAGGTTGCTGTTCCTCTAGATTCTTCGATATTCTGTTAAGAATTACAGTTGAAAAGACTTTGTATAATGTTGGTAATAAAGATATTGGTCTATAATTGTCTATACATTTTGGGTCTCCTTTTTTATATAGTAGTATTATTAATGAAATTTTCCATTCATCAGGAATTTTTTCTTGGTTTATTATAATATCAAATAGTTTAGCTAAATGTATAGAAAGAGGTTCCATCATTGCTATTATAGAATCATTTGTTAATCGGTCTTCTCCCGGGCTTCTGTCTTTCTTTAGTTTTTTAATTGCGTATTCTACTTCTGATTTTAGTATTGCTGGCACTGTTTCATTTGTTCGGTTCCCTATACTGTGTTCATCTGTTCCACTGTATAACTGTTTATAGAATTCCGTAGCTACATTTATAATTTGAAATCTGTTCGAAATTTTATTTTCCTCTAAATCTTTCAAGCTTGGGATCCATTCTTTATTGAAGACTAATTTCTTCAATGTGTTTTTAATTGAACCTCTACTCTCTATTTCTATTTGGAAGGAATTAAGTTTCGATTGTTTTATATTTTCATTTATTTTTTCCTTGATTTTTTTATGAAGTTTTTTCAATCGCGTTCTTTGTTTCTCTGATCTCATAGTAATGTTTTGTAGAGTGTTTCTTTCTTCTATTAGAAGTTCAATGTCTTTTGTAATATTCGATTCGATTAAGCTGATGGTTTTATTGCTTGACGGTAGACTGTTGATCGTGTCCTTAATTGATTTGATCGTTTTTGTGTAGTTCTCTTGGATATTTGTCGTTTGTAGATAATCTAATTTCCTCCCTATTGTGTCTTTTAAGTAGTCCTTTTCCATTGCTGTGTAGTTTTTAAGTTTTTTACTGTAGTTTGATCTATTTTTCTTTATTTGTACGAGTGCCTTGTATTGTATTCTCACTAGTCTGTGGTCAGAAGAAAATGTAGTTCTGATCACATCGTTATTTTGTACTTTTAGCTTGTTTTTCACTATAATAAAATCTACTTCGTTTTTTGTTTTTCCGTCTGGGGATAACCAGGTCCATTTTTTCTTTGATTGTTTTTTGAATAATGTGTTAGTTATGACTAGTTTGTTTTCTAAGCAAAAGTTGATAAGGGTTTGTCCTCTTACAGTTCTTTTTCCATAACCATATGGTCCACAGATGAAGTTCTCTTCTTGCTTTGGATATCCTATTTGGGCATTGAAGTCTCCCATTATGATAGTATCTTTGCTTGTTTCGTAAAGAGCTTCTTGTAGTTGGTTGTAGAAATCTTTTATCTCTTTTTCTCTAATATATTTATTTTTCTTCTTTGAGATTTCTGTAGGAGCATATACTTGTATGATGTTGATTAATTTATTGTTATATCTTAGGTCAAGCCTTGCTATTCTATCAGAGAAAGTCTTAAAGTCTATTATATGCTTTGCGAGATATGTTTTTATCATAAAGCCAATGCCATTTTTTCCACTTTTATCTCCTCTGTGCATGAGTATGTATTTTCCTTTCTCTATAATATGCTGCCCTTCCAGTTTTACTTCTGAGAGTCCAATAATATCCCATTTTATATTTTTCAAGCAAAATTCTAGTTCTGGGAGACGAGAAGCTGATTTTAGGGATCTTACGTTGTATGTGCATACATATAATATATCTAGCTTAGCGATCTTAGTTGTAGAATCCAGGTTGCATGGAGGGTTGTGGTCATTAACTCCCGCGGTGACCAACCGTATTGGGAGAGATGGAGGGGCCTTTATATGTTATTCGTGCATGTTTGACGTGTCGCGAAGAAAACGTTTAATGTCATACTTGTTTCTTTTCTTGGTAGCATTTTGATCTCTTTGATTTTTAACATATGTATTCTCAGGTGATTTTGACAAGCTTCTCTTTCTATTAGTAATGTAGGTGTCGTTTTTTTGATTTTTATTTGCTGATAGAATAACTATTTTATCATATTTTATGATTGCTTTTTTTCCTTGTTTTCTCTCCTCTTCTAATTGTCCTTGTAATTCCTTTCTTTTCATTAGTACTTCCGAGGGAAAATCTTCTTTGATATAGTAGTTAGTATTATTTAACAACCTCTTGTTCCGTAATAGTTCAATTTTTTTCCCCATAGTCAAGAAAGAAACTAATACCGGCCTTGTTTTTGTACCCTGTTTACCTAATCTTTTACAGTATTCCAAATCTTGTTTATTGCAATTTAATTTCATATCATTGCTTATGATGTTTAATATGCAAGTCTCCAAGTGATTGTAATTTTTCTCATTTTCTTCTACTCCAAAAAAGATTAAATTTTTCTTCCTTGCTTGTTTTTGTAAATTATAAATAATTTTTCCTTGTTTTTCTATTTTTTCTGACAGATTTTGATGTCTTAATTCCATGTCGTTAATTTTTTCATTCATATTGCTATTAATAGTTTGGATTAAACTTTCCTTCATTTCTTTCATTTCTGTTTTCTGATTACACAGTTCTTCTTGAATATGTTTCAAAGTGATCAAAATTTCTTCCATTTTTATTGTCAGAAAGTAGTACAAATTAAATTATGATTGAAAACTTTTATTTGTAAATTTTAAATTTCTTAGGGATCGATCTATGATCTACTTATATTGTTCATTAAACGCAGTGTCACTGTGCGATAGAGCCAAAAAATAGCTATCTATCTCGCCCGCGCGGGGGAGAAGCGCGTCGTCCCTCCCGATGCACCGGTGCACTGTTCACTTGCACTTATTACGTAAAGTCATAAAACAATCACAAAGATTCACAGTATATTAGTTTTTATTTCCTTTGATAGAAGTATTATAATTGACAAGCACTACTTAGCGAATTTTTCTTTAGAATAGATACACGTCCACTCTGAACAGCGGCCCGCCGGAACTCTTAATTTACTTTTAATACTTACTTAATTTACTTTTAATTACTTACTTTTAATTTATTGAATATATATACAACACAATTTTCGCCGTGAAATGTCAAGTCAGCGTAGCTTATTCGCGAAACGGGTGGTCGCGCGAATAGAAAATACCTAGGATCGAACCCCACCTACACTATTATTTTTTCTTTTTTTTTTAAATTGTATTTTTTTTATTTTGAAAAAAATTACCAAGCAACGCTCGGTCACCCAGATATTAAATAATAAACTTTTTAAGCGCGGGTTTCTCTAAAAGGCATTCCATCCAATGTCTGGTCATATCGCTAGTATAATATGACTTGAAAATCGTAGCTCTAATATAAGGACCCGACTCACAATTCAAATACCCAGTGATATTACAAATGTTTCTCGTGCAAATGCCGTTCGACCTCTATTATATTTCTTTGCAGGTCCCCCGTAAGGAAGAATTATGTGCTACTTCAGCATAATAGTGATAATATTTGACTGTCGCCGCCTGTGAACCAATCGAAATGGTATCCGTGAAGTGGTTTGTTGCGCTGTCCTGTTGGCTGATATCAGGTGAGTTTTATTCCCCGTAAAGTATGGTATATTTAATTTATATAAGCAGCCGTTACTTTGAGGAATACCATAGTACAGAAGTTACAATAGAATTATTATTCTTTATTCAAGTGGACTGTTTACAGTACTTTTGAATAATCAAATTTGTTAAAAGAAGCTACCACTGATTCGGAAGTGTGCTGCTACCGAGAAGAACCAGCAAGAGAAACTCGGTGAATAATCCTTTGAACAAAAAAATGTTAAGAGAATATATGTAATGCTAAGCGTATGAAGCAACATTCACATACTTTATACATGCAAGACAAGTCACCACTATTACAGCAGTTAAAAGCACTATTAATAAAAGGCTAATACAGAAAGTCTTCTATACTATTGAGGAATACTTGGATGATAAAAATGAGTGATTTAGCTCTTCGAGCAACCGCCGAGTTTCTTGCTGGCTCTTCTCGGTAGGAACAGCTTTCCGAACCAGCAGTAGAGTTAACGATTCAAAAGCACTTCTTTTCAAGTTTATTTGAATAAAGAATATTTTGAATTTGAATTTGATAAGAGATCTTGTCCCTAGATTAAAAATACCATTGTATGTACTCGAATTAAAAAAAAAATACAATAATGTCTTCAAACTACGAACTTTTAAGTACAATATCCTTAGTAAAAGTTTATCTGTTTTCATTAGTTCCTAAATGTTTAAATAGGTAAAAAAGTATTGGAGCTTTTTATAAAACTGCTGGCAAATAAATCTTAAAGTAAGCTGTTAATAAATAATGCGAATATGTTAAGTCGAAGACTATGTCAACAATTGAATACGAAGAAATATACGAAATGTAGAAGGATTGTATGCAAAAGCTAGCTGAAAAGATTATCATACAAATAACATACTTCATGTACGAATAGGTTGTTGTCGTGAATATGTTAGATAGAATCAAAGCGCTCTGAGCGATGAATAATTTATCAGTTACGTTGTGAAATTAAATTTTACTTTCTTGAATCGAGCGTAATTCCTATCGGCATTTGAACGCTTTAATACAATGTCGAGCGGTGACACCTAATTATATTGTAGTTTCGGTAGATTTAATTTATAAAAATGAGAAAGAAACGTTTCAGTTATACATGATAACTAATGGTACCTTGAGGACCGAGCCTTGTTCGGTAATTTTTTTTAAAGATAAAAAAACATGCAATTAAAAAAAGACAGAAAGGACCGGTGACATGTGGTGTTTGATCCCGAGCGTTTTAACTGCTATAAAATTCAAAATTCAATTTTTTTTAATTCAAATAAACTTGTAAACAAGTGCTTTTGAATAGTCAATTCTACTATAGTCCGCCCATTCCTCATTGAGCTACCACAACTTTACAAATGACGGCAAATTTAAGCTTCTGTTACTATTTCTATATTGACAGTTTTTTTAGTGCCTGAAAACTGAGTTAAAACAACTTTTTAAATGAAAACCAGCTAGATCGATTTTTCGCCCCCAAAACCTTCTACATACTAAGTTTCGTGGAAATTGTTGGAGCCGTTTCCGAAACTCAGAAAATATACATATATATATACAAGATTTATTCATT
Source organism: Morpho helenor (assembly GCA_029227775.1). Classification (NCBI taxonomy): domain Eukaryota; kingdom Metazoa; phylum Arthropoda; class Insecta; order Lepidoptera; family Nymphalidae; genus Morpho; species Morpho helenor. Next base: position 4,636,095 of record JARGCU010000010.1, on the reverse strand, counting down.
TCAATATTAAAGATTTAAAATGAATAAAATGTAATGAAATTTTCGAAAAGAACACTTCATTATGCGAGCGTGGATATAAGAGTGTACCGTATATAAATGATAATAGGCTTAAGTGGAAACCCACATGTGGTATCCGGCTGAGTAGAATAGATCACTCTCATTACTTAGCGAGGTGTCATAACAGTTGACTAAGGTAAGTTGACCCGTCCTTTCGTATCTGGCTGAGTAGGCCACCCTGATTTCTTACCGAGGTTTCGTAAAATACGACTATGGTAAGTAAATGTCAGGCAGGCGGTCGGTCGTAAAATCCGTAACCAAATCATGTGACATGTTTATAACGTTGTGCTGATCCCACTTAGAGTGGGATAAGTGCAAAAGGATGATTTGATACTATTATAAATATATTTTTCAGTACTTTAGCCGTTAATTATCAGTCCTTTGACGGTAGTAAGGTAAAATAAAATTTAAAAGCAATAAGGAAAGGAGGGGCGGAAAAAGTGGGTCGCCTCGGTTCTCATTTCACTCGGTTGCACCGACGAGAATAATTGTTGCATCCCGAGCGCCCGTTACAGCGTAATTCAATATTGAAGTTAAATATTTTTAAGTTAAGAAAGATCTAAAATATACTCAACTGATTGATGAAATGAATTCTAGAAAAAGTTATTAACAACAAACTAGCTGTTCCTAATATAGCTTAGAGAAGCTGATACAGATGAAATTGTTTTAGCGCAATATCAATTATACTCGTAAATTACCAAAAACTTAATACTATACTGTACTAAGTGATTGTTTACGTTCAGTTAGAAAAAGTTCATATTTTCACTAGTCATACTCACAGGCTTGCAACAACTAAAGATTTAAAATAACCTCAATATGGGATTAACTGTTCCTAAACGAAAATTAAAAAGTTTTAAATACTTTCGAATCGTGCAAGTTAAATTTGATCCTCTTCCCGGTGTCTGATTGAGGTGAAATATTACATTCTGGTCCAGTCTTTTAAGCATAATAATTATATCACAGTAGCAATTGCCAGCGGCTCCACCCACGTGGAAAGATTAAAACCGTAATATAGTATTTGATAACCATAAAAACGGTTAAAGTAGGTTAACCTTAAAAGCTAGACATATGCTGTCGCAGACGTTTATTTAGAACTTTTAGACGGGAACAATTTTGTAATACATGATTTTTGAATAACTATTACCGTTTAATCAGTGCACGCAAGGAAAGCTTTAAAATTTTCCGTTTTCGTAATATTCATTATTGCTGCTCCTCTCCTATTCATCTTAGCGTGATACAGCCTTCCTCAATAAATAGACTAACTTACACTGAAAGAATTTTTCAAATCAGTCCAGTACTTCCTGATGTTACTAAAATCGGTCCAGTTGTTTCCTAGTCTACAAAAGACATGCAGACAAACGTTACAAGAAAGTAAAACGTGTTAGAAGAAGATATATATTATAGAATTATACGCCGTGTGGTATCCGGCTGAATAGAATAGTACCACCCTCTTTTCTTACCGAGATGTCGTAAAAGGCGACTAAGGTAAGTCGACCCGCCGTGTGGTATCCGGCTGAGTAGAATAGACCACCCTCATTTCTTACCGAGGTGTCGTAAAAGGCGACTAAGGTAAGTTGACTCACCGTGTGGTATCCGGTTAAGTAGAATAGACCACCCTCTTTCTTACCGAGGTGTCGTAAAGTATGACAGAGGTAAGTTGGCGTCAGGCAGGCGGCCGGTCGTAAAAACGCAGCCAAATCATGTGACAGCATGTTTATAATATGTTGTGCCGACCCCACTTAGAGTGGGATAAGGGAAGGAAGATGATGATATATTATAGAATTATAGGTAGAGATTTTTTGAGTTACGAGTTTTCAATTCACACTTCGATCTTTAGTTAATTTTCTGATACGAATGATATAATATCAATTAAAAGTTGTGTTTTTACACCGATTTTTGGGTAATAAATAACCCATTGTTCTTCTTCCATCGATGAACATTTAAATTAGTATTGAAATATTTTTGCGCGCTTTCCGCTTGTGCGATTTAAATCCATTAAGATCTTTCTTTTCTTTTCGTGACATATGTCTATGTACACAAGCACACCTATGAATGAGAGTGCTAGAAGATCGTGCGAAAACCCCTTAAAGATATTAAGGTCCAACACTGGATTTAAATCGATTAAAAGAAAGAATCAGATTCTTTTTCAAAGACGATCGATTATCCTTTTAAATTTTATTCAAACAAGTTATGCTTCAATAAACAAACTCGATAAATTTTCATGATTTCCTAAATGTCAAAATGTTAACTAGTCTTAGCTTAATGGTAGTTTACACAAACTTCGTAATGAACAAAGTTGGACGATACCTGATTAAAATATCATCCCGATATTGTTGTTTATAATAAAGCTGTATCTATGAACGATTTACCCTTTGATCCCTTCCGTATCCTTGGAAGCACGTCTGACCGTCAATCGAGCTTAGCCGCATAAATAATCAAGCTGGACCGAACTGATAACTACTAATTTAATAATTAACTAGTGGCCCGCTCCGGCTTCGCACGGGTATAAAATATATAGCCTATGTCACTCAGTAAAAAAAATGATTAAAATCTATCCAGTAGTTTTGTTTTATTCATTACTGCCCGTGGCCCACACGCGTCAAATATGGAATAAAACTATTCCCCTGGGGTGCCAAAGTGGTCGGTCTCATCGTGGCGCACCTTGGGCAAGCTTAGTCTTGGCGAACGGACCACTTTGGGGTGGCCAATCCAGTTGTCCCTCTGATTAGCAGAGGGCAATCTGGCCGGGGACTCCGGGGGGGTTGGGGTGTTGTCCCTAATGAGCGACGGGTCCGGTTTGGCTTACTCTAAGTCTGGCTGGACATGGTTCGGCCACCGTCGGCGAAACCCGGGAACCCAGCAATGGGAACGGGGACTTTCGGGTTGCGAGGAAGAAAACCTCTATAAAAAATTACCCGGTGGGGGCGGAAACGCCCACCAAGGTGTTGGGGCCCCTACTTGGGGCGCGGTCTCTCCCTGTCGACCGTGACATAACAAACACGGTGGGCAGGGAGCGATCGTGGGCAGCGATGACCTCCCTTAGCTCTGCGGAGGGGGGCGGAGGGAGGTGGCGGAGCGGTTCCACGAACTGTTGTTCTGGATCCAATCTGCTGCTGGTGAGTCCAGGTGTTAGTGACTCGCCCAAGCCCATCGTCTGCCGCCCTAACTGGGGACCTTCGGGTGTTTCGAACTGGGTATATCGAACGCCTGGCTTACAGGTCCCCGAGGCGATCGGTGCATCTGATGCTCCCGATGCACCGGTTAGCGGAGGGGGGCTTCTCTTTCGAGGGGCCCCTACCCGGAGAAGGTGTTTGTTCTCTGGGATCAGAGCTGTCGGCGGGATGGGGGCAATATGTACAATGATACCCTGTCCTTGCCATCGGCACCGTAGTGGAGCACACAGGTCGTTTTAGTCGGTGCGAGTCCGACATAACCGCCGCCTGTCCCTGTCGGGCGGCGGTACCCATGAGTTTTTTTCTGAATAAAAAAAAACAATTCCCCTTTCCCTATACCATGAAGATTTCCTGCTATCTTTGGAATATCTAAATTTATATACTACATTTTTACTTATTTACTTTTACATTTTCCCTAAGTATTTTATTTTTACAATTAATTACAGAATGTCTTTATATACAACATTCACAGCATTCTTGTCATAAAGAAAGAATCCTCATTACACAATACAAACATGTTTTCTTTAGAGGTTACTCTTGATAAAGCGACATATAGTTGGCCATGTGAAAAAAACCCGTCCGATCGCAGCTAAATTCGAAGTGATAGATAGATAGATAGATAGAAATTCTTTATTGCACACACATTACATACCACAAGGTACAAAAAGAAAGAAACTTAACTAAAGAAGCAAAAAGGCGTGCAAAGGCGGTCTTAAGTGCTATAAGACAAAGCGCGCAATCGCTATACCCTGCATTTTAAATCTGTAATATCTTCGTATGTTAAATGTTCATTTAAATTACAAATGAAGAAGAAAATGTCAATAAAATGCTATTGTCGGTTATCCATAAAAGATAGACATAATATGTATACCATCGCGGAGTTTTCTGTAGACCTTTTCAAGGTGTACAAATACTTAGTACATTATTTTGACAAATATTGTAGGGTTCAGCATGCGTTTGCAATGTAAACGTAAAAAAATGTAATTTTTTACGACATCACATTGGAAACCTCAAAAATGATAGTATTTCTTTATTCCATATTGAATATTTATAATATGTTAGATTATACATATAAACCTTTCTCTTCAATCACTCTATCTATTAAAAAACCGCATCAAAATCTGTTGCGTAGTTTTAAAGATTTAAGCATACAAAGGGATATACGGACATAGGGACAGACAGAGAAAGCGACTTTGTTTTATACTATGTAGTAACATTTAGCTATTATAACTAACGACGATATTTCTCCTTTATTCTTATGCAATAATAAAAATCAATTTTCCCAAAGTCAACTCATTTAGGTACTCTTTCTCAAAAACTACTCAATGACACATATGACAGCCGCAATGCTTTTTCATATTAATGACCAACTCTGAAGGAGGTTGTATTAAAAACATGTTGTAACAGTCGACCATCCTGACAACATTTGCGACCCCGCAAATCTCATAAGCTGACTTCTGGGAATGATTCTACCACTGATTCGGAATGCTGATTGTACTGAGAAGAATCGGCCAGAAACTCAATACTTGCTCTTTTAATCTGTAAAAGAAAACAGCACATGCCATGACATGACAGGACTACGCTCACGCTTTACGCTCAACTCTTTAAGCTCACGCTTTATGCTCAACTCCTTAGGCGTTTCGCACCATAAGCATTTCGCACCTAAAGCTCACCCTCAACCACTGTCATGGCATTACACAGCTCAATAAGTGGCAACCAACTCAGCAGTGACACACGTAAACAGACTCGCAAATGATAACGCTCAAAGAACAATCACCACATCTAGGCAGAGTCTAGCTGACAGTCGTTGCAGATGGCCACAGTCTAGAAAACAATCGTTACAACTGGAACAAATCCAGAGAACAATCGTCATTCTAGCTGACAGTTCTATCGAACAATAGTCACGGGCGCGTCTATGGCCTCACATAGCACATCGTCACGTTGATCTTACAGAGTTAATAAACCGAATACCAATTACCATCATTAATCTCTCCAATAAAACCTCCATTTTTTATTCCATAGCATCGCTTATCGCAACTATCTCTCTAATTATACGAAATTCGCAGTCTCCGTGTTGTCTCAAGATATTGATCGTCATTTGTCTTTTCTTTAAACTCTTTAAATTTCCAGATATTCCTTTTGTCCGCTCTATTTGTGAGTTTAGGTTACATCCCCTTCTGAATATAATAAACGACGATATTTCTCCTTTATACTTATTATATTATTATATTTATTCAATGTTCGCGCCTAAACACACCTGCACCGGGAGCGAGGGGAAGGGGGGCCGCGGGGGATGGAAGGAGCGGTCGCGGCGATCGAGTGTCGGCGATTGACAATTTCTGATAGCCGGCAGTGACATGTTCTCCTCACAATAGACATAAAATTAACTACAAAAAAGGGAAGACAGTTCAAGTTGAGAATAAAAATTGTGATTAATAATTTGACTTTATTTCGACACGAAGTAATAAAAACTGTTCGGAAGTAATATCGAACAAGATGGTGACCCGACGCGATAACGAAGAAAAGATATATATCAAGAAACATTTCAACATCGTAATTCACAGTCTTAGAAGGCAAAAATGAAAAAGAGGACGAGTTGAAACAATACCAAGGGGAGTAAGCCTAATCCATCCTATTCTAATTAATCCTAATCCATCTTTTTAACAATTTTGCTTCTTACTTACGACTTACTACCTACATAATTTTTATTTTTTTGTTACGAGTAATTTGTTCAAAGTTCATTCTCATCTTTGTTTTACATTAAAATTATACGTTTAATTAATGAAATAATCACATTAAGATACATAATCCCGTTTGAATATAGTATTTTATTATTTAATTACGTACGACTTACGTTACTTAAATACGTTCGTAAGCATCTTCGTACTATTAAAATATTGTTTTTTGTTTTTCATCGTTTAAACTTCATTAATACAAACAAAATACTATCAATTCAGTTAGTTAAGCATATATGCCGACTATTCCAGGATTGTTCCGGGGGTGATTTGGCGAGAATCGTGTGTACGTGGCGCTGTTTGTTGCTGCGCCGGCGCCGGTTCGAGTTGCAGCGGCGGTCGGCCGGTGCTGTTCGCGAGCTCGGTTTGTACGGGCGCTCGAGGTTGGATTCATTGTTTATCTATTATTTTTTATATTATAGTTTTGTTTTGTTGTTTGCGCTTACACAATGACGGAGTTAAAGGAACTTATTGCGCAACGAGGGCGCGTTAAAACTCGTATAACTCTTTTTGAAAAATATTTAACGCCTCTTTTAAATATAAAATTAAATAAAAGTCAATGTAACGAATTAAGTTTGAGATTAAATAAATTTCAAGATTTGTCGTATAGTTTTGAAGAAATTCAGTCTAAAATAGAATCGTTAGACAAAGATGAGGAATCTCAAATAATCGAAAGGGAGGAAATCGAAAATAGATTTTATAGTTTAATCGCGCGCGCTCAGGAATTATTACAACTTTACGAAAATGTGCCTAAAAGTGAATCCGCATCTTTAACCGGTTCTGCCTCATTACAACATAGTCATCTAAAATTACCTCCTCTTAAGATCTCGCCTTTTAATGGGGATCCGAATAAGTGGTTGGAATTTAGGGATATGTATATATCATTAATTCATAATAATGACAGTATAGATAACATAAGCAAATTTCATTATTTAAAATCTTATTTAGAGAATTCTGCGAGTGCCGTCATAAATTCAGTCACAGTCTCGTCTCTTAATTATCCGATCGCTTGGTCGCTCCTCTGCGATAGATTTAACAATAAGCGTCTTTTAATAAATGAACACATCAAATGTCTTTTTTCTATAGAAACTATTTCTAAAGAATCGGAAAAATGTTTACGCAATTTAATAGATGAAATTTCTAAAAATCTTAATGCATTAAATTCATTAGGAGAACCCACTGAATATTGGGATTCTCTGATTATATATATGGCTTCTTCTAAACTTGATTCTGTAACAGCTAGAAACTGGGAGGAATTTAGGAGTACCCGAGAGATTATTAAATTATCTGACTTCTTTGATTTTCTTCGTCAACGAGCTACTGTTTTAGAAACAGTCCATGCCAGTAAATCTATCAGATCTGAAAAACGACACAGTTTAGTAAAATCAAAATCTTTCGTTGCCTCCTCGCCTTCTTCTTCTCATTCTCCCAATCAAAATAGTTGTCTAGTCTGTAAACAAGATCACAAACTTTATGAATGTACAAGGTTCAAATCGCTTCCCACTGAAGAACGCATTTCTAAAGTTTTTCAGTGGCAATTATGTAACAACTGTCTTCGTAGTGGCCACCGATCCAACCAATGCAGGCTAGGTGGGTGCCGCATCTGCAAAAAGAAACATAACACAATATTACACAAACAATCATCTTTATACAGTGCACAAACATTACCGCATACATCATTACAAAGTAGTGAAGAAACTTCTTCTTCTTCAAAAAATTTAGCTCCTTTGCATAACTTGCCTTCTTCTTCGGAGTTAAATAAAATTGGAGATTCTTCACGTGTCATCAGTATGTCTTCTGTATCCTCGGATCAGGCTCTTCTGTCTACGGCCTTGGTCGAGGTAAACGTCAATAATACTTCTTTTACTTTGAGAGCATTACTGGACAGCGGTAGCCAGTCTTCTTTTATAACCGAAGCAGCTTTAGCAAAAATCGGTTTGTCTACATTGTCTAATGAACTTCGTTGTGTATCTGGTCTTAATAATGCCATCATTAATATTACGAAACATTGCGATGTCGTGATACGGTCTTCATTCAATGCCTTTAGTATGCCTGTGAAATGTTATGTCATCCCAAAAATAACTGACAGACTGCCGCAGGTAAATATTAATTTAGAAAATATAAATATCCCAGATTATATAAAACTAGCAGATCCGAACTTCTTTTACTCGTCTAATATTGATTTGCTCTTAGGTGTTGACGTATTCTGGGACTTGATATGTAGTTCTAAAATAAAACTAGGTCCTAATAAACCAGTATTACAAGAAACTCAGTTAGGATGGATAGTTGCTGGCCCCATTGGGGGGAAACATCGCACAAAATCAAATAAAACTTATTGTAATTTTAGCAAAGAAATACAGCAGCAACTATCTAAATTCTGGGAATTAGAAGAAATACCTAAAGAAATGTCTTCTTTCAAAGAACACTTTTGCGAAACATTTTACAACCACACTACTTACCGTGACCAAAATGGTAGGTTATGCGTTCAAATTCCTCTTTGCGATTCACCTGATGTGTTGGGTGAGTCATATAATATTGCTAAAAAGAGATTAATCGCAATGGAGAAGAAAATGATAAGAAATCCCCCATTTCGTGCGGAATACTTAAAATTTATGAAAGATTATGAGCTTTTAGGACACATGACTGAAGTCAGAAATTCAGTTGGTGGCTGTTTCCTGCCACACCACGCAGTTATAAGAGAGGCTAGCGAAACAACTAAATTAAGAGTTGTGTTTGATGCATCAGCAAAGACTTCCACTGGGATTTCCCTCAACGACATACAATTCGTAGGTCCGGTGGTTCAAGATGACTTGTTTTCAATATTATTACGCTTCAGACAACATAAGTATGTAGTTTCAGCTGACGTCGCAAAAATGTACCGTCAGGTATTGATTCATCCAGATCAGCGCCATCTTCAAATGATTTTATGGCGTGATGACGAGAATCTCCCTATAAAAACATTTCAGCTAAACACCGTAACTTACGGAACGGCATCAGCTCCTTTTCTTAGCACGCGATGTATACTGCAATTATCTAAAGAGTGTCCCGATAAAGACATTTCACAAATTATTAGGGATGATTTTTATGTTGACGATTTCTTATCAGGGAGTGACTCAGAAGTGACACTTATTCACATAATCAACACAGTCACAGATATTCTCAATTCCGCTCGCTTCCCTTTGCGTAAATTTCGAACTAACTGTCCGTCTGTTCTACCATTTATCCAAACCACGCATCTCGCTAAGAATTTTGATTTAAGTTCTGAATCTAGCACCCTAGGACTAACATGGGATCCAGTTGCTGATGTGTTAAAATTCCCTACCAAAATTGTTAATCCGCCCTTAGCAACAAAACGTTCAATTTTGTCAAATTCAGCAAAATTATTTGACCCCCTCGGTTTACTCGGTGCGTGTACTATTAAACCAAAATTAATTCTTCAGAAATTGTGGCTTTTAAAACTTGATTGGGACGAACCCATACCAGCCGAAATTGCGAATGCATGGTTTGATTTTGTTTTAAATTTAAATATCTTATCAAAACTTGAAATTCCTAGATACGTCCTGATTAATGAACCACATATCATTGAACTTCATGCGTTCTGCGATGCTTCTTTAGATGCATATGCTTCTTGCATATATTTGCGATCCATTGATAAATTCGGAAATATCACGGTTAATCTTCTTTGTGCGAAATCCAAGGTCGCTCCTGTAAAATCGCAAACCGTACCACGCTTAGAGTTGTGTGGAGCTCTGCTCGCAGCGCGTTTGGCCTCATCTGTAATAAAGGCTCTTCGAATTAAAAATATATCTAAACTATTTTATTGGACAGATTCTTCAGTCGTTCTTGGTTGGATATTGTCACACTCCAGGGATCTTAAAACTTTTGTCGCTAATCGAGTTGCGAAAATTCAACATTTAACTTCTTCTGGTCACTGGAGACATGTACCTTCTTTAGATAATCCAGCCGATCTTGCCTCTCGTGGCATAGACCCTAAAAATATTAAAACTTCTTTATTATGGTGGCACGGTCCAAAATATTTATTAAAAAACGAGTGTCAGTGGCCACATAATTTTCAACCATCCAATAAACTGCCTGAAAGAAAAAATAAAAAACACGATTTAAATATATCACCTCTATACCTCACATCTACATTTACTACATCTACACATACTAAATCTACTTATACAAATACTATTCCCACATATCCTCTTGTAAATTTCGAAAGATTTTCTAAATTCTCAACGTTACATCGAAGTACAACTTATGTATTGAGGTTTATCTATAATTTAAAAAACAAACATTCAAAGTGCATAGGTTATTTAACTACGGACGAACTTAAAGCTTCTCTTAATCTTTTAATCAAACAACATCAAATAGAATGTTTTGAAATAGAAATTAAATTACTTACCAATAAGAAATGCTTGCCCTCGAAGTCGCGCTTACTGCCACTGCGTCCGTTTTTAGATGAAGACGGCATCATACGCGTAGGTGGTCGCATCCAACATTCTTCTGAAACTTATGATAAAATACATCCAATTTTATTAGATTCAAATCATCCATTTACAAAATTATTATTTTCTCAAGAACATAAAAGACTCATGCATTGCGGTCCTCAATTATTATTAACGAATTTAAGACAAAATTATTGGCCTACCTCAGGAAGACGTCTCGCTAGGAGTACTGTGAACAACTGCAAATTATGTAGAATATTAAAAGCTAATACAGTAAATCCTATAATGGGTAACTTACCAAAACCTCGGGTAACTCCTAACTTACCTTTCCAAATTTCTGGCGTAGATTTTGCAGGACCATTTCCTATACGAGATCGTACAGGACGCGGCTGTAAAATAATAAAAAGTTACTTGTGTCTGTTTGTATGCTTCTCAACTAGAGCAGTACATTTGGAAATTGCATCTGATCTTAGTACTGATGTATTCATTTTATGCTTGAGACGTTTCATCTCTCGTAGAGGAAAACCTAGTGAATTATACTGTGACAATGGTCGTAACTTCGTGGGTGCAAACAATGATCTTTTGAAAATAGTAAACAATGAATCAATCTCTTCATACGCTGCCATCGAGGGCATTAAATTTAAATTCTCGCCAGCTTACTCTCCCCATTTTGGAGGACTTTTCGAAGCGGGCATTAAGTCTGCAAAACATCATTTACATAGAATGCTTGGTAATACTCACTTGACATTAGAGGAACTATCCACATTATTCGTGCAAATTGAAGCAATCCTGAACTCCAGACCCCTCACTTCACTGTCTTCAGATCCATCCGATTTGTTTCCCTTGACTCCTGGCCACTTCTTGATTGGTAAACCTCTCACCTCATTGCCATCACCGGCTTTGTTCGACGCAAATGCTAATCGACTTAATAGATATCAACAAATAGAACAAATGAGACAACATTTCTGGGAAAGATGGCGCAATGAATTTCTATGTGAGCTACAACAAAGGGCAAAATGGCAAATTAATAAAGGCGAGCTTCTGCCAGGTGACATGGTTGTACTGAAGGAACCAAACTTACCTCCACTCGACTGGCGCATGGGTCGTATCTCCAAGCTATATCCAGGAACAGATGGAGTAACGCGAGTGGCAGACATTTTTACTTCAAAGGGCGTCCTACGTCGCGCTGTAAAGAACTTGTGCCCCTTACCGAAGCTTGAACCAATGGAAGATTCTTCTCGAAATCCAAAGGTCTTCGAGAGGGGGGAAGATGTTCGCGCCTAAACACACCTGCACCGGGAGCGAGGGGAAGGGGGGCCGCGGGGGATGGAAGGAGCGGTCGCGGCGATCGAGTGTCGGCGATTGACAATTTCTGATAGCCGGCAGTGACATGTTCTCCTCACAATAGACATAAAATTAACTACAAAAAAGGGAAGACAGTTCAAGTTGAGAATAAAAATTGTGATTAATAATTTGACTTTATTTCGACACGAAGTAATAAAAACTGTTCGGAAGTAATATCGAACATTCAATAAATAAAAACATTTTCCCAGAATCAACCCATTTACTCTTTCTCAACAACTTAATGACACATATGACAGCCACAATGCTTTTTCATATTAATGACCAACTCTAAGAAGGAGGTTGTATTAAAAACATGTTATAACACTATTATTTTGATAACTGTCAAATATTTTTCCATACTAAATCAAAGACAAAATTACGTTTAGCTGTCATTTATGTTTTGTTATTCCACTGAAATTTGCGTTTTATTATTTTACTGTCATAGTCGTTTTTGTTATACCACGTTTTATAGCGACTTGACGGGATATAATAAATGCGGTCGAACGGGATAAAAAGTATCCTATGTCCGTCTCCTGGTTCTAAGCAACCTCTCCACCAATTTTCAGCCGAATTGGTTCATCCGTTCTTGAGTTATAAATCGTGTAACTTAGACCAACTTTCTTTTATATATATAGATAAAAACATTTTCCCAGAATCAACCCATTTACTCTTTTTCAACAACTTAATGACACATATGACAGCCACAATGCTTTTTCATATTAATGACCAACTCTAAGAAGGAGGTTGTATTAAAAACATGTTATAACACTATTATTTTGATAACTGTCAAATATTTTTCCATACTAAATCAAAGACAAAATTACGTTTAGCTGTCATTTATGTTTTGTTATTCCACTGAAATTTGCGTTTTATTATTTTACTGTCATAGTCGTTTTTGTTATACCACGTTTTATAGCGACTTGACGGGATATAATAAATGCGGTCGAACGGGATAAAAAGTATCCTATGTCCGTCTCCTGGTTCTAAGCAACCTCTCCACCAATTTTCAGCCGAATTGGTTCATCCGTTCTTGAGTTATAAATCGTGTAACTTAGACCAACTTTCTTTTATATATATAGATGTATAGAATAAAGGGGCTCATCCGATAAAATAACACGTGAGTAAAGCCGGTTTCTATACGTTAATTATGAATACCATTCACGATATTTTAAATTCAAAAATTACTAATTTAATGGAATGCAATTGAAATTCAAAATAAAATTTTTATTCATTCAAGTAAATTTGATGGTTTCGAATGTTATGTTTTGTTATATAATATGATTTGGTTAAGTATATTACCTCAACTACCTCAGTCGCCTTACGACACCTCGGTAAGAAATGAGGGTGGTACTCAGCTGGATACAATCGGGCGGGACACTCAATGGTCAGATACAGTCATCTAATACATGCTGCTTTAGTCTCACAGGAGACCCGGCTCCCAAGGAGTAGCGAGTGCGCCAACGAACTCGTTTTACTAATCTTACCCAGCGAAGCTTCTGCGCTCGCCCGTCCTTCCAGTGCCGTTGTCACCGTTTTTATATTAAATTTATATATCCTTTGCATGTTATTTTAGTATCTGGTTGACCGAGCCTTGTTCGGACATTTTTTTTAGAAAATAAAAAAAAGGAACTTAAAAAAAAAGAAAAATAATAAGGTAGGTGGGGCTCGATCCAAGGCATTTTCATTTCTCGCGACCTCCCGATTCCCGATTAAGCTACACTGAATTGACAATTAATGGCAAAAATTGGTTTTTTGTATAATCAATGTAAAATTTAGTAATTTTTAAATTTTTTTAATGCCCAAAAACAGGGATAAAACGATTTTTTTTAAATAAGACCTAGCTAGCTACCTAGCGTATATATTACATTGTATAATATTTAAATACTTTGTTCTCTTTCTATAAGCTTATTTCCCTATTAAATATTCATCAAACATTCTACGGTGAAGCTAAGTTGGAGTGTCGTTTAGTATATAAGTATTTTTACTGCTCTCTTTAAAAATAAAATAGTCTGTTTTCCAAACCTCGAATATTAAAAGCTTGTCATCATTTATTTACTTTGTATTAATCAAAAAGTATTCTTAAATTCAATTGATTAGATTTAACTACCTCCAAATTAAAAACATTTTTAAACGCAACTACATGTTAAATAGCCCGATCGTATAAAGTAACTTTTTTCATAGGCGCCCACTAAGAAATTAAAATAGCTAGAAGTGAAGTACTTTGTTCTAACTTTCGAAGTACCTTTTTCTTTCCAAATAAATATTATATTTATCAAGTAGAAATGAATAAGAGAGCGGAATGGATAGTACACTTTACATTTAGCATTACATATATTATATTTTATCACGGAATATAGCAAAGTAATATTTTCATTACATTTGTATTATGGACCTCCGCAAAGTAATGCCTAGTTCTATTAGTTACTTCGTACAGCTTTTCAGGTAAGGTTTTTAAACTTCCCAAACTCATTTTTTTTAACAGGAATAAACCCCTTATAGGTGGGTACCGCCGCCCGACAGGGACAGGCGAAACTCTCCTATCTTAACCAGAAAATTCCATTAAAAAAAAATTAATATCAACCAAAATTAAAGAATTACAACTTCTAAGTTGTAAACTTGAATGTTCAAGATCACTGCGCTCAAAATCGCTTAGTTCGTCACTTTTTTCACATTGTACAAGATTGCTTTTTTTCAATTACCGTCATATTTTATTCACTTTGTTCCCCTTATAGTATGCATGAGAAAAAATCTTGAACTAAACCAAGGAAAAATAGTGGAATAAACAGTCATTTATCATATCCAACGTGAAAGGGTTTCGTCGACCTTTCCCAGACAAAACGGTGAAAGAAAGTTTGCGAAACGTGACGCAGGTAATATTACGCAAATAACATCGATATTGAATTCGAATATTAATTCTATAAAGAATTTGGAATAAATTGGACGAAAACATATTTCCTATCATTAAAATAACTTGATAATACACAATGTAATATGTCTTATTTTGTTTGAGAATAAAATATTATAATAATCCTCCGTCTGGTAACCGGCTGAGTAGAATAGACTACCCTCATTTCTTACCATGGTGTCGTAACAGGCGACTAACGTATGTCAGGCAGGCCGCCGGTCGTAAACTAAGTGGCCAAAATATGTAACAACATGTTTGTTTTAAACATGTTACATGTTGTGCCGACCCAACGTAGAGCGGGATAATTAAAATATTATTAGTAAAATATTCTAATTTAATTTTTAGAAGTAGGCATTACTTTGCAGAATTCCAAATACCAAAAGTAATAAAGATATTACTACATTCAAAATATTAAAAAGAAAATATTAATAAAATATTATAATTTTGTTTATATGTAATGCAAATAATAATAATAATTTAACATTTAATAATTACTCGCATGATTTTTCAACTGTTTATATAAATTATTATAAAAATAATTAGATATCATTTAAATATCTGACAGAGAGTAATTTGCTTAATTAAGTAATTTAGTCTTTATTTAACCTAAAAGAAAGCCAGATTTGGCGAAGCTGTCGAATCTATGCCTATGCTATCTATGGCTTTCTTTAAAGAACTCGCAATTTTATCATGGAAAGTATTTGGAAGTTCGTTCCTTTAAAGCCAATATATTGCATACAAATTAAAAAAGAATTTCCCAAATAAATCTTAAGTCAAAACTAATTATTGTTAAAAATACTACCAAATTGTTATGTGAAAGTAGTACTTAGGAACATGCCTTAAATAATTTTGGATATATATTACGGCAATGTTTTTTCTTCGCCAACGAATTGTTATATATCGAGGCACATAAATGATATAAATAGCTGAGACGTGCCTATACGGGATAAAAATATACAAACATTTGTCACGTTTCCTAGTATTAAATATATTAAATTGCCTTCTGTGGCAATAAAAATAGTAATAAATACCTATATTATTTTTTGCCTATGCGTAACCTTTCAGTCTCATAATCCACATTAAAAATCCATACAATCTGTACTTATTATAAAACAAAGTCTCCAAAAGCTTTCTGTCTGTACGTGATCGATTTTTTCAAAATCTACTGAATGGATTTTTATACGGTTTTTACTAAAAGATAGTGAAATACTTCCGGAAGATTTAAATTAGTAGTACATTACGGTTTTGTGCAAATTGTGTTTATAATGTGTGGTCGCGTAGTTGTAAAAACTCGCCGCTGGGGGCTTTATTCGCGTGCGCTTCATAAACCAGCAAAGATACAGTAATGTAATGTACTAGAGAATTAAAGATCTACAAGTATACTATAAAAAAGTCTAGAAGAGTGTGCCTCTATCTCTTATGGTTAACTTACAATAACTACTTTTATGTTAACAATTCCAATTAAAAATATTACGTTATTAACGAGACTATTTTCGTTAATAAAATAAAGGGTTTTACGCGGGAATTAATCGACACACTGATTTCCACGAGGGCGAAGCCACATGCAAAGCTAGCGTGATTTCTTTTTATCTCCTTAATTCATTAAGGAGATAAAAAGAAATCACGCTAGCAACGTTGACAGAACTAGAATATTTAATTCATTAAATATCATTCTTTACTTTAAACAGGTTAAAAATATATGCTATCAGAGATTTCTCACTGTCTAATGGAAGCATAATATCTGAGATTTTTTCTCTGCGGTCCGATGGGTACTTTGTCAAACCTATTAGTCTTAATTTTTTACCACTCCAGAACATTCAAAGGAAACGAGTGGCTTAAGTTGAAATTTTTTCAGCTTTAGTCAATTTATATTTGTACGAGATGTACTTTTAAGGCGTTGAACATTTAATAAATAAATAGGTTTTTATCACATTTAATAGAATACACGTCTCTATAATTATTTTTCAAAATTATAAGATATAGTAATATTTAGCAATAATATCCATACTTTGAGGTGCAATATTTAAATTTTAAAGCAAAAAGAAATAATGAAACTCACCATCATTCATTACCCTGCCCTTATTCCTCTCTAAGTGGAGTCGGCACAACATATTACAAACATGTTGTCACATGATTTGGCTAGGTATTTTACGATCGGCCGCCTGCCTGACCTTAACTTAACTAAGTCGCCTTTTGTGACACCTCGGTAAGAAGGAGGGAGTTCTATTCTACTCAGCCTGATACCACACGGCAAGTCAACTTAATTTAATGTTTTTAATATCATTCAGCAACCATAATCCGTCTTAATTCAGCTACCAAGTTTTCTGTCGTTAAGTTTATACATGATAAAACAAACTCACTAATACCCAAGACACATAGAATAAATTCCCCTAAAGTTGTTCGAGGAATACGTGAATAAAAAGTTTTGTATCCAGGCTCAAGTAGTAATAAGCAAATAAAAACAAAAGTAATAAAATTATTCTGCTATAATCCGCGATGAAGTAAAATAGAAAATATAATATAATACTAAATGACCGACAAAACGCAAAGCTTTGCGATTTTGTCGGGTCTATCTCCTGATGATGCTTTGCTTGCGGGGCAAAACAATTGTTGAGTTTCTAATAGTGAACGTTTGTAGTGTTTGTGTATTGTGGTAGCGGCGGTGGAGGTTTGTGCATGTGTTTTTACGAAAACGGATTGTCCACTCTACATTTAGCATTAAATATATTTTCTATTTTACTTCATCCCGGATTATAGCAAAGTAATTTTATTATTACTTTTGTATTATGGATCTCCGCAAAGTAACGCCTAATTCTATAAATTAACCAAATAAATGTTTATTTAATATTTAAATGAGTTAATCTTGTATGTATATATATACATTTTCGGAATCTCGGAAACGCCTCCAACGATTTTACTGAAATTCAGCATGTAGAGGGTTTTGGGGTAGAAAAATCGATAAAGGTAAGTTTTATTTTAAAAAAAAATGTCGTTTTAGCCTGATTTCGGGCTCTACATTTTCTTTTTAAATTTACGTTGAATACAATCACAATTTTTCGCTGTCAAATGTAAAATCATGGTTGTTTATTTGGGGAATGGGTGGTCTAGAGAGGTAAAAATACAAAGGTTCGAGCCCCACCTGCCCTATTATTTTTTCATTTTTCTCTTCAATTTTTTTTTTACGTCATTTTAAAAATTACCGAGTGAGGCTCGGTTACCCATGTACTAAATATAAACTCGTCTAAGAGACAATATCGTCCTATATGACCCTGACGTGATACGTGATGACGTTCAGCTGTTATATTGATTTACAACCAGTTTAAAATAAAGACACACCTGTTAAATCCGACTCGTGCTTACAATTCAATCTTATGAGTCACGTTCGTAAATAATGTTGTAATTTGCAGTAAAGATTTTATCGGATATTAACAAAAGGACGGATACAACGGATTTTATTTGATGATTTGAAAAAAGAATAGATGCTAAAACGTCAAAATGAGGTTGTGTAACGTTTAGCTTTTTTAATGTCGACACCATTTTTAAATAAACTTTTATCAAGGAAATCTTTTTATTAAGATTAATTAATAAGATACTGTGATAGCCCGGCGGTGGGATAGAAACAGGCCGATACTTTAATAAATAAAAAATATCAGAATTGTATACAATTTGTATAATTTCAACTCTGTCAGGCTGGCAAGATACCAGATAGTTAGAAGTTAGTTTGGAATGGAAAAAGACCTCAAGTCACATTGAGTCATATTCGAATTCCTTTAAATATACTCATGTAGACAGACGTTCATAAGAACAAAAAGGAGAAAAAGAGTAACATCGGTCTGAGAACATATCAATTGCAATTGTAAAAAAAAATCTTAACGCATACGATATCCCGCCCATTTAAGACGGCTTTATTTTTTATTTTTTCTATAAGTTGCCTTTCAGTGATGAATCATCAAACAATTGGCACACTGGTTTTATAGTCTGGTATTCTTTTTTACAGTACTTAACTTGTGTATTTAATATATGTGTTATATTATACAAATCATGTCAGCAATTTTCTTTTTTATTACTCATCCCTACCAGAATTCCTTACAAATGTTTATATCCTACTAATATTATAAATGCGAAAGTTGGTGAGTATAGATGTATGTTTTTTACTCTTTCACGACGAATCCGCTGAACCAATATCGATGAAAGTTGGCACAATTATTTCGCATACACCGGGGTAGCATATAGGCTACAGAAATCCTGTTAATTCTAGAGGAATAGGATAACATTGAAAAACACCAAGTTTCAAGAAAAAGCTAGTGTTTAAATAAATTAGAGCAATGACTATGTAACAAAAAGACAGATATATTAACCTTGAAAGCAACTTGAAGAACAAGCATTAAGCAATACATCCCTAGTTTAAAATAGGTAATCAGTCTCTTCTCAACCGTGAAAGAGACTTATCTGAAGGCTTTCATTGACCGCCTTCGCAGAATCCCTCCACTTAAAAAAAGGGTTTGACTGTTTGTAATTAACTTACAGTCCTGCTGGGCTTCTGTTTAACGTGCGGTATGCAAATAATATTAGCTCGTCCGCATATTAAAGGAGAACAAATTTATGATTTAGGATTACTTTCAGTAAGTGGTATTAAATAATAAACAGACTTTAAAAGCGTAATTCGTTTAAAAGTTTAAACTATAACACTATATTATACACTAGCAATCGCCAGCGGCTTTACCCGCGTGGTAAAATTAAAACCGTAATATAGTTACGTAACATACTTTTGATAACCATAAAAATGTTAAAGTGGGTTAACCTTAAAAGCTAGACATATGCTGTCGAGGACTTTTATTCAAAACTTTTTAGAGGTGAACAATTTTATAATACATGATATTTTTTGAATAGCAATTACCGTTTACTGAGCGCACGCAGGGAATTCCTCGATAAATGGACTATCTTACACTGAAAGAATTTTTCAAATCAGTCCAGTAGTTACTGAGATTAGCGTGTTAAAACAAACAAACAAAACTCTTCAGCCTTGTATATTAGTATAGATAAATACACATCACCTTTCCATTGTATTTGTGTCGGACCAACCTCTTTTGGTACTCAGTTTTGTAACTCAAAGGTTATCTGCAAGAGATGGCATGAAGCTCTCAAAGTCTGATAGATTGTATAAGCCACTTCATGATAAATCAAGGCGTTGGGGAGGGCGTAATATGATGTATATTCTATACATATTATAAAGTCCCCAAAAGTCCAGTCCTACAGTTCTACAGTCAGTCCAGACTTACAGTCCAGGCGAATTAAGTTGCGGGTAAAAGCTAGTTCTATATATTTGTGAATAACATAATTCGTTCCAAGAAGTATTTATTTCCCAACAAATAATTTTATATTATGCACTCGAATTAGCATATCTGATTATGTAATCTTAAAGTTTTGTAAAAAGACTAGTTAAACTATAAACTCGCCTGTATTTCCAAAAACATGCCACATATCTACCTAATTTGAATTTTAAGTTTATTCCCATGTTATGGTGACCGAAATAAAAACGAGTAACCATTCTAATTAATAGCACTTAAAGCCAGTTAATCCTTCTTTGTTACTAAGGGCACGCGACAATGTGAAATTTTTAATGTAGATTTTATGTACATTACAACTCTTTATTCATTTAAAAATAGAAGTGTCGGTAACATTGTCCTTGCGTGTTCGGTAATGACTATTAACTATTCACCTTTAAAAGGCTTTCCTCAATTTAATTTAAAATGTATCTTAACTAGGCTTTAGTCACGTGACTGCTTACAATAATAATAAATTGCTACGTTCCAGGCAACTGATTTATCGAATTGCTACGCCCTAACACACCAACACCTAATAAACAAATTCTATGCTTACACTTCACTATCGACGATGATAATAGATCTTTTGATCGTCTATAATCGGTTAGCACTTTTAAATTTAAACTATCGTGAGTAGTATTCATAGTTAATGTATAGAACCGGCTATACTGACGTCTTATTCTATCGGGTTAGCCCGACTAGTTTCGAATCCATCCGGGGCACTTATTCATGAGCTCTTTACACGATGTAATCGCGGCGGGAACTCGAATAAGACGTGAGTGTAGCCGGTTCTATACATTAACTATGTCTATAATCGGTACCATTATCGTGCAAATGTCCACACGATCGTCTTGTCCTACGATACATCGACGGGTGCAAAGTATAAAGAGTTATATACAAAACAGCTAGTTTTCAGGAGAGCGTTTAATAAGAAAAAATGCTCCCATTTTGTTTATTTTGAACCAAAATTGTTGAAATTTTCATTGCCGATTAATTATTTAATAAGGCATCTACGTGTATATTTCATTTCTTTTAATTATGATAACTTTACGAGATATTGCAGTTGTCTTTATCTACATTGTATTTGAAAATATGACAACTGTGTCAACTGCCACTTGGTCGTTTCTACATGGCAATTTAAAAATCTAGATTTAATAAAGTATTCTTAATATATTTCAGTATAGACTGTAAATGCAACATTTTCTATGTATTAAAATTAGTTTGTGATTGTAATAATTTGACACACGAATATAAACACGAAAAACGAATATAAACGTTGAAAATAAACACGTTTTTTAGTACGTGTTTATTTCTACGACAAACAATAATCTTTTTCCGGTCAGCGAAGAGCATGTCATCTGACTGATGCCTCAGTACGAAAGACCGCGCGCTCCCCGCGCGTCCCGCGTGAAAACGGCCAGCGGTAGTTAACCGTAGTCACGTCGTGCAATTTTACAAAATAGGAGTAGATGTCTTCTTATACATGACAAAAGTACTAGAAATAGTGCGAAATTTGGTTTTTTGTTTTTACCATGTTGTAGAACATGATATTTTTAGTTAATTACTGCAATAATAAAAAAATCTCAAAATTGTAGTTAACTTTTTTTACTTTGCACCCGTCGACATGTGTTACTCATTATCATACATGTTACTTCAGCTTCGCCACCCGTCGAGCTAACTTTGGTCCTTCTACGGATCTCTTTATTTCTTATTTGATGATGCAGAGATACTCCGAATATACTTCTTTCCATCGCCCTCTAAGAAACTCTGAGGCTTCTTATGAGGCCCATAGTTAGCAACCAAGTTTCAGACCTATATGTTTTCACTGGCAACAAATATTTGGTATGCGTAATATATTTAAAAAAATTATGTGCTATGACTTAAGGAACCAGTTAGTCAAATTTTCCACAGATCCACGTTATGTCTTAATAGAAAATAAATCTTTCAACATTTAAAATGATCCCTTCGAATCTTCGAAATAACTTTTTGGGTAAACTTTATTATCGTCTTAACAGCAATTAGAAAGATAGCTCTCGAATTATTTCGTAGTATCAGTCAGGATTGCCAATTACTATTAAGTTTACACGTAGTATTAGTGGCAACTACATGATATCTAACTAGCTATTTAATCAGCTGGTTTGAAAACATATAACAGATTGTCAGAAAATCTGGATTCCCTATGTATATATATATCTAAAGGAATAAGATTATTTTGCTATAATTAAATTAACCTACAAATCCGCATTGGAGCGGAGTGGTAGGTCTTAGCTCCAATCCTTCTCTCCAAGACAGAGAGAGAAGGCCTATGCCCAGAATTAGTTACAAGGTAAGGATAGTAACAGGCCAGTAGTTTATTTTTTTATAATTAACTAAAATTAAATCTCTATTTCCCTTGGTTTCATCACGGGGGAATGAATAGAACAATTTCGCTAATTCTTTTTTTGTTGTGTTAATTACGGTCAGAAGAAGGTTATTATAAAAAAAATCTAAAATTTAATACAATATTTCTCCATCTCTCCTACGGAGAGAGGAGGCCTATGCCCATAATTAGTTACAAAGTAAGGATAGTAACAGGCCGTTACTTTATTTTTTTTATAATTAACTAAAAATAAATCTCTATTTCCCTTGGGTTCATCATGGGGGAATGAATAGAACAATTTTGCTAATTCTTTTTTTGTTGTGCTAATTACGATTTTATTTAAAATTTAATACAATATTTAGTAAATTATTTTCACATAGTTAAACTATATGTACGACTTTTTAAAATATTCGAAAACCCAGGATAATATGGATAATGTGGATAGCCCGGAATAATGGCAAATCGAGCCAGACATAGATATCCCTGTTAAAGCGATGTATTGTATTTCAAATAAAAGAATATCTGCCGTGTTTTTATTTCCGGATAAACTATGCTTTAAACAGACGCGTCGTGAGATTGCAAAATACCAAAGTTTTCATCTTTATCGTAGATTATAGCTAAAAATAATATGATAGTATTACTTTCGTATTATGGATCCCCGCAGACTCGTAAAACCAATACATAATTTTTTAAATGTTGGCCCTCGGCGGGAATCGATCCTGCGACCTATGTAAGTTCGCTTTCATTTTCACTTGTTTAAAGAAAAAATTACGATAAAAAACTATATAAGGTAAACAAAATAATTCTTTAATTCTTATTTTAATACATCTGAAAATAAAGTTGTAAAACAAAAAAAGGTTACTTTGCTGTAATACGCGATTATAGAAAGGCTGTGTGCAATGCTCAAGTAAATTATGCTATCCGTTTTCATACCTTATACATGCAGGATTAATAAAATGCAAATCTTGCAAACCACCATCAAAACCGCCACATAGCTATAGGTAACAGCTTTTATATTGCTCATGGGCTGCAATAGCGGCAACGCCGTGTGGTATCCGGCTGAATAAAATAGTACCGCTCTCATTTCTTACCGAGGTGTCGTAAAAGGCGACTAAGGTAAGTCGACCCGCTGACTAACTGATTTCCTAGTAAAAGAACATGTGTTTTTTAGTTGTACCACAATTGCAGCTCATGAGCGATATGTACTTAAGTTATATTGGATACCGAACTAAACAAAAGACAATAGTCAATACGGATTATAAACAGGGAGGATTGTGTGCGTCAGCTTATTTGAGATGAATACCTATGAACATATGTCGTGTACTGTCTGATTACAACACGAGTTTGCTCGGTCCCCGTACTATTTAAACACACTGACCGTTAGCATACAACGATAATATACTAAAATAGACTCTACATCTATATTGATTATGAATGTTTGAAAGAAAGAGAAAACGAAGAAGAAAGGGAAACAGTCCGTTCATGAAAGTTCCCAAGGCAGCAAATACTAAACAATAATGATCATATTTTAATAATTTCGCCCAAAACCGTACTAAATTATTTTAAGCCTTCTTCAAAAATAACTATATATTGGCGAAAATAGCATGAAAATCCATCTAGTAGTTTATGAGTTTAACAGCAACACACATATTTTTTCATCATCATTCTTTTATTCTTATCCAACTCTAAATGGAGTCAGCACAATATATCTTCGTCTTCCATTCTCCTCTATCTTTCGTCAGCTCTCCTTTAATATGCAAGTCATTCTGCACACAATCCATCCGTCATTATTCTGTCTCCCACTAATCCATCCGTATTCATATTTAATACTCTTTTGGTCACATAATTCTTATCTCTCCTCATTACATGACCATACCAACTTATTCTCGCTCTTCTAAACTTTTCTATAATGGGCGCAACATTCGTACTTCCCTTAATATACTCATATTGTATTCTTTCAGGTTTTGTTATATCGCACATCTACCTTAACATTCTCATCTGATTTACATGCACCTTTTTTATAATATGCTAAATCACAAAACTATGATAAACTTTTACAAAAAAAAATATGTGTACATTTATATTTTTTTGGTAACGTTACATCACAAAAACAACCTAAATTACTCGTACAAGATCAAATACCCGGAGTGCATTGCTAACATCGGTTTGCCAACACTTTGTGGGAAACTCGATTACATTTCCCGACAAGCTTTTGAGTGAATTCTACAAGAGAAAAGGAATGTACTCTAAACAAACATTAATGGCGTCGGTTCAGGAATTTGGTAATAAAATATGAGTTATGTAATAATTCTATCCAGCTTTGCCAAATTAATTCATTTTAAAATATATGTAGGAAGAATGTAGAATGGAGGATAAACGAGTGAAATGTAATTATAGATAGAAAGAGACAAGAATATAGAAATGAAATGAAAAGAATTTTTTTTATTTCTTCCCCATGTGAAACGAAGACATGCACTTAATGTAACTTATTCTAAATTTCACATGATAAAGAAAGTTCAATGGCTCAGTGTACACCACATATCACAGCAGAAAACTAAGGTGACACACAGCGGTATATATATAGCGGTTGTGATATTTATTAAAAGTGTTCTTGCGTAGATACTAGAGGTTATGCACAGAAAAGATATGCAAAATATGTATTGTGATAGAATGTAAGCAAATTCTAAAGGTGGTTCTTATCGAAAACACACAAACAACACTCAGTAAATGCTTATATGCACGCATAAAACAACCAACATATTTAATAACGTAACGTCTAATATCAAACTTTGCCGTGTGGTATCCGGCTGAGTAATAGACCAACCTAATTTCTTTCCGAGGTGTCGTAAACTACGACTGAGGTAAGTTGAACCACCGTGTAGTATCCGGTTTAGTAGAATAGACCACCGTCTTTCTGACCGAGGTATCGTAAACTACGACTGAGGGAAGTTGACCCGTCGTGTGGTGTCCAGTTGAGTATAATAGACCACCATCATTTCGAGGTGTCGTAAAATACGACTGAAGTAAGTTGAAGTCCGGCCTCGTAAAATACGTAGCCAAATCTGAGTAGCAAATCAAAAAATGAGGGTGGTCTATTCTATTCAAACGGATACCAAACGGCGTGTTACATTACATACACTTAGACTGGCCCGTTGGTGTAGTGGGTAGTGACCCTGCCTTCTGCTCCGCGGGTCGCGGGTTCGATTCCCGCCGACGGCCAACATATTCTATCAATGAATTTTTTGGTCTTTGAGCCTGGGTGTATATTTGTTTTTAAGTATGTATTTAAAAATGATATATAATATAAGTTAATAAATTAATTATATATATAAGTATATATTCAGCAGTTCTCTGTCTACCATAACACAAGTATTAAGTTGCTTACATTGGGGACGGACGACCGTGTGTGTAAATGTCCCATATATTTATTTTATTTATTTTATTTTATACACACATAAACGTGAAAAGGTCTTTTAACGTCGAAACAACTACAAAAACTTTGCGTGTCCAGTAAATTAGACTAATTAGAATAATTCGATTACGTTGAATAGTGAAGGTCGATTTTTCAAGGTTACTTTTCAGCCTTCAGTGTCCATTGTCGGTCCCAACTCAAAGGTTGTTTGTTATGAGATTGGGACGTTTATTTGTGTTTTTGACTCAGTCGTCCAAATAACATTGACCTTTTCCGGACAATAAATCTAAGATTATTGTATGGCCAATTGAAAACGTATAGAATAAATTGTTCACCGTAAAAAGGGATAATAGGGACATGTTCTTCGAAATCCTATTGATTAGTATTATATAGTACTATCATATTGTAGTCCTACTTGTTGTATTAATTAGTATATTAGACCTGAATTCTTCTAAATATAATAATCTTGCTCGGTAATTTTTTACAAAAAAAAAAATAATAATAATTGGGTAGATCGGCCTCGATCCTAGGTATTTTTATATAGCGCGCCTTACCCGTTCCCCGAATAACCTACGCTGACTTGACAGTTTTCAGCAAAAATATTGTTTTATAAATTCAATATATTTTTTTAATGCCCAAAAAAAAGAATAAAATGACTTTTTTTTTAATAAAATCTAGCTAGATCGATTTCTTCCCCCCTCCCCCAAAAACTACTGCATGCTGAATTTCAGGAAAATCGTTCGTCGTTTCCGAGATTCCGAAAATATATATACATACATACAAGATTAACTTCCATTCCACGTGGGCATGATTTGTATAGTCCTAGTGTGTAAGTAATTTAAGATAGATATAACTTGTACATTTTTCCTGTAAATAAAGTAAAAAGAATTGAATACTTTAATAGATCAACTCATTTAATTATTAAAGATATTGACAACCTCAATCATATAAATATAAGTCATATGTCACAGAACGCAAATAGACCTACCCAATCAGTATATTACAATAGTTAATGTAAAGAAACCGGCTATACTCACGTCTTATTCTATCGAATAATGGTTTAACCACCCCTTAAACAATATATATTAGTACTTACCTGGGTGATGCAACGCTTTGCGATTAGCAAGAACAAACAAAACGCTTAATATTTAAAATTTTATACAAAACGGTCAACTACTAGTACAAATATATCATCTTGTCCTTATCCCACTCTAAGTGGGGTCGGCACAACATGTTTTTCTCTTCCATTCTGTCCTATCTTTCGTCAGCTCTGGCGCCACTCCTTTTATATGCATATCATACTTCACACAATCCAACCATCTCTTTTCAGGCCTCCCTCTAGGCACATATCCATCCACATTCAAATTTAACACACGTTTGGTCACATGATTTTCATCCCTCCTCATTACATGTCCATACCATCTCAATCTTGCACTTCTCGACTTTTCTATAATGGACGCAACTTTCAGACTTCCCCTAATATACTCGTTTCGTATTTTATCCAGTTTTGTCACACCACACATCCACCTTAACATTCTCATCTCATTTGCATGTACTACTAGTACAAAGTCAATTACTAATGCCCTTACCTTAAATATACATTTTTCATTTTATAAAACCCTTTTTCATTAACTTAATGAAGCTCATTAAATTCTCTGGCAAAGATAAAAAAAGACAATCACCCCGTAATCGAACGCCATGAAATGGGATTAGTTCCAGTACATCCGCTTTGTACTGGATTTTAATTTTCAACACGAACGCCGTATTCCCATTTAAAGTTTGCCTGTGACTCGCGATTGTGGATAGTAAAAGCAACGGATGCTTTTATACATAAATTTCAATGTCTTATTTTAACTTTGATTATATGTATAGTCTCCTTCTTTTCATTTTGAACGTACTTATCATTTTGGCCGTGTGGTATTTGGATGAATAGAATAGTACCACCCTCATTTCTTACCGAGGTGACGTAAAAGACGACTTAAGTAAGTTGACTCACCGTGTGGTATCCGGTTAAGTAGAATAGACCACCCTCTTTCTTATCGAGGTGTCGTAAAATACGACTAAGATAAGTTGACGTCAGGCAGCTGGCCGGTCGTAAAATACGTAGACAAATCATATGACAACATGTTTATAACATGCTGTGCCGATCCCACTTAGAGTGGGATAAAGGCAGGAAGATCATGATGATATAAATTTTAATACCTAGTGTGAAAGCTCCTCCTGCCCTTATCCCACTCTATGGGATCAGCACAACATGCTATAAACTTGTTATTACATGTTTTGGCTACGTACGACCGGCCGCCTGCCTGACCTCAACTTACCTTAGTCGTATCTACTCATCGTATTCTACTCAACCGGATAACACACGGTGGGTCGGCTTACCTGAATTTCCTT
The DNA here is from genome assembly GCA_029227775.1 of Morpho helenor. Classification (NCBI taxonomy): domain Eukaryota; kingdom Metazoa; phylum Arthropoda; class Insecta; order Lepidoptera; family Nymphalidae; genus Morpho; species Morpho helenor. Next base: position 4,607,941 of record JARGCU010000010.1, on the reverse strand, counting down.
TTACGAAACCTCGGTACGAAATGAGGGTGGTCTATTCTACTCAAACGGATACCACACGGCATATAAGGATTAATACTTTATCGGTTTAAAAAGCTTTCCAATTACCATACACTATACATAGGTATTGTTAAAGCTTACAGTTTGATAATTTATTAATATTAATACAAAACTAATGAGAATATTATTTTGCTATAATCTGCGATAAAAGAAAATATATGTACTATGCGACACCAATAACACAACAATACACAAGCACTGCACACATCTCACCACCACAATCTCAACAATTGTTTCGCCCCGTAACCGAAGTATCGTCTAGAGATAAACTCCACGACAAAATCGCAAAACGATTTTGTCCTGTGCGATTTTGCCGTCGTTAGGATCGTCAGTAGATAGACTCCACAACGATTTTGTGTGCGATTTTTTCGAATTCTGCATAACATTTAATATTACATATATTATAGTATTATCATTAGTTTTGCTTATAGTATTTTTATATTTTTTTCCCAAATTTTCAATATATTTCATCATTTGTCATGTATAATATAATTTTAACATTTTATTCATTAGTTTTACATTCCGAAATAGCATTGTAGAATAGAAAATTGTCCTAGACTAGAACCCAGCCATGTAAAACTGTATCCCTAGTTCGATCCAAAAACTTTCTACTCGCGAACAAACTTTCCATTGCTTTAATTCGACATTTTTCGTACGTTGCAACTGTCAGATACTTTTTTCTATTTTTATGGTTCCTCTTAATTAAAAAGTGCAATTACGAGTCAGGCAGAGATTGAAATTGATCAGTTTAATATTGGTCAATATAGATTTGGCGTAAGTGTTGCAAAGTTTTGTTTTACGTGATTATTATTTAGCTATTATTTTTATCTTGGATTTCATCAACTTAACTTATTATATGTACTAGTATATATGAATGTGGATGGATATATGACTAAAGGAAAGCTGAACAAGATATGAATGGATTGTGTGAAGTATCACATGCAAGTATGACAAGGTAGGACGTTCTGAGCGGAGTTTACAGTTTACAGACGCCCATCTGATTAGGTCCCCCAGGCGGTCGTTGCATCTGGTGCGGTCGATGCATCTGGTGCTCCCGATGCATCGATTAGCGGAGGGAGGGGCCACTGTTTAGGGAGGCCCCAACCCAGAGGTGGCGCACTCAGGAGTTCAGAGTTGCTGCTGGCGGAGATGGTGGCAAAGTGTACAACGATACCTTGTCTATTGTCGGTGAGAGTCTGACATTCCCGCCGCTCGTAACCGTCGGGCCGTGACGTCCCATAATGGGTTTTCCTAACATAAAAACATAGTGGGATAAGGATAGGAGATTAATCACTTCTTATAAGTGCTATTACACACATTTATTTTTCTTCTTTCTGTTCTTGTAATTCATGTCTACGTAGTATGACAATTTAATAATAGTATTTTAAAACTATTCCTATAAAATGATAAGAGGAGGAGTCTATGTATTATTTCTCTCTGAACCCTAGGTATGTATAAATATTATTCAATATGTGAAACAATGGAATACAATGAAAAATATATTAATTAATATTTAATTGAGCCATCCAGTATTTTTGTGATACAGAATCTAAATTATCCGGTACTCGGTATTGAAGACTTTCTTTGACAAACTTTGCCTTTACCGAATTTAAATTTATTTCCGTGTCACAACCTTCTAACAGATATAATCTCATTAATTTCTTTCAAAGCTTGACAGTTGAATTTAGACATCGGTTTATGAATGTTAAATAAAATTATATATAATTTATAGAATTAGGCGTTACTTTGCGGAGATCCATAATACAAAAGTAATAATAAAATTATTTTGCTATAATCCGCGAAGAATTATAGCAAATTCTTCGCGGATTATAGCAGAATAATTTTATTATTACTTTTAAAATTATATATCTTATTTTTGACAATATAAATTGTCAATCCTAATATTCATAACAGAAAACGATATTATTGTGACAATTCTTGAAGTGTATAAGTAAAAAGTAAGTAAGTAGCGGTCTGTAACTCACCCACTGCTGGGCATAGGCCTCTTCTCTCCGTTTTTGGAGAGAAGGATTGGAGCTAAGACCTACCACGCTGCTTCAATGTGGATTGGTAGGTAACACATTTCCCAAGAATTCTCTAGAGATATACAGGTTTCCTCACGAAGTTTTCCTTCACCGAAAAGCGTGTGATATATTGCAATTATAAATTAAACACATAAGTTTTTAACAGAAAAACTCATGGGTGTCTGCCTAGGTTGGAACTCGTGACCTCTCGAAAGAGTCGTACGGTGTTACCGCTGGGCTATCACAGCTCTAAGGTATTCGGTTCGGTTATTTGAGTGTATATAAATCACTTTCAATTAAAGTTTATTAAACGGTAATTCGATTACCAACGAAACAATACAAGGTAAAGCAATTTACGCCTAAAACTAGTTGGGTATGTACAGTAAATACTTTAGTTTGACGGACTTTTCCTTTCTTTTACCACAACTTATTAGAGTGCTTTTATTATACCTATTACTTTCTTGTAATGGATAAGCTTTTTTTATTCGGTAGTGGTCGACAATTGACCATTTTCTAAATTGATTTTGACATCAAATTGAGGTAAAGGAAACAACCTTCTACTATTGTTGATGGTTGTTTTCTAAATCGTAACGATGTAAAATATTTTACTATTGTTCATTCATCGAAGGAATACCTACGTGACTAAGCTTGCTCGGTAATTTTGTTTAAATATATAAAAAAATGATTATGATACGCTAGGACTTGATCCCGGGTATTTTTACTTCTTTAGTCCGCCCGTTCCCAATTAAGCTATTACAACTTTACAAATGACAGCAAAATTATATAATATATTAATTATATATTTTGACAGTTTTTCAATGCGTGTAAACAGGGATAAAAGGGCATTTTTTTTAAAATAACCTAGATAGCTAGATCGATTTATTACCCTCGATATATAGATAAATTAAAGGACTGTTACCCGTAACTAACGATATAAAAAGAGTGGAGAAACGAAAAGATCTGTTGTAATCAAACGGCATATAAACGTCAGTCAGATGTGAAAACCCCATTAATAAACCAATCCTCCAAAAGTCCTTCAATTAAATTCATTTTTTTTTATTCAAATAAACTTGTAAACAAGTGCTTTTGAATTATCAATTCTGCTGCTTGTTCGGAAAGCTGTTCCTAGCGAGAAGAGCCAGCAAGAAACTCGGCGGTTGCTTTTTTAACGTAATACTAATAATTACATTAAGTCATTATCTTGTACAGGGTCGGACAGATTATTTAGACGATGAGAATGCGTGGATGCTATATCTAAATAATCTTCAACAGTATAGTAAGCTTGTTGCTTTAGCCTCTCTTTAATAGTGATTTTAAACTGCTGTAATGGGAAAGCTAAAATTGATTGTGATAGACGTTTATGAGCAAGTCAACGATATTTATCATAATATCAATAAAATAGTGTTCTTCGTTTTATTTTTCCACTCTGCCAAGAGTAAAATGAGAAGAAATGAAACAGATAACGAAGCCATCTTCAAAATTATTATTGCTGCGGTGAAATAACGGAAGTGTCATTTGTAAAATTAGCCGTATTTCTGACAAGTGACACAGCCTTTTTTATTTATTTATTTATTTATTACGCCAACAACTTACATACAAGTTTGTCCAACAATCATTAAAAACTAAAGTTCGTATCTAAGTCTATTACAGGCATAAATATGAATAACAGACAATTATCTAACTAACTCAATTTAAACACATATATATATATATATATATACACACATACATATACATGCATATATATATACATATACACATATAGTAAAATCAACTGGTTTTTTTTTTACAAATTTTAAATAGTTGTGCCTTTCAAGAATTTAAATAATAAAAGAATAAGAAGTGCAATTTGTGTCTCATCACTATAATTATTCTAGCTTCCTTGCAAAAAGTCTACTAATTGAGAGACCACTTTCTATTATAATGAACGCATAATTTCCAAGACAATTTTCCCTGGTAGTCCGAGGAGTAATTTGTCAAACCTTTGTCTTAATTTTATCTTCTGCTTAAGGTGTTCTAGGTACGTTTAGCTAGAATTTTTTTAAGGTTACACTGGCCATTACAAGGTTGTTGTTTTGTTAAATTAAATGACAGTGTGCTATTAAAACTTTTCAAACCTATAGATTTTACATAAATTTGTGACTTTAAAGTGACTAATTAAAGTGAATTATCTAATGCTTCGCAGTGAAAAATGCACTTCTAAAGTTTTTTTATGTTGAATTGCCGATCGGAAACTGCATTTAGGTACCTAATAATCGTTTTATTTACAAAATTAGGCTTCCCTTCGGAGGTCAACGACAAAAGTAAATATATTGTTTTGCTATAATCCGCGATTGAGAAAATCTATGTTATTCTTAAGGTAGAGTTTACTATCCGTGCTACAAACCACCACTTTCCATCACACAACACTACTGCACATATTCACTCATCATCATCATCATCATCATAGTAGCCTTTTGTCAGTCCACTCCTGGACGTAGGCCTCTTCCCTCTCTTTCCATTCCCGGCGGTTTTGTGCCCGTTTAATCCAGTCACGGCCTCCGTGTCGCCTGATGTCATCAATCCAGCGCTGTGGTGGTCTGCCACGCCCTCTGCTATCGGCTCTGGGTCTCCACTCGAGTACTCTTTTCGCCCACCGTGTTGAATCCATTCTTGCAATGTGTCCCGCCCATGTCCACCTTTTTTTTGCAATCACAGCCATGACGTCTCTAACTTTGGTCTTATTTCTGATCCAAATGTTCCGTTTCCGGTCACGCAGAGTGATACGAAGCATTGCTCTTTCCATTCCTCTCTGCGCAACCCTAAACTTTTCGGCTGATTTTTGCGTAAACGTCATGGTTTCCGTTCCATAGGTGAGCACGGGCATGACACATTGCTCAAACACCTTAATTCTTAAGTGGAGAGGAATTTTACCACAGAGAATCTGTCTGTTTGCTCCGAATGCTGCCCAAGCTTGTGCGACTCTTCGCTCTACTTCCGCCGTTTGGTTTTCGAAGCCTAATGTAATTTTATGACCTAAATAAATGTATTCCGTCACTGTCTCTACTGGAAGCTGGTAATTTGTGACATCTGAGGTATTGGTCATAATTCTGGTCTTATCCGTGTTCATCATTAGGCCTGCCTTTTTAGATTGTGTTCTTAGGTCTTTTAACATGGACACAAGATCTTCGATGCTGTCGGACACCAGCACTAGATCGTCAGCAAATCTTAAGTTGGAGAGCCTCTCGCCATCTATCACCAATCCCTTTTCGGACCATTCCAACTTTTGAAATATAGATTCCAAGGCTAGTGTAAACAGCTTTGGTGATATAGTATCTCCCTGTCTCACACCTCTTTCTAAATGAAATTTTCCGGTTTTCTTGTGCAGGGAGACACATGCTGTAGCATTTTGATGGAGATGGCTTAAGATTTGGATATATCTCTCGTCGATCCGGCATCTAACTAGAGCTTCTTACACAACCCACCATTCTATTGAGTCAAACGCTTTCTCGTAGTCAATAAAGGCAAGGCAAATTTTCACTACCACAATCATATTCACTACCACAATCTTAATAATCGTTTCGCCCCATTACCGAAGCATCATCAGGAGATAGACATTTTTTCGGTACCTACTCGTAATTTCTGCTATGGTCCGTAATGGCTTTCAAAAGTTTAGTAATTTTGAAATCACACCTTTAAAAAAAAGCCATGAGTCGTAGTTATTATTTCCAATTGAATTGTGAAATATTTACTTCTAGGAATGACACATAAAATCAACGGGCAAGAAAGAAAATTGTTTCTAAAGTTTTGAAAAGCTGAGATACAAAATTATTTCTTGCAAATGTCGATTTAGATAGTACCCATTCTATACTAATAAACTATGCTGAAGATATACTAAAGTCTCTAAATAAATAAAGATAAAAAAGCGAAGAGTTTTTTTGTTTTTTTTTAACAAGCTAGTCTCAGGAACTATTGGATCGATATGAAAAAATTCTTTGAGTGTAAGATATTCCATTTATCGAGGAAGGCTATAGATTATATACTCTATATATAATCTATAGATTATATACCATCACTCTAAGATAAATATGAGAGAAGCAGCAATAATTTATATGGCAAAACGTTTACCGGCTCACTTAATCTTAAAATAAATATAGAAATCAGGGGGTTTAAAGCAAAATTTTAATTTCATCTTTTATCTTAATCTGAAATTGCCTATCTTGGGCACTGCAAGCGTGCAGTCACAATGTTTGTAGGGAAGGAGATGGTTGATAAAATTACCCCCATTTCATTCCCAGGCTGCCCATTTAAAACACCGGGCGTCTGAGAGACGCTGAGGAAATCTCCCTTGGAACTTACCTAAGAAATTTATAAATCGGGGAGACGTTCGAAAAAGTTTTACGTTAAACTGCTAATTGGATAACATTTGAAGACGACTGGCTTTTTTCAGTTTTGACAACGAAAAGTTTCTCTTGCTAATGTATTTCCAATGAGTGCTAATGGAAATGTATATAAAGCATCTTTTGGGAGTAAATTTTATTCTATTTACTTGATTTTTGATATAATTTTTACTATTTTTTAATATAATCATCTTTCTGCCCTTATCCCACTCTCAGTGGGGTCGGCACAACATGTTATAAACATGTTGTCACATGATTTGACTACGTATTTTACGACCGGCCGCCTGCCTATCAGCTTACTTTAGTCGCATTTTACAACATCTCGGTAAGAGGGTGGTCTATTCTACTCAACCGGATACCACAGGGTGGGTCAATTTACCTTAGTCGCCTTTTACGAAACCTCGGTAAGAAATGAGGCTGGTCTATTCTACTTTGCCAGCTACCACACGGCGGGTCGTCTTACCTTAGTCGCCTTTTACGACACTTCGGTAATTAAATATTTAAATATACTATTATCTACATTAGACGATTTTTTTATTTTATTTTTCCTTATGCCTTATCTCGTCAAAATATTTATTTAAGTATATAGTTTTTCTTTCTTTCTATATTACACGTATTATATTTCATTTTTTGTCTTTTTACTTCTGTTACTCAAAGTTTGAATGAAAGAGAACCCTTTAATAAGTCTGCTTTTGTACATATGCTATTTTTTTCTCTTTTCTAACAATATTTATATACAATCAAAACGCTGGCTAAATAGAAAAGTAGCACCCTCATTTCTTACCAAGTAGTCGTAAAAGGCGACTAAGGTAGGTCGACCCGCCGTGTGGTACCCGGCTGAGTAGAATAGACCAACCTATTTCCCACCGAGGTCTCGTAAAATACGACTAAAGTAAGTTGACGTCAAACAGGAGGCCGGTCGTAAAAACGCATATTAACTTTCAATCGTATAACCGGCCATATTCATAGCTTCCAGATAACCACATAAATAACCAAGCAATATTAGTAGGGTTAATACAACATGCATTAATCATAGGATATGCGAGAACTTTACGTGTACGTAAAGTCCCGTCTAATATACCCTTAATGATTAATAGGTGATTTAGATTCCTCAAACCGCAAACAGTTTAATTGCTGTTTGCTGAAAACAGAGATAGGGTATTGTTACACTCAATTTTCAATTAACCATATCTGTGTATTCAAATTCAAAATATTCTTTATTCAAATAAACTTGTAAACAAGCGCTTTTGAATCGTCAACTCTACTGCTGGTTCGGAAAGCTGTTCCTACCGAGAAGAGCCAGCAAGAAACTCGGCGGTAGCTTTTTTAAAAATATAATTCTTAATACTTGTTACATTTAATCGTTTCTATCTTGTACATAGGCGAACAATATCTATATCCACGCACTCTTATCGTCTAAATAATCCTCAACAGTATATATAGTAGGCTTTCTGTATCAGCCTCTCCTTAATAGTGTTTTTAAACTGCTGTAATGGCAAAGCTAAAATTGATTGTGGAATTTTATTATAGAATCTTATACCCATAAACGACTTAAGTACTTTTTCAAGGCTCAAAGCAGGGGCCGCAAGATTATGTCGGTTCCTACTTTGTCTGTTATATACATCACCTATTGTTTTATAGTTGTATTCGATCCTTAGGTTTATGTGGTGATTTAATGGAAAATGCTGCATTATTAGAACCCCAATTAAGTAAATAGAACAAAAAAATTGCAAGGTGCCGGTAGATCCGTTACAAGATCTTAAAAACTCTTAGAAGACATGTTCAGCCGTGAACTTAGATCCTAGAAAGTAAAAGGTTTATCAATTAAACTAGAGTGGCATGTAACTCTGCATACTCTTTTCCCCAATAATTTTTCCCATAAATATGAAATGTATATGCGTCATTTATATTTAATTTTTTGCATACAGATAGTACATGTATCTTCGTGCAACGTAAAATTAAAAAATACTATCGACTAAGTACTTTGTTTCCTTGTTCCCGAAAGGATATTTTTATTATATTATTTATGTGTATTTACTGTAATCTATTTAATGTAATCTGTACCTTTTCACATCTTTTTGCTATAATTGCGTTCACCAAAGATTGTCTTTTAGAGATTGCTTAAAACAATAAGACAGTGTAAATTTACTTACCTTTAACCCGTTATCGATATGTTTTTTTTTGTACAAAAAGTATTTAACAAATAAATCATAAATGAAATTATACATATTTAAATGCTATTTAACCGAAAATCTTGTAAATGGATCGTTTGTCTTAAGTTTAAATTAACTTTCCGTCTTCGCGAGATAAGGAATAAATTTAATTTTTGTTTTATCACAGCCGCTTCAGTTAAACGATTCTATTTTTTTATTGTGCTTTGTTAATAGATTACATAACTCATAAATAAACCGAGAAACTCGTAAATGGGACGTCAGTCTTTAGTTTAAATTAACTTTCCATCTTCGTGGCGTAACGATATAATTTAATTTTGGTTTTGTCACAGCTGGTTCAATTAAGCGATCCTAATTTTTTTTGTGACTTGTAAATGGATTTTATAAATCTATACTAATATATAAAGCTCAAGAGTTTGTTTTTTTTGATTGTTTGAACGCACTAATCTCAGGAACTACTAGACCGATTTGAAAATTATTTCAGTGTAAGATAGTCCATTTATTAAGAAAGGCTATAGGCTATATGACGTCACGCTAAGATTAATAGAGGAGGAGCACCAATAAAAAATACTACGATAACGGCAAAATTTAAAGCTTTCCTTGCGAGCGCTAAGTAAACGGTAATAGTTATTCAAAAATTGTGTATTCAAAATTGTTCCCCTCTAAAAGTTCTAAATAAAAGTCCGCGACAGCATATGTCTAGCTTTTAAGGTTAACCCACTTTAACCATTATTATGATTGTCAAAAGACTATATTACGGTTTTAATCTTTCCACGCGGGCAGAGTCGCTGGCGATTGCTAGTCATAAATATTATGAATGTCTTTATTAAGTCAGATTACATATTCCGAATACGGTTGTTAAAGAAAATGAACTATTTATTTATTTAACAAAATAATTCTCATGCTTCGTGGTGCTCTCTGTCCGTTTCTTACCGAGGTGCCGTAATAAGAGACTAAGGTAAGTTGACCCGCCGTGTGATATCCGGCTGAGTAGAATAGACCACACTTATTTCTTACCGAGGTGCCGTAAAGGAGACTAAGGTACGAGTAAGTTGACCCACCGTGTGGTATGCGGCTGAGTAGAATAGACCACCCTTGTTTCTTACCGAGGTGTCATAAAATACGACTAAAGTAAGTTGACGTCAGGTAGGCGGTCGGTCGTAAAATACTCCAAACCCCACTCAGAGCGGGATAAGGGAAGCCCTTTTTATATTTTTTTATATTGTTATATTTTTTTGCTTTTTTATATATTCTAAAAAACTGAGCCGCGCTCCGCTCAGTAGCAAACCTAAAGTTACCTACATATTAAAAAGAAAATAGAAATAATTCACTCAGGAACCAGAAAATAAATGAAAATCGAAAGTTTAAAATCTGTTATTGTGAATTGTAAGGGTTAACTTAAACGTTAGCTAAACAAAAGGTAAACTTTAATTCCTTCCTCTCAGTGAGCCGCGATTAATGCCAGCTTAGTCGACTTGATCCTCTGTGAATAGTGCCGCATTTCCTTCCCTAATGGACTCTTGCGGAATGACATATAGAGCCATGTACACTACATCTGTAATTACATGCTTATTATACACAGGTACTAAATTTGCAAGTACATGCTTGCTATGAACATACATTTGATGAATATTGCTGATATCTTTAATATTTAAATGAGTTAATCTTCTATGTAAATATATATTTTTTCAGAATCTCGGAAACGGCTCCAACGATTTTCCTAAAATTCAGCATGTAGGTTTTGTGGGAGGGAAATCGATTTAGATAAGTTTTATTTAAAAAAAATTGTCGTTTCATCCTTGTTTTCGGGCTCTAATTTTTTTTTAAATTTACGTTGAATACAATCACAATTTTTCGCTCTCAAACGTAAAGGTCATGCTGGTTCATTAACGGAACGGGCGGTCTAGAGAGGTGAAAATACCTAGGATCGAGCCCCACCTGCCCTATTATTTTTAAATTTTCTTATTATTTTTTTTAATTTCATTATAAAAATTACCGTGCAAGGCTCGGTCACCCAGTTACTACGTTTATTATAAGCTCATGCAAAATTTATCATTGAATTATTTTGATATAATCCACGATAAAGTAAAATAGAAAATATATACAATGCTAAATGTAGAGTAGACTATCCGTTTTCATAGCTGATACATGCAGGTTTCGTAACCACATGCACAAACTACCGCCGCCACCACAATACACAAGCAAGCCACACGTTCACTATGACAAACTCAACAATCGTTTCACCCCGCAATCGATGCATCATCAGGAGATAGACTCCACTATAAAATCGCAAAACGAAGCATTACTCAAAAGCTCAGTTATATACCTAATATATACTAATCGGTTCAACCCCACCATTTATTTAAGTTTGTCTTTGAACACGCGTAACAAGCTTGAACTAGAAACATTTATCTGGTCGTTAATGAGGATGGCATTGTTACTTTTAATTATATTTTACCTTATATAAACCGACGTGTGGTATCCGGCTGAGTTGAATAGATCACCCTCTTTCTTACCGACGTGTCGTAAAAGGCGACTAAGGTAAGTTGACGCATTGCATGGTATCCGGTTGAGTAGAAAAGACCACCATTTTTCTTACCGAGGTGTCGTAAAAGGCGACTAAGGTAAGTTGACCCACCGTATGGTATCCTGCTGACTAGAATAAACCACCCTCTTTCTTACCGAAGTGTCGTAAAAGGCGACTAAGGTAAGTTGACATCAAGCAGGCGGCCCGTCGTATAATACGCAGCCAAATCATGTGACATGTTTATAACATGTCGTGCCGACACCCTTAGAGTGGGATAAGGGCAGAAGGATGATGACTTTACGTTACTTAAACTAATCCCTTTATTACTGCATAGACTGGCCCGTTGGAGCAGTGGGTAGTGACCCTCTCCGCGGGTCGCGGGTTCGATTCCCGCCGAGGGCTAACATTTTCTATAAATGAATTTGTTGGCCTTTGAGCCTGGGTGTATATTTGTATTTAAGTATGTATTTAAAAATATATAAGTATATATTCACCAGTTGTCACCCATATCACAAGTATTAAGTTACTTACTTTGGGGACGGACGACCGTGTGTGTGTATTACTTGGAGAAATGTCACCTTATAAAAACAAAAATCAAGTTAATTAACTAAAAAGATAAGAAGAGGCTGACTTTTATTATGCAAAGAAGCATCAAAAAGATCCACATCATCAAAAGGTTTCTATCAAATTATTTACGGGACCAACTTTCTCAGTTGACAGTACATAAAGTTGTTTCCGAGATTAATTCGAAAAGTTAATCCAAAGATCTCGTTTAACTTTGTACTTAAATTAAATCGAAATACCGTGTTCAAGGAAAACATACGGCCCGGTTTGCGAACATTCAATGTTAGGGCGGATGTATATATTCAATTTTTCTTTTGGCGCTCCATATTCTCAGAGGTTAATTAATTATCATAATATTTCCCAAGATGTGGTAGCCCAGCGGTATCACCGTGCGCCTCTTTCGAGAAGGTCTAGGGTTCAAACCCCAGGCAGGCACCAATGAGTTTTCTAGTAAAACTTATGTGTCTAATTGATAATTGCAATTTATCACACGCTTTTCGGTGAAGGAAAACATCGTGAGGAAACCTGCATATCTCTAGAGAATTCTGGGGATATGTGTAACCTACCAATCCGCATTGGAGCAGCGTGGTAGGTCTTAGCTCCAATCCTTCTCTCCAAACAAAAAAAAAACGGAGAGAAGAGGCCTATGCCCAGCAGTGGGATAGTAACAGGCCGTTACTTACTTACTTACTTCCCAAGATGTTTTAAGATTACGTCATTGCAAGACATCTTTACGCAGGAATATCCTTCTAACTAAAATACTTTTAAGTAATAACTTTGTTATTTATCTTTAATCGGCTAAATAGCTCGTCGTGCGGTATCCATCTGAGTAGAATAGACCACCCTCATTTCCTACCGAGGTGTCGTAAAAGGCGACTAAGGTAAGTTTGATATTCGGTTAAGTAGAATAGACCACCCTCTTTCTTACCGAGTTGTCGTAAGATACGACTTAGTAAGTGTCGTAAAATAAACTCATTGGTGCCTGTCTGGGGTTTGAACCTGTGACCCCGTGAAAGAGTCACACGGCTATCACAGCTTTTTATTAATTCTCATACTCAACTTTTATATTGAATAGCTGATCGTCATCCTCCTGCCCTTATCCCACTTTAAGGGGCGTTGGTTCATTATGTTATAAACATGTTATGACATGATTTGGCTACGTATTTCACGACCGACCGCCTGCCTGAGGTCAACTTACCTTAGTCGTGACATCGTCGTCATGTCACCTAGGTAGCAAAGAGGGTAGTCTATTCTACTCAACCGGCGTGTTAATACACTTTAATCGACTTTTACTACACCTCAGTAAGAAACAAGGGTCTATTCTGCTCAGCCGGATACTATACGATGGGTCAACTTACCTAAGTCGCCTTTTACAACACCTCGGTAAGAAATGAAGGTGGTCTATTCTACTCAACCGGATACCACAAAGCTTCAGTGTTGAAAGAGTGTTACATTTTATTTTGTGTAAGAAAAAACATATCATCTCTAATATCTTGTTAAAGCCGTTCAAAGCGCAGGCACTATACGAATCACGTCTTATTTAATGACACTTGATTTTGGCTCCTATAAATGGCAACGCATATAATTTTATTCCCAAAGAAATGGTTTCTGAGATATAAGTAGTAGGGGGTTAGGGGACGTGAGTTACTCGCTACGTGTTCAATGTACGTGCGTCGAGTGTAGACATGAAGGTATGACGTTTGTCACTTCTCAATTTATTTTATCAAATTCTAAATAACTAGCTTTAATGGCTTAGTGATCTAAACTGAATTTTGGTCTACGCAATCAAAAAACGCCGTGCTTACTAAGAATGAAGCAGAAATCCGGAAAAGAATTGGTATAGCCAAACGAGCCACGGACCAGCTAAAGGGAATATGGAAGGATATAAATATAAGGACTAAATTTTAGTCTACGCAATCACACACGAAAACGCCATGCTTACTAATAATGAAGAAGAAATCTAGAAAAGAATTGGTATGGCCAAACGAGACATGGACCAGATAAAGGGAATATGTAAGGATAGAAATATCAGGAATGCCACAAAACAAAAACTCGTGCGGACATTGATATTGTCCATATTCCTCTACGGAGTTGAAACGTGGACACTCCGACCAAGTGAATGTAGGTGCGTAGATGCCTTCGAGATGTGTTGTTAGAGGAGAATGTTGCGCATCCCCTGCATTGCCAAAAGAACCAATTTGTCAATTCTCAAGGAACTCAACGTTTCAACTAGGCTTTCAACCATCAGCCTGCAACGAGTCCTTGACTACTGGCCATATTACACGTTAAAGTGGTGATAATCTTGAAAAGATGATCATCACCGAAAAAATTAAGCAAAAGAGACCATGAGGCGAAGTCCAATGCGTTAGATAGATCAAATCCGCTCTCAATAGCAGGATGTATGAGGCCATTCACGCTGTGACGATCTCGACCTTACTTGCATATATTGGTAGAGTTATGTACTGAAGTGATAGTATGTTAAGGGAGGTATATAAATAAAAATATTTGTTTGTCATTTAATATGGTTTTTCGTAATGAGTATTTGATACTCATTACATATATGTAGATTTTTCATTAAAATATTTTTATCAAAATTTTCCCATACATTTTGAATTTTCACGCTTAGCGCCGAACGTCACGCCGGCAGTCTGACATAGGTGGCGGGAGTCTGGCGGACGATGCCGGGAGCGCGCGCGGCTTCGTACCGCATGCCGACGGCTTACGTTTACATGTACTTGGGGCGATACATGGTAGCGCTATGATTCCTGAACCATTTTTCAAAGCTTCGGCTTGTCTTAACTGTGCAGTGAGAGACTTCGGTCTATTAGCTCACTAATAAAATGTAATTTTATTACATGTGACAAATTATATATTATTCTCAAACACTTTATAGGCTTGGCATAACGGTGTGGTGAGAGACTTCGGTCTTGAGGGACTTCGGTTCCCTAGCTCACTAAACAAATAAAATGTAATTTCATTACATGTGACAAATTATATATTATTCTCGAACGATATAGTGCCTGAGTATAACTTTGTGAGGGTGACTTCGCTGAGTGGTGCTGGGCGCTATACCGAACAGTCTAGTGAGTACTGGTGTCGGATCGATGGTTTCAGGCCTGCAATGATTTCGGTTGTTGTAGTGTAGCCTCGCCTCGATCTGCTCCAGGCTGTGAATATCAGGATGGGTTTCCGTCTTGGTACAGAGCAGCCAGAGCTACTTGGTGAGTTTTAGGTGATACGGATTGGATTTTAGGCCGGTATTGATCTTCGATCTTTACTGTGTAGCCTTGTTTGATCTTTGGACGCCTAGGACTCTAAAAGTAAACTGTTCATCTCACGGAGTCTTGCGGGATAGGCGTGCGTTAGTGATGGACACATCACATTATAAACCTACATATTTAGCACAATAGTGCTAGCACTACAAACATATATTATTGAATTATCAACACATAATGCGAGCGCTTTGCGTTCTTAACTCTTCGGAGTAAACATTTGCCACTACGCGTGGTAAGAAGCAACACAAAACCTACAATATCTGCCACTACGTGTGGTAGCAACGATTACAACTTTACTGTTATGTGATATCCAAGGAGTCATGTACAGTATTAGCTTTATGCTATTATATTTTCCACTATATGTGGTTACAACGACGAATGCGGTACGCACCGCTTGAAATGCTTGCTATTGGCAAGATGCGCTGTCTTATTATAAGAATTGGATATTTATATCAACAAACAAGGCTTTGTGCCTCATCAACACAATCATGGCTAACGCCAACTCACAGCTACGGCTGAAATGATATTTGGACTTAGGTCCTAGCACTACATCCGGGCACTTGTGCCTTATCTTGGACTGAGGTCCTTACCTGGGACTACGGTCCTTATTTAATTACCCTAAATCTCTTTAAGAGCATTGACGGGTGTTTATACAACATAATATAAATAACCTGGCTCGAGGGCGCAGGCGCATTATAAATTGCAAACCCTAACCCTACGGGGGGGGGGGCTCATATCCTATGGACGGAGCTCACCGTTGGTAGCGGGTGCGGAGCTACTGACTATACCGCTCCCTTTATATTTTTCCAAATCGGAAGAATGTAATAGATGGGAGAGGGATACCACATCGCTAAACTTCTCTACGGAATTGTTTAAGGGTTAGGTATTAAGATCGAGTGAGTGATCTTTCTGTTGGTTACAACATTCCCAATTTAGATATTATTATCTTCGAACTTCCCATTCGGGATGGTTTAAAGTACGATCTGACGATCGAGCGATCCTTCTGTATGGCTTTGAAAGTCTTATTCAGTTTATATTGATATAGTTTTACGTCCCATATTAATGGCAAACAAATATTATAGTAAATATAATATATATAAACTAAAACCCTTTCTGATGGCTATATCTATGAAGTAATAACATAAGAGACATTCAACCTTCTGAATGTCTCGCATTTTTTTACTAAATTTTATAGTAACCCGTTCGTGTATTAGCTATAATTGGAACCTGTTCGTGCAATGAATATGTATCTATAGGACTTATAGGAATCTGTTCGTGTAATTAACATATGTATTGAATAAATAACCTGTTCATGTATCGTGCACTTATTTTATAACAAATAGATTATATTAATTAATGCTTGCTTCACGCCACCAATCTGATGAATCTGTGGTCTCTGACGCTCTAAAAGGATTTGGGTTATTACATACACAACGTTACATGGGTCCTTACCAACTAGACGAATCACGAGCCAATTATATTTTAAAGTGCTGGAGCTCTAGCGGTTGTTTTACGTATTTAGGAGGTAGAGCGCGAGCGCTCTAGCCTCATTCTACTTATATGTTTTATATTAATATTATAAATTTGGAGATGAGTAGTTTTGGGTGAGAAGGAAACCGTTACAACGCTGCGGACAACAAGTTGGCGCAATATAGTTCACACCAAAGTTATCCGTTGTGGGGGTCACGACCCTCAGCATTGAGGAAGACGACTCGAGGAGAAGGACCAATTATTGAAGAAAATAATGAAAATAGATCGGATACAAAGGTTATGATAGCATTATTTTGCTATAATCCACGTTTGTTAAGAAAATCTATGTAATGCTTAATGTAGGAAGCAAAACCATTGTCATAGTTAACTATCTAATCCTGCGTGTATAAGGTATGAGAACGGCTTTGCTTCCTATACTTAGCATTATATAGATTTTCTTTTATCGCGATTATAGGAAAATAATTCTATCAAATCTTTTGTACTGCGGAATTTCGCAAAGTAACGCCTACTTCTATAAATTATTGATAGACCTATTAAATACCGCGTATAAACTGAGTAAAAATTTTCCTAAGCTTGTCCTGCGTTAAGAAAGCTTTACTTTATATACCAACTTTATTGTTATTTTGGTTTATTTTGCAAAGATTTTTCAATAACATTACTATCTCCGTGTAAAAAGCTTCCTTTTACAACTTCCGCTCAAAGGAAATAAGTCGAGTGTCTTCACAGAATGAATGCAAATGAGGTCGACAGCTTCCTAGTTTCCAGCGTGATAGAACTTGTCCTGAGAAAACGGATATTGGTACAGAAACCTCCTATGTCTTTTATTCATTTGATAAACCCGGATTTCGAATTAGCTTGTGGAATTGCTATTCCATTGAAAATGTTGGTAAATGAGTGACAGAAAGGATAACTTTATAGGAATATAACTTTGGCCATATTCCATTTGATAAAAAATTTTACTACCTGATTTATAGAAACAGGCGTTAGTTTGCGGAACTACATAGTACAGAGGTTACAATAAAATTATTTTGCTATAATCCGCATTTGTTAAGAGAATATATGCAATATTAAGTGTATGAAGAAACAATCCCATACCACATACATGCAGGACAGGCCGCCACACGCATCACAAGACGCCGCCAACACCAACACTCCATACAAGCACTACATACACTCACTACCACAAGTTCTACGATCGTTTCGCCCCGAAACCGAAGCATCACCAGGAGGGTAAACTCCACAAACAAAATCGTAACGCAGTATGATTTTAAATAATTTATAGAATTAGGCGTTACTTTGCGGAGATCCATAATACAAAAGTAATAATAAAATTATTTTGCTATAATCCGCGATGAAGTAAAATAGAAAATATATATAATGCTAAATGTAGAGTGGACAATCGGTTATCATACCTGATACATGCAGGAGTCGTAAAAAACACATGCACAAACCTCCACCACCGCCACCCCGCCCGGGGACTGATGCTTCGGTTGCGGGGCGAAACGATTGTTGAGTTTGTGATAGTGAACGTATATAGTGCTTGTGTATCGTGGTGGCGGTGGTGGAGGTTTGTGCATGTGTTTTTTACGACTCCTGCATGTATCAGGTATGATAACCGATTGTCCACTCTACATTTAGCATTATATATATTTTCTATTTTACTTCATCGCGGATTATAGCAAAATAATTTTATTATTACTTTTGCAGTATGATTTTGTTCGTGGAGCCAATCTTCCTAACTAATGATACCATTATACAGAAAAAGTAAATTTTTTACTTTTTCCTTTTACTTTTTCTGTATAATGATACCATTATACAGAAAAAGTAAACCTAACCTAACGGCTTTTACAGCGTCACCGGGCGGGACGGGCGAGCGCAGAAGCATCGATGAAGTTGCGAAATGCAGAGAGTAGAGCGCAGAAGCTCTACTAGCGTCGGGGAACGTCGTCTTAAGGGTGCCTCCTGTGAGGCCGAAACATTTAAAAGATTGCTTCCTTTGTATATTTGGAAGAACGCCCTCTTAGTATTCTTGTATATTGACAATTACATTATATTTTAGTGTGAGAGCAAATAAAATATTTTTATTCGATGCTAAATTAATCAAAGTACTAGGTGACCGAGCCTTGCTTGGTAATTTTTTAAAAGATATATAAAAATATTAAAAAAATATAAGAAAGAAGGCGCCAATGACATGTAGGATTCGAACCCGGGTTTTGAACATTTTCGGTCTACCCGTTACCCATCGACTATCGCAACATTACGTTAGATAACTAAAAGAATCCTTTGCTCTCAATTGTACATTATACCATTTTTTATGTCCAAAAACAGGGATAAAAGTACCTTTTTTAAATAAAATCCAGCTAGATCGTTTTTTCTTCCCAAAACCCCTTATATGCTGAATTTCAAGAAAATCGTTGGAGCCGTGTCCGAGATTCAGAAAATATATTTATATACATAAAAGATAAACTCATTTAAATATCAAAGATTATTTTGTAAATTAAATGTTGTTATGTAAATTAGTTAATATGAATATCATTATCTTCCTGCGCTTATCCCACTCTAAGTGGGATCGACACGGCATGTTATACACATGCTGTCACATGACTTGGCTGCGTTTTTCCGACCGGCCGCCTGCCTGACATCAACTTACCTCAGTCGTATTTTACGACACCTCGGTAAGAAAGAGGGTGGTCTATTCTACTCAGCCGGATACCACACGGCGTAAATTAGTTAGTATGAATAGTATGTCAAAAAATGTTTAGTTCCGAAAGATGTATAGCAACATATGAGTCGAAAGTTGAAGAGAGGTTTCCCATGACACATCGACATGCACAATGCAGACACGCGAAACCAACACCAATTTCCTGTTATCGCATCAGTCATTTATCCCATTAACCAAGTTACCTAGCGGAGCGAATTTAATATACTTTGGCGAAAGTAGGTCATGACACCTTCGGAGGATTAATAGACTTCCTTAAAGCTGTTAACACTAATAACGTGCCTATAGCAAGTAATTAGAAAGTTTTAAACACGTGAATCTGGACAAAAGTAATTCAAATTCAAATTCAAAATATTCTTTATTCAAATTAATTTTGTAAACAAGTGCTTTTGAATCGTCAACTTTACTGCGGGTTCGGAAAGCTGTTCCTACGGAGAAGAGGCAGCAAGAAACTCGGTCTTTTAAAAATATTATTCTTAATACTATTTACATTAAGTCGTTACTGTCTTGTACAGGTTCAAAGAGAGCTATATCCACACATTCTTATCTTCTAAATAATCTTTAAGAGTATAGTAGGCTTTCTGTATCAGCCTTTTTAAACTGCTGTAATGTAATGACAATATTATTTTGCTATAATTCCCGGTAAAAAAAAATCTATCATCATCATTCATCATTCTCCTGCCTTTATCCCACTCTAAGTGCGGTCGGCACGGCAAACATGTTATTGCAAGATTTGGCCAGGTATTTTACATTCGGCCGGCAGCCTGAGTCAATTTACCTTAGTCGCCTTATAGCACGCCTCGGTAAGAAATGAAGGTGGTCTATTCTACTTAGCCAGATACCACACCGTGGGTCAACTTACCTTAGTCGTCTTTTACGACACCTCAGTAAGTAATAAAGGTGGTCTGTTCTACTCAGCCGGATACCACAGGGCGGGTCAACTTTTTTTTTTTTTTAGACAGGAAAAAACCCCTTATGGGTACCGCCGCCCGATGGGGACAGGCGACGGTTATGTCGGACTCGCACCGACTAAAATAACCTGTGTGCTCCACTACGCTGCTGGTGGCGGGGATAGGGTACCTATAAAGACATTACCCCCATCCCCGCCAGCAGCAACTCTGTACCCCAGAGTGCGCCACCTCTGGGTCGGGGCCTCTCTAAAAGTGGCCCCTCCCTCCGCTGGACGATGCATCGGGAGCACCAGATGCATCGAACGCCTCGGGGACCTAACTCCAGCGAGCGTCCGAAAAAAGGGCGGGTCAACTTACCTTAGTTGCCTTTTACGACACCTCAGTAAGAAATGAGGGTGGTCTAGTCTACTCAGCTGGATACCACACGGCATAAAAATTTAATATAAGTATTATCTTGCTAAAATCCCCGATAAAAGAAGATCTGTATAATACTCAAAGAAGAGTGTACAATCCGTTTATGACTAAATGTAACTAGCTATTAGTATTATATTTTAAAAAGAGCACCCGCTGTGTTTCTTGCTGGCTCTTTTTGGTAAGAACAGATTTCCGAACCAGCAGTAGAGCTGTTAGTTCAAAAGCACTTTTTTACAAGTTTACTTGAATATACTAAACCAAAAAAAAATTATTACTGATATGTTTTTTTTTCGAGTTTGCCGTGTGGTATCCGACTGAATAAAATATATCACCCTTATTTCTTACCGAGGTGTCCAAAAAGGCGGCTAAGGTAAGTTGACCCGCCGTGTGGTATGCGGCTGAGTAGAATAGACCACCTTTATTTGATAACGATGAATTTAAAATGCGACTAAGTTAAGTTGACCCGCCGTATGGTATCCAGCTGACTAGAATAGACCACCCACATTTCTTACCGAGGTGTCATTAAAGGCGACTAATGTGAGTTTACGTCCAGGCAGGCGGCCGATCGTAAAATAACTAGCCGAATCATTTAACATGTTATACCGACCCCACTTTTAGTGGGATAAGGGAGATTGATGATGTTTTTTTTTCGAGATAACAAGTTTAAATGGATAAAGAATATTTTGAATATGAATTTGAATTCGATGAATGTAATTGAAAAATCTGAAATTATATCTAAATTTACGAAGAACAAAGTAAACCTTAAAAGACATAAATTGTAAATATAAAGCGGTACTTACCGGCTGTTTTTATTCCAACGTTCAAATACTTTTACGGGTCTGTGTCCCTAAAATTGTCTTCCTTAAGTAAATTGTCAGAAATTTTCTTTTGTTAAATAAAACCCTGAAAAAATGGTATTATTTGTTTATATAATATGGAATAGTCGTGGGACCTTACCATTTGAACTCACGTAGTAATGGAGAATGTTCATTTCTACTATATTTTTAAAGAAAGAATAGCAATTAAAAAACATGTAATGTTAAAGTTTTTGAATTTAAACTATCGTGAGTGGTATTCATAATTAATGTATAGAAACTGGATATACTCACGTCTTGTTTTATCGGATGAGCCCGACTATAAGAATAAGAATAAGAACATCTTTATTTATATAATTGCACTACTATTCTAACAGTGTACATACAGTGAAGTATACAACAAGCAAACAGTTGACACATACAGATAATAGCAGTGCAATGCTATAAAATGGTAGCTACTCAGCGATTGTTGAGCTGGAAAGCCCAACACTGATTTTTAGTAGCAGCCAACTAAAACTAATCCTAATCCTAATCCTCAATCCCCAATCGTCCCAACGTCAGTAACAACATAGCAAAGAATAAACCAAACAAAATACATAAATACTATATTTTGTTTCAAGTCCATACGTGGCTCTTATTCATGAGCTCTTTACGCGGCGTTATCGCGGCGGGAACTGCTAAAATAGCTACCGTGTTACCCATAAATCATGGGTATGAAAACGGATAGTCAACTCTACATTTAGCATTATACATATTTTTATTTACTTTATCATTTTATACTATAGCAAACTAATTTTATTATTACTTTTGTATAAGGATTACAATGTACCGAATTACATCAGGCCAATTTTTGAATTAGGTCACTTTTATACTAGGCGTGTGACATTAAAAACGGTTCGTAGTGTGCATAGAGCCAGTCTTTTTTTTTGAATTTTTAAAACTAAAGAAACACAAATATAACAAAAGATACAAACCAAAAACCAAAAAAGATTTGTCTGATATGTTAGGGTATAGGTTAATGCGACTTATTAATAAAGTTGCGTATTTATAGGTGAATAGCACCACAAACCAATTGAATATATGTCATCATCATCTTCCTGCCCTTATCCCACTCTAAGTGGGGTCGGCACAACATGTTACAAACATGCTGTCACATGATTTGGCTGCGTTTTTACGATCGGCTGCCTGCCTGACTTTAACTTACCTCTGTCGTATTTTAAGACACCTCGGTAAGAAAGAGGGTGGTCTATTCTACTAAACCGGATACAACACGGTGGGTCAACTTACCTTAGTCGCCTTTTACGACATCTCGGTAAGAAATGAGGTTGGTTTATTCTACTAAACCGGATAACACACGGTGGGTCAATTTGCCTTAGTCGCCTTTCACGACACCTCGGGAAGAAATGCGGTTGGTCTATTTTACTCAGCCGGATACTACACGGCGGGTCGACTTACCTTAGTCGCCTTTTACGACACCTCGGTAAGAAATGAGGGTGGTACTTTTCTATTCAGCCGGATACCACACGGCGGGTCGACTTACCTTAGTCGCCTTTTAAGACACCTCGGTAAGAAATGAGGGTGGTACTATTCTATTCAGCCGGATACTACACGGCGTAAACCAATTGAATAGATGTATGTTGGTATTTAAAATTTGTCTTGGAAAGACTCCGCTATATTCGTATTTCTGCATAAAACGGCACTCACATGTTTGCTCAAAGGAAAGTAGTCGAACAGGTAACCTGATACAATGCAAATGAGGTCGCCAGCTTTCTAGCTCCTAGCGCGATAAGATTCGGTCTTACAAAACGGATATTGGTTCGGGACACCAAAATCTTTTAGCTGTCTTAGATTTCGAATCAATGTTCTCTACTGTTTCTGTATTTGACTTGGGACTTGTTGCTTTAGCGTGAAATTGGAAATCTCCGCTTCCGCTATATTTTATTAGCTTTGTATTTTGTCCTTAATAAATTGTATAATTTTAGTTTTAATAATTACTTTTAATTTTATTAATATATAAGTTATAATTTTTATGTCAATTATTATAAAATTATATGTCAAAAATAAAATATGAATATCAATATACCCATACACTCTCAATCTGTATTGACTTATTCGTCTTAAAAAAAATGGAGTTTCGCTTTAAAGCGATCATAACAACAAACAGAATTTTGTCTTAGCATCATCATCCTCCTGTCCTTATCTCACTCTGAGTGGGGTCGGCACAACATATTATAAACAAGTTGTCAACATGATTTGGCTGCGTTTTTACGACCGGCCGCCTGCCTGACGTCAACGTACCTTAGTCGCCTTTTACGACACCTTGGTAAGAAATGACGGTGGTATATTACATTCCGTACAAGCCGTATAACACACGGCTTGTCTTCTATATTCTTTGCAGAAGTAAATATATGTATAAGTATCCTCATGTCAGATTAGACAGTTTTCATTTAATATTGCAGTAATGACAATGACACTAATATTAAAAAGATTTAGTATTAGTTGAGCAACAATCAATTAAGAATAGAATTGAAATATTTAACCACCCTAATGGTGTCATCCACGGAAAAGAATTCGTGGATTTAGTGATAAAAGTTACAGATTGCTCAGAACTCCCAAGTCTAAACATACTAATTTTCAATGAACCACCATGTGATGTATGGTACAAGTACATTAATTCAGATCATTGTGTCTACTTATCCAAATTAAGCAGTATTACACAATTATTCCCCTGCCGCTTCACTTTATCTTAAGGCACAGTTTATTACAGCCGTAACATGGAAATTACTTCATAAAGCAACTACGACGTTCCCAAGGCTGTATATAAATATTAACTCTGTCAACCCTTCTAATAGGAACCCCTTCACAGAGAGCATTACCGTGATGTAAGTGAGACATATTCAAGGGACATGTTTTTATTAAGACAGGTCGACAAAATATCGTCGCTTTTGTAAACGTATACAATACACGTTTGACTAACGATCAAAGATCGACTAATTGTAATACATTGTCAAGCTTAAAAAAATAAAATACTATTAACATTAAAACTAATTAACAATTAAACTACTATTAAAATAAAGTCTTGTCTCAGAATATATATTTGATTAGCACTTTTTAAAGTTGATTTAAAATGTCAAAGTCGTTAAGCCGCGTTTCTTAAGTAGAATAAAATAAAATAAAATAAATAAAATTTTAGGTCTTATATTTATTTTTCAATCTGCTATATAATTGTTTGAATGTGATCACAAATTTTGGTGACGTGTTGAGAGAGAAATATACATTGTTTTTACAGGAATAAGTAAGAAGTTAAATATAACCCACAATTTATTTTATCAACTAACATTTAGTTCATACAATGCAATGAACGATGAAATATTCCCTGATGTATTTAATAATTGTACCTATTGACTTCGTGTTCAGAGGCTTTTTTAGAGATAAAATATGGTCTTTTCCATTCTTAAGTCCTTTGTCTATTTTCTTACTAACGCTTTCTCGTGCGAAAATATGTTTGCTAAATAAACACATTCTCACATTTATTATTTTACTGTAGATATATAAACTTTAAATACTAAGACTTGGAAAATAGAATGTAAACGAGACTTTAGACATGTCACGCAATATGTATGTTAAGATAAATTTTATTGTTACAAGGTTTGTTTTAAACTACTCTTAAATAGTTATTTGGAATTAAATTATAGTTCTGAACGTTGATTTAATTTGTAGATTTAATTTTTAATTTTTGGTAATTCTTCCTTTTTAATTTCTAGGTAGTTTGTAATCCCTACTAATATTATAAATGGAAAAGTTTGTCGTCTATCTGTCATTCTCCACGACTTATTCGTTTCAGCAATATTGGTGAAATTTGTTTTCTATGAAACTTAGGTATATACCAGGCTAACATTTATATTTTACTAATTGTGCATGCGACTTCGTCCACACGGCAATTAGTGTGTCACAAAGTTTTTCCCGCGTAAATCACGACCCTTCGGGTTTTGCTAATATAATGTACTATAAATTGAAACTTTCAAGAATTGCACTATATTTAAGCAAAAACTGCACGGCTGCGGCTCAAAAAGATAATAGGTCGAAACGCAATATAACAAAAATAATATACATATAAAATAGTAATAATTAAACGCAGTAAACAGGAAAATGGTATTACTATTGTTTTCAATATGCAAACATGTTTCCAATGTACGGTTTAACGGATTTTCGGACGTTAAAAAATAAACGAAGTTCGAATATTCATTGGTACATTCCGTATAACTAATATCAATGAAACTTTCCAATAAAAGCACAAACCAGCGATGTGAAAGGAATTTGTTCTAAATTGAAGTATTTTAAAGGATATTTAATAAGAAATGTTATTCCATAATATTTCCTTCTATTCTAAGGTTTTTAACCCTTACTTACCTCATGGTAAAGTTAGAGTTATACGCCATGTGTATCCGGCTGAATAGAATAGTACCACCCTCATTTCGTACCGAGGTCTCGTAAAAGGCGACTAAAGTAAGTCGACCCGCCATGTGGTATCCGACTTAGAATAGACCACCCTCATTGCTTACCAGGTATCGTAAAAGGCGACTAAGGTAAGTTGACCCACCGTGTGGTATCCGGTTGAGTAAAATAGACCACCCATATAATATAATGCAAAGCTTATATGACGGTCAAACGTATAGGTTACTAATATTCCTGAATTTCCTACGGGAAGAAGAAAAATATAGTAGATAATTTAGGGTGTATTAAAATTTGTTGGCATTGTATTCGCAGTTTTAGATTCTTTGGTTTAGCGTCTCGTAATATTTTCAAATTGTTACGTATTTTTATGATAAGAAGCTTTTTTATACGAATCTTAACTTCTTTCTCAAGAGTAATTGAATCTTCGTTTTTTCCCTAGTGGCAAGTATGGAAGATGTTTGGGTGGAACTACGTGCTCCGCGTTTCGTCGTTCACGGACATAGCGCTGTACTGCGATGTGAACATAATGTTGACCCGGAAACTTTGTACAAGGTAAATGTATATCCGTTTCATAATACAACACACACACTCACACATTCTACACACACATACACAGACACACGCATTTATTATTCAATTTTTTTACGTGTGGTATCCAGATGAGTAGAATAGACCACCCACATTTCTCATTCTCATTCTTAACCGAGGTATCGTAATAGGCGACTAAGGTAAGTTAACCCATCGTGTGGTATCCGGTTGAGTAGAATAGACCACCCTCTTGCTTACCAAGGTGTCGTAAAATACGACTAAGGTAAGTCGACCCGCCGTGTGGTATCCAGATGAGTAGAATAGACCACCCACATTTCTCATTCTCATTCTTAACCGAGGTATCGTAATAGGCGACTAAGGTAAGTTAACCCATCGTGTGGTATCCGGTTGAGTAGAATAGACCACCCTCTTGCTTACCGAGGTGTCGTAAAATACGACTAAGGTAAGTCGACCCGCCGTGTGGTATCCAGATGAGTAGAATAGACCACCCACATTTCTCATTCTCATTTGTAACCGAGGTATCGTAATAGGCGACTAAGGTAAGTTGACCCATCGTGTGGTATCTGGTTGAGTAGAATAGACCACCCTCTTGCTTACCGGGGTGTCGTAAGATACGACTAAGGTAAGTCGACCCGCCGTGTGGTATCCGGCTGAGTAGAATATACCACCCTCATTTCTTACCAATGTGTCGTAGAAGGCGACTAAGGTAAGTTAAACCGCTTTGTGATATCCTGCTTAGTAGAATAGACCACCCTTTTTCTTATTGAGGTATCGATAAATACGACTAAGGTAAGTTGACGTCAAGCAGGCGGTTGTCGTAAAATACGAAGCCAAATCATGTGACATTAACATAACTTTACATACAGGAGAATGTATGTAAAGTTTATGCAACATATATGAATTAAATTATACAATTTTGATGTAATCAGTATGTACATAAAACGGTCAATCATTTCAAAGTAACCAACTCGAGAAAAATGTACTTTATAGTTGATGGAAAGTGTATTTACCTCATTGATGTTACGTCTAAATTTAATATTTCGTTTGTAAAGTTAAAATGTAGATATAAATTAATAAATAATTTTATTTGCACGTCTTATTTATAATAACAAATCATCATCCTCCTGCCCTTATCGCACTCTAAGTGGGGTCGGCACAACATGATATAAACATGCTGTCACATGATTTGGCTGCGTTTTTACGACCGGCCACCTGCCTGACGTCAACTTACCTTAGTCGTATTTTACGACACCTCGGTAAGAAATGAGGGTGGTCTATTCTATTTAACCGGATACCACACGATGGGTCGACTTACCTAAGTCGCCTTCTACGACACCGCGGTAAGAATTGAGGGTGGTATATTCTACTTAACCGGATACCACACGATGGGTCCACTTACCTTAGTCGCCTTCTACGACACCTCGGTAAGAAATGAGGGTGGTATATTCTACTCAACCGGATACGACACGGCGGACAATAAACAAATTGAAAAATAAAATAGAGTGCTCATGTGTGTGTGTGTGTGTGTGCGTGTGTGTGTGTGTGTGTGTGTGTGTGTGTGTGTGTGTGTGTGTGTGTGTGTGTGTGTGTGTGTGTGTGTGTGTGTGTGTGTGTGTGTGTGTGTGTGTGTGTGTGTGTGTGTGTGTGTGTGTGTGTGTGTGTGTAAAGGTAATTTATAGTTGATATTTATTTATTCATTTGTAAATGTAATTTAATATATAATTTGATTTGCACGCCTTATTTGTAATAACAAATATCGAATAAATAGACTGTTTACGTATTCTAGTTGGCAACTTTGCCCGTAATCTAATTCGCGGACATAATTTACTTTACAGATTTCCAACCGTGCGCCAATTCCTATCTGTGCGCTGAATATCTAAATATATTTGATGTAATTTCAACTTGTTTCTAATACCAGTGTATCCTATGATAAACAAATGTCTAGTTTACTGGCACTATCGTTAATGAGGAATATAAATGTATAATGGATAAATAAAGTAACGGCCTGGAATTATTATTTCATTCATTTATTTATTTACAAATTAATTTACATTTTTAAATATTCTCTAAAACATACAGAAAAAACAAACATTTAAACGTATAAAAAAGTTGATATCCACGGAGAGTGGAGAAAGGACCCAAGCTCCCGGTGGTTAGGAATACAGAGCGAGGAACCTCCTCACAATGCGTGCCGTCTCAAGCAACACCGCCTTCTGTATCCTGCCCTTGATCCAGCAACTAAGCGAGAGCCTCTTGAGATGTTGGTCGAGGCTCTTCGCTAGTAGACCGTTTACTGATACAACTATTGGAACAATTATTGTTGAGTCAATGTTCCACATGGTGGTAATCTCATGAGCTAGATCCAAATATTAGGTAATTTTTCTTTTTCAGCTTATTATTATTTTGAGAGTGGAGCCTATGCTCCGCTTCAGGAAAGTTGAGCACAGGCTCCACTCTCATTTTTTGGAGGGATGGATTGGAGCTTAGACCCACCATACTGCTCCAAAGGTTAGGTTAGTTAGGTTATACACATCCTACGAATTCTCCAGAAATATGTATGTTTCCCGTCAATGTTTAGTAAGCAGTATAAAACACAGCTACTCGTAATTATTAATAATCGTGTGAAAAAGTGATTTCTTTGTAGACAATACCGTGTAACAGTTATAATAACTAAGCTAGGTATATTGCGTTAAATAGCTAGGCAAAGATGATATCATGTTTTCTATTGGCTCTTGAAGCAAATTATTATCCTTTATTATACCTCCTGCATGTATCCTACTCCAAGTAGGGTTGGCATAACCTGCTATAGACATGTTGTAACATGATGTGGCTATGTATTTACGACCGGCTGCATGCCTGACGTCAACTTTAAGTATTAGTATATTATTATTAAACCTCAGAAATTGCGTAAACGCGTAGCTCGTAGCTTTCGTAGCACGTAGCAAAAATCAGTAGCAAAGATAATATTTTTTATATTATTAAGTTTGTTTGGCTTCTACAATAAATAATACAGTATTACTTTATTATTCATCCACACTCATTGTTTATAATAAACTAGTTTATGCCGACGACTTTGTCTCCAAAGACTTTATTACCGAGATAAAAAAAATCCAATGCCACAAGACACAAACGAGTAAACACACTTTTGTTATCATAATATTGTTAAAGGTAATAAATAGAAATAAAATATTAATAATAATAATAAATATGTGGGACACTTACACACACGGTCGTCCGTCCCCAAAGTAACTTAATACTTGTGTTATGGTAGACAGAGAACTGGTGAATATAAACTTACATATTTTTTAAATACATACTTAAATACAAATATACGCCCAGAGTCAAAGACCAACAAATTTATTTATAGAATATGTTGGCCCTCGGCGGGAATGGAACCCGCGACCTGCGGAGCTGGAGGCAGGGTAA
Organism: Morpho helenor; assembly: GCA_029227775.1. Classification (NCBI taxonomy): domain Eukaryota; kingdom Metazoa; phylum Arthropoda; class Insecta; order Lepidoptera; family Nymphalidae; genus Morpho; species Morpho helenor. The sequence continues at coordinate 4,578,164 of JARGCU010000010.1, read as the reverse complement.
CCACCCACTGCGCCAACGGGCCAGTCAAATTGAATGAAAGTTATAAACAATTGTCAGTGGTGAACAACGCACTTAATTAAAATATTTTTTTATATACAGAAAACAGAAAGAACATGTAAATAATAAACAGTATTTTTAACTTCGCGTACTTTATAGGTACTCGTATGATTGCACTTTTAAATGTTTATGTTAATAACAAATGATACAGGTCAATGAAACTTTTGTACTTGAATACACGAACAATATTAGTCGGTCATTATTTCAACGAGATAGTAGTAAAATATTAATTTTAATTCATTCGGAAAACCTACCGCCCAGACCATTTCGCGTAAGGCTAATTAAAAAATCTCTTTGATATAAAATGGGTCGAATTCGAAACAGACTCGCATTTCTGCAGTACTATTTATTTACAACTCTATTTACCATTGATTAACTAAGATTTAATTATTTTGATCGTGTGTAGTGCTTGTGTATTGTGGTGTTAGTGGTGGAGGTTTGTGCATATGTTTTGGTCATTCATTTATCAAGCACGACTCTACATTTAATAATAATAATAAATTTATGGGACACTTACACACACGGTCGTCCGTCCCCAAAGTAAGTAACTTAATACTTGTGTTATGGTAGACAGACAACCGGTGAATATATACTTATATATTTTTAAATACATACTTAAATATACCTAGGCTCAAAGACCAACAAATTTATTTATAGAAAATGTCAGCCCTCGGCGGGAATTGAACCCGCGACCCGCGGAGCTGAAGGCAGGGTCACTACCCACTGCTCCAACGGGCTAATCAGTATATTTAATTTTTTTTTTTTTTATTTACTCTATTATGGATTATACCAAAATAATTTTATTATTACTTTTGTATGTAAAATCTATTAAATAAGTTACACGCCAGAGAATCCATCAACCTTCAGCAGCTGCATTACTGCTATAAACTTTTTTGTTACAAAAAGATAATTAGATATTGAAGACTAACAAAAAATTCAAATTCCGAAATTTTGAGTTTGAATAAAATATATTATTTATTCAACAGGTGGTATTTTTCAAAAATGGACAACGCATCATGCAACACGTCCAGGGTCGAGATCCGCCTTTTGAGCTGTACAACTTTACTGGTGCGGATATAAACGTAAGTTACTTCGTGGGTGTCAAATTTGTGTTATACCCTAAATTATGAACTACGTGTTTTTCCAGTTACTAAAAGGAATACGGAATTTTTTATTTTTACTAATATATAAAGCTGAAGAGAGTTTGAACGCGCTAATCTCAGGAACTACTGGACCGATTTGAAAAGTGTAAGATAGTCCATTTATCGAGGAAGGCTATAGGCTATATAATATCACGCTAAGATGAATAGGAGAGGAACAGCAATAAAAAATATAACGAAAATGGCAAAATTTAAATACTTTCCTTGCGTGCGCTAAGTAAACTATGAAAGATATTAAAAAATCATGTATTACAAAATTGCTCCCCTCTAAAAGTCCTAAGTAAAAGTCCGCGTATGTCTAGCTGTTAAGGTTAACCCACTTTACACAATTTTTATGGTTATCAAAAGACTATATTACGGTTTTAAACTTTCTTCGTGGACGGAGACGCTGGCAATCGCTAGTATCTTATATATTACACCGGTATATAAACTTCAAAGTACAAAATTTCATCAATATTGGTGCAGCAGTTTAGCCGTGAAATCGTAACAAACCCTTGCATTTACTATATGGGTTCTTTTAATTAATCCAGAAATATAATTCCATTCATCTTTTACTTTAAGTAACAAGTAGTATCCATATAACTTACACTGCACTTTTTTTATTCACCAGGCTGCCTTGAAAGTAGTTAATTATGTACTCTGGCATATATCAAGATTGCAATGAATACTGACCTCGTATTCATTGCATACTAACTAGACGAATCTATATATATAAAAGAAAGTTGGTCTTAGTTACACTATTTATAACTCAAGAACAGATGAACAAATTCGGCTGAAAATTGGTGGAGAGGTTGCTTAGAACCAGGAGACGGACATAGGATACTTTTTATCCCGTTCGATCGCATTTATTTTATCCCGTCAAGTCACTATAAAACGTGGTATAGCAAAAACGACTATGACATGGAAAAACAAAACATAAATGACAGCTAAACGTAATTTAGTCTTTGGATAAGTATGGTAAAAATATGACAATTATCAAAATAGTAGTAGCTATAAACGTTACATAGTATAAAACAAAGTCACTTTCTCTGTCTGTCCTTATAACTCTATGTTTGCTTAAATCTTTAAAACTACGCAAAAGATTTTGATGCGGTTTTTTTTAAGTATATAGTGATTGAAAAGGAAGGTTTATATGTATAATAAAATTCAATATGGAGTAGCGAAATACTGTGATTATCACTGAGTGACATAGACTATATGCTTTATACCCGTGCGAAGCTGGGGCGGGACTCCTAGTTGCATATAAAAACAAAAAAATCAACTAAACATTACTTACCTACTATTGAAAATTAACATTTATCTGTTCAATATAAAAATATAATCATGTATTAAGTCAAAATGACTTGAATTTAATATAACTATTTTAATGATGTCTTTCCGGTGTTTAAGGCATTTATTTTATTGTTTAAATGCCAAAGTTCAGTATATAATTTTGACGCAAAAAGAAAATATTTTTAGATTGCTAGAAGAAGTTAAATTAAGCTGTGATATGCAATATTTAATATATATTTAATATATAGAAAGGAGCTGTGATGGTCCAGCGGTAACAAAAGGTCGCGGGTTCAAATCCGTGCAGACACCAATGAGTTTTTCTGTTAAAACTTATGTGTCTAACTGATAATTTCAATTTATCACACGCTTTTCGGTGAAGGAAAACATCGTGAGGAAACCTGCATATCTCTAGAGAATTCTGGAGATATGTGTAACCTACCAATCCGCATTGGAGCAGCGTAGTAGGTTTTAGCTCCAATCCTTCTCTCCAAAAACGGAGAGCAGAGGCCTATTCTCAGCAGTGGGATAGTAACAGGCCGCTACTTACATATAGATTCTCTTAAGTTTATTAATAATACTAAATTTAACTTTTTACATGTAGGTAAAACATATTAATACTTAATGGTTTACTGATGCGACCGAACTAGAAACACATCTTTATTTTATAAATGCTAAAGTTACTTAGACATCTAAGCAATAAATTTGAAATTGCGAAGTCGTTAATTTGAATTGAAAAAGTATGTTGTTAACGTTGGAACTGCGCTTTAACAAAAAATTTATTTCATCGGTATAGACCATTATTCAGTCAGAAAGTAAACTCACATTCGGAATTTTGAATCCGATATACCCAAAAAAACCTTAACTGTTATTGTGTGGAAGGCAATATGGCAAGCAGTCTTAAAAATAACTTTGCTACTTTTAAATTTATTTAGTCAATTTATGAATTTCACGCTTTCATTCTCATTCTATAATACTAACCAAAATTTATAATATAAATTTGTTTTATTAATTAAGTTATTAATCTTGTTTTGCAACATTGAGTTTGTCACTTAACATGATAAACAAAACTTCGCAAAACTTCAAATATAAACAAGTTTCATTAGTGTATATTATGAGCGCGTTCTAAATTATTCAAAGGAGCTACGAGAAAATTCACAAACTGTAATACGATAAAAAGTTTTGTAACCTCATCGATATTCACAAAATTGGATTACAAACACAACTAAAATCTAATAAAATCCCGGACAGAACTAATTTTCGACCCGAACTTTTGTGGGTTTTTCCTAGACCTAAAATGTATCACGTATCCGGCCCATAACAGTCACGGATCGAAAACTGCCTTTCCAATACTATAAATATTGATAGCTCTTATGGGTATGACCATAAAGGTTATATTGCAGTCATAAATGGCAAGTTAGCTCTTATCGTATCATAAATAGATCCGGTGAGTAAAAAAATTTGAATTCAGGCGTAATCAAAAGAAGCTACTAAATTTTTTTAAAGTTACTTGTATTGGTATATATTTTTTCTAATATTATATTGGTCGAACATATTGATCTTACTAATAATGACCTTTGCTTCAATGTTATATACTCGTACATAACTAGCATGTAAGTGGTTGCATCGTATGCAGACGTAATGTAGTCATTTTCAATAGGATTTGGAACTATCTATTTGAATTTGGAACTATCTATTTGAATTTGGAACTATCTATTTGAATTTGGAAGTATCTATTTGAATTTGGTACTATCTATTTAACCTAAATTTAATGTCTCTAGCCCAAAGGTTGCCTGGAAGAAATCGCTAATTAGCGATAAGGCCGCCTTATTGTATATGCAATAAGATTATATCGTTTTCTGTACAATTTATATTGTAATTTTATGTGGTGCAATAAAAAATGTTCTATTCTATTCTATTCTTAACTATCTTTACGAGTAAAGTATGTTTGTTAAGTTAACGTTTAAATTAAGTTTAAGAGATATGCTTATACGTATTGCGTATTACAAATTAAAGATTATTTGGATTATAAAAACGCCTGGATTTGAAATTTCAGATTCATACCAGATTGCGGTTATTTGACCGCCGAGTTTTTTTCTGGTTTTTCTCATAGCAAGATTCCAAACCAGTTGTAAATTCATTAATAAAATTAATGCTTGACGATTTCAAAGTGCTTGAAAGAGCGTATTTGAATAAAGATTATTTTGATTTGTTGTTATTTGAAGTGGGATCAGGAATTGCAAATTTATCAGATATTTGTTGCCATAGAATATATAGATCTTGTGTACAATAAAATAAAGGCGATATTGCTACCATAAATTATACGTTTTACCATGTCATGTACACATACTGTTACGTCACGTTAGTACGTGATACGTCGTACGTCGGATATATGAAGGCGTTGACCGTAGAATTCAAGCGCAGTCATTCGGAATTGCAAATCTATGGGATATTTTGGTCTATCGATATTGGTACGAAAGTGATGTTGCAGTTTAAATTCACGATTTAATTTGACTAAATTGTGTATAGGGTAATGTAATGATTGTTTTCGATAGAATTAGATTGAATGATTTGTAGCTATTGACATTTTTGTAAATCTTTAATATTTCATCATCTTCTTGCCCTTATCCCACTCTAAGTGGGGTCTGCACAACATGTTATAAACATTTGTGTTAGCGCACGCTATATACAAGAACACGGTATAATTGGAATACCACAATTCCCGTTCCGAGATGCACTTCTCTTGAATGACGAACTAAGACTGACTGTCACTGAAACGTTTTATCAATAAGAAGACTAAACCGGTAGCAACACGTCACAGTGTCGGTACCATTTTAATCAAAAAGGGCGCGATACTCTTGTTTCATGACTGTGTTGCTATAAAATACAAAGCGGAAGTCAATGGCGACAACATTTGTCATATGATTTGTCTACGTATTTTACGACCGGCCGCCTGCCTGACGTCAACTTACCTTAGTCGTATTTTACGACACCTCGATAAGAAAGAGGGTGGTCTATTCTACTTAACCGGATACCACATGGTGAGTCAACTTACCTTAGTCGCCTTTTACGACACCTCGGTAAGAAATGAGGGTTGTCTATTCTACTTAACCGGATACCACACTGTGAGTCAACTTATCTTAGTCGCCTTTTACGACACCTCGGTAAAAAATGAGGTTGATCTATTCTATTCAGGCGGATATCACACGGCGGGTCGTCTTACCTTAGTCACCTTTTACGACACCTCGGTAAGAAAAGAGGGTGGTACTATTATATTCAATATAAGACCTAAGACCTAGGATCGAGCCCCATCTACCCCATTAATTTTTCTTTTTTTTTTTAAATTCTTTTATTTTTATTTTGTAAAAAATTAAAGAGCAAGGCTCGGCCAACCAGGTATTTAAATGTAATATGTAGTTACATATTGGGCTATACAAAATATTGGGATAAGGTTACTCCGCAATCATAGTCGCTACGATACATTTTAGTCACGTCATGTACAGATCTTGCAAGTGAGGCCATTTTCGATAGAATTCAAACGCAGTGATTTCGAGCTATTGAAAATTTTGTAGGTTAGGTAATCTGAAATTGCAAATCTTTCGAATATTATGGACTATAGAATATAATGCGTTATCGATATTGGCATAAAGGTGATATTGCAGTTCTCAAATACATGTTACTTTTTATCTAAAGCATGTATAGATTAAGCTTTGATGGCCCAGCGGTGCGACCGTGTGAATCTGTAGAGACGATCACGGGTTCAAACCCGGGCAGACACCAATGAGTTTTTCTCTTAAAAACTTATGTCTAATTGATAATTGCAATTTATCACACGCTTTTCGGTGAAGGAAAACATCGTGAGGAAACCTGCATATCTGTAGAGAATTCTGAAGGTATGTGTAACCTACCAATCCGCATTGGAGCAGCGTGGTAGGTCTTAGCTCCAATCCTTCTCTCCAAAAATGGAGAGAAGAGGCCTATTCTCAGCAGTGGGATAGTAACAGGCCGTTACTTACTTACTTTTTTTTATGTATAGATTTGGGAGCTATTAAGCTTTCATTTGCTTTGCTATTTCATTTAAGTTCATTGCATTCAGTTCATTGGAGTTATATATAATTGTACAGGTTAGATGTAATGTAGAATTATAAATCTAATAAATATTTTGGGCTAAAGCAGACGTCATTTTATAATAATTGGCATAAAGGTTGACATCATCTTGCAAGTGCATTTTTGATAAAATTCATGCAGGTTCAGTCAGTATGGAGCTGTTAAGAACTTTATAGATTAAGTGTAATTTGGAATTCCACATTCATAAAATTCCATAGTCTATATTTTGGCCTATAGAAAATTTAACTTGGTATCATGACTTGTAAAGAGTAACAAAAGCTATACTCACAAACTTTCGCATTTACAATATTAGTAGAATAGAATAGGGTTCCGGCGCAGTCATTTAGATCTTTTAACAGTGCTATATTTAAGGTGTTATCTTAAATTGTACCTGTCTCAAAGTAGACCCGCTTAACAATTTAACAATTTAACAATTTGTTACACTCGTCTTTTATCACAAATCAGTTAATGAATTGCAAATATCATTTTAGCACGTATCCTTTTGTAGAAAACACAAAGGTGTCTCGCCGTTATTGAAACCCGCAATCTCTTAATTAAAACAATGTAAGCTTTAAAATATATATTAATTTACGAATTTCAATGTTATGTTAACAAATTTATTCAGACTTTCGTTGTTTGTAAATAGTTCCATGCCATTTGGGCATTTATTTTTCTTCATTATTAAAAGCTCATTAAACTTTCGATTCTGGATATTGTATATGCATATTGCATTGTTATTATATAATTTAGCAATTCATATTAATCGTTAATCTTAGAATTTATTAATCCATACTAACTTACTCAAACTTGGAAGTACAGTATATTATTTAAAATAATAAGATCTAAATTAAAGATCGATATGTTAAGGTGTTGAGAATGTTGCAATTTTAGTATTTACTAGGAAAATATGTAAGCTTTTTTTTTTAATAGAAGCTGTACGTTTCTTCTTGAAAGGCATCTTTCTTTTCTTTTATGTCAATATAAGAAATATATAGTTATCAAAGGAGGTGGGTATATATATAATATAGTGCTCTTTATACTATAGACCAAATAAGTCCCGTATGTGAATTTCGTAGATTCTACTTACTATAAATTGTTATATTTGTAACTGATCTCAACAGTTTGTGAGCGAGTATAGAAGTTTTAGCATTCAAAACCATATAGGACGTGTAGAAAACCTTTAGTTGGTACATTTTATTTTTGATGTATTACGCTCGAGTTGTAATGGAATTTCACTGTACTGAAACGTCTTATTTGTATTCCCCCATACAATGAATTACGTAACATATTCTGTTTTCAAACTAGTTGAAGAAAAGCCGTGTGTTATTGTCCTATATATTTATTTGTCACTACATTTTACCCGCGACTTCGTCTGAGTGGACCCTAGTCCTGGAATAAACAGTAGCTTCTGTCACTCTCCAATCCCGAAAATATTCTGCACGATTAATTATCTTTTTAAATAATGCCAAATCGATTTTAAAACATTGATGTTTTATTATCTATCGATAATCATGGAACATCGACGATAATGTCCCTGTTTCTAAGGTAAAACAAAATTGTTGTTTCATTGAATTCCTAGCATTTTTATCACATTTACATTTACATTAGCTTTAAACCTTTCTCGGAATTCCAGAAATAACTGAAGACCAAAATTAGAAAAATCGGTCCAACCGTTTTCGATTTTTAGCGGGACTAACAAACAGCACTTCATTTTTATATATATTTTTATCTTTTGGGTCAATGGGCATCAACTGCTGGATGATCTGGTGCCACTTGGATCCAGCAGCTCAAACATTTTTAAGATTGTCAGTTCATCTCGTAGAGGGTTCGATACTGCGTTTCTGTGTCCAGCACTCGCTATACCAGCACCTTGAGACCCCAACGCCTATTGGTTCCCTGCAATACGTTGCCAATTGCCACTTCAGCTTCGCAATACACTGAGCTATATCGGTGACTCTGATTTTTCTGCGAATGTCTTCATTTTTGATTTGATCACACAGAGATACTTAAAGCATAGCTTGCTCTATCGCTCATTCAGTGACTCTGATCCTCTGTGAGGCTCATAGTCATCAACAATAGTGAGAATGATTACGGTTCTAATGATCTCGTCATTTCTAATTTGATAGTGTAAATACATTCCGCTTTTCATGCATATAGTGTCAGTCTTTGATATTTAAATTCTATCTGAAACAATACAATAAAAATAATAAATCTTAATACAATTTTCTGAGTAACAGTAAATTTACATTTTGAAGAGCGTTTGAGAGCTTATATAAATAAATCATGTTTAAAGTGTAAGTTTGGATTAATAACGCAATAATAACTGGCGTAATACTTTGATACCGTCGGCGTTGTTATTGTAGACTAATTTAAACTAAGAGTTTGAGCTTGGCTCAAAGTGAAAACGATTTCAAATGATATGATATGATGGTATATTAAACTGTGTATCTGGGTGAGTAGAAGTACCTGGGTGGCTGAACCTTGCCCGGTAATTTTTTTAAAGATTTAAAATAAATGCAATTAAAAAAAAACGCCGTGTGACATGTGGGAATCGATTCTCTTGCCCTTATCCCACTATAAGCGTGGTCAGCATAACATGTTATAAACATGTTGTCACATGATTTGGCTACGTATTTTACGCCCGGTCGCCCGCCTGATATCAACTTACCTTAGTAGTATTTTACGACACCTCGGTAAGAAATGAGGGTGCTCTAATTTACTCGCCGCATACCACATGGTGGGTCAACTTACATTAGTTGCCTTTTACGACTCCGGTAAGAAATGAGGGTTGTCTATTCAACTCACACACACGGCTTTCACTTGACATTTAACATTATATATATTTTCTGTTTACTTAATCGCGGATTATAACAAAATAATTTCAGTATTATTTTTATAAAATCAATTCAAGTAAACAAAGTAGTTCACGTAGGTAGTTAATGTTGATATATGCAATGAAGTCTTCATCTCAGCTACGACAAAGATGAAGATGATGCTCAGATTCATCATTGTTTCAGCGCAGGTGCTTAATTCCAAATATGCGAGAAATTCTGTCGAAATATGCATGTTTTCCAGATGTTTCCTTGAAGATTCTGCTATACTGGCATACAATTATTTTGTGCTGTAATTTTTTAATTTAATCATTATGCAACGCGAAATTCTGAAAAATACATCTAAAATGTGTGTTTAGTCTAATATAATTTTTGTTTTATTCAAAATTTAATATTTAAATGAGTTAATCTTGTATATACACATATATATATATATATATATATATATATATATATATATATATATATATATATATATATATATATATATATATACATATATATATATATATATATATATATATATATATATATATATATATATATATATATATATATTTCGCAATCTCGGAAACGGCTCCAACGATTTTCCTTAAAAATTCAGCATGTAGGGGGTTTTGGGGGGAAAAAATCGATCTAGATAAGTTTTATTATAAAAAATGTCGTTTTACCCATTTTCGGGCTCAAATTTCTTTTTGAAATATACGTTGAATACAATCACAATTTTTCGCTGTCAAACGTAAAGTCATGGTAGTTCATTTGGGGAACGGGCGGTCTAGAGAGGTAATACCTAGGATCAAGCCACACCTGCCCTATTATTTTATCATTTTTCTTTTAAATTTTTCTTTTAATTTTATTTTTAAATTTTAAAAATTACCGAGCAAGCAAAAATTACTTTGGTCACCTAGGTACTTCAAAATGTAACAAAGCAACATTGTCACTATTAGATTGTAAGTCGTGAAATTGCTAGTATTTTATCACCGTTCTCAAATGTATTTTTGTTCAAAGGACGGGTTAAGAAGAGTAAATTTAGTTACGTTAGTTAGGGGAAAGTTCTTGTGTGAGTTAGCTTTCTAAAGAACTACGTAAAGGTTGTTTGTAACTTTCTAGAAATTACACGAATGTAGCTAAAGTGTTTACATTTTTAAACTGTAGCAACAAATGTTTTAGTTCACATTATTGAAATTATTAAGATGCAAATAAAAATAATTAATAAGTACGTCTATAAAGATAGTCTGTCATCTTTATAAGTATTGAATTAAATTATGTATAGATGAATCACTACATAGTATAAAACAAAGTCGCTTTCTGGGTCTGTCCCCATGTCCCTATATCCCTATCTATGCTTAAATCTATAAAACTACGCAACAGATTTTGATGCGATTTTTTTAATTGATAGAGTGATTAAAGAGGTAGGTTTATATGTATAATAACATTCAATATAGAGTAGAGAAATACTGAAATTTTTGAGGTTTCTAATGTGATGTCGTAAATAATTATATTTTTTCCGCTTACATTGCAAACGCAGGCTGAACCTTACGAGATTTATCAAAATAACTAATTATTTGTACACCTTGAAAAGATCTGCGATGGTATATGTCTATCTCTTATGGATATGGGCCATGAGTGACATGGGATTTATATTTATACCCGTGCGAAGCCGGAGCGGTCCGCCAGCTATTTATATATTGGGACCACGAATTAAAAGTCGTCCGGTTATTTGTCTCATATATCTCTTAATGGAAAATCTCGATGCCCCAATCCTACTTTATTCTAAGAAGACATCATACAGAATAGGGAATATTTGTCCCTTTGAGTTGCGAAAGCTATAATCCGCTGAGTCGTAAATCCAGCTAGCTAAAGTAAAATATTTGTAATATATTATATATTTATATCACATATTCCAGAGGGCCACGGGTTGAAAGCCCGGGCAGGCACTAATGAGTTTTTCTATTAAAATTTATGTGCCTTATTGATGTATGCAATTTATCACACGCTTTTCAGATTAATATACAAAAAAATAGATTGAACATAAACATTTTTTTATACATAATTAAGACATACAATGAATGAGAGGCCTTATAGCTAAAAAGCGATTAGTTCATGGTTCATTCAATGAATGGTTCATTATTGAATGGTTCACTATTCCTTGTTCCAGCTAACCAAAATGACACCGACCTCAATAACATTGGAGAGAATGGACTTCGCGGCGTCTGGCTCCTACGCCTGTGAAATAGCCCTGGAAATACCTTTGTATTCAAAGGGGTCTAAATTACATGAAGTGAGCGTAATTGGTGAGTAAAACTTACCTTTATACTCAGTTGATGGCACGAAACCGCGCAGTTAGGATACCTACCGACATTTCACTTCAGACAGGTGGTAATTTTCGTGTGAAAAATGTAGTTAGTAGCGGCCTGTTACTATCCCACTGCTGAGAATAGGCCTCTTCTCTCCGTTTTTTTGAGAGAAGTTTTAGAGCTAAGACCTCCAGCTCCAGTGCGAATTGGTAGGTTACACATATCTCCAGAAGTCTTCAATATGCAGGTTTCCTCACGATGTTTTCCTTCACCGAAAAGCGTGTGATAAATTGCAATTATCAATTAGAAACATAGGTTATAACAGAAAAATTCATTGCCCGGGTTAGAACTCGTGACCTCCTCGAAAGAGTCGCACGGTGTTACTGCTGGGCTACCCCAGCTCTTTGTAAAAAATTTAGTTGTATGAAATCAGGAATTCCTTTCTATATTAAAAATAAAGAATCGTTTTTGTTAACTGAACTAGTCATAAAAGTAGTCCCTAGTATGAATATGACGAAAAAGAATACTAGCCTTTTGCAAGCAGTTACTAATACCTCTTCTCTTATTGTGTAAAAGAATTGAAGGCGAGTAATAAAAACATCTCACATTATTGATCTACGAGGTAACTAACTTGTAGCTAGGTGTGTCAGTTACTTCGGCCCCTAGAAATCATTGTGTCACAAAATTTTTGTGATTTGACCATAAGAGATGCTTTTACCAACTTTTTTTTAGTATTTTTCTAAATCTACAAGTTTCTAGTACATTACTTTAGTGTAAATCTGCTGGTTTACGCAGCACAAGGGACTAAAGCTCCCAGTGGGCGAGTTTTATTACAACTGCCAGACCACTTTAACTTGATTTACATAGAACCGTAATATACTGTGTGGAAGATTTGACTATATAGTAAAAACCGTTCAGAAGATTTTGAGTCAATCAATCGTATACAGACATATAGCCTTTTGGGACTTTATATTATAATAACTATGGATGTATTTAGTTTTTTACTCATAGTTTGATCTTTACTTTAGCTAAATTAGTTTGAAATATTCTTCAAAATTGTTTATTATCAATATAATATTATTATCGCCTACATTAATTAAACTTAACGTATTAAGATAAAATCTTGCTGCAAGAGTAACAGGTGGAAGTTGAAACATAATTTGTTCCTTGAATAGATATTGGGAAACAACTCGTAGACTTGTCGAGAATTGAGAAATGAATTTCCCGAAAACTAGAACTACAAACGAGCATTCGAATATTTGACATTTTGAGAAACTTGACCTAAATAATATAAAAACTAGCTTTTACCCGCAACTGCGTTCGCGTGGACTGTTGTCGCTTGATAGGTTGATAATATATGGCGCTTTTCAACGTCATTCTATTCCTGTAGAATTTACAGGATTTCTATAGCCTATATTTTATTCTCGTGTGTAAGGAATAATTGTGCCAAATATCATCGATATTGGTTCAGCGGATTTGCCGTGAAAGAGTAACAAACATATATCCATACTCACAAACTTTCGCATTTATAATATTAGTAGGGTAGGATAGGATAAGGATAGTATAGGTAAGGATAGGATAGAATAATACTTTATATTTACATTTAACTACATAATTCGCATGTAGCCAAAAGTGACTATAAAACGGCTACGAAAATAAACATAGCACTAATTTTATTTTAAGAGACATTGATGATGAACATCGATATTGATGCTTCTGATAAAAATAGAGCTTGCTCGGTTATTCAGTTTAGTAGGTTCTTTCGGATGTGAATTGGTTTTCTATACACGCATGTTTGAACAAACAAAAAGTTTATAGAATATAGTAGAATTTATCTATTAATTACTGTCTTATGCAATATCCAAGATTCACTTTTGTTTATTCACCACATTATCATTATAATGATATTTCTAGCACATATGAGTACTCCAACCAAACGTTTGAATTCGAACTTTCTTAAAACGTTCGTTCGAACACGGAAAGAAATATTGTTATGTAAGCGAATATAAATCGAATCAGATCATTCTCATGCGAAGTAATAAGTTATGAATATTATACCGTAGCAAAACAATGTGTACAAAACCTTTATGGGATACCATATTTCAAAACAATATCTGTTTGTGGTTTTAGCACTATGACATAGATAGAATATTACATAGATATTTTGTTATTACTACACGAAATTACAACAATACCTAAATACTAATAATTTTTATTTTACTGAGTATTGAAAGAAAACTTTATTGGTAATTGACAGTCAGCGCAATCTACTGTGATGTACGAATGAGACTTGTACAGAAGTTACAATACAACTATTTTGCTGTCTGCTCAACGACTTTGAGATCTAGGAGCTACCATTCCCAGACCTCCCCATCGAACCAGACATCCATAAGGTCACCTAGGTGACCTGGGCTCACGGCCCAAATACCGACACCCTTGGGTCACCTAGGTGACCTCGGCCTATGGCCGAAATACTGACCGGGCTTAAGTGCCCGCGAGGAACGGCCCGGGCCGAGGTACGCCTCGAGGCCCGTACCCCGCTTGCCCCCCACAGGGGAGTCAGCGAGACGACCCTGCTGCTATTTTGCTGTAATCCACGTTTGTTAAGAGAATACACTCAAGCACTACACACACCCAATACCACAATCTCTATCTACGATCGTTACGCCATGGAACCGAAACATCATCAGGAGGATAGGCTCCATGTAGAAGAGATACTTGTTTTAAGGACAAGAAAATTTTGTACATATTTTTTGTGCAATTGTTTTGTTATCTTTAGTTTTGTTATTTGAACAACAAAACGTATCTCTTATTGTCAAAAATACATTCAGTTATGTCTAACGAAAAAGAATGTTTTATAATTTATAGGTAAGACGTTTAGGTAACTCGGCTAAGCGATTTATTTCACATGGCCGACTATCTCTTTAGGAACGATGCTCGAAAAATACGATGATAAACTTTATCGGATATTTATCCGCGCGTTCGCTCGTGCGTTATGATTTTTTTTCTCGGCAAGCAATAGTTAAGGATATCTTGGTTTATTGGTAAGTTAAACAGAATCAGATCACATAGAAAATATACCGCACGCTTAGTATTAAAGTGACCTAAATCAATAAGTTGTTTTGTGGCAAATTCTAACAAACTCGTGAGTGTTAAAGATACTCTTAATTTAGAAGAGCAAAAAACTACTAGTTTTTTTTAAATAATATTAATAAAAAATTTAATTTAATTTTTTATAATATTAATTAAAAATAAAAGTAATTAAATTTTTCACTTTATCACTTTAATACTGAGCGTGCAATGTATTTCTCAAATATCTATATTTAATATTATAAATACGAAAGTTTATATGAATATGTTTTTTTCATTCTATTACACTTTTTAAACTTATCGGCAGTAGCAATTTTGATGAGATTCGATAAAATCCCGCCATAAATAAAAGTCTGACACATGGGACAAAAAAAAATCTTTTTTCTTTCGGGATCAAAAACAAAACATTAATATCTCAGTAATTATTAAAAATGCAAAAATTTAATTTTATCTTAATTTAGAAGAAACATTTAATTATGTGAAATAAATACAATATGATTAAATACTAAAAATGTGAGACTACTATTTTTTTACGATAAAAAGTCTAAATTATCATAGCCCAAATTATTGCAATAAAATTCATGTAACTAAAATAAACAAAGTAACTGTAGATGCATTAAACAACGAATCAACTCAATACTTACGTTGTACGTATTGTAATATGCAACATTTTTGAATACAATTATTATATGTTAATAAAAATTCAGTATGTTATTCGTACGAGTTGTTGAATGATCATGAACGAAGTACAAGCCATTCATGTAGATTAGTTAACGAACTCTAAGTCCTTGCATGCATAATGTACTCTGTTGTAAGTACTGTAAATCAGATAATATTCTAAATTCGCTCGGCGTAGCTACTGAGGCGAGATAAGCGAAACGCGAGCGAGTATATTATCGCCTGTCAGATACTGTTAATCGTAGCGCTCGTAGGCCGTAGCTTGTAGCGGCCTACGTAAATTATTGTACATATATATTCTCAGATCTTTAAGTCATATGGTATCCGACTGAGAAGAATAGAATTGAGGGTGCTCAATTCTTACCGAGGTGCTGTAAAAAGCCACTAAATATATAAATATTATATAATAAATAAATATAAATAATAAATAAATAAAAATATAAATATTAAATAATAAATAAATAAAAATATAAATATTAAATAATAAATAAATATAAAAATATATAAATAATAAATAAATAAATAAATATATGGGACACTTACACACACGCTCGTCCGTCCCCAAAGTAAGTAACTTAATACCTGTGTTATGGGTGACAGACAACTGGTGAATATATACTTATATATTTTTTAAATACATACTTAAATACAAATATACACCCAGGCTCAAAGACCAACAAATTCATTTATAGAAAATGTTGGCCCTCGGCGGGAATCGAACCCGCGACCCGCGGAGCTGAAGGTAGCGTCACTACCCACTGCTCCAACGGGCCAGTCATATTATTATATAAATATTGGTATCTGGTTAAGTAGAAGAAGCCAACCTCATTTCTTACCAAGGTGTTGTAAAAGGCGACTAAGTTAAGTTGATACACCGTGTGGTATCCGGTTGAGTAGAATAGATCACCCTCTTTCTTACCGAGGTGTCGTAAAATACAACTAAGGTAAGTTGGCGTCAGGTAGGCAGCCGGTCCTAAAATACGTAGCCAAATCATGTGACAACATGTTTCGATCCCACTTAGAGTGGGACAAAGTCAAGAGGATGATGATTCTCAGATCTTTGACTATTGCCCAACAATGAACTTAACCATAACTTAACTTTGGCATTTTACGGGAAAATGTGAGGTTTTTAATTTTGTTCATAATTCGGCTTAGTGAACACGTCTTTATAAATGCTCTTTTGCCAAGTGACCATGGGGGTATTGGGTCTGAATAAATGCTCATTATAATTTTTTAATTTTTTTAAACGGTAGCTTATACAATTTGAAAAACGTTTTTTTGCAGTTAATGTAATGTATTTAATACAAACAAACTAAATCATTATTGCTTAAGAATATTAACAGGATTTTTTAAAATTTGGTTAACCATTTATTATTTTTACGTTAAAATATTTGTAATAAAATATTTAATATTCTGGTCAATATAGCTTCAGCATAATACAAAGTAACCACCATACCATATTTTATTTTATGAATATGGCAAAGGCCCAAACACAAACTAACAGTATGTCATTAAACGTCTGTTCGCGCCTAGGGCTCTGGTGATACTGACGTGGTGCGCCTGAGACAGTGTAAGATTTCCATTATACACTAGAATTTGTTTTTATGTATAATGTGTATGAATATTTTATATGTGTGTGTCTTATATAAAAATATATAAATTCAGATTCATATCTCAACCTACATACACTAAACATGATTTACAACTTATGTTAGCGTAGAGAAACAGACAATAGCAATTTGCTGGTTCGGAAAATCGGCTTGCATCCATTGTTCTTATATTCAGTTCGCTGATACGCTTTGTACAATTTTTACTCCCAGTATACTTGTAATACACTCCTTTACTTTTTCCTCTCTCGGAAACGATTTGCAATGGTACATTATGTTCCTTTTGTTTTAGTTTAAGCGTATAGAATTCCGCAGTATATTTGATTACTGTAATATTATAAATGAAATAACATTATTCGAGTCCATTATGTCATAATCTTAAAGATCAAGGAGTGATTTCTGTATATTGCTAAAGAATATCTTTAATATTTAAATGAGTTAATCTTGTATGTATTACGGATTTTTGGAAAGGGCTCCAATGATTTTTCTGAAATTCAGCATGGTTGATACTAAAAAATCTCGTTTTGTCCCTATTTTTGGGGTACTAATAAAACGACGATAATAGGAATAGATAGCAACTCATAATTTAAGGTGTCTAATATAAAGCTGTGACAGCCAAATGGTAATGCGCGTACCAAAAATGGTTTTTTGTTACTTTTTATCGCATGTTTTTCACCCAGGTTCTGTTATTAAATATTTTCTATAAAGATAAAACAATCATTTATGTTTTTTTTATGGCAATATGCACATTCTATCACGATTACTAGACACTATGACGTTCGCCTTTGTGCAATGTTTACACTTCGAGTAGTTGCTTATCGTTGCCGTCCGTAAAGAATGCCTAGAGACACGTAGCGTTGTTTTTCTCTCATTTGAAGCTTTTTTGCCGCCCGGATAGACTGTGTCTAGAAAGAACGTGCGCCTCGTTCCGACCCCTTAACCTTATTCTGTATATAGCATCGAACTTTGAATGAATGCATATTCATTATTGTACAATAATAAATAAAGAACACTACTAATTCTAAAACAATTAAAACAAAACTTAAATAACATAAAAATAAATGTTTTTCGCGCAGTGGGTAGTAACCCTGCATTGAGCTCCGCGGGTCGCGAGATCTATTCCCGCCGAGGGTAAATATTTTCTATAAACAATTTGATGGTTCTTCGAGCCTGGGTGTATATTTGTATTTAAGTATGTATTTAAAAATTATAAATGTATATATTCACCAGTTGTCTGTCACCCATAACACAAGTATTAAATTACTTACTTTGGGGACGGACGAACGTGTGTGTAAAATATATATATCTATATATATAAAAGAAAGTTGGTCTAAGTTACACTATTTATAACTCAAGAACGGATGAACCAATTCGGCTGAAAATTGGTGGAGAGGTTGCTTAAAACCAGGAGACGGACATAGGATACTTTTTATCCCGTTCGACCGCATTTATTTTATCCCGTCAAGTCGCTATAAAACGTGGTATAACAAAAACGACTATGACAGTAAAATAATAAAACGCAAATTTCAGTGGAATAACAAAACATAAATGACAGCTAAACGTAATTTTGTCTTTGATTTAGTATGGAAAAAAATTTGACAGTTATCAAAATAATAGTGTTATAACATGTTTTTAATACAACCTCCTTCTTAGAGTTGGTCATTAATATGAAAAAGTATGTGGCTGTCATATGTGTCATTAAGTTGTTGAGAAAGAGTAAATGGGTTGATTCTGGGAAAATGTTTTTATTTATTGAATGAATATAATAATATAATAAGTATAAAGGAGAAATATCGTCGTTTATTATATTCAGAAGGGGATGTAACCTAAACTCACAAATAGAGCGGACAAAAGGAATATCTGGAAATTTAAAGAGTTCAAAGAAAAGACAAATGACGATCAATATCTTGAGACAACACGGAGACTGCGAATTTCGTATAATTTGAGAGATAGTTGCGATATGCGATGCTATGGAATAAAAAATGGAGTTTTTA
Source organism: Morpho helenor (assembly GCA_029227775.1). NCBI lineage: Eukaryota > Metazoa > Arthropoda > Insecta > Lepidoptera > Nymphalidae > Morpho > Morpho helenor. The sequence goes on along the minus strand of JARGCU010000010.1, from coordinate 4,559,074 downwards.
TTGGAGAGATTAATGATGGTAATTGGTATTCGGTTTATTAACTCTGTAAGATCAACGTGACGATGTGCTATCTGAGGCCATAGACGCGCCCGTGACTATTGTTCGATAGAACTGTCAGCTAGAATGACGATTGTTCTCTGGATTTGTTCCAGTTGTAACGATTGTTTTCTAGACTGTGGCCATCTGCAACGACTGTTAGCTAGACTCTGCCTAGATGTGGTGATTGTTCTTTGAGCGTTATCATTTGCGAGTCTGTTTACGTGTGTATCTGCTGAGTTGGTTGCCACTTATTGAGCTGTGTAATGCCATGACAGTGGTTGAGGGTGAGCTTAAGGTGCGAAATGCTTATGGTGCGAAAAGCCTAAAGAGTTGAGCTTAAAGAGTTGAGCATAAAGCGTGAGCTTAAAGAGTTGAGCGTAAAGCGTGAGCGTAGTCCTGTCATGTCATGGCATGTGCGGTTTTCTTTTACAGATTAAAAGAGCAAGTATTGAGTTTCTGGCCGATTCTTCTCAGTACAATCAGCATTCCGAATCAGTGGTAGAATCATTCCCAGAAGTCAGCTTATGAGATTTGCGGGGTCGCAAATGTTGTCAGGATGGTCGACTGTTACAACATGTTTTTAATACAACCTCCTTCAGAGTTGGTCATTAATATGAAAAAGCATTGCAGCTGTCATTTGTGTCATTGAGTAGTTTTTGAGAAAGAGTAAATGAGTTGACTTTGGGAAAATTGATTTTTATTATTGCATAAGAATAAAGGAGAAATATCGTCGTTAGTTATAATAGCTAAACGTTACTACATAGTATAAAACAAAGTCGCTTTCTCTGTCTGTCCCTATGTCCGTATATCCCTTTGTATGCTTAAATCTTTAAAACTACGCAACAGATTTTGATGCGGTTTTTTAATAGATAGAGTGATTGAAGAGAAAGGTTTATATGTATAATCTTACATATTATAAATATTCAATATGGAATAAAGAAATACTATCATTTTTGAGGTTTCCAATGTGAGGTTTCAAATGTAAATAATTACATTTTTTTCCGTTTACATTGCAAACGCTACAATATTTGTCAAAATAATGTACTAAGTATTTGTACACCTTGAAAAGGTCTACAGAAAACTCCGCGATGGTATACATATTATGTCTATCTTTTATGGATAACCCACAATAGCATTTAATTGACATTTTTCTTTTTCATTTGTAATTTAAATGAACATTTAACATACGAAGATATTACAGAGTTAAAATGCAGGGTATAGCGATTGCGCGCTTTGTCTTATAGCACTTCGAATTTAGCTGCGATTGGACGGGTTTTTTTTCTCATGGCCAACTATATGTCGCTTTATCAAGAGTAACCTCTAAAGAAAACATGTTTGTATTGTGTAATGAAGATTCTTTCTTTCTGACAAGAAAGCTGTGAATGTTGTATATAAAGACATTCTGTAATTAATTGTAAAAATAAAATACTTAGGGAAAATGTACAAGTAAATAAGTAAAAATGTAGTTTATAAATTTAGATATTCCAAAGATAGCAGGGAATCTTCATGGTATAGGGAAAGGGGAATTGTTTTTTTTTATCCAGAAAAAAACTTATGGGTACCGCCGCCCGACGGGAACAGGCGGCGGTTATGTCGGACTCGCACCGACTAAAACGACCTGTGTGCTCCACCACGGTGCCGATGGCAAGGACAGGGTATCATTGTACATATTGCCCCCATCCCGCCGACAGCTCTGATCCCAGAGAACAAACACCTTCTCCGGGTAGGGGCCCCTCGAAAGAGAAGCCCCCCTCCGCTAACCGGTGCATCGGGAGCATCAGATGCACCGACCGCCTCGGGGACCTGTAAGCCAGGCGTTCGATATACCCCGTTCGAAACACCCGATGGTCCCCAGTTAGGGCGGCAGACGATGGGCTTGGGCGAGTCACTAACACCTGGACTCACCAGCAGCAGATTTGATCCAGAACAACAGTTCGTGGAACCGCTCCGCCACCTCCCTCCGCCCCCCTCCGCAGAGCTAAGGGAGGCCATCGCTGCCCACGATCGCTCCCTGACCACCGTGTTTGTTATGTCACGGTCGACAGGGAGAGACCGCGCCCCAAGAAGGGGCCCCAACACCTCGGTGGGCGTTTCCGCCCCCACCGGGTAGTTTTTTATAGAGGTTTTCTTCCTCGCAACCCGAAGGTCCCCGTTCCCATTGCTGGGTGTCCGGGTTTCGCCGACGGTGGCCGAACCATGTCCAGCCAGACTTAGAGTAAGCCAAACCGGACCCGTCGCTCATTAGGGACAACACCCCAACCCCCCCGGAGTCCCCGGCCAGATTGCCCTCTGCTAATCAGGGACAACTGGATCGGCCACCCCAAAGTGGTCCGTTCGCCAAGACTAAGCTTGCCCAGGGTGCGCCACGAGGAGGCCAACCACTTTGGCACCCCAGGGGAATAGTTTTATTCCAAATTTGACGCGTGTGGGCCACGGGCAGTAATGAATAAAACAAAACTACTGGATAGATTTTAATCATTTTTTTACTGAATGATGGGCTATATATTTTATACCCGTGCGAAGCCGGATCGGGCCACTAGTATATATATATATATATATATATATATATATATATATATATATATATATATATATATATATATATATATATATATATATATATATATATATATATATATATTTATATATGTTCAATATTATTCTATGCGTTGGATATATCGAATATTCTGAAGATCCTGAATAATACCATTTGTTTCAGTACGACAGAAATTCCGTCCAAGAATAAAGATAAAGCATAAAAAGCTCTCATCCAACGAGGACTTGGAAGCTTCGTGCCAGAGCGCCCCCGCACACCCCGCACCACACCTCACCTGGCTGATAAACAATGTTAAGGTATACGTTTGAACAAGTCTTTGTATAACTGTATATTTATTTCTTTTTATACATATAGTTAGAAAAGAGAAAGAAAATGTAAAAAAGAACATATTTAATAAAAAAATAATAGGGTAGGTGGGATTCGATCCTAGGGTATTTTAACCTCTCTAGACCGCCCATTCCTCAAATGAACTACCATGACTTTACGTTTGACAGCGAAAAATTGTGATCGTATTGAACGTAAATTTAAAAAAAAAATTAGAGCCCGAAAATAAGATAAAACGGCATTTTTTTTAAAAATAAAACTTATCTAGATCGATTTTTCTACCCCTAAACCCCCTACTGAATTTTAGAAAAATCGTTTTTTCGAATTTATAGTCTTGTAACAAGGTTGCATTACTTATAAATGTTCATATAACTATGAACATTTATAAGTAATTTGAATATTTGAATATTTTCATATGCTTTTCTTCAGTTAACATTACGAAGTTCTATTTTGTAATAAAAATATACAATCAAATATAACAGACTGGCTTTTATTCGCTACTTCGTTTGCGTGTTGATAAGTTGTAAGATGGCGCTTTTTAATGTCATCCTATTCCTGTAAAATTAACAGGATTTCTATAGCCCATATGTTACCCTGGTATATAATGAATAATTGTGCTAAATTTCATCGATAGTGGTCCAGCGGATTCGCCGTGGAAGAGTATCAAACATACATCCATTCTCACAAACTTTCGCATTTATAATATTAGTAGGATAGAATTTTTTATTTTTATTTATTAAGGAACATCAACAGCACACATATTAAACATTGATTAGGCTACATATAAAAATAAGAAAACATCTAATATATGCACCAATTATAGATCTACACAGCATTGTCTGGGCGGTTCACTGTCTGAAAAAAAAACCAAAGGAATTACTGTCTTATCTTAAAAGATAAAATTTAAAGTATTAAATTAAAGTTTAAGTTATTTAAATTTTAAAGTTTAAGTTTAAAATTAGGATGTTAGCATGAATTAAATAAATCATTTCTGAAACTGTAATAGAAACCTATTTTCATTTGAACTATCTACAATTATTCCAATATTCGGTATGGTAATTTTGTTATCCGTTGAGTTGCTGAATGAAATTAGCGAACAATAACAATTGTTCTATAGTTCAGTTCAATATGTTATTGTAACATTTATAACTTCTATAGTTATAAACGTTCGCTAGACTTTGTTCAGCTGTTTTAACTATTCATTATTCTCCTGCCCTAATCCCAATTTAATTGGGGTCGGCACAACATGTTATAAACATGTCGTCACATGATTTGGCTACGTATTTTACGACCAGCCGCCTGCCCGACATCAACTAACCTTAGTCGTGCTTTACGACACCTCGGTAAGAAGAGGGTGGTCTAATCAATCAACCGGAAACCATACGGCGGGTCGACTTACCTTAGTCGCCTTTTACGACACCTCGGTAATAAATGAGGGTGGTCTATTCTACTCAGCGATACCACACGGCGGGTCGACTCACTTTAGTCGCGTTTTACGACACGTTGGTAAGAAATGAGGATAGTACTATTCTATTCAGCCGGATACCACACGGCGTATATTCGAAATACTTTATGTTAGTATGCTAGAGGCGGGTAACTATGTTTTGGCATAATTAAGCCAACACGATACACTGGCAACACTTGTTTACACCTTAACTGTGGCGAATGTCATATTTGACTGATGTAAATTGGCTATCGTGGGTCTGGCTAGACACGTTTAGGAGCAAGCATTGGTACGGAAAAGTTTCCATCATATTATAATCATATATATCGTATATAATCAACTATTTGCCATTTACCATTAACATTACTTAGAACATATGCATGTACATGCATGTGCTGACCTACTCCGCAAAAGTCAAATAACACGGTTTACCTATATAGTAAATAGTACATACAATAACAATACATCACTACAACACGCTAGTTCGAGATCGTCAAAGTTCGTTTTGCAATTGAAGCATCTTAGCAAATCCCTCGAGGTTTGTCGTATGAATTTGTCAGAAGTGTCTATACCTGAAACATATTTATTCAAAATAAATTTTTACATCAAATCCTGTAAAAGTGATAGAGAACAAAAAAATATAGAGTAAAGTTTCTTACAGTTAAATTTCGCGCTAATTATGAAGCAGAATTTTCGAATAGAAAAAAGGGAAAATAATTACGAACCCATGCATACGACTCGTGATTTAGTTTACGCAGTATTCAAATCAATATCGCCTCTGCCGAGGCCTTACAGATTCAAACCCGGGCAGGTACCAATGAGTTTTGTGTTAAAACTTTTGTGTATAAATGGTAATTGCAATTTATCACACACTTTTCGGTGAAGGAAAACATCGTGAGGAAATCTGCATGTTTCTAGAGATATCTAGGGATATGTGTACTCTACCAATCCGCATTTGAGCAGCGTGGTAGGTCGCAGCTCCAATCGTTCTTTCCAAAAACGAAGAGAGGAGGCTTATGCCCAGCAGTAGGATAGTAACAGGCAGTTACTTTACAAATAAATATTATTCCGAAGCGGTTTTCCTAATAGGCATAATTAAAATTCAAAATGTTAATCCGACACAATGCTTAAAATATCCAGCGTATATTATGCGTAATTGGGCAATTACGAAAGTAATTTTAGGATACGAACTGAAAACGCAATGTGGCGGGAAATAATTAAACAGACAGAGGTGATTAACGAGCGATTGATTTCAAAATGAAATCGTTGATGGAAAATAATAAAATGGGACAGTTATAATTATTTTAAATCATTTTGATTGAATCATCAGATTTACGGCGCCGAAATCAAAGCAAAGAATGCAAATAAAAATAACAAAATTTTCAAAAGGATTACTTTTAGTTTATATTCTACTAAAAACAATTTCAATAAAGAACATAATTATTAATTTGGTTTTTATTTTTTGTTTTTTATTTCCGCCGAAATTGAATCTTTTACTAAAAACCGTAGAAAAATCCTTTGTCAATTTTGACAAAATCGATCACATAGAGAACATAATAACAACATCTTTGTTATTTGCATTATCGATAATAGAAAAGAAGTAATTAACCATTGTGTCCTTCAAATTCTCATAAGGATAATTAGATTTTATCTTTTTGATTAATCTTTTTTCATTTATTTATTCTCCACAATTAAAATCCAAAAAATCTTCCACAAAAATATATAGTTTCTATGAAGTGACGATCAAAGCACGTACTTGTTTATAACGTTGATTATAAACCTATGATGTCACTTTACAATCTAACTCCATACAAATACAGCTTGGCAGTGTTGATAAAACGCACGATTACTTTTTATGTGGTCATTTAGATCCCCATAAAACTTTAACAGCCATTACATCGCACAATAGCTGTATAATTTTAAGAACTTCGACGTTCAGTGGTTTGCTTGAATACGTCAAATACGAGGGTGAAAAACAACTGAATGGATATTGAATTATTACTAGAAAAGACGTTTTTGATTACAGCAGACTATAACAAAAGCAAATCAGTTACGGAACATATTCAAATACGAAGGTGAAAAATTAAAGAAACTAATATTGAAATACATTATTACTGGAAAAGACATTAGCCATCCATAGTGGCAATACAAGCTAATGACGAATCAGTTATGCAATGTGTCTAAAATAGGGAGGTAAAAACAATTAAACGGATATTGATTTCGTGATTACTGGAAAAGACATTGGGACAAAGTATGCTATAGTGACAATACAAGAAAATAAACTAATAAATATTTTACGAACATGCCTAAAATAGTTAGTCCATTTAGAGTGGGAGGAGAATGATGATTAATATATTAATCTGTAATTCTGTAATTAAGTATAACAAAATACCATTTGATAACATAAACTGAAGAATAAATTTTATTATAGTCTTTTGAAAACGAATTACATCGGAATAAGGTAAATTTTTCACAATAGTGAATACAATAATTTCACATAGGGAAAGTGAGTTTATATTGTTTCAATTATGTTATTTATTTAACTGAATATTTTTATACATGAATCAAAAGTATTCAGTAACTTTTCGAATTTAAAATTTTAACTTTCAGTTAGTTTTTTTGGTACTTCACAACTATAAAGCTGTTTCTTTCAATTTTACCAAACAATTTCACTCGTTACTTATAATCGTAGTTTTTATTTCTGTCTCTTCTAGTACGTTAATACTTTCAGTGTCGTTGTAACAGGATATAAAAATTTAATAGCTTCCGACTTTGTTTATCAAGGGCTTAGCCACTGTTTGTTTTAACCGTTTGCATTTTTACCTAAATAAAGACAATAGATAAATATAATAATTTTTTTTCTCCGTCATGTAATCTTAGTGCACTTGGAGTTTATAAAACCTGTAAAAGATATGAACACGGATAGTACACTCTACTTTTACATATATAACATTACATAAAATAAGAAAAAAGGTTTATACAAAATATACGTTTATATTAAGAAACTGCAAAGTAACGCCTCATTCTATAATGAAACATTTAGAAATTATTATACCAAAAACATGGATGATCTCGATAATTTTAAATATTATTTCAAATTCTAAAGTGTGTACTCGTACTATAAATGCGTTTCTCACTTTCGAATTACGAAGTTAAATTTTGGTTCGACTTATCGAGATAATTTTTCCCACTCCAATAGTGAAATGAAGTCTTATTTTATAAATTCCTTGTGTAGGTCGACGAACGGCTCACAATACCACACGGCACGGTAAACGTTCACCGCCACCACCATGGCCAGCCGCTATCTCTCACCAACTCATCGCTTCGGTATCCGCTGAAGAATCTTCAGCTCTTCCCTAACCAGACGGTCGATATTACTTGCCTCAGCACCATACCGAGCTACGCTAGTATAACCGAGGGATTTGCTGATGTGCAAAATCATACTGTCACAGGTAAGTCGTTTATTTATTTATTTATTTATTTATTTTCTTTTTACACATATATTTAGAAAAGAGAAAGAAGTAAGTCGTTAAGTACATAATTCATAGAATTAGGAGGAGAGTATTTTTTAGAAGAGCGGTCGGTCGCTGGTAAGCTGACATTGACAACTCCCAACAAAGTGGCACGATATAAGGCTTACATAAGACCTATAATTTACCTCACTTCCTATTTCACTAAGGTGAGATACTTATATATAAAACCCATGATTAAATCAATATAGTCTACAATTTTCAGCACAGATTTTCGTTTCCTGAATAGAATCCTATCTACGTCCTTGGAATTAGCCATTATTTTGCAGGGATCAATCAATCAATAAAACAAAAGTAATTAATTTTTTTTGTTAATTTAAACGATCGTGATTGTAATTCATACTTAATGTATAGAAATCGGCTATACTCACGTCTTATTCTATCGGGTGAGTTTAACTAGTTTCTACTATAATATAAACGAAATATAAAATTAAACACTTTATGTGTATATTATCGTATAAATATTAAATTTTTGGTAGTTTGTCGTAAATATTTTTTGAGGAAAGGTAGTAGGGGATGATACAACTTTTTGAAATGTAGTTACATGTAATAATGTTTTACATTTCATTTCACAGTGAACGTAATTCGCATGGAACCAGCACTACCTACTCAGCTCCCTGTTAAAATTATAGATGCCAAACAAAATCGATCTAGCTATTTAATTATAAGCTATAATAGTTTCGCTTTATTAGTCATTGTTACTATTTTGGACTTGATACAAAGATTTTAATTATGTCAATTTTTTTTATGACATTTTTGTAATCTCAATTTATTTATATTTGTAGTAAACGTTTGTTTCCGAGTCCTATATTATTAATAATTAGCAATTTTGCTGTATATTTTTTTACCGTAAAATTTGTATTATATTAAACCTTTGTTTACAAGTCCTAAATTATAAATAAGTATCAATTTCACTGTTAATATTTTTTACGTAAGATACTAAAAGTTCTAATTGTTTCTGAAGAAAATTACTTAAGAAAGAAAACTAGGGAAAGCCTGAAAATGTTATTATATATAAATATGGAAAATTAGGTTGAAACTTGACTATGATAATTTACATCTAAATTTCAGACGAAAATTCTTGTAGCTGACATAATAAATTAAATCAATTAATATTTTGTCGGCAACTCTAAATTTGACCTTTCCAATTATAATTTTACGAATATATTCATGTAAAAATTTGATATTATAATGAGACGTTATTACATTATTACTTGTTAAATTTATTTTGTTGTTTTGTCAACTTATTTTAGAAAAGCTAAGCGCACACTATAAATAACCCAAAAATAGTATACATATGCGAAAGTATTTTACTTTTTGATTTTGTTCACAACTTCTTTAAATTAAAACATCAAAAGTGTATTATTATATAAACATACAGGTATATACATATCATGATAAAATCGAAAACCTTTATACCTTTGTATAAGGTTCGACGTTTCGGCAGATTTGCATTCACTGTGGTCACGAACTCAACTCGCGATTTTATCGATGTAACTCGTATGTTTATATATTAACAAGTGTGAATCGCGAAAGCTTAAAACCTACCATAAAAGTGTATATTTATGAAATGTTATATTTCACATCAATATAAGCATGCATGTGAATAAACATATCTATATTAATATCATAATAAGTAAATTTGCTTCATTGTGTCTTAAAAAGTTAGTTCAAATAATTTAAATCAATGATAATTCGTCGTATTTTATTTTATTTCGTTATTATTAGCTGTAGAATGTTATTATTGCATTAAATGTTATAGATTTCAGAAAAAATATTTGTATAAAGTATAAGCAAATTAAATATTATATTTGATTAGTCCACTATAGCTTAATGTTTTAGGTAATATGTAGTAGTATATAATTGATTTTAAAAAACATTGGCAACAATTTAAATTCTACGTCTCAGGTTGATTTAATATGCGCGCTAAGCGGTAACAAAATATTTGTTTTACCAAATGTTATATCTTATTTAATGTTAGTTAAAATTTCAAAAGTATTACAGACAAAATAGATATCTTGGGAGGCCACTTTCCATTCAAATTTTTTTAACCCTTTTCATAAAAATATAACTTTCTTAACATTCTGGTTTAACTTTCTTCCATTAAAATAAGTCCAGCTGTTTTGGAGTCTAAAAGGGACATGCAGACATATTCATTTTTATATTTATACGACAAAGTATGTCTGTCGCTTGACGCATATAATAAACATCACCAAAAAAGAAAATCGAATAAAAATAATTCAGTATAGACTTTTAAATAGAATGGCTAAATATGTATATAAATTCAATTGTTTCTTAATGCCAATATTTCATAGACATAAAGTGTTTTTGGTGTAATTAATAATAAGGCTGTCTAGAGCAGTATACGTAGGTCTTTAAGACTTTGATAATATCTGATTTACATTTTTAAATAGTGTTACGGTTTTTTTACTCCTAATTTTCTCATCCTGACGCTATGTAAGGCGCTTCTTCTAATCCTTTGTAATCTCATTCTTATGTACGCAATTATGAGACTGAATTAGAGTGTTAGACTTTTGAGACCCAAACGCACTTCTGATAAAGTAGGCGCTTATTGTGATCCTTACATCCCTTGACATTGTATGATAAAAATCTATATTATGTTTCGCATGTTTATTTTTTGACCATAATATGCAACTGCCTTTATCAGAAAGGTCAATGCACTTGTCACAACAATTTGTAAAATGGTTGTAACGCTTCGATATTTATTTTTGTATCTTTGGCATGTATAAAAAATTATATATTTATACGTATTTACCAATACTGGAGAAAACAGATATTATAAATAAACAAAATTGTAAAAAATTACTACGTTGAATTGAGAATAATAATGCAGTTAATTAGTAACAGGTGACAAATATTTCTTTACTAAAATTAGATGTTAAAATTTTTAAACATAAGTTACTCAAAATCGTCTTTATTATTTTATTTGGTTAGCTAGATGCAAATAATGGCACGCTATTATTTGCATCCATCTAGCTTTAAACATTAAACTATATTTTTAGAAAATCGTCATTATCATTGAACTAGGAAGCAATGTTTTTTAGGTTTTAATGCGAACCATAGAATTATTGTATTAAAATTTATTTTAGCTTCTTTTAAGATATTATCGTCATTCTCGTGCTCTTCCACTCTAAGTGTGGTTGGCACAACATGTTTTAAACATGGTGTTACATCATTTGGTATTTTTTTTTACGACCGGCCGCTTGCCTGATGTCAAGTTTCCTTGATGAAAGAGAAGAGTTCTACTCGGCAAGATACCACACTACGAGTCAACTTACCGTAGTCACCTTCTACGACACCTCGGTAATAAATGAGGGTTGTCTATTTTATTCAGCCGGATACCACACGGCACATATAACGGTAATAAAAAAGTAACCTCAACGAAATATATCTTAAAAAGTTTTCTAAATTTAAGAAATGTGAATTTTTCTAAAACGTGTTAATTTGCCGTTTAATAAAGAGTACTTAATTTTGCTGTCAACGCATGCTCCACGCTTGTTATGTTGTTTAAGATTATGTATTTAGATGCTTTAATGCTTTGGCATACCGCATTCAATTATCATCATGTCATATTTATTATTTTTCGCCATTGGATACGAAGTATGTAGATTTTGTTATTGATCTGCTATCTGTACTTTTAGCTGCGTAATACACACATGCTCTTATAGTTCATAACTAACTTTTTTATTTTTTGTGATATTTATTGTATTTTGGGTAGAAACAGTTTGCTTTCGCTTTTAATGATTTATTTTTAAAAGTACCTGTTTTATATTAACTAGAATACGTTTTTGTGTAAAAAAATTAAAAATAAAACACTGTAGAAGACCATTAAAAAAGTAAAGTTTCAAAGCGTTTAAAATTTTTACTCTTTGATTTTTGAGCTTAAAAAGTATATTTATATAACAAAATAACCTAACTTTTATCTGGTTATTACATCCGCTCTCTCATCGCATGTTCAGTACTGTTCGCGAAATATGTTTTGAGTAATTCAAATATAACCCTTAAAATGTAGTAACGGCCTATTTTATCCCACAGTTGGGTATAGGCCTCTTCTCTCCATTTTTGGGGAGAAGGGTTGGAGATAGGACTTACCACACTGCTCTTATACGGATGGGTAGGTTACATATATTCCTAGAATTCTCTAAAGATATGCATCTTTCCTACCGATATTTTTCTTCACTTAAAAGCGTGTGATAAAATGCAAATATTAATTAGACAAGTTTTTAAAAGAAAAACTCATTGTACCTACCCGGGGTTTGAACTTGTGACCACCGTAAATAGCCAATGGGTTTGCGTCATCTAAATTTAAATATTATATGAATGCAAATAATGTTTGATTTCTATCGTTGTAATTACCTCTTTATATAAATAAATGTCTAAGTGCCGTTTTGTTAAAGTTTGCATTAAAATTGTTTTCAACATAATATGATAAAATTTATAATTAGAATGCAATGAATATATACTTGTTTCATTTTGTTCATTCATATTCTTTAATGCTGTGCCGGAGTGGAAATCAATCACAAATATGTATTTGAATAATTGAAATGTACTATTAACTTAAACGTTCCTCACTATCTTTTAGTGAAAACTGTTCAAAAATCCGTTCAGTAGATTTTGAGAAAATCGATCACATCCAGACAGCTTGGGGAATTTGTTTTATTCTCATAATATGTACTGATATATAAAATTGAGTACTTAAAGTTTGTTTATATAATTACAATTTCAGTCGTCAATTAAATTAATATTAGGTTTCATATCCCGTTGGTTAAATCGAGGCAAATTAATCGTTGCATGATTAATTGATAATGTAAGGATCAATGGTGTAACTAAAACATATCATGTGATGATGTATGTATAAATGATTATATAAATGTTGTGTGATTTGTGGCTTTAAGCTGTATGATTGTTTGTGCTTGGGTCCAGATTATCCGCTTAGATGTAGCATTCTGGTCGCATTAAAAAAACGCTAATTGTATACATGCATTTGTATAATGAAAAACCAGTTTTAACTTCGGTTCTTATTCATGGGTTCTCGTGGCGTTTGAGAACTTAACTAAAATAGAAATTAGTTAAGCGAAATACAAAACTAACAACGTAGATGTAATTAGCCTTATTTAAAGATAACTTAAAACGAATAATTTACGCATTTTTACCGTTGTGTTTATTCGTATTGCATTCTCTTGTTTTTCGCTTTTTTGGTTAGAAAATTTGTACTGTTATGATATTCATATACTTATCTATTCTATTCTGTTCTTTTTTTCTTTTTCTGTTCTATTTCTTAGGTGTTCTATTTTTTTCTGTAATTAATTTATTAAAAGTTAGTATATCGATATTTTCAAATTTAGTAAAAATGTACTTCAAATAATAGCCAACTTTTAAAAACTGTTTACGTTCTAAATACGTATAAAAGAGAGCTTTACTGTCTCGAACTTCTGCCAATAAAACCTCGTTCATAAAGCTTTAGTTATCACTTCGGAATTCTCAAATAAAACCAATACTTTTTATGATTTTATTGTGATATCCCTAATACTAAGAAATAATTGGTTACGATTAGTAATGAAACGTTTTTCATTATTAATTCATATTATTCAGTATCACGTGACATTCTTTTTTTCATATTATATCTGCGGAGTTCCTTTAATATTGTTCCGCTTTAATATGGCAGATTAACAAGCTCCTGCAATGAGCTAACTTATAAAGCTATGGTTCCGTAGCTAGGTTGTAAGTCCGTTAGTAGTTCCTTCTATTTATTTCTGCGATTTCTTGAAAATTACAGTAAACAAGTATCTTGTAAATTCCGTGCAGTCCTTATTTCAGTTGTAGATATAAACTTCGGCCGTGCATAATTAACGATGCTGGGAAAGCTTGGCAATATCAATTAATTAATTAATGTCTGAAGTCGCAACTCTGTTCGTTATTTCATTGTAACTTCGACTTTATGCAGCGACAAGCAATATAATTTAGATGAGTTATAGTCAATTACTATGAACTCCAGACAACGTTTACTCGAGTAACTAAATTGTGAGAGAAACCGACCAAACATTAAAGTCCAGAAAACTTTTAAGTAATTAGTATTGATACTTAATAGGAAATGTGTTTCATAAACACAACTTGGCAATAATAACTTTTTGGCAACTACACTAAATAAATTCTTCTCAAATTTTTAAAGTAGAAATAACAAAAAAAAATTAAAAATATATATTGCACTAGCGAACCGCCCGCGTATAAATCAGTGAGTTATATAGTTTTTCCCAGTAAATCCTGACTTAATGTACTCGTATTATTTACTAAAACTTTTCTCAAAAATTGCACTATTTTTTAATAAAAACCGTATAAAATCAATTAACTGATTTTGAGAAAATCGATGACATACATACGGACAGTTTTTGGAGACTTTGTTTTATTACATGTATTTTAATTATATGTAAGATTTTTAAATGTTATCCTTACCAAAGAATAGAGGAATATTAAGTTTAAAGTCTCCTTTATCTGTACTGATGTGGAGTAGAAAGTAATCGGTTATTTTATAATTACAAAATATGTCATGGAGGTAAAATTTATTATACAACCAATAGTGTCTTCTTAACAACAAAAAAGTTGGAATAAAAGGGGTAGCGACTTTTCTCCTGCCCATTAGCCTGTGTAAATGCAAACGTTGAATTCACACTACATGAATATCAAGTGTACTTGCATGCTAGCTTAAGAGATCATTTTGCTCGCGACACTGCTTTCGCTTTAAGCATGAAGGAAAACTAAACACAGCAATTTTACAAGAGCCTTTTTTATGATTTCATTCACAAAAATAACATATCACGTAGTTTATTACCCAAGAGAAATTAAATACGATATTTTCTATATTGTGAAGAAATTCATGCAGGCTATCGATGTCTTCCTTATTGCTATACACTCTTTTATAAACTTTAAGTGTATTGTAAGTTAGATTATATTATTATAGTTGGTTATTATTGTATCTAAATGAGGACGGACAGTGTTACGTAATTTCGATCCTTTTTTAGCTTTTGTGTAATGGCTCGTAAGGGCTTTTTCGATAGTGCGGAGCGTGGGATGTAAGCAGACTTAAGGCCTTCTACACGCTTGGGATAAACTGCCCGACTAAGGTGACCTTTGTCGAGTTGGTGTAAAATGGACCGTATAGAAGTTGGCCTACCCGACCAATATTTGGTTGATACTAACGGCCTTGCTCGGGAGCGCATACCTCCCGACCAAGTAATTTTGGTCGGGTGGTTTATTCAGAAGAAGTCTTCTCGATAAACCCCCTTTTGGATAAAGTATCCACTGTGGAAGGTTTTTTATTATACGTAGAGTAGGGCAGCCATAGAAAGAACTGTGAGTGTTCAATAAATAATAAGAGGGAAAAGATGAGACACTCATACTTATTTATATCCAATCACACATTAAAAGAGAGAAAGAAAGTCGTCTCATTAGCTCTAATTTTTTTCTATGGACACATTTTAGTCCCCCTACTCTGGTATAATAACTCTTTGGTAATTCGTCGTATATCGTTTCGCTATTGGTCATGACGTGACGTAGTGATTGGTGATTGGTCGTTAACCTGTCAAACGTCGCTGCAAGCGAACGCTGATTGGCTTACGTCACATATTCTACGCTCCGCACTTCCTAACATGCAGTCAATTACGCATCCGTACATTTGAATGGTAATTGCTCCTATTTCATAAATGTGTACTATATTTATTAAATTATGATAAAATCTTTACAAATTTATATTAACGTTGATTATTTTCCGGGCAATTTGTTTTATTTGTCCTTGCGATGCTCGTTCGAAATATTTTTATAGATATTACAAAATTTACCTATTTTGAACTGTATGCTAAAGTGAATAAAAAAATGTGTTATTGTCATGTATTTATTTTAAGATTGTTTTCTCTAAAATGTTTACATTTATAAATTGTTATTATTTATTTTCAGAAAATATACAATCGTTTCTTTTCGATGAACGAAATGTTATTCTAAAAGTTTATGACAACATAATATTTCATAAAAAATTTATTCATGCGAAACCAATGTATATAATAATTTTTTAAGAATTTTATTGGTGTTTAAATTTGTATAACTTTATATTGCTGATCGTCAAATATATGCTTAGGTAAGATCTAAACTGTGTATGTGTATCATAAGTAATCTATGAAAAATTCGATATTGTATGCAAAATTGATGTTGTTTGTATGAAACATACAAGCCAAGCTGACAGTAGTTATAATGAATGTTAACAATATCATTTAACCGTGTAAGCCACAGCTGTATTTGTATAAAAATGTCTAATATTTACAAGATGTGAAATTTTATCTCTTTATAATATAGATGTATTACACGTTCAATTTACACATGGTGATATTGTTTTTTTATTCACATAATTATCCCCTTTACATCTTAAAGGCAACTAAGGTAAGTCAATCCGCCGTGTGGTATTCGGAGTAGAATAGATCATCCTCATTTGTTACCGAGGTATAAAGGCGATTAAGGTAAGTTGACCCACCATGTGTTATCCGGTTGAGTAGAATAGACCACCCTATTTCTTACCGAGGTATCATAAAATATAGATAGGTTATGTTGACGTCAGACAGGCGGCCGGCCGTAAAATACGTAGCCAAATCATGTTACAATATGTTTATAACATGTTGTGCCGAGCCCACTAAGAGTGGGATAAGGGCCGGAGGATGATGAGTAAGCTTAAATTAAGTAATATTAACACAAACACTATAAAAATTAATTTATAATTGAGCCTTTTATTTTGAATGTGACCTAACTCCGTTTTTCAACTTTTTGACGGTTAGCATGGTATAATTTCATGTTATATATCACTGAAGCATTTCAGGTTGCTTTTATTTAAAGCAAATACAATAAATTTGTCACATATAAGTAAAGTCTTATTTTCAAAAACAACAAAAAACAAACCACATTTCATACTGCATCATTATGTTAAAGTCATTACAGGTGAGTATTACAGAATAAACAAAGTAAGTACTTGAGAGTGAGTAAGAATCAGTTCAGTAACGCTGGCTGTAATAAGATTTCGCGAGTGGCTCACAAACAAAAAGGTCAATTTGTCCCTCAAAACGCCCCAGTGATCCTCGCGTTATCCCGTGAAGCTCGGGTATATGTTTATATTAGGCGGGATAAAACGAAATAAGGGATAGAATCAAGTGACAAATATATTGCCTGCACTGTTTTAATGTGATTTGAATAGTGGGTTACAGATAAAGGGACATTTTCTATTCTACGCTAGATATCTGTATGCTTAGTTTGAGTTTTTTAACCTATTTGGTCGCGTTAGCGTAACGTGTTAACGTTGATTTGTATGGCACTCAACTTATCTTAGTGGCCTTTTACGGTACTTGTGTAAGAAATGAGGTTAGTCTATTATACCCAGCCGGATACCACACGCCAATTACCTTAGTCGCCTTTTACGACACCTGAATAAGAAATAAAGGTGGGCTATTCTACTCAGCCGCATACCATACGGCACACAATATTTTAAAATGTAATAGTATTAATCTCTTTAATATTTATATGAGTTAATTTAGTATATTAAATATTAAAATATATATATGTATATTTTCCAAATTTCGGAAGCGGCTCCAACGATTTTTATGAAATTCAGCATGTAGGGGGTTTTGGGGGGGAAACATCGATCTGGCTTGGTTTTATTTAAAAAATGCCTTTTTTTAAATAAAACCAAGAAAAAAAATCTACGTTTAGCGGTACATACACTTTTTACGGATTATAGCAAAATAAGAACATTCATCTATCATGAATTGTTTGTAAAGGTTTAAATTAGTTAAACTACTTTTAAATTCAGCTGCGTAGTGCACAATGAGTAAAGTTTTCGCTTCAGCAAAAGAATATTAACTGAAAAAACCGTGCCGAGAGTGCTTTGAAAGTATTTCAGTTTATTTTTTTGCTGACGTCGGTGTCGTGTAAGCTTTGGTACTTTTAGTTTCGAAATGAAAATTTGCAGATTCTTTTTTACTGTGCCTACATAACTGTATTGCACATGCTTTTTAGCATCTTGTACTTTTATATTAGGCTCTCAACTACCCTCTTTATTGTGCTCTTCATACTGCGGAGAATAGGGCTGGTTGGCGAAACACCATTGAAAAAGTCCTATCTTCAAAGAGCCACGATTCTCATCAAATGTGATAGCGATGCAAAAAAAACTTTAATATTCCATAGCATTCAAAATTATTCTATTTATTTTACCATAACTTATTGCGGCTGTGTGGTATCCGGCTGAGTAGAATAGACCACCATCACTTCTTACCAAGGTATCGTAAAAGTCGACTACGGTAAGTTGACCAACCGCGTAGTATCCTGTTGAGTAGGATAGACCACTCTCATATTTTTCCGAGGTGTCTTAAAAGGCGACTAAGGTAAGTTGACCCGACGTGTGATATCCGCCTAAGTAGAATAGATGACCCTCATTTCTTACCGAGATGTCATAGAAGGCGACTAAGTTAAGTTGACGTGACGTGTGGTGTCCAGCTAAATAGAATAGACCATCCTCTCTTCTTAACAAGGCGTCGTAAAAGGCGACTAAGGAAAGATGACGTCAGGCAGGCGGCCGGTTGTAAGAAACCTACGTAAATGATGTTACTACATGTTGAGTCGACCCCACTTAGAGTGGGATAACGCCAGGAGAGAGAGTATGCTCATCATAACTTATTGCGGGTATGTAGATATTCTATCATGTGTGATGGACAGGTTAGCTTAGGTTAGGTTTTAGTAGAGAAAACTGTTTTATACATACATACTTTATACAAATGTATGTAATTAGCGCGTTACCTTATCTTTAAGAACCATACAGTTTTAGTGCACTAAACCTTAAGTTACATGTCCAAACTTTTAAATTAAACTTCTAAACTCAAGGCACATTTGTGCCAACATATTAAAGATCTCAATTTATAATTCTTAATCATTCTTTGAGCCTAGAAGGTCTAAACTAAAAACCATTTCAATAATCGAATTACAAAAAAATACATTAAAATGTAATTTATAGAATTAGGCGTTACTTTGCGGAGATCCATAATACAAAAGTAATAATAAAATTAATTTGCTATAATCCACGATGAAGTAAAATAGAATATATATATATATATATATAATGCTAAATGTAGAGTGAAACACATGCACAAACCTCCACCACCGCCACCACAATAAACAAGCACTACATACGTTCACTATTATATTTGACTGGCCCGTTGGCGCAGTGGGTAGTGACCCTGCCTTCAGCTCCGCGGGTCGCGGGTTCGATTCCCGCCGAGGGCAACATTTTCTATAAATGAATTTGTTGGCCTTTGAGCCTGGGTGTATATTTGTATTTAAGTATGTATTTAAAAATATATAAGTATATATTCACCAGTTGTCTGTCAACCATAACACAAGTATTAAGTTACTTACTTTGGGGACGGACGACCGTGTGTGCAAGTGTCCCATATATTTATTTATTTATTTATTTATTTATTACCCGCAACCGAAGCAACATTAAAATGTTTTTAATTTTAACTGCCTGTTATGTCAGAAAACTAACTCCTAACGAGCTCTGGAGGTTATCCAATTTGCTAAAACAAATTAACAAACACAAAACATGTCGTTTGCGTTTGTAACAAGTAATACAAGTTTATTTGCGTAGTTTCCTGTTCATTGTCTTTGACTTTTAATTATTACTTTGTTGTACAGTAATAAATAATAATAAATAAATATATAAGAAATTTAAACACACGGTCGTCCGTCCCACTTAATACTTGTGTTATGGACGACTAGCTTTTACCCGCAACTTCGTTTGAGTTGACTGTCGTGTGATATAATAGATGGAATTAACTGTTGAATTAACAGTATTTCTAAACCAAAATCGCAAAGCGAAGCAATACCCAAATAAGCTTAATTATATACTAATCGGTTCAACCCCACCATTTATTTTATTTTGCCTGCGAACAAGTGTTGCTTGTTACACTTGGTTGTGGAGTAGTCGCGATTTTGGTCGTGAAGTCTATGTCCTGATGATGCTTCGGTTGCGGGGCGAAACGATAGTTGAGTTTGTGATAGTGAATGTATATAGTGCTAGTGTATGGTGGTGGCGGTGGTGGAGGTTTGTGCATGTGTTTTTTACGAATCCTGCATGTATCAGGCATGATAACCGATTGTCCACTCTACATTTAGCATTATACTATATATTTTCTATTTTACTACATCGCGGATTATAGCAATATAATTTTATTATTACTTTTGTAAACGATGAAAGTTATTCAAAAATCATGTATAACAAAATTGTTCCCCTCTAAAAGTTCTAAATAAAAGCCCGGACATCATATGTCTAGCACTTTAACCATTTTTATGGTTATAAAAATACTATATTACGGTTTCAATATTTACGCGCGGGCTGAGCCGCTGGCGATTGCTAGTATTATATATTTTTGTTATCCAGTCAACTACCGTTCACGCGATAATGATAACCTCCATTTATGTCTGACTTTGATATATAAGAATTTTAAGATAAAGATTGTGTGATGATGTAGACGCTACTTAATCTCCTGGCAAGGCAGTAATTTCCGTAGGGTATATTTACGCGGATAGGTAATGACGTTATGTTAATCCGAAAAATTGAGGCACCGCAAAATTTGAGCGCGAAGTAGGAAATAAGATTTATGTTGTCACTGATTAGCGATGTATTAGGCGTGATACAGATAAAAAATGGTCTTTAGTATATCTGAAATTTGGCACAATTATTCGTTATACACCGGGGTAACATATAAAAATCCTATAGGCTATAGACATCCTGTTATTTCTACAAGGATGATATTGGAAAGCGCCATCTATTATCAACATATCACGCAATAACAGTCTACGCGAACAAAGTTGCGGGTAAAAGCAGCAGGGTCGTCTCGC
This sequence comes from Morpho helenor, assembly GCA_029227775.1. NCBI lineage: Eukaryota > Metazoa > Arthropoda > Insecta > Lepidoptera > Nymphalidae > Morpho > Morpho helenor. The sequence continues at coordinate 4,538,238 of JARGCU010000010.1, read as the reverse complement.
TTACTCCCCGGGTGGGGAGTAGGCGGGGTACGGGCCTCGAGGCGTACGTCCTTGCCCCGGCAGTTCCTCGTGGGCATTAAGCCCGGTCTGTGTTTGGGCCGTAGGCCGAGGTCACCTAGGTGACCTAAGGGATGTCTGGTTCGGTGGGGAGGTCTGGGAATGGTAGCTCCCAGACCTCAAAGTCTTCTTCAGGTGGTCCTAAGTCGGGTGGTGTCGTGGTCGGGGCTGTCAAATCCGGTGTTTTCGCCCTCTCGCCCATCCCTAAGCGAGACGACCCTGCTGCGGGTAAAAGCTAGTATTTCATAAATTGTCTATGAATAAAATAAAATTTCATGATTCTTGTCTGTAACATATGACTGTTCTCAATACTTTTAAATATTCTTTCCAATACTAAAGTGTGCTTGAGTTTTCGATTCTCGAATGCTTGAATATCGTTTTGCAGCACTCGTACTCCCAATGCATTTCTCACTTTCGAATTTCGAAGTAAAATCTTGGCCCGACATATGGAGAAACTTTTTCCCATTCCAATACGTGATGCCTTTTCCCAAGCGTTACTCATTTTGTTATTGCAAATATTTGTAGTTGTTCATTAGAAAGTTTTTGGATCTATCCATAAACTGGTAAATTGTGACAAAGATTTATTCTTTATTTTCTACAATGGCTCTTAGACCTTCGGATATTTGAGAACAAAAAAAAATCAAACACAAAAATACTTCGACTGAGATAAGTTGAGCCACCACGTGATAAATGTAATTTATCACATAAGCATCGTGAGGAAACCTGCATATCTCTAGAAAATTCTAAGGATATGTGTAATATACCAATTTCCATCGGAGCAGCGTGGTAGGTCCTAGCTTAAAACCTTCTTTCCAAAAACGGAGGGACAGGCCTATGCCTAGTAGTGGGACAGTAACAGGCCCTTACTTTTCAATGTTTATTTGAATAGAAATTATTATTATTTGATTTCATTCGATCATAAAAACTAAACGTAACAATTGACTTAAGAAATCATTGAAATATAACAATCATTAAAATATAATAAACAGTTTCGAACAATTATTCATAGAAATATAAAATAACTGAAAGTTTGAAATATAAAATTCTATTTTTAAAATCACGTACATCGAAAATACCTCCAACAAAGTGCGTGGGAAGGTGTTTAGGATCATATCGACTAACCTTTTCCTAGTGTGGGCGTATCATGAATACTCCGGAAATTGTGTAGGCCAAGTATTCAAAACACAAGTTCTTGAACGATGGAGATAAAATTAGACATAAGAAGTATCGTTATCTTTATCTTTTCTTTAATATTTAAAGGAGTTAGTGTTATATGTATAATATATAATAATTTGGTGACTGAGCCTTTTGCTCGATACTTTTTTACAAAATAAAAAAATAACCTAAAAAAAAGAAAAAAAATTGGTTGGGAACGATCCTAGGTATTTACATTTCTCAAGACTGCCCGTTCCCCGAATAAGCTACGCTGACTTGACAGTGAATGGCAAAAATTCAAATCAATATAAATTTTATTATTTTTAATGTCCAAAAACAGGGATAAAATGATTTTTTTTTTACATAGAACCTAGCTCAACCGATTTTTTTTCCCCCCAAAACCTCCTACATGCTGAATTTTTTAGGAAAATCGTTGGAGCCGTTTCTGAGATTCCGAAAATATGTATATATACATTCAAGATTAACTCATTTAAATATTAAAGATATAAATATATTTTCTGAATCTCGGAAACGGCTCCAACGATTTTCATGAAATTCAGCATGTAGGGATTTTAAAAATCGATCTAGCTAGGTTTTTAAAAAAAATCGTTTTATATTTGTTTTTGGGCATTAAAAATATGGTATAATGTAGAATTGAAACCAAAGGATTTTTTTAGGTGTCAAACGTAATGTTTCGATAGCCGATGGGTAACGGGTGGACCGAAAATGTTCAAAACCAAGTTTCGAATCCCACATGTCGTTGGCGCCTTCTTTATTTTTTTATTTTTTTAAATATCTTTTTTATATTTATATGTTCTAAAAAATTACCGAGCAAGGCTCGGTCACCCAGTACTCTTGTTTAAAGAACTTGTTATTATAATATGATATTTGATTATTGATATGATATTTGAGGGGAGAGAAAGCTGCTGTTTACATGAATAAGAAAATTATCAACATCATCCTCCTACTCTCATCAATCCACCCTCCCCACACACCCCACTCTAAGTGGGGTCAGCACAACATGTTGTCACATGATTTGGCTACGTATTTTACAACCAGCCGCCTGCCTGACATCAACTAACTTTGTCGTATTTAACGACACCTCAGTGAGCAAGAAAAGGGTGGTCTATTCTACTCAACCGGTTACTACATGGTAGGTCAAATAACTTTAGTCGTATTTAACGATACTTTGGTAAGAAAGAGGGTGGTCTATTCTACTTAACTGGATACCACACAGAGGATCGACTTACCTTAGTACCCTTTTACGACAGCTCGGTAAGAAATGAGGGTGGTCTATTCTACTCAGCCGGATACCACACGGTATTCAAATTTAACAACATTAACATTTAAAAATATCATTAGTCTACCTCAGCCTGATCGGAGTTTGAACCCATTACCCCGTTGAAAGAGTCACACGGTCTCACCGCAAAAAAAATTGAAGCTTATTAGTTGAGAATATACTTTATGATAATATGCAAAATCATTCCTAGTATTATTCTTTTCTTTACCATGACATAGCTTTGTGTTGCCGCTTACATTAAAGCGTATAACTTAATTTTACGAGTATTAAGAGTGAACAGGCAGTATTCGAGTAGAAGCTCTCCGCCTTCGTATAATCAATCATTTTGAGTCATGTGATAACCGAGTCAGGCGTTTTCTTTCGATAAGCAAAAAATGTTTATATCTTTTTGCTCTACATAGCATACTGTTTAGAAGCCTTATATATATTAGTGTGTGTAGGGGTAATCCACTGGAGCAATTATGTTGCAATTTGTTACTCTTGTCGCTTATGACTTTCGCTTTGTATTTTATAGCAACACCGTCATGAAACGAATATCGCTACCATTTGACTGAAATGGTGGCAACACTGTGACGTGTTGTGCCGGTGGAGTCTTCCTATATATTGCTAAAACGTTTCAGTTGCATGCAGTCATTGTTCGTCATTCAAGAGAAGAGCGTCTCGGAAAGGGAATTGTGGTATATTTTTTATATCGTGTTATTGTATATAATGTGCGCTAACATTACAATTAGGGCTTATATACCACGTTAACATATAGTGCAATAAAATTCTCCATTTTCCTTCGGAAACATAAAAACGCAAAGCACATAATTGAAGGAATTTTCATATTTAATTTGACGCGAACAAAGTCGCGGGTACAGATTGATACATATACAATATTTTTGCCGGGAAAAAAGTAGTGTTTCCCGTAATATATTCTTTATCTTACATCTGATGGTTTCCTCAAACGCTCCTGAAAGAATTATACATCACATCACCCATACTTCTCATACTATTTTCCGTTATAAGCAAAAATCCAATTTCATAGGGGTAATATTTAGGGTAATAACCTCCGATGTTTAGTAGTTTCTTCGTAATTTACCTAAACATCATAACACATCCAGAAACATTATAAAAACCGTTCAAGATAGAATATTATTAATCACTTTTAAGCAATTTTAGCCTTGCCGTTATAGCAATTTAAATTAACTATCAAAAGGCTAGTACAGGAAGTATACTTTTGTAAAGTAAGTGAAGTAACGACCTGTTATATCCCATTGCTGGACATAAGCTTCCTCTATCCGATTTTAATGAGAATTATTGGAGCTTGTACCTACCACGTTGCTCCAATGCGGATTGGTAGGTTACACATAAAAATGCGTATTTAGCTTTAACTGTTATATTTTATATTTAGCTTTAGCCAATTTATATAATACTAGTTTTACCCGCAACTTCGTTTGCGTGGACTGTTGTCGCATGATACATAATGGCGCTTTTCAATGTCATCCTATTCCTGTAGAATTAACAGGATTTCTATAGCCTATATGTTATTCCGGTGTATAAGTAATAATTGTGCCAAATTTCATCGATATTGGTTCTGTGGACTGGCCGTACATCCATATTCTCAAACTTTGGAATTTATAATATAAGTAGGATAGGATAATAATATAATAATAATAATCATCTTTATTTAAGACTGCACAGTCAGTCCAGTTGTTAGTAAAATACCTTAAGCCTAAGTGTTAGTAAATACAATGTAAATTTAACTTATAATTACCTAATACTACTCTAACCTAATAATTGTTCGGACAAAATGAGCAAACAATTTGGTGTCCATTTTGTCCAACAATACTTTTAGAATAGTGTTGGCACTATTCCGCGTTCTCTCCAACAAACTAGCAATTCTTCTCCGGATGATGCAATAAAAGTCGTTGGTACGAGCTATTGCAAACATACCGGAGGCACTGCAGAAACGCGGAAGTCCCAACAGCATTCTAAATCCATTATTATATTGGACTCGCAGAGCATCCAGCGATGCACGTGTCTAGCTGCACCACAGACTGCTCGTGTAGAAGGACTGACAGTATGCTTTGAACAATGTTATTTTAACGTCCTCACTACATCGTGCAAACCTGTGAGTCAGCATGTTACACCTGACCGCTAGAGCTTTATATACTAATAAGAGTATTTTTTTTTTAAAGCAACCGCCTAGTTTCTTGCTGGTTCGTCTCGACAGGAGCAATTTTCTTAAACAGCAGTAGAGTTTACGTTTTTTTACGTGTTTATTCAAAAGTACTTGTTTACTTGATTAAAATTTACTTTTAATTTTAATTTTAATAAAAAAATCTGAATTTATTTTTTAGGTTAACGCAGATAATTATTCTCGTGTAAATGATTAAGTTAATTAAGCAATGACCTGCCTCGTTAACCGCCCGAATTCACTTTGGGTGTTCTGTTTAATAATTTGGCTATTTACTTTACCTCCGTCCTTTAGAACGTTAAACTCTCTCAAATATTCCCAATCAAAGTGTCAATTATTGGCCTAAATTTCTACCACATTTATATATCCTGGATATGTATTCGTAATATATTTTATTTACTTAATCGCGGATTATCGAGGTGCCGTAAAAGGCGACTAAGGTAAGTCGACCCGCCGTGTGGTACCCGGCTGAGTAGAATAGACCAACCTCATTTCTTACCGAGGTGTCGTAAAAGGCGACTAAGGTAAGTTGACCCACCGTGTGGTATCCGGTTTAGTAGAATAAACCACCCTCTTTCTTACCGAGGTGTCGTAAAATACAACTAAGGTAAGTTGACGTCAGGCAGGCGGCCAGTCGTAAAAACGCAGCCAAATCATGTGACAGTATGTTTATAACATGTTGTGCCAACCCCACTTAAAATGGGATAAGGGCAGGTAGATGATTATGGATTTGCGCGAAATTGTATGAATCATACAAAGAAACCTTTTTGGTGAAACACAGTTGAAATCATTAGACCCTGTAGGCTATATAACAATAGAACATTAAACAATACATATATAATAAAATACATTAATAGTTACTTAAGGAACAAATTGAAAACAAATAGGTGATAAGATTCCCTTTGTAGTAAATCGTCTGGCCTCGGCAGTAATGGTACGTCCAGCTATAGAATAAGTACTCTTGAATACGAATACCTCGAGGTTATGACAAACAAGGGTATTCTTTGGATCAACTAAGAATAAATCCATTATTAATATAGTTTATACATTTTAAGTAAAAAATATTACCTTTTTCTTTAAATGAATATAAGGTAATTTCATAACACACACACACGCGCGCACACACACACGCACACACCCACACACACACACAGGAACACACACACTAAAATTATATTAATGGTGGTGGGTTTTATTACAAAATTTTTTTCTTGAGTATATAGAAAGGTTTATATATTTTTTTATTTTTTTAAAATTCATAATCTATTCCTTACTTTTTTTATATTTGTTCAAATTAGTCGTCACCTGGCATTAAGCAAAATAGAAATATTGTTGACTCTTGCTAGCCCTAGCACAGGCCTAGGTCTATTTAGGCTGCATATTGCTATACACCAACAACCAAATGAAGCTAGTCTGGTGCTTTGTTCTCTAGTTTAAGTGTAAAATGTACCTGCATAATCGTTCAAATAAAAATAAATAAATAAAATAAATAACTAAAATTCTATATGGTAACGAATTAAATTCATACAATAAGACCTTCTAGTATTTGTGCAACATAATCCACCTGCTGTTATCCCACTTTAAATGGGACGGCACAACATGTCACAAACATGTTGTCTCGTAATTTGGCTACGTATTTTAAGACCGGCCGCCTGCCTGACGTCAACTTACCTTAGTCGTATTTTACGACCGACCGCCTCCCTGACTTCAACTTACTTTAGTCGTATTTTATGACACTTCGGTAAGAGGGTGGTCTATTTTATTCAACCGGATACCACACGGTGAGTCTACCTTAACCGCCTTTTACGACACTTCGGTAAGAAATGAGGTTGGTACTATTTATTCTATTTAGTCGGATACCACACTTCTAGTATTTGTGAAACCTATGAGCTTAAATTTCTGCAGCATGTGAGTCTAATCTCAAAACCTTCTCTCCATTAGTAAAAAGAGGCCTTGGCCGATTGGCGCTATTTTATCATTGAAGACGTTTTAATTTTCTTTTGGAACGTCATAAATAAACATAGTTTCTTTAATGATATTTATTGTGTGAGAGAGAAAAATTCGTTATCAATTTATTTTATTTTATTTTATAAGGAAAACTTCAGCTATTACATTAGAATAGGTACTAAAATAGATTACAAAATAAGACCAATTAAAAGTTTTCACTGATAGAATATAGATATAAATATATAAATATAATTTTAAATAATATAAATGGTTCATATATTAGTTCTAGTATAAGCTATTTTGTGCGAGTTAAATAAAATCGTTGGTACAAGGCATAATTCATATGCACTCGACACTAACTTTATTCCACGCGTTTGCACCGAGTGCTTACGTGACTAGTCCATTTACAGCTTTGTACATACGTCGCAACACAGTTAAAGTTAAAAAACTGGACAGAGCTTCAGCCTTTGAACATTAGGATATCTTAGATCTATCTCTTATTTATTTCTGCTCTTTACTAACAGTCTTTTAATATATCGCCTGCTTTGATGGCCTGACTTGATGCCTGGCTTGATGGAGACCTCGCCTTCAGCTCCGCGGGTCACGGGTCCGATTCCCGTCAAGGGCCAACATTTTCTATATATTTATATTTTTGTATGTATTTATAAAAATATATAAGTATATATTCACCAGTTGTCTGTCTACCATGACACAAGTATTAAGTTACTTAATTTGGGGACAGACAACCGTGTGTGTAAGTGTCCCCAAGTGGAAAAAAAATTAAGGGATCTTTAACTTTTTAAAGTTTTATAATTGTTTGAATATTAATTGAGTTTGTGGAGTGCATTCACTCTTTATTTTGTAATTGTACACCCATTGGCTTTCTTATGACAAACGCTCTTATTCAGTTTTAGTAATGGTTTTCATAAGACATTTATACAGAGAATATATAAAATACTAGCTGTGCCAGCGGCTTCGCTCGCGTATTATTGTAGATCTACAATTCTTTAGGACATTATTGTTTTCTTTAACAAAGTTTTACAATTTCTTACAAAACTAATTATCTCGCCCAACTAATTGAGTTTGTTGGCGAAAATACTAATAAAAAAATCTATATTCTACTTATAACAATAGAAAAAAAAAACATGCGCTTATCACTATTTTTTTATATTAAATAAATGACACACATACTTCATAAACATATATGTACATACATATTACTACTTACTATTACAAATTTGTCTTACTCCTACACTATTTAGGGACTTAAATAGTGTAGGAGTCCTTAAGGACACTCTTTAAGGACTCCTACACTATTACTTTAGTGTATTTCTGGTGGTTTACGCGGCGAACGCGGGTAAATCTGCCATCACGCGAGTTTTTTCAGAACCGAGCTATTTCTTCAATACAATTTTAATAAAACGGTAATGTACTATTAACCTGAATTTTCCAGAAGAATTACACTACCTTTTAGTAAAATTCATTCAGTAGATTTTAAGAAAATCGATCATATACAAACAGACAGCTTTTGAGGACTTTGTTGTTGTATAAGTATAGATAAACATCATCCTTACCTCCTGCCCTTATCCCACTCTAGTGGGGTCAGCACGACATGTTACAAATATGTTGTCACATGATTTGGCTACGTATTTTACAACCGGCCGCCAGCCTAACGTCAACTTACATTAGGTAGTCGTATTTTACGACACCTCAGTGAGAAAGAGGGTGGTCTATTTTACTCAACCAGATACCATACGGTGGGTCAACTTACCTTAATCCTTTTACGACACCTCGGTAAGAAATGAGGCTGATCTTTTCCACTCATCCGGGTAAACCACACGGCGTTAATAAGTATAGATAGAAAACTATATAAAAATAATATAAACAAATATAAAATGACGTTTTAGGTATAAATATCTGGGTGACCGAGCCTTGCTCGGTAATTTTTTTCAAAATAAAAAAAAGAAACTTAAAAAAACAGAAAAAAATAATTATTTAGTTGGGGGATCGATCCTAGGAATTTGCATTTCTCGAGACTTCTCGTTCCCCGAATAAGCTACGCTGACTTGACAGTTTATGGCAAAAATTAAATCAATTCAATATTAATTTAAATATTTTTTAATGCCCAAAAACAGCTTTAAAACGGTTTTTTTTTACATAAAACCTAGTTAGATCGATTTTTCTCCTCCAAAACCGCTACATGCTGAATTTCAGGAAAATCGTTGGAGCCGTTTCCGAGATTCCGGAAATATATATGTATATATATATATATATATATATATATATATATATATATATATATATATATATATATACATACAAGATTAACTGATTTAAATATTAAAGATAATATCAAGCTCAGTATAAACCTTATTAAGTCGTGGGTTCGCCTACGGAAATATATAATCGTACTTACATCTAATTACATTTGTGCGGAGCAAGATAACGAAGGCCTTTTACTTGGAATAACAGATATCATAATTATTGTAGGTAGAGTAAACAAAGCAAGGAAATATACTTTTACTAAGAAAAGATACTAAAGATACATTTGGATACCTAGATGGAAAGATTTCTAATAAAAAATAAAAAACTTTTTTGGTAAATGTTCATTTCTATGGCCAAACATCAAACTCCTGTCCTTAGCCTACTCTAAGTGGGGTCGGCACAATGTTACGAACATGTTGTCACATGACTTGGCTACGTATTTAACGACCGCCTGCCCGACGTCAACCTACCTTAGTCGTAGTTTTCGACACCTCGGTAAGAAAGAGGGTGGTCTATTTTACTTAACCGAATACCACACGGTGGATCAATTTACCTTAGTCGCGTTCTACGACTCCTCGGCAAGAAATAAGGGCGGTCTATTCTACTCAGCCGCGCGGTAAGAAATGAGAGTGGTACTATTCTATTCAGCCGGATACCACACGGCGTTACTTCTATGGCCAAACAAAACTAAAAATTAATTGATTTGGTTCTATAAAAAGATGTTTAAGGATTACCATAATATCCGGTGTCACCGGCTATTATGGTAATCCTGTGACCGGTTTATGTTATAACAACATGACATTTAATGTCATCCTTCCGTTACAGTACTTGTAAAGTTATGTCAATTTTATTCACGTTTTTCTTACACTCGTAAAACGTCTAACTGCGCTCATAAACGCGCTGAATCATTAACTGCTTTCAGATAAGGCTTGCAGGAAAGCGTTAGAAGCATTAGTCCTTTTTATGTGCTAAAAGCGCCATTTGTTATTGTGACTCCATTTCTTACATACATATTCACTGTAAGCTACATAAACAAAAAAAAAACAATATTCAAAAATCTGGTATCACAGTTCAATTGGTTTTTTAGACACTTAAACCCCAAAGTAAGTAACTTAATACTTGTGTTATGGTAGACAGACAACTGGTGAATATATGTATATAATACTTATATATTTTTTAAATACATACTGAAATGCAAATATACACACCGGCTCAAAGACCAACAAATTCATTTATTTTATCTTGGCCCTTGGCGGGAATCGAACCCACGACCCGCGTAGCTGAAGGCAGGGTCACTACCCACTGTGCCAACGGGCCCGTCTATTTTTTAATGACACTTTATCGATCTAGTAATGAAAAGTAAAGAAAATAGTTATTTTTAGAAGGCAATATGAACTTTCGCCTTACGCCTTATAAAAATGCCATTACATCAGTTTAAAATAACTATTAAAAGACTACCCCTACAGTAAGCTTTAGTATTAATTATACTTTAGTATTAGTTATAAAAATAACGCCGCGTGGAATCCGGCTGAGTAAATAGACCACCCTCATTTTTTAGCTGTCGTAAAAGGCGACTAAGGTAAGGCAGACGACCAATCGTAAAATAACTAGCCTAAACATGTAACATGTTTGAAACATGTTGTGCCGACCTCACATACAGTGGGATAAGGGCAGGAGAATGGTGATAAATATTCAAAATAAATAAAAAATGTAGATGTTATTATTTTTCGATTTTCAAATTATTCAAAATCTGAAAAGATTCTTGCTGGCTTATTCGTATGTGTAATTTCTAAATTGGCAAGAGAGCTCGCAATTCACAAATTAAAGTAAAGGTTTATTTGGAAAAGAAAATTATAAGATTGAATATATATAATATTAATTCATACACAAAAATTTACGATACATAAAGACGTATCTTAGGATATTACCGCCCCATTTAACTTTGAGCCTACGATGGTTGTGCCTGTAGTTATTTTGGTCGATGTTCTATTAGAGAATAGTGGACCAATATTTCAAGTGATTCGCTTAACCGTGGGTCGTAAGGGTCGAGTACATAAGTATTGCTTAAGAAGGCACGTATAAAATTCTAAGTCCTGAGACCGGACAATAGTTTTTAGGTATATATGAACTTATACTACTTAAACTAAGATAGTTGTGTGAAATAAGCCGCGATAACCAAATGGTTTTACAACTAAATCTCTTTAGAAGGTTTAAAATATATATAAGTAAAGTAATAAGTTTAATGCTTGATTAATTTACTTTTATTTTTATGAAATTTTAAGTATATCCATATTTAGTATATTTAGGTATACTAACTACTCTATAAAGGTTGCCTGTAAGAGATTGCTCATATCAATAAGGCCGCCTTAGCACGTCTTAATTGTTATAAATCTCTATTTTGTTTCTCTTTTCTGCTTAATTTTATTTTATTGTTGCAATGTGCAATAAGTGTATTAGCCGTGTGTTATCCGGCTAAGTAGAATAGTACCACCCTCATATCTTACCGAGGTGTCGTAAAAGGCGACTAAGGTAAGTCGACCCGCCGTGTGGTAACCGGCTGAGTAGAATAGACCACTCTCATTTCTTACCGAGGTGTCGTAAAAGGCGACTAAGGTAAGTTGACTCACCGTGTGGTATCCGTTTAGTAAAATAGACCAACCTCCTTGTTACCGAGGTGTCGTAAAATACGACTAAGGTAAGTTGACGCCAGGCAGGCGGCCGGTCGTAAAAACGTAGCCAAATCATGTTACAACATGTTTATAACATGTTGTGCCGACCCCACTTAGAGTGGGATAAGGGCAGGAGGATATATATGTGCAATAAGTGTGTGTGTAATGGACGTTTTATAAATAAATAAAATAAGTTTCCTTCAAAAATTTTAGATAAACTATCAAGTCCGGAAATGTGTTTTTAGGAACCCTGCATATATGCATATATAGCAGGTATGAAAACTTATTGTAAATGTAGAGTAGAGTACATTTAGCAGTATATATATTTTCTATTTTACTTGATCGCGGATTACAGCAAAATATCTGTTATTTATCTTATTCCCGTAGAAATAACTGGATTTAACACATTCTGAATATTATTTAAACTTTATTGAACTACCTTGTATTGAAATAAATAATATGTTTTATAAACTACAAGAACTCACTTTAGACATCTAAGCAGTGAAAATCCTTAAGAATTTCTTCGCTTATGTAAGGGATAGAAGCTTTACATAATTAAACGCGTGTAAGTGACTAATGTAAGGACATCACTACTAATGATAGTGTCGCTCGGATAAGATACTTTGTAGCGCGATATTGATGACACTGCACCGCCATCTTGAAATAGATTAAAACGTGACGCTAGTGTTGCTGAGAAGCAATAATACCCGAGAGGGTAAAACATGATATTTAATATTTATCCGCTAGTGAAAATACAGTTTTTTATACAGGATAAAAGCCCCTTATAAGTACTGCCGCCCGACGGGGACAGGCGGCGGTTATGTCGGACTCGCACTGACTAAAATGACCTGTGTGCTCCACCACGCTGCTGATGGCAAGGACAGGGTATCGTCGTACACATTATCCCCATACCCGCTGACTGCCCCTCTGATCCAAGAGACACCCCTCCGAGTAGGGACCTCTCAAAAGAGAAGTCCCCCTCCGCTAACCGATGCATCGGGAGCACCAGAAGCACCGACCGCCTCGGGGACCTGTAAGCCAAGCGTCCGATATACCCCATTGGGAACACCCGAAGGTCCCCTGGTAGGGCGGCAGACGATGGAGTTGCGCAAGTCACTAACACCTGGACTCACCAGCAGCAGATTGGTTCCAGAACATAAGGAGGCCATCCTCCGTCGCCTCCCTCCGCAGTGCAAAAGGAGGCCATTGCTGCCCGCGACCGCTCCCTGTACACCGTGTAGTGAAACTACACTGTGGTAATACATATTAATATAAATGTCACTAATATTATTCTATAACTAGCTGTGCCGACAGCTCCGCCTGCGTAACAATCAGTGAAAAATTTTCCATCGTGAACCCGTATCCGAATAACATTCACTTAATGACCTTTCTCATGAATTGAACTTTCTTTTAGTAAAATGTGTACTAAATCCGTTTAGTATATTTTGAATAACAGTTCACATACATACAGTCAGTTTTTGGGGACTTTGATTTATAATATTATACATGCTATATATATGGTATCCGGCTGGGTAGAATAGACTACCCTCATTTTTTACGGAGGTGTTCTAAAAGGCGGCTAAGGTCAGTCGACCCGCCGTGTGGTATCCGGCTGAGTAGAATAGACCACCCCCATTTCTTACAGAGGTGTAGTATAAGGCGACTAAGGTAAGTTGAGCCACCGCGTGGTATCCGGTTGAGTAGAATAGACCACCCCTTTTCTTACTGAGGTGTGGTAAAATACGATACGTTGACATCAAACAGGCATTCATTTAACAACATGTTTATGACATGTTGTGCCGACCCCACTTAGAGTGAGATAAGGGCTGGATGATGATGATTATTAGCACGAGTATATACTATGGGTTCCTTATTTTCAATTTTTAAACTTGAAAGCTTTCAAGTGTTAGGAGCTTACGTCATTCACAATTGTAAGTATTGTATATTAAAAAAGGGTTGGATAGGTTTAGAGCTTCAATCTAAAGCTTGTTTTCATTAACGTAACTTATTACTTTTTCTTAGAGGAAATTGTTACAATGCGGGTAGAACGTGAACATAAGTGCAACAAAAGCTATTCATCTCCGACCCAGCGCGTTAGGGGTATTTAACCTGGGGTCCGGGTCATTATTTTAACCCGGATTTAGTTTATCTTTCTTTATGTATACACTTCGAAACTTATATGTGATGATATTATTGCGTAAATGAAAACCCTACTAATATTATACCACACGTCGTGATATATAATACAATATATCTTTTGAAATTTAACTAATTAATGATCATTCAATTTTATGGACGAGTTTTTTCGCTATTATGATATTTTATAACATTATTTTCTTATCATTATTCAATAAACAAATAAATAACAATAATTCTCTATACACATAAAACTTTATTTTATTTGCTAAGGTAAATTTGTGAATTTATGTTCTATGAAATAGGGTAAGCGATTAATATTACACGGACGGAATGTTGAACAAGAAAACTTGTTCCATATTGTTTTAAAGTTGACCTAACATTGTTTAGGGTTGTATAATTTGAACTTGACAGTGTTTTCCTATACAAATATTTAATAGTGAACCGCTTAGTGTTGTTTTAAACGCGTTTAATTTAGGCTCCTACTTTATACAATATTAAATGTATGTCGATGCAGTATTGCTCATAAATATATGCAGGAGTTACACACCGCATTTATTATCTTTAATAATTTAATGAATTAGGTAAACTATATAGTATTAAATGAGTTAATATAGTTTTGGGGGTGATCTAGTCTATATCTAGCTACGTTCATTAAAAAAAATGACAATATTATTAGAAAACAAATGCTAATTACGCTGTCATTTGCAAATTTGTAACAACTGTGGCAATGGACGGATGTTAAAAGACAAAAAATTTCAATTACTGAATACCCATGTACATTAAGAAATAAAATTAATTTAATAAGGAATATGTAATTTTTAATTTACAAATTTTACTTGTACAATGGTAGTGATGATACTGCAAAATGGTAAACAATATTTAGTTTATAGATTTTATTGTTTTAATAACAGCTTTCTTGCTAATTTGTTACTTAAATCACCTGTAAATTGAGCAATAATTAACGGTAAAATGCCAAAGGCCAATTTTACTGATTGCATCATAAATTTTAAATTAGTTAAGTACCGCTACGCTATACAAATTGTAAGCAAGGGACTGTTCATGACACAAACAATTACTAAACCGTTTTGTTGTAAATTTACTGTTTGAAATCACTTATAAGTTAAGCACAAATTAAAAACGAAATACCAGATGCATTATTTTACAGATTGCATCATAAATATTTGATTACATTAGGCACGTAATACAAATTGCAAGCGAGGGACTGTTCATAGCACAAATATTTATTTTACCGCTTTGTTGTTTTAAATTTTAGTTTAAAACAACAAAACGATTGAGTTTATTGTTTTAAATCATCTGAATTTAGCTTTCATTCCTGTCCTAACTGATAAAAAGCATAATAATTTAGAATATACTCGTCATATAAATTATGGGAAAATATGTTTAAAAATGGTAACCAGCGAGTATTTTTATGGTTTTATAATGTTAACTGACGGTTAATTGATGATTAATTTGTATATAACACAATAATTTGTGATGATTTAGCGTCATCTTTTCTTTTTGTTATTTGAAATCCACCTACGAATTCACAAATAACCAACTGTTGCATTGTATAATAGTATTAAAAACTTTGCATAACTTACTCACACCAATATAATGTATCAAATTCTTGTTGTCAATTAGATTATTTATAACATCTCTTCTGTTATATGTCTAGTTATCAAAGTTCGACAATCTAATTTTTGAAACAAAAAAAATTGTTAATCTTACATTTATTACGTACTTAATAACTTGTTATAGTAAAAATTTCACTATTTTGTTGTAATATATATTCTTAATAAAGGTTTCTAATATAGCTTTTAAATTATCTTTATATTTAAATGAGTTAATCTTGTATATATATATATATATATATTTTCCGAATCTCGGAAACGGCTCCAACGATTTTCCTGAAATTCAACATGAAGGAGGTTTTTGGGGAGAAAAATTGATCTACCTAGATTTTATGTAGAAAAAAATTCATTTTATCCCTGTTTTTGGGCATTAAAAACACTAACATTTATATTGAATTGAATTTTCGCCATTAATTGTCAAGTCGACGTAGCTTATTCGGGTAACAGGCAGACTCGAGAAATGTGAATGCCAAGGATCGATCCCCAACTAAATAATTGCTTTTTTTAAAGTTTTTTTTTTTTTGTAAAAAATTACCAAGCGAAGCTCGGTCACCCAGATATTGCTTTATAAAAGAAAATACTTGAATTAAGCTCATGAAAAATCGTCAACAGCGATAGCTTTACATCCGCTATTCGAGGTTTAGCTGCGCTTTATAAAATTTTCCAATGTTTATCATACATTATAAAAATCATAATCTCAAATATTTTGTTACGGCATATTTAAAATAGGAAACTATTGCTCGATA
The DNA here is from genome assembly GCA_029227775.1 of Morpho helenor. Taxonomy (NCBI): domain Eukaryota; kingdom Metazoa; phylum Arthropoda; class Insecta; order Lepidoptera; family Nymphalidae; genus Morpho; species Morpho helenor. The sequence continues at coordinate 4,522,150 of JARGCU010000010.1, read as the reverse complement.
TTTGCAAGATATTTATTTCAAAATAAGATTAAGTAATTTTATGCCTGCGAATAGTGGGTTGGCGGCACCTTTAAGATTGAAATGAGATACCAGCTGAAAATGTATTACTAAAGCTTTAATTAATCCTAATAGACACTGAATTAACCTTCTATCTAAATATAGCTAACTTAGGTCAAGTGCGATACTGAGCTACCAATGATGGAGACAATCGCTCGTTCGTAGTAGCAACCTGTGAGATTACCAGAGGTTACCAGCGACATCTAGTGACCACTGTTCTTCTTCTTCTTTCTCAACCGATGGACGTCCACTGCTGGACATAAGTATCTTCATGGGATCTCCACCACACACGATCTTGTGATCTGTCTGTTGCTTGGACCCAGCGGCTCCCCGCGACCTTTTTGAGGTCGTCAGTCCATCTCGTGGGGGGTCTGTACCACTGTTCTAGCGTCATACAAATTACGTTACGCGATCGAGTAGTTTAAAAAGCTCGCACTAAGCACCTAAAAACATTTTATACTACAAGTGTAGATATAAAAATAAACTTCACGATTTCAGATTTAATACAGTTCCAGCTAAAACTGAGTTTACTTGCAACTAAGATTAGTTGTAATTACAAAAATTGGACACGCTTATAATTTTACGGCTTCTATTTCGGAGAAATTCATATTAAAAAATCACACAGCGTGGTATTTCTATATCCTTGTAAGGAAATGTTGTGTGGGGTATTCTTTCTATTGTCCCATTTCAATTGGGGTCCACTCTCCTCGTAATTTTTCGCCAGACACGTCGGTTCTGGGTCATCAAGTTATAAATAACTTGTAATTCAAGTAGACTTCAAAATTCTTCAGCTCGTTATTGACAACAGATATCCAAGTTTGAAGAGATCTCCGTCACCTTCTTAGGTCAGAATACAATTGTAAAATTTGCCAAAACATTTGCACAAGAATTTGTTGTGTGAAATTTGATATTAATAAATACTTTCCCAAAAGTTCAGGCTAACTAGAATAGTAGTAAAAAGCGACTAAGTTAAGTTGACCCACCGTGTGGTATTCGGCTGAGTAAAACAGACTACCTTTATTTCTTACCGAGGTGTCTCAAAACGCGACTAAAGTAAGTTGACGACAGGCAGGCGGCATATCGTACAATATGTAGCCAAATTATTTAACAACATGTTTATAACATGTTGTTCTGACCCCACTTATAGTGGGATAAGGGCAGGAGGCGTGTTTGCTATCCTAAATATCAAGATTATTTGATTTACATAAAGGTTCGGTCATTACACTCGAACACACTGTAATTGGATGCGAAACTATTCCCCAGCATAAATCATAAGTAAACATGATAACTAAGCACCAATTTAGTATGCATACATGTTTCATACGAGAAATTGCATGCTGTCCGCCATTCGAGATTTCCTTTGGGATACGACGACGCAATTACCAATCAAACGTACAGTATTGAACAGAAATTGTCGTTAACAGCTTCTGTTCTTCAATATAAAATACATATACACCTTAGAACCACTTCTCAAGAGTCTAAATGTATGATACAATCCCAGTAATTTTGATCTTAGTCGTGCCCGAATAACTGCTGCTGATTGCTGACAAAAAAAATCTTTAAAATTTGAATTAGTTAATCTATTTTGTTTTCTGGATCTTAGAAACGGCTTCATTGATTTTCCTGAAATTCAGCATGTAGGGATTTTATAACAGTGATACAAAAATACTTAATTTTGATTTGGGCATTAAAAAATTACTATGAAAGAAAAAAGTAATATATGAAAGAAAATAGTAATAAATACCATAAGTATTAATGTAATTGTAAACAAAAATTGAATAATTATAAAACTATCATTTTGAAATTTTCAAAATTGACCATTTAGTTTACGTCTATACGTGAAATATTTAGAGTCATCATTTTGAAGTACTTTTACAAGAGCTATAAGCGTGTAAGAGATAAATCTGTGTGTAAATTTACTTTACGGTACCACTTTATATTAGCACTTCCATATCAATCGTTAAAACTCAAAATAAATTTATTGCTTTCCATCAATTTAGAATGAAAAATCTTGTAACGTGCTAAAGGCGACCTTTACAAAGTTGTGGCGTGATTAATTACTTCAAATGCTTCAGAATGCTATCAGTTGACTCAACAAAATTATATTTTCCAAGATATCAGCTCAGATCCCCGGGCAGGCACCAATGATTCTTTCTGTCAACACTTGTCTGCCTAATTGATATTGGCAACTTATCACTCGCTTTTCGGCGAAGGTAAACATCGTAATGAAACCTGTATATCTCTAGAGTATCTGGGGATAGGTGTAACCTACCAATCTGCATTGAAGCAACGTGGGTCTTAGCTGCAACACTTTTGTTCCAAAATGAACAAAGGAAGCCTATGCCCAGTTGAATGGCCTATATTTGATACATTAAGATGTTAAACAAAAAACAGAACGGAATAGCGTGATATACAAGCGACAGAATTTGATTACTTGGCATTCAATCAGCCCAAAAACCACAGTCCAGATCTGGTTCGTATCTGATGATTCAGCGGTAGTTGGTGACTATCGGTTGAGCTGTTATACATGTGATTTAGCGATTAGTGTGAATATATGCTGTCATTCCTAACAGCTTTCACAGTGTACCCAGTGACGCTGTGACAGGACGGGCTAGCTCAGAAGCATCGTCAAACTTGCGTAGCGTTGGAGATTGTCCTCCTAAGGGTGCCTCCTAGGGTTGAGGCACGATTTAGGGTGACCTGTAGTGGAGGGCTAGGTATATAACTATGATTGGACTGTCGGTCGTGTTGCTAGAAGCCACAGCCGACCGACGTCAGAAAGCTAGGAAAAGTATGGTAGTACGGTGGTAGGTACAGTAGCTAGGGACGGTAAGTGGTCAGAAGTTATCATACACGACATTAGGGCAGACAAGTATTACATTCTTCTTATTTATATGTGAGTATCAGCTCCTATGAGAAACAAATTATTTAAGAATTTGCATATAGTAATTACTTTTTGATTAAACTACTTATTACAAATACTTTATTTCCATTTATACTTATCATTAGCTTTAACTTAAAATTCACAATACCAGATGAATAATATATATTCTACTTCAGTGACTACTCACAAACGAACCGTTTCAAAATAAATATATATCGTCATATAAACGATATTGATTATGGATGTGAGGAAAAATCTGTTTTTATTGCTGACAATTGTGACTGCGATGCAAACGTATATGCATTCAAACCCAGATACGAATCAATTAGAAATATTTCGGGAAAAAAGCCAGGTAATGTAGATACATAGGTAATAGTGACTTTAATTTATAGAAGTAGGCGTTACTTTGCGGGATTCCATAGAACAAAAGTAACGATGATTATTTTTTTAATATTAAATTCTTACATTACTTTTGAACTATTATTTTATTGTCGTTATCATTGGCGTTGTCGTTGAACAAAAACTAAATCCCATTTAAGGGATAACATAATTCTTAACATATTTCATAAGTCTTGTAAAGTCATGGCGGGTGTTTGGTTTTATGCAACTTGAAGCATATTTTATTTTAGGAGCCTGTTGGTATAATTACTACAAGTTCCGGAGCACCCATTTCATATTCTGAAGCTACCAGCACGTTAAATATGAGACTGATTTATAACAGATACTTTACGGAATCTATTAGCCATATAGCCAGGGAAAGGCTTCCTGAACGTGTTGTTCATGCGAAAGGTGCAGGAGCATTCGGATATTTTACGGTAACACATAATATTTCAGCTATTTGCAGAGCCAAGCTTTTCAGCGAAGACGGTAGAAAAACACCAGTCGTAGTTAGATTTTCATTAGTTGCTAACGAAAGAGGCGCTAGTGATACAAGTAGAGATGCACGAGGATTTTCTGTCAAATTCTACACAAAACAAGGAAATTTTGACTTAATCGGTTTAAATACTCCTATATTTGTAATAAAAGATCCTAATATATTTTCTACTTTTGCACGTTGCATGAAAAGAAATCCGAGAACAAATCTTCATGATCCCAACATGATGTGGGACTTCTTGACTTTACATCCCGAAAGTTTGCATGTATTTTTTTATGTATTTGGAGATCTCGGTATTCCAAATGGGTACCGTCATATGCCAGGCTTCGGTATCCATACTTATCAGGTAGTAAATGAAAAAGGTGAAAATTATTTTATCAGATTTCATTTTATACCCGATTCTGGAATAAAAACACTGTCGACTGATGAAGCTCAAAAAATTCAAACAATTGATTTCGATTATAACGCAAGAGATTTATATAGATCCATTGCAAATGGAAACTATCCTAGCTGGACCGTTAGCATCCAGGTTTTAACACCAGAACAAGTAGAAAAGTTTGGCTTTAGAGTATTTGATGTTACAAGAACCCTTCCTATAGACACATTTCCTTTGAAGCCAATAGGTAAGTTGGTGTTATCGAGAAATCCATTAAATTATTTTGCTGAAATAGAACAGTTAGCTGTTTGTCCGTCTAATGTTGTAGATGGAATAGTTGGAGCACCAGATACGTTGTTTCAATCTCGTGTATTGGCATACAGAATGTCCCAGGCTTACAGATTAGGCATAAACTACAATAAAATAAACGTAAATTGCCCATATCGAATCAAAACATTTACTTACAATAGAGATGGTCGACCTCCATTAGGTGATAATGAAAGAGACATGCCTAATTATTATCCTAACTCGTTCAATGGTCCTGTACCATATCATAATAAAAATGGATTTCCTTTAATAAAAATAGTGGAAGATAAACCAGATAATTTAGATCAAACTCGAGACGTTTACCTAAAAATGACTAATGAACAGAAAAGAAGATTTATTGATAATATTCTTAGTAGTTTGAAGTTTGCGGTTGGATTTATCCAACAAAGAGCAATCAAAATATTTACATTTATAGATCCTTATCTCGCTAATGAGATAAGACGAGGATTACATGGAAATGAAACCGATCTTTACTTAAAATAAATGAACAAAACAAAATACATACTAATGTATATAATACAGATTTAGCAGAGCACTGTTAAGTTCTAGACATTAAGAGTATATGTCATAAAACCGAAAGTGTTTCAGAACAAGGAATAATACGTAATATTGAATTTTCAGATCATTACTTTGAACATGAAGTTTATGAAAAATATAATTTTGTCCATTTTAATAAACTGGTATAAATTTAGGAGACACGCTCTAAAAGGTTTTAAATTGAAAAAAACGCCTTCTCAATTTCAGCGGACAACAGTTTTTTGAAAGCGCATGCACGTTCTTTATTAAGGCGAATGAACGCCTTTTTATCAATGTCACAAATTCTAAGTCTTCAAAAATAAATATGATGCAAATATCGTTGCTAACTATTCTACAATGTCACTTGTTGTGTGAGAAAGAAGAAATGATGAAATGTGTCCAGAACCTTAACATATCTCTCAATCTTTCAATATATCAATGTGTAACAATTAATTATGGGGTAAAAAGCTGTTTTAAGTTAATCTGTTAATATCAAAGTGTTAATCTCAATACTAATGGTATTGATATTTTAATATGTTTGAATAAAAAACAATCTTAGGATATAAAACTAGAATAATGATCAACTTTAAATCGGTAGCTTTATTCAAACATAAGGAAAGCATAGCGATGTAATTTTTTTTAAAGAAATTCTAGAAAGAAATCATCATTAGTGTGATGTCTTTAATTACAATTTTTCTTCTTTGGAATAGAGATTTCAACTACTATAAGCAGATGGTAAAGCTACTGTTAATTTTGAACTAGTAGGTTAATAAAATTTAATACTTGAAATAAAAACGTATTACGCTGATTTTAATTTAATGTTTCTTTTAATAAACCATCATATTTTATAATATAATAAACATATAATCATCCTCCTGCCCTTTTCGCATTCTAAGTGGGGTCGGCACAATGACATGATTTGGCTACGTATTTTACGATCGGCGGCCTGCCTGACGTCAACTTACCTTAGTCTTAAATTACGACACCTCGGTAAGAAAGAGGATGGTCTATTCTACTCAACCGGATACCATACGGCGTGTTAACTTACCTTAGTCCCCTTTTACGAAACCTCGGTAAGAAATAGGGTGGTCTATTCTACTTAATCGAATACCACACGTCGTAATAGACAGGCATATAAAACTCTATGGTGCGCATCCATGCGACGTTTTGTTATGGAGCTTTGGAGATTGATAAGAATTTAATTAGACATTATCCAATTAACGTGATCCAAAGTTGCTTTTTTTCTAAGAAACCCAGCAGAGTAGGTGTTATTTTTTTTATAATATAAAAACATTTAAATTGAGTCTCATGAATAGAGAGTTATTTCCCTTAAAACACTTACATGTATGCAACATGCTCAGTGAAAAGACCTTGTATAGGCGTGCGTAATTCATACATCATATGAGACGGCACGTTTACTGACACTTGTCTAAGAGTCAAAACATGTTCCTTTAGTATTAATAAAAGGTGAATAAACGCCTTAGTTCACCGTTTACCTAATATGTTGCAGTTTCTAAAAAAGAAATAGTGACAAATCTAAACTAAAAGAAGTTTATTGACCTTAAAGATGAACCCGTCTTAATAAAAGAGGGTTGGGAGATTGGACACATCTCTATACTCAAATACGCCAGGGCCACATTTGCTAGATTCTCTTGAGAAATGCGGAATTTCATTGATTGGAAAGCAAGGAAAACAACCCTCTCCATAAATCGCATTTTCATCGTTTATAGAGGCATATGGGGAATCTAGCATAGCATAGGAATAGCGTAATACAACCGCTAGAAAATAACCGCCTATTTCGTTGGGCTGATTATAGACACACTACAGGAATTGTGCAAAGCAATGCAAGTATCATAACATGCAGGTATCATATAATGCAAGTATCATAACAATGATCTTTATAATACACGATGAAATTAAACAAGTAACTGACATAGTTTGTTTAATAAAACTAGGAAACATTTTTGTGTTGGACAAAAGTTTGAATCCACGGTCCCAATGAGCGGTCTCACCATTCAGTTATCACGTGTGGAGAATACAAATGAGAAAGATAATTTATTTGTGCAAATAATGATAATGGAGAAAGTGTTATATATCATATATAAAAGAGAATCTGTTCACCGCGGCACTCGGGTAACATAAATGTCTAAATCAATTTTACGTTTTATGATTCCATTTTATACGTGCGTCCCTAAACGTCAGCCGCCAAATTTATTGGAAGTTTATAGCTTTTACATCGGCACGGAACACATAGTTATAATTTAAATACGAAATTCTGTCAAAATGTAATGAAATCTGGTACAATTTAAAATCATATATCAAATCAAAACAGCTTTTGCAAGCAAGATTGGCCAATCTTTTAAACATTTACATAAACAGTCTTGTAAGAAGCTGAAAGGATTTTCAAATCCAGGCATTTTTATCATTCAAATAATCTTTAATTGCGAAATATGCTTAACGTATAAGCATATTTCTTACACTGAATTTAAACTTTTCTGTAGACAAGTCGAATGCGAAATGAAGTTTATATTTTGATGAAATATTTTATTCTATATACCTACATTCTCATATAAATAATTTAAAAATGAATATATAATTTGAATGCGATTGCCATGAATAATTACAGGTTGAAGATTCAATCAACACGAGCAATCAATTTCCGGCTCTCGGTAGCAATAGCTTGTATTTCCCCCGGATTAACACCTAAGACACACATCTTGTACTTGTGTAGAATATGTCCTAAATCCTTGTTAGATATCTAGGTCAGGTAATTTGCCAACACTAGTTTAGAAGTATATTTGGAGAGGAAATAAAAGATAGGTAAATAATAATAAATAAATATATGGGACACTTACACACACGGTTGTCCGTCCCCAAAGTAACTTAATACTTGTGTTATGGTAGACAGACAACTGGTGAATACTTATATATTTTTTAAATACATACTTAAATACAAATAAACACCCAGACTCGAAGACCAACAAATTCATTTATAGAAAATGTCGGCCCTCGGCGGGAATCGAACCCGCGAGCCATGGAGCCAACGGGCCAGTCAAGGTATAAGAAGTGTAGGTATTACGGAAAAAGTAGACGAGAGGAATGAAGAAAAAATTAACACAAAACTGTTTGCATGCATTCTCCTGCCCTAATCCAACTCTAAATGGGCTCGGCACAGCATGTTATAACAATGTTGTCACATGATTTGGCTAGGTATTTTACCGGCCGTCTACCTGACCTCAACTTACCTTAGTTACCTTTTGCGTCACCTCGGTAAGAAAGAGGTCTATTCTACTCAGCCGGATACCACACAGAGGGTCAACTTACCTTCGACGCCTTTTAGCGTGAGAGCATGTGATTCTTTTCAGACGGCCAAGGGATACGCCAGCCACTAATGAGTTTTCTGTTAAAATTATGTCCCTAAGGTAAACATATCCCCAGAAGTATCTGGAGATATGTAATTTATTACACTCTTCATCGTGAAGAAAAACATTGCAAGGTAATCTGCAAATCTCCAGATACTTCTGGGAATATGCGTCAACTACCAATCCGTATTGGACCATCATCATAATCGTGCTCCAACCCTTTTCTTCATAAAAGAAGAGAAAAGGCCCATAGCTGGCACTGGGATAGTAAAAAACCCTTACTTTTTACTAAAAAAAGTTATTATAGAATTATTTTGCTATAAACTGCTTGCTAGGGTCATGCAACGCTTTGCGATTTTGTCGTGGTGCCTATTTCCCGATAATACGGGACGAAATGATCGTTAACATTGTCGTAGTTAATGTGTGTAGTGATTTTGTAGTGTACTGTTGGTGGTGATACGCGTGATAAATAATGCATTTGTGGGAATGGTTTTGCATCTTAAACTTAACATTGCATAGATTTCTAAAGAAACGCAGATTATAGAAAAATAATTCTATTATAGTTTTGTACTATAAATTATCTATAAATAACTTTTTACTTAATTCAGGATGTTTTAGCGCTAAGTTTAAACTAACTAATTGAATTTACTAATTATTTGTAATACAGGTATTCCATTTACAAACCCTTTTGTAAAGCCTAGAGAATGGATGACAATAGATATCAGAGGTCGGTAAGACATGAATTATTAATGTTTGTTGGTAATGGAAACCCTAAATTTAATTGTAATTGCTAAGCTGTGATAGTCCAGCGGTGTGACATGCGACCCTTTCCAGGGATCACAGGTTCAAACATCGGACAAGCACCAATAAGTTTTTCTGTTAAAGCCTTTGTGTCTAATTGATAATTGCAATTATCACACATTTTTGGCTGAAGGAAACCATCGTAAGTAAACTAGCATATCTTTAGAGAACTCTAGGGATATGTGTAACCTTTCACATTCACATTGGAACAGTGTGGAAGGTCATAGCTGATATACTTATATCCAGAACAAAAACCGAGAGAGGAGGCCTAGGCCCAGCAGTGGGATAAAACAGGCTTTAACTTTCTTTACTTAGATCAAGTTATACTTTTTTTTTCATTTTTAGAACAAATATAATTGAATTCCACGCAGGTACAGTCGTATCCAAAAAAAAATGTTTATAAATACCTTACGCTAAAAATATATAAACTAAAAAATATACCTAAAACAACTCATGGACACAAATTTTGACCTCTTACTCTATTCTCCGCATTTCACACCTTCGACGATGCTATTGCGGTCATCTATCCCACCTTTAGGCGCTGTAAAAGAATTTAGAGCTAGCATATAGTCAATCCAAAAAAAAATCCCATTAATTAAATTACCTTATTTTTTTTGTATATAGGTACTTGTGTAATTTTTATGTTTTACTTTTACTGTATAATTTCAGCGAGAAATAAAGCATTTTTTTTATTATTTAATAATTAATATGTTCATAATTTTATATAAATAGTGTAGTAGACTTTAGTACCGTTTACTGGGTAAAATTAATGTTGAGATTGTCTTAGTGAATGTGTGCAGTTAAGTGTGATGGTGTGTGGAGTGTGGTAATGATTAGTAGGTATAGATTAGTAGGCTATTCTAAAAACTAAGACAAGTATTAAGGCTGTATTATCTTTTCGATATTATCTGGATCATTTCGTAAAGAAACAAAACACTGTTTTTTGTAAGAGTATTAAGTTTCTATTTGTAGATCAAAGCATTTGTTGTACACTCAATATCGTGAGATTATTCTACGCCCACTAAGCTTTATTATCTTAGACATTGGTAAGGGTTGAGAAAATTTAATTTGCGTTAAGGGTCGGAATTAAACTGGAGAGGTGGCTTGCAAATGTAATCTTATACTAATTCACTTAACTATACTACGTAGAACTGGGATAGATAAGTATTATAGAGTTTTAATTGAATAGAGATTTAATTGAATGTACAGAATAAATAGTCCTAGTTTATCTCCTGAAATGCATACAAAGTTTAATAATGTGGAATGAATTTACTGCTGGATAATATAATCGGTGCAATGGCGCTATTTGTCTCCATTTCTAAACGTTTTATGCAATAGAAAATAACGATGTGGCCTAAAATGATTAATAAACAAATAATTGTGTGTGTAAGTGTCCCATATATTTGTATCGTCGTATATAAATCTACGCAAGAAAAACAGATTTTTGCCTCGAACTACTTAAAAATAATTCAATTTGACTGGCCCGTTGGCGTAGTGGGTAGTGATCCTGCCTTCAGCTCCGCGGGTCGCGGGTTCAATTCCCGCCGAGGGCCAACATTTTCTATAAATGAATTTGTTGGTCTTTGAGCCTGGGTGTATATTTGTATTTAAGTATGTATTTAAAAAATATATAAGTATAATATATTCACCAGTTGTCTGTCACCCATAACACAAGTATTTAGTTACTTACTTTGGGGACGGACGACCGTGTGTGTAAGTGTCCCATATGTTTATTTGTTTGTTTATTTATTTAATTACTTTGCAGATTTGCTGGTATGTTATTCTTAAATCTGCCCCAGTGCCATCGAAATGACATCATAATAGTAAATAATATTAAGAATTATATTTTTAAAAGAGCAACCGCCGAGTTTCTTACTGGCTCTTCTCGGTAGGAACAGCTTTCCGAACCAGCAGTAGAGTTGACGATTCAAAAGCACTTGTTTACAAGTTTATTTGAATAAAGAATATTTTGAATTTGAATTTGAATTTGAATTTGAATTTGAATTTGAAATTGAACTTGAATTTGAATTTGAGTCGTCTCAAGACAATGAATAAGCTGTAAGTTTCATTACTACGTTACGTTACCACGATTATTATATATTTATTATATAAACATACGGGTCACATCGCGTTATAATCTAATTAACTTTGTATACGTTACTACTACGTACCATATGTTAAAATGTTCATATGCCTCGAAAACTGTAACAAAACAAAATTGAAATTTAAAATCTCGTACTATTACTCGTATTTAAATCTTTAATTTTTATCTTCTGATGATGCTTCGGCTGCGGGGCGAAACGATTCTTGAGTTCCTAAGAAATCAAAGCTCGAGCGAATCTATAAACTTCTCTAGACGACCTTTTAAATATAGAATACTAAAACAAAACACCAATAAATAAAAATTCTAACGCACTGTCATTTGGTTTTACTGTCGAAGTTGGACAATTCAGCTGATCTTACCCAAAACCAGATCCCATAAAAGAATTCCCTTTAAGTGATATTGTTTAAGTTAAGGGATAATGGAGGTCTGTATCTCTCGAAGTTGTTGCTCTCCTTGTCTCTGGATAACTATTTTGGTTATTTTAAAAAAATATGATGTTGTCTAAACTACACGCCGTGTGGTATCCGGCTGAATAGAATAGTACCTCCCTCCTTTCTTACTGAGGTGTTGTAAAAGGCGACTAAGGTAAGTCGACCCGCCGTGTGGTATCCAGCTGAGTAGAATTGATCAACCTCTTTTCTTATCGAGGTGTCGTAAAAGGCGACTAAGGTAAGTTGACCCACAGTGTGGTATCCGGTTTAGTAAAATAGACCACCCCCTTTTATACCGAGGTGTCGTAAAATACGACTAAGGTAAGTTGACGTCAGGCGGGTGGCCGGTCGTAAAAACGCAGCCAAATCATGTGACAGCATGTTTATAACATGTTATGCTGACCCCACTTAGAGTGGGATAAGGGCAGGAGGATGATAATGTTAATCTAAACTATGTCTATTGTTTTATGCTGGGGCTACTTTAGCGGAAGATTGGTGTCGCGTTGGCGCAAAATCGCGCAAACACGATTTTCTTGTCTACATTAGGCGGGCGAAGATGTAAAAAGCGGTCTACGGTTAATATTCGTTGTTCGTCTTTGGGCGTCCGAAACGATCAGTGTGTTTGCATTATATGTAAGTAAATTTTTACTTATTACACTTTTACGAGTATCAGGTATGACATAATATGAAAATGAGACGAAAGAGGAGATGGTCGGCACAACATGTTATAAACATGCTGTAACATGATTTGGCTGCGTTTTTACGACCGGCCGCCTGCCTGACGTCAACTTACCTCTGTCGTATTTTACGAAACCTCAGTAAGAAAGAGGGCGGTCTATTCTACTAAACCGGATACCACACGGTGGGTCAACTTACCTTAATCGCCTATTACGACACCTCGGTAAGAAGTGAGGTTGGTTTATTCTACTCAGCCAAATACCACACGGCGGGCCGACTTACCTTAGTCGCCTTTTACGACACCTCGGTAAGAAGTGAGGGTGGTACTATTCTATTCAGCCAGATACCACATGGCGTATCGTGGATCATTACTATTTACAGAAATCAAACGAAAAGTCTGGACAACACCGAAGTGACATAGGTGTGGCCACTCAAACAAATATTGTCGCGACAAATCAGCAGTAAAAATTTAAACTGCTGATATTCGTAATATAATTTTGCGATGGTATTAGTGTTACCAAATACCGCCGTCTATATCGAATTCAATTGAATCCTGGAATAAGGAAAATAAAGGCACACACGGATAATTCAATTATATATACAAATGTATGGGATTAAAAGGAATTACTATCCTAAATTCAGCGTCAAAGATTTTGCCATTTGATCCTTTAGCCTTAACTCAGAAAGTACCGTTGTATCTCAGACTACTTTACTAGGAATATATTTAGTTCATCCAAATATAATAAATAGAAAAATGTAGTTCGCGAATCGAAAATAGTCAAATGCCATTTTGTAGTTGTTAAATAGCAGAAAACATTCTCCTGCCCTTATCCCACTCTAAGTGGGGTAAACACAACCTTACCGATTTTTTTTTCTTTACCTTTGAACTTTACGACCACCCGCCTGCTTGACGTCAACTTACCTTAGTCGTATTTTATGACATCGCGATGAGAAATAACGGTGGTCTATTTTACTCAGCCGGATAACACACGGTGGGTCAACTTACCTAAGACGCCTTTTATGACATCGCGATGAGAAATAACGGTGGTCTATTTTACTCAGCCGGATAACACACGGTGGGTCAACTTACCTTAGACGCCTTGTATGACACCGCAGTAAGAAATAAGGGTGATATATTCTACTCAGCTGGATAACACACGGTGGGTCAACTTACATTAGTCGCCTTTTATGACACCTCGGTGAGAAATGACGGTGGTCTATTCCACTTAGCCGGATACCACACGGCAAGTATAGCAACATTAAATTACTTATATTTGAATATAATATGCATCTAGTTGTGAAGAAAGCTTTCTTTTTCATAGAAGATGTATCGCAATATAAAAGCTCTTTATTAAAAGTGCAATATTTTTGTGTAAACATTTGCAAAATTAATTGCTCATAAGCTAGTTACTGCGAAGTAATAAATTCGGCGCATGAATCTCATTTGCATTTCATGCTCCCACTTAAAACAAAGTGAATATTTACTTTGAACCTAATTACAATTCAGAAGTGGGCGTCGGAATTTGCTAAAATTTACGCTCACCAGCTCTATGGGGAACAAAATGGAATTTTAATCCGTTAAAGGAAACGCTGGGGTAATGTAATAAGATATTGTGATACGTTGACCGTTACAAACTTTTAGCCGTGTGGTATCCGGTTTAGTAGAATAGACCTACCTCATTTCTTACGAGGTGTCGTAAAGGCGTTTAAGGTAAGTTGACCCACCGTGTGGTATCAGTTTAGTAGAATAGACCACCCTCTTTCTTGCCGAGGTGTCGCAAAATACGACAAAGGTTAGTTGACGTCAGGCTGGCAGCCGGTCGTTAAAACGCAGCCAAATCGTGTGGCAGCTTGTTTTTGTAATCGGACCAGTAGTTCCTGAGATTAGCGCGATGAAACAATCAAATATACAAACAAACAAACTACACATAAACCAAATTTGAGTATTTAGGTACTTGCTATTATTTTTTATATTTTTTTATAAACGTACTAGCTGTGCTTACTGGTATCCGGCTGAGTAGAATTGACCACACTTATTTCTTACCGAGGTGTCGTAAAGGCGACTAAGGTAAGTTGACCCACCATGTGGTATCCGGTTTAGTAGAATAGACCACCCTCTTTCTTGCCGAGGTGTTGCAAAATATGATAAAGGTTAGTTGACGTCAGGCAGGCAGCCGGTCGTAAAAACGCAGCCAAATCATGTGGCAGTATGTTTATAACATGTGCCGACCCATTTAGAGTGGGATAAGGGCAGGAGGATGTTGACCGTTACATAATTTATTCAAATTACATATGGCGATTTGTATGTGTTAAGTTTTTATGTTATACAGCATGTTCTTGTTATTCAGAGGGCAATTAACGGACTGTTTTATGAGAATGAGCGAAGCCAGTCCCTACATAATTTTACAATGTACACATTTATGAGGTACACTTTACGACGAATATATTACTACTTTAACTTAAATTAAACATTTATTTGTACTTTCAATCCTGGACTGTATTACGCATGGTTCATTTTCAACATTTCGCACGCTAAGTATTAATATGAACTAATCAAAAAAAAGTTTGTGGAATAAAGCGTAGCATAGCGTCTTCAAATTTCGTAAGTGTTAAAGAGCCTAATAACTTGGAAAACCAAGAAAACCCTTACTATTTGAATAGCTCATAGCGTCATACCATAGCTGTCTAATTAAGCCTAATCTTGAATTCGGTCAATTAAACAAAAAGGATTGGTTCAACATCTTCGAAAAATAAAAGCCAGTTCTTCAATTTAGCTTTCCCGCCAAATCATGCCTTGTTATTATTCTATCGTTATACTAGTTCCTTATTATCCTAGTTACTATCTCACTGTTGTCTCTCTGATTTTAAAGTCAATGGTTAGAGCTAAGAAGCCAAGAGCCAAGCTGCCCCAATGCAGATTGTTACACAAATTTCCAAAATTATTCAATTTTATTAGAAATATGCAAGTTTCCTTAAAATGTTTTACTTTACCAAAAAGCATGTGATAAATTGCAATTATCTATAGACACATAAGTTTTAACTGAAAAACTTAATAGTGCCTGAACGGAGTTTGAATCCGAGAATTGTCTAAAGCAGTGTTTCCCGACCTTTTTTGGTTTATGCCCCACGTTAAAAATTATTTTGCCCCCCTAAGTAACATACATAAATTTTAATATTAAAAATTTAATTGTCCACTTAAAGAACATAAATAATAGGTTTTAGGACGATAAATTGCAATTTTCTGTTTAATTTTGCACCGAAATGGCCCAGAGCGAAAGGCTTAAACTCGTGTCGAGTTGCCCCCCTTTAACCATCAAAATGCCTCCCTGTGGGTCATGGGCCCCACGTTGGGAACCACTGGTCTAGAGAGTCGGGCAGTCTCATCGCTGTAACCTATCATCATATCAGCTCATAGCTGTCAACAATAGAATACAATGAAACATTAAGAACAACCTGTTGGCAATAAAAATATACAGCTCCTACGTAAAAAGCTCTAAGTTCCCACACAATTGCCTATTCTTTCTACTTCAGATGCAAATTGAGTTTGAAAGTTTTTTTTTATATAGAATTTTCTTGGAACTTGCACTCGCGTTTGTCCCCGCTTTTTTACTCTCCAGAATTGATAAGCCTCTTTTGATGATAAAAAGTACGAAATCGTTTCGTAAAGTGTCAAAACTCGATTTTGCGAGTTGCCCTCAGAAAATAATACAATTGTGAGTATTGTTGTTTAATTTTTTGTAAAAAATATAATGAAACAAAATTATTTAGACTTTAGAAATTATTATTATTATATTATTTAATGAATTATTTAGAAATGAATTATTTAGAAATTATTTTGATTCTGGACTAGGACTAGACTTCTAATTTATAAAAATAGGCGTTATTAGGCGGAGATCCATAATACAAAAGTAATTATATATATAGTTTTGCAAATATTTTAATTATAGCAAAATATGAGCTGATGGCCATGAGAGCTAACAGAATATTGTCAATACAAAATTTAGCCTTTTTCCTACATAATTTATAGAATTAGGCGTTACTTTGCGGAGATCCATAAAACAAATGTAATAATAAAATTATTTTGCTATAATCCGCAATGAAGTAAAATAGAAAATATATATAATGCTAAATGTATAGTGGACTATCCGTTTACATACCTAATACATGCAGGATTCGTAAAAACATGCACAACCTCCACCACCGCCACCACATTACACACAAAATCGCTTTGCGATTGTTGTCGTGGAGTCTATCTTCTGATGATGCTTCGGCTGCGGGGCGAAACGGATCTTGAGTTGTGATAGTGAACATATGTAGTGCTTGCGCGATACACAATGTTTTGCGCCAACGCGACACAAATCTTCACCCGCTAATGTAGCCCCAGCATAAAACAGTAGACGTAGTTCAGAATAACATCATATTTTTTAAAATTAACCAAAATAGTTATCCAGAGACAAGGAGAGCAACAACTTCGAGAGATACAGATCTCCATTATCCCTTAACTTAAACAATATCACTTAAAGGGAATTCTTTTATGGGATCTGGTTTTGTGTAAGATCAGCTGAATTGTCCAACTTCGACAGTAAAACCAAATGACAGTCCGTTAGCAATTTTATTTATTGGTGTTTTGTTTTAGTATTTTTATATTTATAAGGTCGTCTAAAGAAATTTATAGATTCTCTCGATCTTTGATTTCTTAGGAAGAGGTTAGTAGTATTTCCACATATACACATTCGGCGTATCAATTACCTATAAGTTTTATTACAAAAATTCATCCAGTTATCGTTCAAGACTCACGTATAACGATAATATAGAAAAAGGACGGAGGAATTTGATATTAATTTTTGATTATTGCTTAGTTTATTACAGCATTACGTCGTATTATTTCTCAAAGTTGCATCATCAGAATATTTGTTTAGAGTTACCCATACTGCTCCTTATGTCTATGTTGCATTGCAAGCACACAAGTAACAAAAACCATAAGCACATATCCTTAAAAAATACAACCGTAAACACATAAATCAGAAAAATATGAACTAAAATTGCAATAATAGTAACTTCAATAAAACTTTCTCTACACCAAGCAACCGAAGCTTAAAACATGGCGGCCATATATCTAACATAATAGGTAATTTATTGTTAAAAGATGTAGCGGTGCCTTAATAAATGCGAAATACCTTACTACTATTAACGTCGTTTCTAATAAATTTAAATAGACGCAATAGAAAAACAATTCTTAGGATTTTATTCACCCCGCCATCTACAAGCAAGTTTAATAATTTTATTGGCCGGAACTGCCATCTATTAAAAGTTTTAAATACTACGAGGTATTGTAGGTTTGAAGGTTTGCTATTTGAAGTGGTTTATTTGTACGATGCAAGATGGCGCTGTCAAATATTTTTGTATTTACTTCCGGTGTAAAGAATTAGTTTTTTTTGTGGCTGCCAAGGCTGTGGTACTTAAACATAGAGGAACCTGAGAGGGGGCGCTGTTTCTGGTATAATATTATTTATATTAAATGTACTTTACATTACTGGAAAAGCAATGAAAAAAAGGAAAAAAATATATTCCACTTTCATATAAATTTTATTTAACAATTGATATCGCCGTATCCGGCTGACTAGTATAGACCGCCCTCATTTCTTACTGAGAGATCGTAAAAGGTGACTTAGGTAAGTTGACCCACCTTTTGGTATCCGGCTGAGTAGAATAGGCCACCCTCATTTCTTACCGAGTTGTCGTTAAAGGCGACTAAGGTAAATAGACTCGCCGTGTGGTATCGGGCTGAGTAGAAGTAGAATAGATCACCCTGATTTCCTACTAAGGTGTCATAAAAGGCGACTAAGGTAAGTTGACGTCAGGTAGACGGAAAATACCTAGCCAAATCATGTTACAACATGTTCGTAACAGGACAGGAGAATGATGGCTATCAATTAATAAATTTTCATATGCTTAAATAAATGGTATTATTATTATATTTAATAATATTAATTAGTTAACTCTTTTAAGTTTTGTTCCAACAAAGTATTTCAATATTATACCTAAATAAGTATTTATAATACTGAATTAATTCGTTTCTATTATAACGCGACATTTTTAATTGTATCATTTCTCACAGTCGTGTGTATAAGCTCATAGACAATTTAATTATTATGCTGTACTATAAATAAGTCTCTTCTTAGATTCCAACCATAATTTTGATTGAGCTATGCTATTTTAAGTGCATAGTGAACGATTAATCTGGTTAAGCAACACTAACCTAAATGGACCAGTAACGATGGCACAAAATTAGGTCTTTACGCACTCTCCGTGCCTTGGCATGCATGTTAAGCCGACGGTCTAGATTATTATGACTCACGAAGTAAACAGTAAGTACTCAAAATGGAAATGTTGTTTTAACAAACGGGCTGGACCCATTTAAATATTAACAGTCCACTATTATATAGTTTTAGGCAGTCCCAATCTAAATCCAAATCCAAAGTGATCAAGCTTTACTCAAGTAAACTTGTAAACAAGTGCTTTTGAATCGTCCCTACCTAGAAGAGCCAGCAAGAAACTCGGCGGTTGCTCTTTTAAAAAAATAATTATAATTACTAGTAATTTTCAGTTATTACTGTCTTGTACATGGTCAAAGAGTAGCTTTATCCACACATTCTTATCAGCTAAGTAATCCTCAACAGTATAATAGGCTTTCTGTATGTCTTTTTTTTAAACTGCTGTAATGGCATAGCTGTAATACCATGTGTTAAATGGTCGCCAAAGGTCGTGAAGCGCAAAATGCAATCGGATTCAAGAAACCAAAGCATAGATCATTGGAGAAAAATGTTAGAGGACAAAACATGTATAAATAATATAATTTATTGCCCACAATATTATAACAAAGAATATCGGAATATCGTAAAAAGTAAAAAAAAAACCTATAAACTTTAAAATATAGGTATACCTAATAGCAGAAGCAACAGATTAACATCGCAATACTGAGCAAAATCCTCTTCTCTCATTAGAGACCGTTGTAGTTAAGTTAGAAGTTGTAGTTAAGTTACAGGCTCTACAGGATCTTGGTTAAGCTATTTTACACATTAAATGTCCAAAAATTAAGAATTTGATCACGAAAATTTTTGAGGAAAATTCAATAACATCTACAAATGGTCAATAATTGAAGTACCAACGGTTTCTTTTTCATTATCTTAGCTGAAAATAATAACGTTTCAGTTGTATACGGAGAAAACATTAAATCGAAGCTTCTAGGCTCCATAAATATCTGCCAATCAGAGACACAAATCATAACTACGTATCACAGCTCACGGTGAAAATCAATAATCCCCGGGCCAGGCAATTGCATCTATCTCAACAGCGTCCGCTATCTGTCTCGTTTATGGTCTAATTACGAGGCGAAAATACAGACTACGAAAGAATATTACATTGTTCGACAAGTGACGTGACAGAAGGAACGATATCGTGTCGGTTATACGACATCGAGAAGTAATTACAAACTTCGATCTCAAACTCCGGAGCACATAGATTAGTTTGACGTCTAATTACTGAATGTCCCGTATTTAATTGCTAGAATTAATACGCATTTTCCACATTGTCGTCTTTACTCTGCTATGGTAGGTTCGTGTAATAGATGTAACCATATTGCACTACTAAAACCGAGGTGTCGTAAAAGGCGATTAAGGTAAGCTGACGCGCCGTGTGGTATCCGACTGAGTAGAATAGACGAAAATCATTTCTTACCAAGGTGTCGTAAAAGGTGACTAACGTCAGTTGACACGCTGTGTGGTATCTGGCTGAGAAGAATAGACCACCCTCATTTCTTATCGAGGTGTCGTAAAAGGCGACTACGGTGAGTTGACTCGCCGTGTAGTATCCAGCTGAGTAGATAGAATAGACCGTCTTCTTTTTTACTGAGATATCCTTAAATACGGCTAAGGTAATTTGACGTCAGGCAGGCGGTCGGTCTTAATATACGCAGCGAAATCCTGTGACAACATGTTTATATCATGTTGTGCCCCCACTTAGCGAAGGATAAGAGCAGGAGGATGATGATTACACTACAAAAACGATTAAGTCTTCTGGTTGAAATTCTTTCAAGTTAATACGCCGTCCATCTTGATTCTACTGTATCTTCATTTACTGTCAAGTAAGATAAAGTCAAGTACAAATCTTTTACTAATAAATTAAAAAATATCATATAACTTGATATTACATTGGAAATATTTGAATACCTCAGATAAACCAGTTTAATGCTTTAGCGACATCTAGTGATCGCTGTTCGAGCGTTATTCTATTTGGGATTACGCTAACGCGATCGAGTAGGTTAAAAAAACTCGCGCTAAGCATCATGTAACTGATATGTTAACAGCGAGATGACTACATACCTTTCCAAGTGGATTCCACAACAGAAGAAGTATCGGCTCTGAAGTCAAATAGATACAAAAATAAACTCGTAGTTCCTAGACAACGAATTCAGTTGTTTGCGAAAAATGTTTATTGTATGGCCATACGCATTTATAACAAGCTGCCAGAAACCCTTAAAAATCTAAATACGAGATTGTTTAAAGTAAATTTATTTAAAATATTGTTAAATAAATGTTATTACTCAGTAGAAGAATTTCTTTTAGATAAAATGGAATTGTTTTGAGACTTTTATTACTATTAATTTTTTATTTTATTTTTTATTTTAGATATATGTTATTTAATATTTTTGCTCGCCGAAATGGCAGAACATGTTGTATCCTTATATGTATATCATATTAAATATCTTATGTACCATTTTCATGCAATAAAAAAATATTATTTTTATTATTATTATTATTATAAGAGACCCAGAGGTAGACCCAGAAAGCGATGGATAGACTGCGTCGAGGAAGACCTCCGATGCATGGGAAGATTAACATCTTGGAGACGGGAGGCCAGGGACAGAGCGAAATGGAAAAGACTCGTTGAGGAGGCCAAGACCCATAAAGGGTTGTAGTGCCACAGGAAGTAAGAAGTAAGTAAGACTACATACACTCACAAGCATTTATGCACACACACGTATTAATATATATACACCCAATTACACACACATACACAACCCTCAAACTATTAGGATTTTAAAGACGATACATTCCGTAGCCTCTTATGAAACTTGTAATTGTAACAGTTACTTATTCTAAAATTGGATTTTGAAACAAGTCGTCACGTATCGTCGAACCTAAAAACGCCTCATGAAATATACAGGTGCACATAAACTATTTTGTAATAAGTGTGAATGCAATAGCAATACATTGATATCGATGTCGCGACTCTGTCGATACGATATAGTAACAGTTTCGCTGAAGCAGCGAGATTTCATCCTGAACAAAGAAAAACACGATTTCGATATGACCTCACTTCAATATCGATGAATGCAATGATATTGCATTTAAATTTCCATATCAGAGTAGTTTTTGGGAATTACTTTTAACACTCGTATAAAACTAGAATTTTTAAAGCCAGATAATTAAAAAAAACATTTGCAATTATATTCCCAGATTTGTATATTAACCAATTACTTTATTGATCATTTGCCGTGTGGTATCCGTGTGAGTAGAATAGACTACCCTTATTTCTGAACGAGGTGTTGTATAAGGCGACTAGGTAAGTCGACCCGCCGTGTGGTATCCGGCTGAGTAAAATAAACCACCCTCTATTTTACCAAAGTGTCGCTTAAACCGAATAAAGTAAGTCAACGTCAGGCCAGTGGCCAGTCGTAAAATAGGTAATTTACGATCAGCCAAATCATGTTACAACATGTTTATATGTTGTGCCGACCCCACTAAGAATGGGATAAAGACATGAAGGATGATGATGGTTATTACCTGAATAAACCTATATCACAATACTACTTACTAATTTTTGGCTTTATCTCCCTTTTCCTTTTTCTAACTTTTCCGGTTATTTCATTCTACTCAAGGAAAGGCGGACCTTACTTGTAATTATTGCGTACTATTCTCTTTTTTTGTTACAAATATTGATACCCTAAAATAAACAATTTAGTCTATTTTCTTTCTAGTCATCTTACCACCATTAATATATGTAAATGATTGGATTGGAAAAACATACAAAATTTTCTCTTCGTCGTTATATTATATATTGCCTAAATCAATGGTGTAACTACTAATTTATACATGACTAATTCATACACAATGCAAGCTGTCTTAAAACATACAAAACGGAAACCGTTTAAGTTAGATTTCGTCATAGTTGTACAAAAACAGCATGAGGAAATCATAAAATAAAAAAAATGTCTATGGCATAAACAGGTTAAATAAAAAGGATATTAATTTGCGTACTTTAAAGAATATCTGAGACTAACATGGGAAGACGCAAGTAAAAAAGGAGAAACAAAATTGTGATTGAATTAAAAATTGACAAACAAATGACTAACTTGTGGGTGAAATTGTGAAAACAAAATTTTATTAATCAAACTTCGAAAAGTGGAAAGACAAGATAAGGGTAGCCAAATACGTTGGTCTTGTCACCATAAATCAACTCGAACCAAACTTACACGTAGTAATGGCTTTTAAATGTCAAAGTTAAGTTAATTTCAGAATACTCCTGCGTAGAAACCCTAAGGACGCATGCGTTAACCCATCGATCGGCCAGGACCCGCTTAGGTGGCCCATTCCGTTTGTAGTAACGAGCCGGTGAGTACATATTTCCAAAAACAGTGACTTGACTAACCAATAGTCAGTAAAAACAAGTGCATGTACCTTGCCGTGGCGTTGATTATTATAATCGCGAGTTTGGTCAGACTGCAAGTAAGTCAGATTTTGAATATTATGAAATGGACGCTTTTTATGTATTCTTCCAACACAATTTCTGATCTATGTGAGTAGATGTATAATAATATATGTACGTGTACTTTCTTTTGTAAATTACTTCATATGTGTATTTATTTGTTTTGGTGCTACCGACGAAGGTGACCTTTGCCACGCGTCGCCTGACGTCATTGGTTATTACTGTGACGCACTCACCCTTCCTATTTTTTACTAATGTAAGATTTTCTATGTTATTATATTCACTAACATCATTTATTTCTTATTTGCTATCTATCTTACTATCGATATCATCTTTATATATTGGCTGTTTAAACTATTTTATTATTGTATATATTATACATATATCTTCCGCTTTCGTTTGTTGTTCTTTGTTCTTGTATTTTTGTGCTATTCGCTGTGCTTTGTTCTGTTATGTAATGTATGGAAAATTTAAGTTATTTTTAGATCGAGCCTTTCAGGGCGCAACAGGTCCGCGGCTGCGCAGTAGCCTCCCAAGCACCTACCACTGTTATTCGATCTCTCATACAAAATATATTTTCTTACGTAATCATATTTTATGGATCAAGCTTTATCTAGTATTTCGTTTTCATAAAATTTAGAGTTCTTAATTTAGTTTCGTTAAGAACATAAATGACATACCGTAGTATATCTAAATATATATATCAGAATCATTGCAATCTTGATATGGAACTACTGGTTTAGAACGCAATAACGATGATGTTATTTTTATACCTGAAGCAAATTTTTATAGAAGAAGCGTTCGAGATGATGTGACAGATGCACTTGCACTTGCGCCCTTCATTTGTGTCATTATTGATATTTCAGTGTTGAACTTTGAGCTGAAAGGGTGGAGGGGGTGGAGGGTAGCTCTAGTTACAGTTTATCTCACCCGGCAACGGTGCAGTTGCTGAAAAATCTAGAAAGTTTTGGTGACTGACTAATGGCACTTTTACACTAGAACATTACTGAACATTAAATCTCATCTGGCCATATATAGTAATTCAGAATTTTTATCGGGTTATTTTATGCATAAGAAGCTTTCCGTCTCATTCAATGATTTAAATCATAAATAGCAAATTAATACTTAATCAATACCAACTTAGCAACAAATTAAGAAGAACACTATTTTGCTTTACATATCATCTTATGCTATTGCGAATAATATCACGGAAAAAGTTTATATTCTCAGAGTTATATTGCCTTAAATCTAATACTAGATTGACTGATTTATCAGCTTGAGCGAACTAAATTATGTTAGTTATATTCAGTTAAACATAAATAAAAACGAAACTTACTAGTACATCTAGAAAATTCTAGATTGAAGAATTAGGTATTGACTTTTGATTATAAATTTCCTTGTATATAAAGAAGTTTAGTATCAACAAGATAATAATAATCATCGCTATACGTACCTTATAATGGTATTATTATAAAACTAAAATAGGCGTCATTAAAGGTAGTTAAAAATTGGCCCGTGCAAACGTTTGGAAATCAAAACTAGTCGAAAGTATCAAACGAATATAACCTGTTTGCTTACCACAAACACTTTATGACAGTGTCCTTTTTATGGCAACAATGACAATTGACATGCTAAACGTTTATTGAAAGCTTTAGGACCCATAAACTGGATCTAGATCCTTCTAAAACCCCGGAAACACCCAGTGCAGCGCAGGAGGGTGCAGAATGCATAAATCGATATCTGTACCCCCTACTACCCTAACGCCCCCACTTTCCTCCCCCCCCCCTTCCCCCCTCACGCCAACCCCTCCCCCTCTCCGCCCACTCTCTGTTAGCTTACAAGCCCTGGATTCTAGCTAGCCCCTCCCCCTTGCCTAGGATCTGGGTCGGCGCTCCTGCGCGCGATGGAATTAGTTGCAACTTATTGATTTACAAGCTTTTACCCGCAACTTTGTTTGCGTGGACTGTGGTCGTGACAGGATAATAGATGGTGCTCTTCAATTTCGTCTTATACCTGTAGAATTAACAGGATTTCTGTAGCCTGTATGTTATCCTGGTGCATAAGGAATAATTGTACCAAACTTCATAGATATTGGTTCAGCGGATTCGCCTTGAAAGAGTAACAAACATACATCCATACTCACAAACTTTCGCATTTATGATATTAGTACGATAGGATTATGGTAGTTTTATATCACGTGATATATCACGTCCCTCCGCTATTGCAAAAATCATGTAAATTAAATTTGTTAATGCATTAATCCTATTGTCTTTTAAATTAAATTAAATAAATAAATAAATAAAAATAAATAAAAATTCTTATTCAAGGATTTTTAAGGATTATACAACAACGTTCTACGATACTGTTGATGGTGTTCATCGCGAGATATTTAAGAATACCATTGAATATTTTCATGAGAGCTGCATGGCTTTATTTTCAAATTTCTTGGTTTTAATAATGAGGCGATTAGGTAATCTGAATAGATTTTACCTTCCTTGGTTTTTAAGATTAAAAAACGTTAACCAAATTATTTTGTCAATGTCCTGTAAGTATCACAATCACTTACTTGATTGTCCAGACATAAAATAACTAATTAACTTTAAAGTACACCTGTTACTTAAATTACACCTTATGGTATATGTATATGTATGGTATATGATATAGCAATTTTAAATTGTATTGAAAAAATAGTAGTAGAAATTTTATTACTAATACTATATTAAGATTAATTCAAAGTAATATTTAACACTATACGCCACACTAAAAAAATTTACGACAGTGTACACTTATACCCTTAAGATACATATGATTAAACAAAAGGCATTAGTTTTGAAGTAAATAAGAATTGTAATGTACAAATCATACTTAATTGAGATAAAGCCTTGACTACCAAATTAGGTAACTGGGCTTTTAAATCGATCGATCATTGTTACGGCAAATAAAGGCTTAAATTACAGAAGCGACATCGCTTGTATTGATCGAAAGTATATAATATAATTTTTAATTTATGCGTTAATTTATATAGCTTATATACTTATTGTACGCAAAGTCTCCCGTCGTGTCTGTATGTCTCTAAGTTGTCTTTTGACGTACGAATTGTACAAACTTTTATGCGGTTTTCACCCTTTGATTTTTATTTATTTATATTGTTTTAATATACCGATATTGTCGAAAAAAGTCAAGCCGCGTGGGAAATTCGAAAACTCTTAGAATAACTTTTGAGATATAAAATAATGTATTGTGGGTTTATTACTTTTTAATAGGTCCTCAGGAAAAATCTGTAATGGCATACATCATTTTTTTAATGATTGCGCATTCATTTTAAACTTCTAGGAAAAACGTTACGTACAAAACGGTAGTTCGAAAGATATTTAGGCGCGTACAGTACTAAAAATTATAACATTCCATGCTTGACATAATAATCCCTTACACTACCTTTAATATTTAAATGAGTTAATCTTGTATATACATATATACATATTTTCGGAATCTCGGAAACGGCTCCAAGGATTTTCATGAAATTCAGCATTTCGGGGTTTTGGGGTAAAAATCGACCTAACTAGGTTTCATTAAAAAAAATGTTGTTTTAGCCTAGTTTTTGGGCATTTAAAAAATGCTCAAATGTTGATTAGAAAGTAAATGATATTAGAGGTGTCAAATGCAAAGCTGTGATTGCAAATGCAAAAATGTGATAGCCTAAGGGAACGCGCGGACCAAATAAGTTCGAAACCTGGGATCGAGTATCATATGCATGCATTTTTATATATATAAAAAAATGACCAAGCAAGTCTTGGTCACCTAGGTACTATAATTTAAATAAATATCTTCTGATTTATCGCAAAATTAAAACTAACGCGAGCGAAAATTAATTCGCGCTCCCGTTGTCCCCCACCTAACTGCGTGAAGCGGGATCACGTCACTAGTATGTAATATGTAAAGAACCGCTCACGAGATTACCTTTATCAAAAGCCGTGAAGCTAAGTTTGCCAATGTCACTGTATTGAATGGGGCTTTTGCGATAAGGTACCGGTTTATAGTGAGCTAAAACGATCGGAATATCGCTGTCCATTCACCACTGTTCATTCAAACTTTCTACGTGTACAGAGTAATAAAGTTCCGAGAAAATATAAAATAGTATGTTGGAGAACAGTAACTTTTATTTATTAAGATATGGTGTTACAAACAGATGCTTAAACTAATAAGATGTCTGTAACATCATACTGAATTACAGCTCAACGTATATCCTTAAAACTAGGCGCTGATTTTCAGCTATACCCGTGACAGCGAAGAATAATGTAGTATGTGCAACGGACACTTGTACTTATATAAAATAATAAATATGAAATAACATTATACTTGTTATATGATATATAATATAAATTGAGTATATGTTTCTCTAAATATCATACATAAAATAAAGTTTGAAAAAAAAGGTATGAATGGAGAAGTTGATGTTGGTGTATCGTATATATGAATATAAATTATTATGAATAAAAGAATGTGATACTATGCCGCTTCACAGAATAGTCTCAATTTTGTTAGTCTCTATAACATATCGATATCGAGAGTAACAAAAAAGGCGCCACTCAAACTTTAAATAAACTTTAAATATTTAAATAATTATATTTTACAAAGCTTTCAATACTTACCAAAAAACTTTCGGTTTTTCTATAATATTTTTTTTTCCTATTTAGTTCTCATTCGTTCCGTTTGATCGTTACAACTATAGTTATCATACTCCTCCGTAATGGCTTGACTGATACAGAATTTACAATAGAATTATTTTGCTGTAATCCGCGTTTATTAAGAGAATGGAATGCTAAGTATATGAAGCAGGTAACATTCACATACCTCATACATGCAGGATAATTCATCACACGTAGAAAACGCCGCCAACAACAACATACCACACAAGCACTACACACTCACTACTACAATCTCTGCGAACGTTTTGCCCCGAAACCGAAGCATCATCAGGAGGATAGACTGCGCGACAAAATCGTAATGTAAAATTGTATATCTATATATATTAAAATACAAAAACGAAATAAACACTAAAGCTCTGTGTACAGTTATTCTGTGAGGATTGCGCGGGCGCCACCCGTGGGCGGTATGGATGGGTTCCCCACCCGCGCGCCTTCATAATTGTCAACACTATTCTGATGTATGCTGTCGATTTTTACAATGTTGATATTATGAAATATAGTATGATTATTTATTCTTCAATATTTCAAAATGGATACTTAGATACTTCTTAAGTTTATTTCGGACACGTGTATAAATCGTAAATTGGCGTAGTTTTGGAACTATTTGTTAATCCCAGAAACTACTAGACAAATTGAAAAAAAAAAATTGATTTGAAAAATTAAAAAATTGAAAAAAATAAAAAAAGGGTTTGATAGTCTATTTATTGAGGACGGTTATATAACATCTCGCTACGATAAATATAAAAGGAGCAGCAACAAAAAATATTGCAAAAACGGCAAAATTGAAAGCTTTCCTTGCGTGCGCTAAGTTAACGGTGAAAGTAATTAAAAAATCATGTATTACAAAATTGTTAGCCACTAAAAATTGTAAATAAAAGACCGCGACTGCATATGTCTAGCTTTTAAGGTTACCCACTTTACTCATTTATATGGTTATTAAAATACTACAAAATACGAGTGCTAGTAATAAATATATGTCAATTATGTTTTCTGTGGTGTTGATTTCATTCCCCGATATCGATTGTCGATATATTAGAATGATCCTTTTTTGACAAAAATAATAATGATTTCATTTCAAAGCAACGATTGAACTCGTAAAGTGATTATGCTACTTTATATCATCATCTATTATCACATTTTATTAACACCTCAAATTTGTCACAAACAGACAAACAAATATATGCCACATCATGTATTCGACACATCGATTTAGGCGTGACGAAATTTTTTACTCAAATACGCTTTTAAATCGCAAACTATATATAGGTACCTGTTTTATATATGTATATTGTTGTGCCATATACTGGCCCGACGGCGCAAGAGTCAGTAATCCTGTTCAAGGATCCCGGGTTTGATTCCCGTCAAGAGTCAACATTTTCTACAAACATTTTGTTGGGACTTCAGGTCTGGGTGTATGTATTTAAGAAAAAAAAAACAAAGTAACATTATATATGTATCCGGCCGAGTATATAGATAACCCACATTTCTTACCGAGGTGTCGTAAAAGGTGACTAAGTTAAGTAAACCCCTCGTGTGGTATCCGGATAAGTAGAATAGACCACACTGATCCCTACCGAGGTATCCTAAAGGACGACTAAGGTAAGTTGACGTGAAACAAGCAGGCTAAGTTTAAAATAAATTAAAAACACGCTGGAAAAATTCATCCTCTTGTCAGCATAAAAAAAGCAATTTGTTGAAATTGCTTTTTTATGCTTTTTTTTTATCAAGCATTACTTCAATTTTTGGCTTCTAAAGATACGACATTTTTTCAAAAATGGAATATACTAATTGCCATTACGGTAACCAGAAGTCTAAATATTTGTGGCAATAATATTATTCAATAAAATTTATTGAAAGTATGAAAAATTATTCATTTAATTCAGTCTTAAAATGGACAGAACTTTTCGATAGGCCTAATATATTAAATCGCCAGAATCTTCATCTTTAGTCCTTACCTTATTTGACCTTACTTAATCTAATTCTAAGATCAAATCTGTCGAATAATATAGACATTTATATAGCAATTTATTAAAAAGAACCAATTATAATACAAATATAAACCTATCAAAGGAAACCGAAGTATGTAGGCAAATAGCAAAATATTTGATAGCATCTTAATAGCTGCACCCACATAGCACATTCATATAACGCAAATAGGAGGAATCCACGCAAAAAATTGCAAACTAGAATTTCGAAACATTCTGACCCAATATCGATGAAGTTTGTTAAAAAGAGTTTACTGTTAAAAAGAGGCTGATCCAGAAAGCCTACTATACTGTTGAGGATTACTTGGAAGATAAGAACGTGTGGATATAGCTCGCTTAGACCCTATACAAGACAGTAATAACTAAATGTAACTAGTCTTAAGAATCGTATTTTTAAAAGATCAACCGCCGAGTTTCTTGCTGGCTCTTCTCGGTAGGAACAGCTTTCCGAGTCAGCAGTAGAGCTGACGATTCAAAAGCACTTGTTTACAAGTTTATTTGAATAAAGAATATTTTGAATTTGAATTTGTTACAATTATTTCTCATACACCGGGGTAACATATATGCTATAGAAATCCTGTGAATTCTACAGGAATAGGATGACATTGAAAAGCGCCATCTATTATCAACCTATCCGCGACAGCAGTCCATGCGAACGAAGTCGCGGGTAAAAGCTAGTAACTTTAAATTTAGGAGACATACCTGTCAGCAGCTCACATCACACTCCCACTTGACTGTTTTTATAAACAAAAACATTAGTTACGTCACGTTTTTTGAATAGTTTCATTGATTCGCATTCGTCCCATCATAAACTGCCAAGTAAAAAAACGTTAATAAAAACTAAACAATCAGTAATGTTTCTAAGGCAACAATGAATAATTATGACTACAGTTCTTGCTGTACTTATGTATCGAGCATTGTTTTTTTTTGCTTCATTTTTTGCGAATAACTACTTTATTATGACAAATGCTTTCGATTAGTTCCATTAATAAAATCAGTTATCCTCAATTAAAAGCTCAGTTCTAATTAATAATTATTAATTGGTCATTGTTCGAATAATTGTAATGGCTCCTTTTATATTCGGCGATTACAAACGATTAAATACGAACATGTAGAGGGCATAATCAGCTATACTCACCAATCGTAGTCTATGATTGCCTACGATCGTCTACGACTTGGGAATTGTCGTTTTTCAGACACGCATCAGACAATATCGCTGATACGTATGATCATGCAGACAAATGCACGATGATTGTTTTAATTATTGATGATCACACGATCAATGATCATCGACGATAGTGAAGTGCAGGCATAAAGTTAAGAAAACTTATTCTCTGTACCACAATGTCTTGAAATGTTATGAAAGTTGACCTATAGAGTTATTAAGCAATAGTGCTATTAAAATCATTATTAAAATATCGTATGCTTGTTCTCAAATTCTTTTCAATGTCGCATCACTACGGTTGTATGTCAGTTTTGTTTACATTTCTAAACCTTTTATCTAAGTCATGTCATAAGCATTTGTAATTGATTAGAGGATTATTTTAGGAGGAACCATCGCATTGGTGGTGGGATCTTTTGAGTACTTTTGCATTCAAAAAATTCAAGTAAAATATAAAGTCTAAGTTTTATCTCAAAAATTATATTTGCCCCTACAGCGCATAATGGATAAATCGCCCTATCCGAAGAACAAAGTCACATTGTAACTATATCCACCTCTCTCAATTATAAAATATAATTTAAAACATTCAAACACCGCTAGAGCGCTCGCACTCCAACAGCGTAATACATAAAAACGCGCCGAAGGCGCTAGGACTCTTAATATATATTGGCACATGATTCGTCTAAGTTGTTAGGACCCGTACTACGTTGTGTTTTGTATTAACTCAAATTCGTTTAGAGCGTCGGAGGCCATGTGTCCATCATCCCTAAGGAGTCAAATAAAACCTTAAATAGAATAAAATAATGTGATAATAATCACATTATTGTTTTATAGTAATATTTCAATATATCATATTCTTTAATATAGAATGAGCCGTCAGACTCCACATTCGTAGTTTATATCACTTTGCTCAACAGATAGGTTCATTATCAAATATCATTAGTTATTATATAAAATAGTTGTTTGTCGTCAGATTGGAGGCGTAAAACAAGCAAAAATTAATATAATTTATTGAAAAATAAGCGCACGATACATGAACAGACTCTATATGTTCAATACATATATATTCGTTACACGAACAGACTCTTATATAGCCAAATACATGAACGGGTTACTATAAAATTTCGTAAAAAAATGCGAGACATTCAGAAAGTTGAATGTCTCTTATGTTATTGCTTCATAGATATAGCCATCAGAAAGGGTTTTAGTTGATATATATTATATTCACTATAACATTTGTTTGTCATCAATATGGGACATAAGACTATGACAATATACAAGGAATAAGACTTTTCAAAGCCAAACAGAAGGATCGTTCGATCGTCAGATCTTACTTAAAACCATCCCGATGGGAAGTTCTAAGATATTAATATCTAAATAAGATATGTTCTAGCCAACAGAAAGATCACTCACTCGATCTTAATACCCTAGCCCTTAAACAACTCCGTAGAGAAGTTTAATCAATGTGGTATCTCTCTCCCATCTATTATATTCTTCCGATTTGGAAAAATATAAAAAGAGAGGGATAGTCAGTAGCTCCGCACCCGCTACCAACGGTGAGCTCCGTCCATGGATATGAGCCCCCCCCCCAAGGGGTACCTGTTTATAGTGCGCCTGCGGCGTATGATCATGGGATAAACCCATTATTGTCGGGAGTCAACAAAACCACAGTTGACGTATTAGGCATGAGTGCCTGGGTGTATAATAGAGGACCGAAGCCCAAATAATAAATAGCCGGAGCTATAAAAATATGGCATTAGCCAAAGGCACAAGGCCTGGTAACATTGATAATAAATTACCAATTCTTATATTCAGTAAGGCGCATGTCGCCTGCACACATCGTAACGGCGCGTTCCATGGTAACAACCACATACAGTATAATACGTATAATACGTATAAAGTCCACAAAGTGGAAACCCATCGAGATGGCAAACATGTTGCAAAGCAACTTGATTAGTTATAATATATACACCATATAGGTGTGTGTCCACCGAAGTGGATAGTGTGTGTCCACCGAAGTGGAATATGTGTATTGCAGAGCATTACATGAATGCCAATCACCCCCTATTCACCCAATACCATATAATGGAGTCACACATAGTGCACTCGCCTACGATATGCGCCAAGCTCAACACGCCACCTTATACAACAAAAAGTAATTTATGTTTAACGCGGCAAACCACGTAAGATGTAAAATAAAGGGATATGCAGGCCACACTGTCTAAAGCTAGTCCGCAGTCTTGTTAATAAAGACCCGACCAGCCGCTCTTATACAATAATGCCATGCTATAATGGTCATTCGTGGTATCATTAACTAAGCTAAGGGGACGTCCTAAAAAGGACGAAACACCACACCCATCCGTTACTATGAACAGAGTCCATAGCGTTCCATCACTGCCTCTCCAAAGATCGACACGATCTTGCATCTTGAACCATTATACGAGAGCGGGCCTAGATGTGTATTTATTATTAATTATTATTAAAAATAGTCGAGTTAAAACTCAATTAATATCTTGTATCGCCCCAGTACACATCTACAATATCATTATAACAACATTTCATAAGCGACCTAACAGATCACTTCTGCGCTCTGCGCTCCGCCCGCTCTCTCCATACTGTAGTACGGCGGATAACGTGACATTCGGTCAATATGACAAAAATTATACTTTTCTGAATTTGATGATTCATAAATAGTGCATCAATTATAGATGCGAAAAAACGTTACTGCGTGACAAACAAACATTTATTTTTATATTTATAGATTTTTCTAAAATATTGAAATTTTAATAATTATTTATTTTTAAAAAACTCGAATGTAGGGATGAGACTGTTACATCCAACCCCCTAAATTCTATGAAGTCCTGTCGGAATAGAATTTAAATTTTTAGTTATAAGAGACTATTCGTGTATTCTCATTCTTTTTTTTTTTTTTTTTTTTTTTTTTTTTTTTTTTTTTTTTTTTTTTTTTTTTTTTTTTTTTTTTTTTTTTTTTTTTTTTAGTTTTTTTTTTTTTTTTTTTATATATATTATTTTACATATTCTCTTATAATTATTACATAAATCAGATGCATCAAAAAGTTAAACAATTTTTTCAAAAAGTTAAACATCTTTTTTTTTTTTTTTTTTTTAATGATTAGTTACAGATCCGTAAGTTCTACTCTATACTCGGTAACTAAACTTATTTAGATTCACAAATATTTCTCAATCTAACATACGACAATAATTATATATATTTTAAAACTATTTCGATTATTTATTTATTAATATTATTATCAATCTCGTTTATTCAATTCCTCAATAACAATTATATGTCAAATCAAATACAGTATAATGCAACAAAATAAGCAAATTTAAATGTCACTTATAATATTTCGATAGGTGAATTGTATTAAATTTTCCACGAATTTTGTTTGTTTTTGGGTCCATTAAGGTATATACATTCCTAAACGGTATCGCCGCAACAACATAAGGTCCTTCGTATAATAAATCAAACTTACTTATCTCTTTTTTCTGAGCATTTGAACGGTTACTTTTTCTTACTTTTACCCAATCACCAATATGAAATTCGATTAATTTATGATTCTTATCGTATTTCGTATTTCTTATGAAGCTTGCTTTCTGAAGATTCTCTCGTACTTGTGTACGTATTTGTTCTATATTTAACTTTGTACCTGGGTTATTTAGTAATTTATCGAATGACAAATGAGTACTTTCACCATATAACACTTCACATGGAGTAAACCCTATGCTATCGTGAAGGGTATTATTATACAATTTTTCTATTTGTGGTATGAGAGACACCCAAGATTTGTGATTTTGAGAACAATATGTTCGGAAAAGTCGCCCAAGCTCCTTGTTAACCCTTTCTGTAGTATTTGGACGCGGATTTCGTACTGTGGTATAAATAGCCTTAATACCGAGTTCGCCGAGACCTTCTCTATATTTTTTACTTATAAATTGCGACCCATTGTCAGTCATAAGACTTTTAATTTTTATTATTTTATTAAATTGTTTAATTTTTGTTATACATGTATACCCAGTTGCTTTTCGTAATGTAAATAATTGAATAAATTTGCTAAACGAATCTTGTACTACTAATATATATGTAAATCCAAAAGTACCAGATGGTAAGGGGCCATACAAATCTGCCATGACAATCTCTCCTATATTGTTTGAAATTATAGATTGACAGGGTCCTACATGTTTGATGTTGTCATTTTTACTAAGTTGACATATATTACATTTTTTTATTATTATTTTAACATCTTTGGTTAAATTTTTCCAAAACATTCTATCTTTAATATATTTTATAACTTTATATGCGCCTTGATGACCCATTTCCGTATGAACCTGGTTAATTACCTCTACCCGTAACGATGCTGGTAGATAAATCACATATTTTTGATTAGTTTTAAAATATAATCTACCATTTTTAATACAAATCCTGTTTTGGTATCGCTTATGCCCCCCAAATATTACTTCCCGTATCTCTACATCCTCTTCTTGCAATAATGACAACATCTTGAGCTTTGACAAGAGGTTTTTATTTTCGTTACCAAGATAAAATATCTCCGGTAATCTATTTTTATCCTCCTGTACACCTGTTCCATCTGGCGGATATCTAGACAGAATATCAGCAACTAAATTGCTATTACCACTGACGTGCTCAATTTTAAAATCAAATTGCTCCAAATACAATAACCATCGAGTAACTCTACTATTAAATAGGTTCCACGTTTTCACAAATAACAAGGCTTTATGATCTGTTCTTATTACTACCTTTGCACCCCTCAAGTAAGTTTCAAATTTCTTTAAGCAGCTTATGACAGCATAAAATTCCTGTTCTGTAACAGTCCAATTTAGTTCCGCACCTTTAAGTGCTCTACTATGATAACTCAATGTTTTAATATCTCCGTCATCCCCTATTTGGTATAGAACTCCTGCAAACCCTATCCCTGATGAATCGGTTTGTAAGTAATAGGGTTTTAGAAAATTCGGATGTTGGAGCATAACCGTATTAATAAAGTGTTTTTTAGTTAAATCAAAAGCGTTTTGTTCCATTTCAGTCCAATTCCATCTCTTACCCTTTTTTAACAAGTCGCATAATGGTAGTATACATTCTGTATAATTTGGAATAAACCTTCTATAAAAATTACATAATCCTAAAAAAGCTTGCAAGTGTTTAATTTTCTTTGGAATTGGAAATTTTTGTATTGCTTCTACTTTTTCTGGATCCGTGCAAATTCCTTGTGTTGATATTATAAACCCCAACATTTTCACCTCTTTACATAGAAATTTACATTTTTCTAAATTACATGTCATGCCTGCTTGTTGTAATTTGGTAAGGATAATTTGAATATGTTTTAAATGTTCCTCTAAAGGTCCTGTTGTAATAATAGCTAAATCGTCTAAATAGTTAACACAAAAATCACGAACTTCTGGTCCTAAAATTCTATCCATTGCTCTACTAAAACTACCAACAGCTGTTTTAAGCCCCTGAGGTAGTACGTTGTATACAAATGATTTTCCATTAAAAGAGAAGCCAGTATATTTTTTACTCTCTTTACTTATGGGTATTTGAAAATACGCGTTATTTAAATCAATTGTTGTAATAAAATTACAACCATGAAAAGAATTCAATACATCTAGTTGCAAAGGAGGTTTTTCCGTTTCAGCTATCATATGTTTGTTTATTTCTCTGGCATCGAGCAGAACTCTTATAGAGCCATCACGCTTAAATGTGAATGTAAGTGGGCTATTATAAGGCGTAGACGCTCTCGAAATTATGTTAAGCTTCTCAAGTTCCAATAGTTTTTGTTCCATCTTTTCGCGATAAGCATATGGTATAGGATATGATTTCTTTACTATTGGATTGTCGTGAGTCATTCTTATTACATGTTCATAACAATTACATCTACCCAACTTATCAGTAAAAATATTTTTGTGAGTATTCAAAACTTTTAACAATTTTTGTTTTCCGTCTTCTGGCACTTGTAAGTCTCCTATTACCTCGTTATTAATTTTCCCTACATTCTCTGATATGATTGTCATACAAGGAAACTCAGAATTTTGATTAATCAAGGGTATTGTATGTTCTATATTATCTTTACAAATTAAAATGCACATTTGATCTTTTTTTAGATTAAAAACTAATTCATTGTTTTTAATCCAATCAAAACCCAAAATAACTGGACGTGATAAATTTGGAACAATTAAATATGAAATATCGAATACCATGTTTCCTATCTTGGTTGGAATAATAATTACCTGTTGTATTTTTAAACTCCTTTGCCCTATAGCTCCTTTAATCTGTGTCGGTTTGATAGGCATTATAGGCAATTTAATATGTTTTAATTGAAGATACATCAGTTCTGAAATACAGGTGATATCACTGCCTGTATCAAGGAGAGCATCAATTTCGAAATTTAATAATTTTATACGGATTTCAGATCTTATGTGATTTCTTAACTCTGAGGTTTCGTGTTCCTCATAAACATTTAAAACTTCACTTTCTAATATTATATTCCTTCTGAAAGCCCTTGACATAAGCAGCTCTATCATCCGTTTACAACTCTGATCTTTTAAACATCCGAGACCCGCTTTACTAATTTGACCATTAATTTGTATCGGTCTATGTATACCAGCTTTTCTTCCTAGAGGTTTTCCCGGCAGCCACCCTGTTCGTAACATCATTTTTAAAACTTCGTCCCCTTTTTTCGTAGCTGAGTCGGAGACACATTCCACAGCCACAATTAGTTTGAACAATTTTGGTTATTTGATGGATCATTGATTTGAATTGGTTCCATATTTGGTTCATCACTTGTCTCTTCATTTCGTATGACATTACACTGTTTATTTGTCGGAAAAGGTCTTGGAGAATTTATAGGCTTCCTCCAATTTTTGTATGTTTGTTGATAATCACTCCTTTGTAATTTCCGCTCTTTATTGTGATTTGAATTGTTAATGTTATTGTTTGGAGAAAGGTTTGCAGATATCGAAGAAAACCCCTCGTCTTGCTTGTTTATATCATCTAGGTTCCTTAAAAATTCAGTAGCTTCAATTATTGTTTCCCCCTTTGTAATGGACCACATTTGCTGTACATGCTTTGGATAGTGGCGAATCATATCTGAAACTAACTGCTTTTCAGGTATCAAAAATGATAACATCTTGACTTGAGATGTTAATTTCAAAAAATGTCCAAGCATAGTTGGATTGGAAGCCCAAATAATAAATAGCCGGAGCTATAAAAATATGGCATTAGCCAAAGGCACAAGGCCTGGTAACATTGATAATAAATTACCAATTCTTATATTCAGTAAGGCGCATGTCGCCTGCACACATCGTAACGGCGCGTTCCATGGTAACAACCACATACAGTATAATACGTATAATACGTATAAAGTCCACAAAGTGGAAACCCATCGAGATGGCAAACATGTTGCAAAGCAACTTGATTAGTTATAATATATACACCATATAGGTGTGTGTCCACCGAAGTGGATAGTGTGTGTCCACCGAAGTGGAATATGTGTATTGCAGAGCATTACATGAATGCCAATCACCCCCTATTCACCCAATACCATATAATGGAGTCACACATAGTGCACTCGCCTACGATATGCGCCAAGCTCAACACGCCACCTTATACAACAAAAAGTAATTTATGTTTAACGCGGCAAACCACGTAAGATGTAAAATAAAGGGATATGCAGGCCACACTGTCTAAAGCTAGTCCGCAGTCTTGTTAATAAAGACCCGACCAGCCGCTCTTATAC
This sequence comes from Morpho helenor, assembly GCA_029227775.1. NCBI lineage: Eukaryota > Metazoa > Arthropoda > Insecta > Lepidoptera > Nymphalidae > Morpho > Morpho helenor. The sequence goes on along the minus strand of JARGCU010000010.1, from coordinate 4,483,345 downwards.
AATAATGCCATGCTATAATGGTCATTCGTGGTATCATTAACTAAGCTAAGGGGACGTCCTAAAAAGGACGAAACACCACACCCATCCGTTACTATGAACAGAGTCCATAGCGTTCCATCACTGCCTCTCCAAAGATCGACACGATCTTGCATCTTGAACCATTATACGAGAGCGGGCCTAGATGTGTATTTATTATTAATTATTATTAAAAATAGTCGAGTTAAAACTCAATTAATATCTTGTATCGCCCCAGTACACATCTACAATATCATTATAACAACATTTCATAAGCGACCTAACAGATCACTTCTGCGCTCTGCGCTCCGCCCGCTCTCTCCATACTGTAGTACGGCGGATAACGTGACATTCGGTCAATATGACAAAAATTATACTTTTCTGAATTTGATGATTCATAAATAGTGCATCAATTATAGATGCGAAAAAACGTTACTGCGTGACAAACAAACATTTATTTTTATATTTATAGATTTTTCTAAAATATTGAAATTTTAATAATTATTTATTTTTAAAAAACTCGAATGTAGGGATGAGACTGTTACAACATCTCCCATTTATAAGCTTAGAAAATGATAACGATAAATAATTTAGATGCATATATCTTTACTTATATATAATACTTATAAATCTTTAATTATAAATCGGTACTGTATTAAGTATAAGCTAAATAGCATATTAAATTTCACATTGCCACTCTTAAACTTTGTGAAACCTACAAAAGAGATTTTTTTTTACTTTTATTTCTAGACCTAGGTACCAATTTTAACACCTTTAAAGTTAAATTATGTCAAGGAATCAACGAAAATTTCATAAATTTTGTTGTATATTTATTAACTTTAAACAATTAATCATTAATAACAGGGATGTCAAACTCGCTATCAAGTAGATATATCCGACCCAAAGTAAAAATAAAAAATAATATAGAACTATAATATACTTTTTTATACACTATACTTTATTACAATGTACTAGTTGAAAGAAAAATTATGTTTTACTATGAATATTGTTTTTTGCGGCCCTCCTAAGGTAATAGATTTTTTGGGTACAAGTAAACTTTGAAGTTTGACACCCCTGATGTAAAACATACATCCAAATATATTTTTACAGTCCTTCACAATATAATTTTATGAATTCTATAGTAATGAATATATTAATTTTTTTTCCCTTATGAAATATTACTATCGTTTAAGTATAATATTTTTTCAGTTTCGGCATGGCCACCCAAAAAGTTTTTCTTATGGCAATAAGTATCGTCGGGGCGATGGGCTATATCCCCCATGGTTCTATTGGGGAAAAGGTTAGTATTTCATCTTATTAAGCTTATTTTTAACTCATAAATGTATTCTAACAGTGACTTTTCTGTCTACGTGTGTCTAGGCTTCATGTCATGCTGGCCCTCGGTGGGAATCGAACCCTGGACCCGCGGAACTGATAACGGGGTTGCTGATCCTACCGCCTGCGCCAATGGGCCAGTCAGCATTTGATTCGTCCCCTTCTTATGAATTCTAAAAGAATTTACAATTATAAATTTTTTAATAGCCTACAGAATATATCATCATTCAAAACAAGTTTGAGGGTTGAGAATGTGTGTGAAATTGGGTATATATATTAAAGCATAAATGCTTGTGAGTGTGTGTAATGTCGCTGTTAGCATATTAGTAACAGTGTGCTTAGCGCAAGATTTTTAAACCTACTCGATCGCGTTAGCGTAACGTCAATTTGTATGTCACTGGAACAGTGATCACTAGATGTCGCTATTGCAGCGTCATCAAAATTGGCTAATTGATTAAAACTCGCACTCATACACGTATATAAACCGTTTCAATTTAGTCAATTTGGACCAAAAACTATGAACTAAACAATAGTAAACGGAGCTCTATTTTCAGGAGCATATCTTAACGGAAGCTTTACTTCGTGAGGTTGTCGAGCGTATGGGCAAAGACCTCAACGACGCAGCGTCGACGTACCTCGAGTTCCCGTCGAACGAGCGACATCTCGCGTTGATGGCTCGCGCCAGCAAAGAGATGGACCACGAGCAACTGGATTACGATTCGCTGATCGACGGCAACCCCAGCCCCAGCCTCCGCGACCAAGAGTATTTGCAGCACAGGTAATTCAAAGTTAAAAAATGCAACATAGATAGATGCTTCATTTTTGTGCCATTTGGTGTAGAGACCTTAGTCCATGGGGCCCGGATGCTCATACATTCTTCAACGAGCTATCTAGAAGGCTCGCAGAGCGTACCGGGGACCCGAGAGCTGGCAGCTACCTTGGCCAACGAATAAGTTCGGCCATACAAAGGGGTAACGCTGCCAGTATGCGCGTGCTTGATGGTCCGCTGGATGGTTTCGATTTAGTGTATATATACACTAAATCACACTAAATCGAATTAATAGATTAGACCAAAATAATATAATTACTTTTATTATTTAAAATGATGTTCTACTACTGGTGTAAATCAAATTTTCTTTGTTAAGAGTGAACATTTAGTCGGATCAAAAGTAATATATATACTACTAAAACAAAGTCCCTAAAGCTATCTGTCTGTATGTGATGGATTTTCTCAAAATCTACTAAAAGGTTTTTTTTAACGGTTTTTACTAAAAGATTGTGTAATTCTTCCGGAAGATTTAAGTAAATAGTACATTATGGTTTTATGTTTAATGTGTTGAAAAGGTCACGCAGTTATAAAAAAAGCTTTAGTCACGTGCGCGGCGTAAACCAACAGAGATACACTAAAGTAATGTATCAAAAATTGAAGACCTTCAAATATACTACAAAAAAGTCCGCGACAGCATACCTCTATCTCTTATCGTTTACTCACAATTACCACTTTTATGTACAAATTTTCATTTAAAAATATTACGTTATTTACGCGGGAAAAACTTGGTGACACACTGTTTTCTACGCAGGAAAAGATCCAGGCACAGCTAGTACATATATATTTTACGCAGCAATTATCCAATCAATCAACCGAACCGTTAATGGAAATAATCAGAATATATATGACAAGGCTTATGAAATAATCGTGCCAGCAAGTTCCTAATTGGGAACTTGGAATATTAAAATGTTTGCTGAAGTTACATAAAAGTCAATCACTTAAATTAATTAAGCATCTTAGTGTGGGTTTGAACGACGCTGAGCCAATACTCTGCCCACTAGCGAACGTCCTACGGAGCCCTTGATATAAAGAATTCAAGCCCATTATGTATAACGAAGGGATTAGTACGTATTGCTCCTTAGCAATTTTCCATACATATGAGTCATCCTCTTACCCTTATCCTACTCTAAGTGGGGTCGGCACATCATGTTTTAAACGTGTTATCACATGATGTAGCTGCATAATTTCCGACCGGCACCTGCCTGACGTCAACTTACCTTTGTCGTATTTTATAAAACCTCAGTAAGAAAAAGGGTGGTCTAATCTACTAAACCGGATACCACACGGCAGGTCAACTTATCGTAGACTCTTTTTACAACACCAAGGTAAGAAATGAGAGAAGTCTATTCTACTCTGCCGAAAACCATATAGCAGGTCAACTTACCGTAGTCGCCTTTTACGACAAAATCAAAATCAAAATAATCTTTATTCAAATAAGCTCTTTCAAGCACTTTTGGATCGTCAAGGATCAATATGATTAATCAAGCTACAACTGGTTCGGAATGTTGCTCTTACTGTGAAGATCCAGAAAGAAACCCTGCGGTCAACTTTTTAGACATTTTCAATTTTACATTACACCTGACTAACAAATGAGGGTTATCTATTCTATTCAGCCAAATACCACACGGCAATGCATTTATAATGTTACTGTGGATACTAATACTTTGACCATTTTAGCAAAATCTCATGTGAATTGTCCACAGCTCATTGTGGGGGCACCAGTACGTGACCGGTGGGGCAGGGGAGGGTGACCAGCGGCTCCAGCCTTCAGGACTTTTGCCCAACAGGCAAATGATCAAAACCGACGCAGTTCTTCCGGCTTACTGTAATCCACCCAACCCATGTCCTGTTGGTTATACTGGTACGATTATTTTGAAATTTGAACCTAAAAAATTACGCTTTTAATTGAAAAGTAAACCAGGTTTAAACCTGGGATAAAATGTCATTTTTATTGAAACCTAGCTAGATATTTTCTTCATCTTGTCACTTCTGATTTACGCAACAACACACAAAGCACGTCTATCGCTCGCTCATTAACTCGGATATATCACTAAGGCCTTACCAAAAGATACCAAGTAACAGATCCATATGTAATAATGGCACTATTAAACTTGATGTTCAATTCTTCATGAACCATTGTCCAGTATTAAGTTAACAATACTATTTCATTAATAATCGTGATTCTATATAATCAGTCAATAAAACTACTGAGGAATATTATTCATTAAAAGCTTTTATTCAACTTGCAATGTATGTATGTGAAGGTGGAATCTTGTAACTTAAATTTGACCCACTTTCTGTGGTCCGATTGAGCTGAAATTTTAATATATTGGTCCGTGTATTATGCATGTTTATAATAAGCATGACCTGAAAATGCTGTCAGGATTTGCTCCAGACTAGGTAAACAGTAGGAACTAACATTTTATATACTGATACAGTCCCAATGACAATGCAAGTTTATGTTAAGCATGACCTGATGTCAGGATGGGCTCCAAACGAAGAACTGCTCAACGGTTAACAGTAGGCATATGAAATTTTGTTACAAACTTATTTAACTTGACTTGTATTGTTACAGAAGAGCAAGGTTGTATCACTGATTTCGAGAACACAGCTGCTTTTAGTCGTGAGTATCAGCTGTCTCAAAGGTGCATGTGCGACGGCGAGCACATGTTCAGCTGCCCGCCAGAACCGCCAGCCGAGCTCGATATCCGCTTCCCCGATCACCACAAGAGTCTAGTGGCCAAAAAATACAAGAACGACGTTAGTATTAAATAATTTACCATTTAACTGAATATGATTCTGCCACTGCAAATATCTATGTTAATTTTCATGTTTAAACATTCATTACATGTGATTCACAATTGATATTGTTCATATCAAAGCCAAATTTATAATTTTCAATCACTTGCTTTGCTTCTTGTTAAATTATTTCTTATTTTTTTGATATACAAAGTGGTATCGACCATATGGCATTAATTAGCAGACTATCTAAAAAAAATCAGTTAATTTAGTGAATTAATTTAGGTACAAGAATTATTTTACTTTTTAAATAAAATATACATGATGTAGCAGGGTTAGTGACCGTACCCCAATCCTTTTCATTCCGTATGTAATGCACAACCTTGACCGAGAGACTAAATACAAGTGCGAAGGAGACAAAACTATAATGTTAATGTTTTCTCCTATTTTTTGAAACAAGCGCGTCGCACCAGGTCAATTAACCATTACTAACAAAGTCTCAATTAAATTATATTATTTTTTTCAGAAAGTACTAAAAATTGAATTATGCTAAAGTTATCTTATACGTTTAAGTGATGACGTATCTTCGGTACCATTATGTATACTATCATAGTATATCAGTAGCTTGTGTGAATAATGTAAAATTAGCACAATATTATATTGCTACGTAGTCATTTCATATTTATATACCTTCATATTTTATAAGAATAGTCGATATAATCGACATATTAAGGAACAATTTAGATATATATAACAAATGTATAACAATCATTTGTAGAATTACATCACCGCTATGGCATATAATTAACTTCAGGTTTTTTTAACACAATGATTGCAATTTTAGGTTGAAAACCCGTACCTACTGGGTGAACGACTACCTATAGCAGCCAAAAAAGGATTCGACGTACATGTTTATTAAATGTTAACTTATTAGTAGTCTTATAGCATATTTTAGACTTTACTTCCGTCTTAATGAAGATAGGAATATATTTGTGTAAACTTTTTCTAATCCATTGCAACCTCTTGTTAATACGTGAATTTGGTAATTTGTTTTAAGATCTTAACTCGAAATCACTTTATATATATATATATATTATTATTTCGACTAGGTGCGACGTTGCTCGCACCTACGAGTACCGCAGACCCCGTTCTTGGCCTACCTCGGCGCCCTTGTACAATACAGGCGAAGTCTCAGTTAAACGGTTAGCCTATACTTGTTTGTATTCAGCAGCTGATTTTAAGGGTTATTTTATCATACATCAATTATTATAGTTTTAGTAGAAAATAAGCTGTGGTAGCCCAGCGGTAACACCGTGCGACTCTTTCGAGAAGATCACGGGTTCAAACCCGGGCAGACACCAATGAGTTTTTCTTTCTGTTAAAACTTATGTGTCTAATTGATAATTGCAATTTATCACACGCTTTTCGGTGAAGGAAAACATCGTGAGGAAACCTGCATATCTCTAGAGTTCTGGAGTTATGTGTAACCTACAAATCCGCATTGGAGCAGCGTGGTAGGTCTTAGCTCGAACCCTTCTCTTCAAAAACGGAGAGAAGAGGCCTATTCTCAGCAGTGGGATAATAACAGGCCGCTACTTACTAGTAGAAAATATATTTATTCAGCTCATGTTCATCATCTTGATATAGTTTTATTATTTAAATGTTCTGGTTTATTATTTGATACGAAATCATTTACAGCTTAATTTAAAACATTATTAATAGTAGAAAAACTAGGAATTTCCAGCCTTCTAAAGTTGCTAAGTTTTTAGATGTACATAAAGTATTTTAGGTTAAGTTGTACATTAGGCGAAGATTTAAACGAATGTCTCAAGAAAATATTCACGTAGAAAAATAATGCGGGAGGATGATAAGTATTGTACAGGACATCAAAATGAGTGTATACGACCCCGATGTAGTAAGTTTTCTTGTTTCAACATTTATTTGATTTTTTAACTAGATAATAAGTATTTTAGGTATTCCAAATTTAATACTGTTTGATTCTATATTCAGAGTGGGTTGGTTTTTTTAACTATAATTTTGTAAGTAAATATTGAATTCTTTAAAGTTGTAGAAAAATCTTGTCTAATTACGTTCAGAACTTATGCCTTGAACAATTTACTTACTTAATAAGACTACACTTACTTACAGAATAAGAGACATTTAAGGTTTCGAAAGAAAAATACAATTATTTAGTCACGACATACATATATATTCTATTATTTCCATTATTGAAATTTAAAAAAATGGGTAGAAGTGAAAACTTGATTATTAACGTGGTGCATTTTTGATATTTTGGAATGGTTAGGGAATAATTTTGAAACTTCTTTAATTATTAGGATAAAAGTACTTATTTATGTGGTAAAGTCCAGTAAAAAAGATCTCAAACAATACAATCTATATAACATAAAAAACATTTCACACTTCAGAACTACATATTACAATTATTTTACATTAAAAAGTTTATCTAGACAAATCAACTTCCTACCATAATTTCAACGACTCATTCACCATCATTATTACCAAAACAATCATTTCACGGAGTGGCAGAAAGAGAGGGGATATTTCCTACTCTTCTGCTACTCTACTTTCGTACTCTCCTGTGGTACTCTCTCTTTTACAAATTTTCGATCAGGTTACGTGTCCTAACGCGAGTTTAATATGTAATACCTATCACAAAAAGTGCACAACGCTGCTGTAGAAGTTTTCACTTCAAAAAACATATAATCCGTTTTGGAATCTATAAGACGTACACACAAACAATTTTTATATTTTAAGATAAATTTTCAATACACTATCAAACAGTAGATAAATATTGGCGTGTACATACTTCAAACTTCATTAAGTATAGTACTTTTATTTATAATAAGCATTAGTAATTTTTAAATAGAATATTAAGAATATTTAAAGCCATGGCAGCAATTATATAAAATATTAGCCTGTACATATACATAGGTTCCTAAAACTAAAGTTAGGCGCACATAAAGTACACAACTTGTCACTTCATTAAGTATAATTCCTATTTATTGTGTAAAATAAATAATGGTACTTGAAATAGCGTATCAAATAATTTTCAAGGTTATAAATAAATCTCACAAACCTGTACATATAGATTCCTTAGTATATGCGAACGTTAAAAGAAGTAATTAAGTTTTCTATAAGAGATGAAAATATTTTTATAAATAAAAAAAAATACAAAAATTATATAGCGTTTAAGGTAGAAACTTCTAGGTCATTGACCGGGAAAAATGCATAGGTTCTTAATTGCACGTTGGTAATAGAAAATAGGTAGGATGCCGCAATACTCAAAAGGCAGATAAGTCTTGTAAATTTGAAGTGATCCAATACGGCAGTTATTTCAGAGTATCTGTTATGACTATAAAATAAGGGAAATAAATTTAGAAATAGCGTAATTGTAGCCTTATATGTAAGCGGTATAACAAACGCACATACTAAATAAATTTGGTAAATTTAAGTATGCTTTCCACTCATTGATTAATATCTAGCAACTATCATATATCCGTATCTATATTGACGTAAAGGTGCGTACAGACATCGCGACGCGTGCATTGCGAAAAGTTCGTCTCGCATGCCTCGAGCTGTGTGGAGTGTGGACCTGTATTGAGCATTTCATACGATCTTCGCGAACACTGCTTCAGAGTTCAGTACGAGACGTGCACTCCGTGTAGTTTGTTTGACGTTTTGTTTGCGTTACTCATGATTCATAGATCCCTTTAATTCCCATAATGTAATCGGTTCGTAAAAAATCGTTAAGTCCACCAGCGTTTTTTCTGTCTTTTTTAATATTTTATCAGTAACTACAATATATAGCTGCAATCTGCAGATCTCACCTTGTCGGAGCCATTTTTCTACTAACGACTACCATGCGTGGTTGTTCGTGTGTTCAGCTTGAGCAAATGTCATTCGGGAAGCATGTATAAAAGTATTGTCGTATGCCTCAGGTTAAGGTATGCGTGACGAAAAGTTCGCGACGCACTCCTCGCAATGTCTGTACACGGCCTAATATTGACTGGCCCAGTAGCAAAGGCAATCGAATTCTAATTCTAATTCAAAATATTATTTATTCAAATTAACTTGTAAACAAGTGCTTTGAATCGTCAACTCTTATTGCTGCTTCGGAAAGCTGTTCCTACCGAGAAGAGCCAGCAAGAAACTCAGCGGTTGCGCTTTCTAAATAATAGTTATAACTAGTTACATTGCAGTGACCCTGCTTACAGCTCCACGGGTCGCAGGTTCGATTCCCGCTGAGGAACCAACGTTTCTAAAACAAATTATAATTAAAATGCCTGGCTTTGAAAATCCTTTCAGCTTCATACAAGACTGCAGTTTAGTAATGTTAATACGAAATGTTTAAAATATTGACCGCCGATTTTCAACCAACCGAACAAACCGAAATAGTTGTAGCTTCAATAATCGATTCCAAACTCACATTGATTCAGAAAAGTTCATAATGAAAGTTTGCATGTATTAGGATCGTGGATTTAGTATAAAGTACTTAATAAGTACTTGTGTTATGGCTGACAGACAATTGGCAAATATATATACATAATTTTAAATACATACTTAAACACATATATATACTCAAAATCGAAGATCCAACAATTTTTTTTACAAAATTTTGGCCCTTAATGGGAATCGAACCCGCCAATTATGCAGGTTACTAGGGTCAACGGGGCCTTATCCTACCCGATCGCGTTAGCGAAATATCAATTTATATGACGCTACAAGAGCGACATCTAGTGACCGTTGTTACAGCGACATACAAATTTGCGTAACGCAATCGAGTAGGTTAAAAAACTCGTACTAAGCACATTGATTTCCATTGAAAATCCTCTGCATGCGACTTTGTCTACTTGAACTAAATTACCGAGATAAAATGTCATTTTCCTCTTTACTTCATTTTTCGTAAGCAAAATTAAAAAATAAAAAACAATCAAAAGGACTTATTCATTTATCATTTAGTATGGATATTGATAGTTGCATAAATTGTTTCCATTTATATTTATGACTTTGTATATTGACGTTATAATCCTAGTCATCCTAGAATATGTAGTTATATCGTAAAAAAAAGTACAAAAACTTTATAAAAAATACCAAAAAAAAAATCAGGAAAAATTAAGCTGATTATTTCATAAGAAAACAAAAAAATAGTATAAATGTAAAAAAGGATTAGGATACAAAAAATATGTATATAAAAAAAAAAAACAAAAACTACTTTAAAATACAAAAAAATATAAAAAATTTAAAAATAACACAAAAAAAGTTTTTTGACAATATGTTTAGACCTAGTTAGTAATGAGGGTAGAATTTAATATAATCCAAGGATATTGTAAATATATTATATCCCAACACGAAAGAAAGTGGTACCTTCAAAAAGTAGTAGTGTAAATAAAAAAATAAATCGAAATAGCAGAATAAACAAACTGTACCTCATAGCCTTATTAAGATATTTATAGAAATATATATAACTGCCCGTTTATATAAGAATACTAATATAATTAATTAATAAAAAGTACTGCTAGTAAACATATATTTATCTTACATTAATATATTATTTATAAATACATTTTTACATTTACCGTGATGGATTTAGGCTTGATGCCCTGTTTACCACGCCGCCCTATTTTGAAGAATATTTTGATTCAGTATTTTAGTGCAAATTGAAAATAATTTCGTTAGAACATAACTTTCATATAAATTTTTCTCATTAAAATTGAACTCATTTTAAAAGGAGTCGTTCTTTACTTTTTTCTTCTCTAAAATCTTGCCATTTCCGCCGCCGCCTTAGGCCCGAGGGTCTAGGGTAGCTCTAAATCCGTTACTAGATAACAATTTGAAAATAACAAAATCACTTCAATCACTGAAGAGATTACTTTTATCAAATTATTAAACTTAGAATTAATTACATACAAATATTCGCTTCGCACCAATCTTCCAATGATCAAGCAATACTCAAACACTTGTCAAGTTTACTTAAAAATGTTATAAAAGTTAAAATAGCAAATCATTCAATCTCAAAATAGATAAACAAAAGAAGTAAATTAAACTTTCTTATGACATTGACCATACAAGGCAATTGTAGATTATCTGTGTATCTCTTCTATATTGCTAGTAATTAAATACAGAATAAAAGCTAAGCAATTGCCAAGTCATGAAAGAGGTTTAAACTACCCATAAGAATTTTTTTCTTTTTATCGATAGCGAATATATTCATTATAAGTTTAGTTATTGATATCAAACACAACCAAAATATACAGACAATCAAGTACAATACACGGCGACTTAATTAATTTCATTTAATATATGAATGTATAAAATCCAGCTACTCGTTTTGTTAATTCATTTGTTCAAATAGTTGTGCCCCAAAATTACTATTAGTAGTTACACAAAACTTTATTTATGAGAATTGTTGATTTATATTACTAAGATATGAATCCTCTGTAGTAAGCAATCTTTATTTAAATATTTTTATGTATTTATAATAATATTAATAGTATTATTACGATAGTAATTAATTTAATTTAATAATAGAATAGATTTATTTGACTTAATATAATAATTAAAACGGGCAGTTAGCATTCTACCGTATTGCCTTCAATGCCTAGGTTAAAGTTTCGTATTACTAACAGACAGATAAACTGATGCCGCAATGGCAATTTTCTTATACTATTGCAAACGAAACGTATAAGAGAAACTTATTGACATTCCCAAAGGTCTTCCTTTTAAATATAAGAAAGTATGTAAGATAAGTTAGAAATAGTAAAAACAATTTGTAAATATAAAAGGAGTGACAAAATGCTCGACCAAATTTAGTAGAAACGTAGAAATCACTAGAAACACATTTTAATTAAGTTTGCATTAACACTACAATTTCACCGAAAAAACAAAAAAATAGTTCTAAAAAATCCTGATTAACCATTATAATATATTGAGTTAATTCAACAAAGTATATCAAGGCGGTGCCACTAATACGACTTTAATTTTAAATTGAGTTAGATAAACATCTTCCTAGCATGCATAACAAAATTAAGTTAATCCAATGAAGTACTTCAGTTGCAGGACATTATTTTTTGTTTAAATTTAAATTTTAAAATTAGCTTCATGATGTATAATGTAAACGTCGTGAAGGTCCAATGACCGTAGCAGCGTGCCATTTCAAAATAAAGTGCAAATTAGGTAATTCGAAGAGCAACCTTGACCTACAGACTAAACACAGGTGCGAGTGACAAAAGCAAACAACGCACGCGCCTAGTCGGGACTCTTTAGCAGGTCTGTGAACCACTACTAACAGAGTGTGTTCTATTTAATTTCTCAGTTTTAAAATGTTAAGTTAGAAAATATAGTTTTTTTAAATGCCATATTTGAATAAATTGAATTTCCATTTAAATTTGTATTGTTGGTACCGCTTTGCACACATACAAGCTGTTATAAACAAATGGGATGAAAGTGAATGAAATCAAATTTGTAATATTAAAAATTTGATTTTGATCATTATTAATTTTCATAAATCATTATCACCCTTAAAGCTAACTGCGCATTAATTCATTGCTATATCATTATGCTTAGGACTTATTTATTTATGTATATATAAGCTTAGCTTAAAAAGAGGGAATAAAATTCTCTGAATTGCTATACCATCTTAAATTGTATCTAGTTATAGAAATATATTTAATCATATAATTATAAAAATGGCTGTCTAGTCGTAAAATTATAGCGACTATATGAATTTAGAATGCTCAAATCTAGAAATGTTGGTATCTCATCAAATCTTTTAGTGTCAAACATTTCCTGGTGACGGACTATAGGGAAACTGCATATATTTACGTGACTAATAAAAAACGAAAAATTTTGACAATTTCACAATTCTATTCTTATTTGAGCAAAACATTTTTCGTCGTTGTACCTAAATATTACAGACAAATATCCATCAAAAGTTATAATTTTTTTTTTAATATAATTCACGATTTTGGAAAATATATGGAACATAAAAGTAGAGTGCTCTCTGTATTCACGGTGCACGTGTAGGATTTGTTAACCTAACATACATACATCACCTCACTCACAAGCACCGCACAAGTCCATTAAGACAACTTCCAGAATAGTTTGGCCCCGTAATGAAAAGAACACGAGGATAAAATAGCAAAGCGATGTTTTAAAATTCTTTTTCCTAACCTCACAGATTATATTAAAAATAAACAAAGTAAAAATTTTCTGATGTACTACGGATTTTTTCAAAATATTTTTTTAAAATTCTGCTTAATTAGGCTATTATCTACTCTGATACTATAATACAAAAATAAAACAGAAACCAAAATTCTTATGACGAACATTACGTACAGGCCAAAAATAAAAAATAAATTTTTTTATTACGATACAGGTCTTGGACACGTGTATCATGATATAACTTTTTAAACATAACGATACACCTATACAACCTCCAGCTGGACCAAGGAGGTTGAACCTCTACCTTAAAAAAAAGGTTTCAATGAACGTGTCCGCGGCGACGCTACACTCATGCGCAATCGATGTTTGCGCCTTGGCGCTAACATTTGACATTTAAAAAATCTTTACAATATTTAAACAATTTGGTTTTTATTAATATTGTATTACGTATTATAGTATGAGAGTAGACAAAGTAGTGTATGACACTGTACATACCTTGGTCTTATAACACTCGTGTGATACTATAAAAAAACTCTCCTGCGGCTCGTTTTTTTAAACCACACTCATGTTATAAGATTATTATGCAACAGTATCATAATCTACTAATAACCGACTCTCGGTATCCCTAAAGGTACACCAATATTCTACTAAATATCAGATCATACCTTTGGTCAAAACTATAATTTTACGAATTGAGATAGCCTGAGTTGTAGGTTTAGTAGGGAAAATTGTAAATCAGACCCAATATTGCAACAATGAACGAAACTAGTCATACACGAGTAGCCTGTACATAAATATTTTTAAGTAGTTCTTAATATAAGGAAATGTGTAAATATATTAGAAAATTTGAAAAATGCATTAAAGCGAACTAAACACGTGTAGTATGTAAATAACTCAAGTAGATTAAGATTTAGATTTTTATTGATTAAAAAACCTTTTATTTTAGATATAAGTAACACATTGGATTGTATGCCCGATAAAGAAACACCTAAAATCAAATGATACACCTTTAAAATATTATTTACCCATTAAAAAGAGAATTTAATGATATTCCATTAGTTACACACACGTCGTTAAATTATAAATTACCTATTTTTGAATTTAAACTATCGTGAGTAGTATTCATAGTTAATGTATAGAACCGGCTATACTCACGTCTTATTTTATCGGGTTAGCCCGACTAGTTTCGAACCCAACCGGGGTTCTTATTCATGAGCTCTTTACACGACGTTATCGCGGCGGGAACTGTGTCAGTTAACCGGTTAACTAGTTTACCTACTTTATAATTTTTCGTCGTGAGTATAACCACATATTGTTTTAGGAATCGAGAAATATTAAATCCTCCCATCGTAAATTATTGTACGAAGCAAAATAATCTCAAAACGTGAATAAAGCTGGACATATTATTTATCTTAACATTTTTATAGAGATATAGTAAAAAAATAGGTAAAGACTTATATAATACTCGTGATTAACCGACAGTTCCGATTATATCATATTGATATATCTATTATAATATAACGAATGCAAAATTTTGAGCGAGCCACATAACATATCATATAATTTATAATTAAAATATTATGGTATATAATACTTAGTATTATATACCATAGCATAAAATACTTTTTAATATATCTACTGTTTTCCTTACTTACTGTGTTAGCCCAGCGGTATCACCGTGCTACTCTTTCGAGAAGGTCACGGGTTCAAACCCCGGGAAGACACCAATGAGTTTTTCTGTTAAAACTTATGTGTCTAGTTGATAATTGCAATTTATCACACACTTTTCGGCGATGGAAAACATCGCGAGGAAAGCTGCATATCTCTAGAGAATTCTGGAGGTATGTATAACCTACCAATCCGCATTGGAGCAGGGTGGTAGGTCTTAGCTCCAATCCTTCTCTCCGAAAACTGAAAGAAGATGCCTTTTCCCAGCAATAGTAACAGGCCGCTACTTTACTGTTTTCCTTTTCCTATTTCCTTTCACGTCAGAGTGATTTTTTTTCTTAAACTTGACTCAATATCGTGTAACCAACTCTCTTTGCAATTCGCATTCGAAACCGATAAGGAAATGAAACTTATACTTTACATTACGGTATGTTTGATTTCAATTTGATTTGATTTGATTTCAATGTTCTCTTTCACATCTCATCCTTATTTATCCAAAATAGATCTAAAGTCAATATCCGCCTAATATAATATTTTTATCCACCCTTCCCTAAAAATCTCATTTTCTTCGTCGTTCCCAATTCCGATTATTCTTCCTTTATTCAAAAACCCATGTCAATTCTTTACATATTCTTTCTTTTTATTCAAACCTTACCCAAAATAGGTTTAAAGTCAACTTTATGCGCCCTCATAACAAAAATCCTATCCCAAAAATCTCATTCCCTTCATCGTCCCAAATTCCCTCTTTTTCGTGATATCATCCCTTGTTTTTTTTATTATTCTTCCTATTTTTAAAAACCCATGTCAATATTTGACATATTCTTTTCTTTTTTATATCAAACTACCGTAAGGTTCAAGATAAGCAGGAGTTAACATTTCACTTCACTTCAACTTATCAACATATCCTTAACACAGTTAGTTGTTTCCTAACATTTCATTAAAAAGATTTAAAACCAAAGCTTCTTTAATAATATTATGTGAAATAACTTATTCAGTTTTAATAATTATTGTAGAATTTTTAAAATGTAAAATTGATTATAACAAGGCGTAGGCCTTGGAAGTGTAGACTTCCGATTATCTTTAGCATGTAAAATAATAACTTAGCGTGTACATTTATAAGGAAATAAGTTAGTAGTCCAGTGTGAATTAAAATGTACAAATAAATACTGATATTGAAAGAGGCCTTCGAAATAAAGAGTAGCTGTAAATATTACAATGGTTTGCCCTAATATTGTATTAGCAAATTTAAGATTAAACCCTATGTATAATAGTTTGATTCAAGTTTAAAACTCGTTCCCATTGCGAAATGACGTCACAAGTATTATTACGGGATATTTCTCTTTAAATAATTTCAATCTGAAAAAAAAAACAAAGGAAATAATACCAAATCATTTTCTACTTGAGTCAATAATGAAAATAGTAAACCCAAGTTGCATTGGTTGAAGATATTGACCACATTTAATTTAGGCTACAATAAATATAAATTACAATTTTTTTTGCTTTATTTGTATTTTTAATTTGAATAACATAATAATATTAAAAGATTGACGCTGGATATCTAATTCAGCCTAATGAGCCAAGTCTTGAAGCTATTTCTATCAGTAATTCATGAGCGAATAAGGGCAAAATGCAATGAACAACTTAGCGACTGTCAATTTGGATTTCGAACCGGAACAGGCACCAGAGAGGCTTTATTCGCTTTACAGGTTTTGGTGCAAAAATGCAAAGATATGCAACAAGATGTCTTCCTGTGCTTTATCGACTACGAAAAAGCCTTTGATAGAGTACAACACAACCGCTTATTCGAACTTCTGAGCAAAATTGGGTTAGACCAAAAAGACATCCGCATAATACAGAAACTGTACTGGAATCAACGTGCAAATATCAGGGTTGAAGGAGTGGAATCCAAGGAAGTCGACATAAGTAGAGGAGTGCGACAAGGTTGCATTTTATCGCCGACTCTTTTCAACATTTACTCAGAAGCGATCATGAGTGAGGCTCTAGAAGATCTTAACTGTGGTGTTAAGGTAAATGGACATCTTGTCAATAATTTAAGATATGCCGACGACACCGTTCTCATAGCATCCACAGAAGCCGAACTTCAAGAAATTGTTAATCGTGTTAACGAGTGTAGTGTCAAAGCTGGCCTCAGAATGAATGTGACGAAAACAAAATTTATGGTTATCTCGAACAACCCGAATTCCCAACATGGAATACTTGTGTCAGGCCAAAGACTGGAGCAGGTGAATAAATATAAGTATCTCGGAACTTGGCTTACAAAAAACTGGGATAGTGATTTAGAGATTAGAACTCGCATCGAAATGGCGCGGAGTACCTTTGGAAAAATGAGAAAGGTACTTAGTAACCGTGATATCAAGATTCCACTTCGTGTACGTCTTCTACAATGCTACATCTGGCCTCTGCTTCTATACGGTTGCGAGTCCTGGACCGTAAAAGAGGATCTCAGAAAACGTATAGAAGCATTCGAAATGTGGGCATACAGACGTTTGATGTCAATATCGTGGACCCAAAAAGTAACCAATGAAGACGTTCTACGACGAGTCGGACAAAAACGCAAACTTTTCCCAATCATCAAGCAACGCAAAGTTGCATACCTGGGCCACGTACTCAGGCATAGCCGATACGGGCTACTGCAACTAATAATGATGGGAAAAGTTG
Organism: Morpho helenor; assembly: GCA_029227775.1. Lineage (NCBI taxonomy): Eukaryota > Metazoa > Arthropoda > Insecta > Lepidoptera > Nymphalidae > Morpho > Morpho helenor. Next base: position 4,465,899 of record JARGCU010000010.1, on the reverse strand, counting down.
CTGGGAAGAGGAGACCCGGTCGTAGAAGGAAATCATGGTTACGAAACACCCGGGAGTGGACGGGAATCAAGAGCGCTTCCGAACTCTTCCGTCTGGCCACGCAAAGGAGGGCGTATGCAGAGCTGACTGCCAACCTCCACTAATTGGAGAGGCACCAAAAGAAGAAGAAGATTCAATTCTAATGGCGGCTGTACACTCTCGCACAACAGCACTCGCTATGTCTCGCACGAGACGCCTTGCCTGAGGCGTGCAAGGTCGGAGTGACCATTTGGCATTTACTATCTCGAGAGTGAACAGTGACGCGCTCGGGCCAAAAACCGACACGGAAGCGAGAGTTATCCTATACACTCTCTCACTCTGTATCCCTTCGAGTGCCTCGCAGAGAGTGTACAGTCGCTATTAGCCTTTTTCTACACAACACTTTTTTAAAGTGAATTCTAACACTTAACGTCATTTATAAAACACTGTTTTATATTTTTTACAAGTTACGTTATAAATTAATAAATAAAATTATAGCTATAGACACTTGTAAATATTATAATAAAATGTATAATATCATGTTATATGAGTCAGAAATTGTCCTACAAGCAAAACCAAGTAGCTGTACATATTTAGTGTTATTATATGTTAGTTTTATAATATAAAATATAAAAAGTATACAAAAAACAAATTAACAATTACAAAAACTCTGCTATGTGCAAACTGGCGAGCACTTGACTACATACATGATATCTGTATTTAATTCTTACTTTTTTTAATTTAGACTATCATAAGTGGTATTCATTGTTGATGTATAGAAATCGGCTATACTCACGTTTTATTCTATCGGGTGAGCCCGACAAGCTTCAAGATCATAAGGGTGCCTTTTTCATGAGGCCTCTTTATGCACCGATATCGCGGCAAAAACTGCGCGTAAACTCGTAACGCGACTCGAGTCACCGTAAGGGCTTAAAAGTAATCGGGCTCACCCTATAGAATATGACATAAGTTTAGCCGTTTTCTACACATTAATAGTTACTTTTGTCTTTCAAAATTTCAGTTCACAGTTAATTTAGTGAATATATTTTATATTTATCTTAATTTTTAATTAGAACTCCGAAGTTCTTGTTCACCTTGAGTATACCATTTCATCTTTCAGTGGTTATATTAGTTCTTACTAGGGATGTGACTTGAAGCAAAAAAAAGATTAAAAATAACAGACTTTTTGCCTTTAAAACAAATCGATTTTTAAAGGATTATTGAATTATTTATTCTTTAAAATAATATTTATTAAAAGATTATTTTAAAGAATTATTGGTATCAAAATAATTGGTTAGTAATAATCGATTAATATAAAAAAAAGATTATTATTTTCACATCGCTAGTGCTTGCCAGTTTCTACATAAGCCGTCTGTCATTATAAAAGAGAGTCAAAAAAAGAGTTTACATGATATTAACATCCTCGATCGATAGCTAAACGTGGTTTTAAAGCCACGACAGTACACCACTACACCGTTATTAACTTACCGTTACACTATTTATCTTATCGTTAATGTACTCGTAAATAAAATAAAATTGAAATAAAAAAAATATTTTCTTATCATAAGCATAAATTTCAACTCTATAAACTTCTTGATATAATTTTAAAACGGCCTACTTATATTAACTATTTCTTTTCGCATCTTGTAGCGAACCGAATGCAAATATCGATTCCCCACTACTCAATACATATATTAAAGGACACATTTAAAACACATTAAACCAGCTTTCGTCGAGTTTAGCAGAAAGACTGGCTCCACTATGAAAAGCTAAGACATTTATAATAATCACAAAGGAGCGCCCCATTTCTATAAGTCACGTGATTTTCGCGTTGTCAGTACATCCGGTATAAATAATTAAAAGATGATGTTTGACTAATACCGTTTCCGTTACCAATTTTTTTTTTGTTTCCTACATATGACAAATAGAGCTCAACTTAATGTGATTACGATATGTAACCGAGCTAGTTTAAAAACAACCATTAATATCTAACACAAGATAAGATAAATATTGTAAACGATATGTTTAAGTTCGATCAGTTAATAGTTAGCTTGATATAGTATTTACTGAATGTAAAATATTTATAATTGTAGAGACTAACTAAATAATTTAAATAATAGGTGACTGTAAAATAACATATAATCAATACCAGCTGTCATAAACCGAGTAGTTGTAAATATTGTAATGGGTATGTTTAAGAATGATCAACTAATAGTTAGCTTGATATAGTATTTACTGAATGTAAAATATAATTCCAGAGTCTAACTAAATAATTTAGATAATAAGTGACTGTAAAATAAAATACAACAAGCCGACATAAAACGAGTAGCTGTAAATATTGTAGAGGGTATGTTTAAGAACGATTAGTTAATAGTTAGCTTGATATAGTATTTACTGAATGTAAAATATTTATAATTCCAGAGTCTAACTTAATAATTTAGATAATAGGTGACTGTAAAATAAAATATATTCAATACCAGCCGCCATAAACCTAGTAGTTGTAAATATTGTAATGGGTATGTTTAAGAACGATCAACTAATAGTTAGCTTGATATAGTATTTACTGAATGTAAAATATAATTCCAGAGTCTAACTAAATAATTTAGATAATAAGTGACTGTAAAATAAAATACAACAAGCCGACATAAATCGAGTAGTTGTAAATATTGTAGAGGGTATGTTTAAGAACGATTAGTTAATAGTTAGCTTGATATAGTATTTACTGAATGTAAAATATTTATAATTCCAGAGTCTAACTAAATAATTTAGATAATAGGTGACTGTAAAATAAAATATATTCAATACCAGCCGTCATAAACCTAGTAGTTGTAAATATTGTAATGGGTATGTTTAAGAACGATCAACTAATAGTTAGCTTGATATAGTATTTACTGAATGTAAAATATAATTCTAGAGTCTAACTAAATAATTTAGATAATAAGTGACTGTAAAATAAAATACAACAAGCCGACATAACACGAGTAGTTGTAAATATTGTAGAGGGTATGTTTAAGAATGATTAGTTAATAGTTAGCTTGATATAGTATTTACTGAATGTAAAATATTTATAATTCCAGAGTCTAACTTAATAATTTAGATAATAGGTGACTTTAAAATAACATACAACTAATACAAACCGATATAAACCGAGTAGTTGTAAATATTGTAGTGGGTATGTTTAAGACCAATAAGTTATGAGCGGCACAGTACTAAAAATAAAATATTAATGATTCTAGAGGCTAACATATAGATTTTTTTGGTACAGATTTACCGATGTACAGTATACAAGTATAGTACAATACCGATGTATTGAAAAAATTACAAATAGATCCACGATAAACAATAACAAGACAGTAGTAATAAGCAGTTGGAAATGTAAAGAAAATATATGTAAAGAGAATAACACTTTAGGCGGAGCAACGTTATTACACGTCAAATTTGATAAATGCTAATTGACACAACGTAACACGTCGGGGAATAGTATGTTTTTCTAAAACTTGTACCAATTCCTTCAAGCTAAGCCGTTGCGCCGTATTACTTCTTTGGACCAATAACGCGCTTCAAGTTACTTTTATTGCACACGTGTATCAAAAGCAAATATTTTGAACTGGTGTGTCCAGCCAACTTCGCAGAGCTATATTCTAAGATATATGATTTACAATTATCAATAAAATGCTCCGATCGCCTTCAAACTTTACAGGGTTATCCACTGGGTCATTCTAAAGATTTTCTAACAATTCATCCCCTGCCCTTATCCCACTCTAAGTGGGGTCGGCACAACATGTTATAGACATGTTGTCACATGATTCGGTTAGGTATTTTACGACCGGCGCCTGCCTGACATGTACTTACTTTTGTTGTCTTACAACACGGCTAAAGATTGTCTGACAATTTCATTTAAATCGGTTTAGCCGTTTCAGACTTTAAAGGACATACTGACAAACATTCATATTTACATATAAGAAAATGTAGTGCCGTACAATAAACATTTGAAAACTTATATACGCCGCTTAAAGTGTTAATACCGTCATAAATTGAGATCTAACGTACCTACAGCAAATTAGGTAGAGAATAAGTTTTAAATAAATTTAAAAAAAAATACAAAAAAAATTTCTAAGTTATGTGCTCTCTATTAGACTTTCAGGTGTCCTATGATCATAACATATTCAGTAAAAATTTAAGCTCGCGTAGGTTACATATAATATAGCAAAAAATTACTAAAACATATACCGGTCAAAAATGAGTAGTTGTAAATATGTATATTAATGGTTATATTCTTTCATCTACACTTTTTTAAATGTATAATTCCATATAATTTACAAGTAAACTGCAAACAATAAACGAAGTGAAATATCAATATTTTCCAAATTAGTTATAGGATGACCATCTGGAAAACTCCTGCTAGCAAGAGTCTATCTAGTTAATTTTAGTTAATATTTATTCTTAATGCAACAGCAATTAAAAAATGCCTTAGGTCTCTTCTAGCAAATTATCCAAAATACATATTTGAAAAAGTGGCACCCACTTTAAAAACTAAATTAACTGTTCACTAAATAACTAAAACAACTTTTTTTTCTTATTCATAATTGACTTGCAATTACTTTATTTTATTCTTGATGCATAACATAGCTGATTTTAGGCTTGGCTCATCAAAACTTTTATCGCAAATTTCTCAAAATATGTGTACTGGTTTTTTTAAGTTGCAGAAAAATACTGCATTATGATATAAGCTGTGGTAGCCCAGCGGTATCACCGTGCGCCTCTTTCGAGAAGGTCTAGGGTTCAAACCCGGGCAGGCACAAATGAGTTTTCTAGTAAAACTTATGTGTCTAATTGATAATTGCAATTTATCACACGCTTTTCGGTGAAGGAAAACATCGTGAGGAAACCTGCATATCTCTAGAGAATTCTGGGGATATGTGTAACCTACCAATCCGCATTGGAGCAGCGTGGTAGGTCTTAGCTCCAATCCTTCTCTCCAAAACAAAAAAAAAACGGAGAGAAGAGGCTTATGCCCAGCAGTGGGATAGTAACAGGCCGTTACTTACTTTACTTACTGAATTATGATGAAAATCTGATTCCCTTATGTCCGTTTCCTCACTTTTTAAATTATACTGCCCCTATATATTTAGTAAATATTAAATAAATTAAGTTTTGTACGATATGACTTTTTAATGAGTGGTTTATATACGAGCAACAAGCTAATACATAACGAGTAGATGTAAATACTGTAGTACATTTTTATCACACGCGTGATTTACATTAAAACTAAATATAAGTGAAATTATTTAATACACGTTAAAATAAAAGATATAAAATGAGTAGTTGTAAATATTGAAGTGCGTATTGGGAAAAGTAAAGTCGGTACAAACGATAATAATAGTAATACAATGAGTAGTTGTAAATATTGTTATATTTATCAAAATTTGTATAAGGGTACAATAATAGGTATATAATAAGTAGTTGTAATTTCATATTAAGCGAACCCGCGACTCGATATAAAGGTACAATAATAGATATATAATGAGTAGATGTAAATATTGTAGTATTTATTTGGAAAACTTGAATCTTTAAAAAGTAATCACAAGGAACACACAATGCGTAGTTGTAAATATTGTAGTAGATATTTAAAAAACTAGAATCTTTATAAAGGATCAACAATAGATGCAAAATGAGTACTAGTTCTAAATATTGTAGTAGATATTTGAAAAACTTGAATCATTATAAGCGTACAATAATATAAAGAGTAGTTGTAAATATATTCAAAGTCATTTGTGAAATAGTTAACTGTAATTTAGAACTCCATATAATTTAACGTTTTATAAATAGTATTAAAACATATGTGAGTAATGACGAGAATATAATTACGAAAATTCTGATCATTGATATATAACGGTTTAAACTAAACAATTTATCTACATTCTAGCTCCGGAGATGCATAGATTTAATTAAATTTTCATATTTAATAAATGTCATGCCTACCATGAAATGAAAGCCAATGAAATAGAAATTGAAAGGCATTTAGCATTCTACAAGAATCTTGGAATACTTAAGATACTCATTCATTCTCCTGCCCTAATTGCACTCTAAGTGGAGTCAGCGTACATGTCTTTCGTTTCCTTTCGCCCCTATCATTCATCAACTCTGGCGCTGTTCCTTTTATATGTCATACCTCACATAATCGTACCATCTCTTTCTTAGTCTTTTAGTCACATATCCAATCACATTCATATTTAATACATGTTAGGTCACATGATTTTCATCATTCCGCATTGAATGTCCATAATCTTGCATTTCTAGTCTTTTCTATAATGGGTGCAACTTTCAAACTTCCGTATACTCATTTCGTATTTTACATCTTGTTCATAACACATCCACCTTAACATTAAAATCTTAATGGCACACACTCTTCTTTCATACGTCATTTTCATTGCCAATCATTCTGATCCACCCAACACGACAGGTCTTTTGACAGTTTTATAAGTTTTCCCCTTCACTTCAAGAGACTTTCGGGGTCACATATTGTTTTTGAGATCTGTCGCCACTTAATTTATCCCGCAGTCATTCTTTTACCAACCCCTCTAAAATCGCAGTACATATGCTCGGTTTTAGTACAACTGATTTTGAAACCAACTATATCTAATTGCTCGTGAAATTTCACCAATCTGTTTTGGATGTCAGCTGTATTTTCTCCAACAAGTATTATGTCATTTCCTAATAGCATTAGTCAAGAACCCTCCCCTTTGTTTTCATTAAGTGCATCAATGACAAGGAGGAATAAAAATGGACTTAAAACTGATCCCTGATGTAAGCCATCTATACATCGAAACGTCTGTTACTCTGGGTTCAGATCGGACGAAGCTCTCACTTTGTCATTCATAGAACATACAGTCTACACATACTCCTTTTCTTTTCTTATTTGATTTCATATTTTGAATTCATATACATAGCATCCTTATTTTGAAACTTTGACCATTATTTCGTTTAAGTTTTCACGATTAAGCACATTTTAGTGAACATATCAATTTAGTTACTCCTATGCAACTTTGAAGCTGATTATAAAACCGTATTAACAACATTGCCTGCTAATAAACCATAATACCTCCACACTACCAACCTAAATTAATTAATTAAGGCTAATTAATAAGAAAATTATTCAAATAAGGCAAACGTTATATTTCGATTTACCGTAACCATACACTATAATGTAGACGATAAATTAACATCCCAACTTCAAAGCAATGCGATGATGTGTATGACAATCTCCAATAACTCCAATTGAATAAAATATTAAAAAAAAACATCTTAAAATATGTACATACAATAACGAGGAATCGCAACATCACCGAGCAAACGGTTTTTTCATTTGGATCCCATATCGATATCAAAAAGAAATTTTGGCTTTATCTGTCGCATTTTTCTAATTTTCTTTCGCAAGTTTATTCATTTCTATAGTCTTAAACTAATAATTAAAGGAGACCTGAAGATGAACAAAACTAAAAAGTAATTGTAATTGTAATAAATAAATAAAAATTCAAATAAAGAACAACGATTCAAAAACATGCTCTTGGGAGATTAAGATTGAAGAATTAACTTGGCGGCAGCCTACTTAGCCAATATTGTCTAAGCACCCAGAAATTACAGTATGAATCCAAATCCAAAACCGAAGTAGCCAACACTATATTTATGGCCTTTATTTAAATTTTGGTGGAGACAAAATATCATTAGAAAAAGCATAATTATATTGTAAAATTTTCTTTAGTCCGTCTTTAAAAAAACTCAAAAATAGACAGCAATTCAGATTGACGTCGATAAAGGCGCCGCATTAAATGAAAAAAAAAATTAAAATAGGTCGCATAGGTTTGGCTACGGAAATCGAAATATCTTATTAAAAATAAATCTTAAATGAAATTTTCATAAAAAAATAAAAAAAGTAAAAAAAAAAGTAGTTTTAGCTTAGTTTTACAATGTACATATTGCGTTGCCCAAAAAAGCCTCATCAAAAGCTAGAAAACCAAAGATTTTTTTATTTGCGAGGGTTGAACGACCAAAAGTATATCTCTTATACCATTGAATTAGAAAAGGCATTTGTTAAAACAAAAACAAAAATAAACACGCACAAATTCTTAAAGTAAATCGGTGTTAACTGTTATTTTTTTTTTAATAATAACTCTACTAAAAAATTAGGAATTAATTTTTTTCAGCACTTACAATTTAAATGATTAATTTATTGGGGTAATACAAAGAAATCAAATGCGAAAAAAAATTATATGTTTACTTGTATATTAATTTTTTGTAATTTATTTTTTAAGTGTTAAATATTTTTATGTAGGTTTCGCATGATAACGAAATGATGTCAAAAATGGCCACGGATAGAGTCAAATAAAGTGATGGCCAAATGTTTGTTTTAAAATTTTAATCGAAATAAGGGCTGTATTTTTGTTAGGCATTTCTTTCATCCCTCGTTGTTTAAGTGCATAATTATAAATATTTATAAGTATCAAAAACGTATCATATAATAACTAGTATAAATAATAACATGTTTATCCTATTAAAACTAAATATAAGTTTTCTTATTAAAATATTCAAAAAAGTAAAAAAAAAAAAAAATAATAATGAATTTGACATAATAGTATGAGGATAATTTTAATAAATTCAGGACAATAGGAATAATTAATTATATGTTTTTTCTTGATTGCGAAATTAAATTTTCAAACACAAATTTTATATTACAGAAATATAAATGTGGGTTGCATTAAACCATATTTAATTATAAATATATATGATTAAATAAGTTTGTTTTATAGATATTTCATAGAGAATAGAAAAAAAAGGGAACCGTGATGTGCACTATATTATTAGTATATAAACTGTTATTTCAAACATAAAATGTAACGAAATATTTAGTATACAGTAAAGTAAAAATTAATGTAAATATAGCAGTGGAGATGGCGAACTATTAATTAATAGAACTGCTGTATAAAACGCTTTTTTAATTATATTATTATATATAATGTTAATCGGAAACAAAACTAACGATATTACTGGAACCGTTTTACAGCAAGTATACAATGAATTCGGTAATGTAGGTTGTTGACAGCTTGAATCGTTGTTAAGCTTGATGCTTTAAGAGTGTTACTAGACGGGATGGGCGAGTGCAGAAGCATCGGAGTATCTATTAGCAGGGAACTTTATTCAAAGTATGTCACCTGTAAGACCCTTTAAAATATATCCCCTGTTTACTATAGTTGAAGTGTTAAAATTATGTTATATCCAATGCAATTGCGGTCAAGGAAAAACTATAATATCTACTGGGAAATAAGTTGTATCTTGGGGGTTCCAGGGGCGATAAATAACGATATAGCTAAGTTTAATTTTTTTTTAATGTCGTTTCATCCCTGTTTTCGCGCATTGAAAATTGCTACAATATAAATAGAATGAAAAGGTTATTTTTGCTGTCATATATAAGTTGTAATAGCTCAGTTGGGAACAGACTAAAGAATTGAAAATAACTAGGATCAAGTCCCAGATTCAGCCCATTTTTTATTGCATTTTTTATATATTAAAAATTACCTTAAATTACCGAGGCGCGGTCACCCAGATAGTTCCATGCTTAAGCAATTAAGCACTAGAACAAACTTAAAATAAACTTAACTTTAATTATAAATTTATCTTAATAATAATCTTATATCAAGGACACATTATACCATAAATAATTTAAAATCTAAAAATAAAAACAAAAATTTGTCATAAACTCCAATACACTTAGACTGGGCGTGTATTTAATTGTAAAAGACTTCATAAGATTTGAAATCTTTGTTTAAAACATCAAATTACCTGATCATTTGATGATTTTTTATCATTGTCTCAATGAGATTCACTTTTCATTCAAAGGTTTCGGTTTGGTTTCCACCTTCCGAATAACATTGTATATAAATATACGTATTAAATTAAATCAAGAGGTATATATTATATACTCGTATATAGCACGCTTAGTATTAAAGCGGCCTAATTTAAAAAAGTTGTTTGTGCCAAATTGCAAGAAAGCAAAGCGTAGCGCCTATAAAACTCATAAGTGTTAAAGCCCACACATAACTTGGAAGAGCTGGAAAACAATAGCTTTAGTAATAGTTCATAGCTCGATATATGGCATTGAAATACGAATTACAATGTATTTAACACAATTAATTAATTTTAAATTAGGTCACTAATACTAAACGTGTAATCATCATCTTCCGGCCCTTATCCCACCCTAAGTGGGGTCGGCACAACATGTTACAAACATGCTGCCACATGATTTGGCTGTATTTTTACGACCGGCCGCCTGCCTGACGTCAACTTACCTCTGTCGTATTTTACACCTCGGTAAGAAAGAGGGTGGTCTATTCTACTTAACCGGATACCACACGGTGGGTCAACCTACCTTAGTCGCCTTTTACGACACCTCGGTAAGAAATGAGGTTGGTCTATTCTACTCAGCCGGATACCACACGGCGGGTCGACTTACCTAAGTCGCCTTTTACGACACCTCGGTAACAAAAGAGGGTGGTACTATTCTATTCAGCCGGATACCACACGGCGGACTAAACGTGTAATATAAATAGAATATCTTTATCTTCAAGTGGTGGACGTCCACTGCCAAAGCTAAGTCTTCACTCTCCACAGATCTTTCAACCCTTATGGTATTACATATAAGCTTTTAAAATTTATTATACGAACATTTGATAATTTCTAAGATGTACATATAAATAACAGACCGAGATAACAGACCTAAATATTTGGATATATAATAGATGTAAAGAATAGAAAATAATGTAGGATTTAGAAAAAAAAAATCTTTAGCCTAAAAGGTACTTGTAAATAGATATACGATAGTTTACTATTTATTTAGTATAGATATTTAATATAAGCACGCTGAAACGATGAAAGTGATAGCTTGTAGATAGATATATGATAGATTGTTTAAAGCAGCGCTATTTTGAAAACATTCTACTCCTGAGTTAAAACGTTCATGCATTTGAAATATTCAGCCACAAATCAATTAAAAAATTAAAATTATATAATACGACTTATCAGGAAGCGTCTAGAATATTTGCTCCCACAAATCCTTGTGTTCGTTGTATCCAAGGAGGTTAATCGGACTAAATAATCAAAACGTATAAAAATGCGTATTAAAAAAGCAAAGTTCAGCTTAGATCAAAAGAGTGAATGGGTACTATAGTGTAGTGGCAAGCGCAGTCCAGCTTAGCCTGAATTTTTCGCTTTCCTGGCGATATTGTAGGCGCTAGCCTTTTTTTTAATAAAAAAATATCAAAATGATAAATCAATTAAATCTTCTACGTAAATAAAATCAATTGTTTTTAGAATTCAAGTCAGACATGCAATTTTGATATCACTATTTTAGCTGTCAAAAGTTAAATAAATGATTGGTAAGATTATCTTACAATTAAATACTAACGAATGTATATTATCTATGACCGACCCCATACGAAAAACCCGTAATATAGGTTATATTATTTAGTAAATTATTATTGTAGTAAGCCTCGGATTTAATTTCATTATAAGTTTCATCATAAGTATATAATTTTTTATTATAAAAAGAGTTTACACTAAGTTCTATTTTTGTCACAGAGATGTATGCAAATCATAAACAATAAATTTCTTATAGCATATAATATGTTTATAAACCTATAGGCATGTTATATGTCATAAGCCACGAATCATCACACTCCTGCCCACTCTAACTGGGCTCGGCACAACATGTTATAACCATGCTCTTACATGTTTTGGCTAGTTATTTTACGTTCACCCGCCTGCCAGACGTCAACTTACCTTACTCCTTTTAAGACACGGTAAGAAAAGAGGGTGTTCTGTTCTACTTAGCTAGATACCACTACAGCCAACATGCCATAAAAGAAGCTTATTCGAGAATGTGTAACATAAACTGTTTTAAAATTCTACAATTTAACGTTTACTGTGTTTATCTTATAGTATATAAAATTTTAATATGTATATTTAATTTTATCATAACACATTTGAAGCAACATCTAAAACAATTGTCTCGGACAAATAAATGTTTTTTTTGGATCAGTTATCCTGTATTTAGTCAAAGTCAATGATTTGAGAATTGATAAAACGCGGAACATCAAAAATGATATCGCTCAGTAACCTTGATATTGGAGCCAAAGTTGGTCAAAATTGCAGTGCCAAAGAGAATATATTATTTTTAACAATATAAGGAACTAATGCATATTTACTGATATGAGAAATTAATAGTTAATTATTTTGCCAACAGAATTGTAAAGGTACAAAATATAGTATACTTGTAAATTGTCAATCAAATACAACAAATTTCCTTTTAAAGTTTTATATACTCACAAAACAGTCCGCTGCTTGTCTTCAGCGATTTTGAACGTTTTAATTTGTTTGCGTTTATTTCAAGAAATAAAGAATAGTTTGAAAGAAATTTCATGTTAAGTAAAACAGAGAGCTAAAGGCATTAAGGTCAAGTGAACACGATGATTTCAGCGAATGAAACATTCAATATTTCATTTCTCATTTACAATATCTGGAATTTAAATATATATTTATTAGAAGTTGCTTCAATTGTTATTATTTTTCGTATAAAGTGATCAAACATCAGCAAAATATTTTAGAAGGATTTTATAGTATTATATAAGAGGTTGCAATGGACTTACTGAATCAAATTTCTATTCAAATAAACCTATATTCGGTGTAATTGGTGTTTTATTTGTTTTACCTTTACCTATTAGAAGTTATGGGAAACCCTCTAGCTTTAAGAACTTATTAAAAACAACGCAAAGCAAAAATCAAAACCGGTTCTCAATTATGCCTAAACTAACAAAAAATAAAGAATTCAATTTGTAATATTTCAATTTTTTCTATTTTATGTGGGTTGAGATGTGAGACTATTATCATACTTTGTATATATCTATACACTATCTTAAGCGCACCACATCAATAGCACCAGAGCCGTCGGTGTGAGTGGACGTGTGGTTAGTGCGTGTTTGAGTCTGTGTTAAACTTATACAATACAAATAAACGAATAAACCACACACTCCATGATTTTAATTAGCTTGAGTTTGCTTATACTCGTAACATCAAAAATTTAACAAAATTATGATCTATTTGTGAAAATTAAAAACTAGTACTACTTGTGAATCAGTCAGGTCAGTCAAGTTGGTCGTGTCCATCCAAATCCAAACTTTAGTTCTTCGATTCTTGGTGCAATTGCGTATTTAAGTATGTATTTAAAATTATATCAGATTATATTAAATTTACCACTGGTCTATCATCCATAACATAAGTATTATTTTACTTACTTTGGGGATAGACGACCGTGTATGTAATTGTATTTAAAAAAAAACCTAATACAAATAAAAATAATAAAACAAGATGTTTTTGTCAAAATCACTAATGTGGGTACCATTTTAACTTTTATATCTTTAAACGTTTTTTTAGAAATATACGATTGTAAGTAAAATTTGTAAATTTTTATTTATGACGACGATACTTATTATCAGATTGTCAATATTGAATGCGTTCCAACATAACAAAGTACACAGCGCCTAGTGGTCGACAAACCTGTGCGTTTAAACAACGCCCACATTTGCTAACGCTAATGTGTAGGCGGCTTTACTTGTTGTGGCGCTCATATCGATCGTTAACGTAATAAATAACAAGATGTACTGATACAATAAAATATACTATGACAGTTTAAAACAAACACGTTGTTTCAAATATTTCATATGAAAAGAATAAAATAATTATTGTTACTAGCACTACTTGTATTTTTAAAAGAAATATTCTAAATCAGTATTTATCTAATAAATAAATCAAATCGAAACAGACTTTCCCTCGCTATCCGCGGGCTAGCTGCTCAATGACAGCGGCTGTCAGGTCTCCTACGTCAAATGGCGCGAACGGATGTGGCAAGATGTGACGTCATGACTTGCTTGCTTGCAGTAGCGACAAGGCGGCGTTGTTATATTATATAATAATGAGTTAAAATAGTTAACCTACCAACATTTTTTAGGAAATGGCAATAGGCTGAAATTGAACCTGCGATTAATGCGCTATTATTACCTAAGCATATCATTTTATGATAATTATTAATTATATCCCGAGTAAAACGCGGGAGTATTGCTTTAAGTATACACAACGCTTGATTTAAGTACCTGTATGTTTAAGGCAAACCCACGTTCAACAAATGCTAGAGCGTAGGCGGCCTTATACTCAAAGAGTTCACACTAAAAACTTTCCGGTAATATTTAATTATATAAGTAAAATTCACCAATTGTATATAAATATTTGTAATAAAAATAAAACTCAACTAAATAAAGAGTGTGGTGGTGGAAGGTGCTCTATTCTTCTCTACCAGATACCACACGGTGGGTCGAATTACCGTAGTCGGTACCCCGATAAGAAATGTGGGTAGTCTATTCTACCCAGCCGGATACCACACGGCTTAAATAATCAAAGTAGTACATTAACTATTTTTATTATATTAGATTATTGGATTTATTTATTTATTTATTTATTATTTTTCGAATATAAATTTGAATATTTTTCGAAGCTCGGAAACGGCTCCAACAATTATCATGACGAATTGGGGGGGAAAAATTTGATCTAGCTAGGTTTCATAAAAAAAATGTCTTTTATTCCTGTTTTCGGGAAAATACCAAATATTGCGTTGACTTCTAAAGACAATTTTTAACTGTCAAACATAAAGTCATGGTAGCTCATTTGGGGAACGGGCGGTCTAGAGAGGTGAAAATACCTAGGTTCGATCCCTACCTGCCCAAACGTTTTTTTTTGTAATTTTTATTTTTTTATATGTTTTAAAAACAATTTCCGTTCAAGACTCTATCACCAAGGTACTTAAATATAATAAATGTTGTTTAATAATATATAGTACTACCAAAAACCTTTTTGAACAGGTTGGCTCTTGGTCTATAGCTCTTCGCTCGTCATTCTTGTTGATAGTCGAGATGCAAACGATTCGCACTCAATTATCAAAACATAACTTGTCCCTTTCATCTTTGCGATGTCTCGCAAAAATATGACATCAAATTTGCTTTGTATTTCGTCACATATGACGTGCGTTTACACTTCTATAAAATATGTTATAAAATATGGGTGCTGTATACTGAGATATAGGGAAACCTAGTTCGGTTACAGAGGTCTAAAATATAAAATATTAGCCGTTATTTTAAGTATTTTTTTAACTGTCAAACGTAATGCTGTGATAGCCGATGGGTAACGCGCGGACATAAAAAGTTATCACAACTATGTAACAATGTAACTTTTTCGGCACAGCCCGGGTTCGAATCCCACATATCATCGGTGCCTTCTTTTTTATGTATTTTAATTATTTTAATATTTTTTGATATCTTTTAAAAATTACCTATATTTTATGTTATCTTTAAAATTATTAATTATTGTTTTTCTATTTAAGTTTCTTATTTTATTTATTTATTTATGTACCATAAAAAAAGTTGGAAAAACATTATTGGTAAAAAAAAGTGTATAAAGGTTAACTTATCCCTACGACAGAGATCTGTGCCAGCTAACCTACGAAGTGAGACAATTTATATTCAAGAAAAAATTGGTACGCAAATATCAAACATTATGAATAACAATTACCTACTTATAATTACCTAATTTAATTATATACCTACATAGTTGACTCAGTCTACAATGTTTAGTTTAAATAATGTAATCCTAAATGCCTTAAATTTTTATATTAAGAGTTATATAGTCATCACAGCTGTGTTTTTTTTAAATAAATAAATAAAAACTACCTTTTTTATTCCTTTCACAACCCCTGACGTTCCTCATACCAAAACGCACTGTATGAAAATGATGGGTCAAAGCTTTTACGCCCTAAATTTACTTATTTCGATAGGAAAATCACTTTCAAGTGGTTTGCTAAAAGTCATTATCGCCATGTATGTACATAAGTGAAAAACGGAAAAGTATATTTTTTTTCCATTTCTACGTATTTTTTAATTAGTACATGACTAACCTATACTGCGATATAATAAAACAGCAAAAAATAATATTTAACGTGTCTTAAATATTATTTTTTATATATTAATAACCATAACCACACATAAACATATGCTGTGTGTGTGGTAAAGGATAAATTACGACAATAATATTATTAGCGGATGCTATTCATTAATTTTATGTATATATTCGATCGATGACATAATACAAACCAAAAAAAATCGAGTGACGTGTTATTTCTATGTCGGGGCTGGTGTTGAATAATAATTACTGAGAAATTAGTATAATGGTATAGAAAAATTGTAAAAATATGACGGTGAATTTGATGGTATTTTATCCTTTATATTTTGAATTTTTTTAAGGGCATTCGTTCATATATCAGCAATTAAATAATTTTTAATTCACACTTCACAATTATCTTTAACAAATCAAGTTGAAAAAGCTTTTAACAAAATTTCATGTTTTACTGTTTAGGACTTCCCTCGTTTGAAGCCAATCCTTCCAGTAGCATCAGATCATTCCTATCATAAGCATGCATGCATCCATGCATAAACCAGTAGTCATCAATCGGGCTACAGGAAGTTGGTCACGTTTAACTTACAAGATTCCACCTTCACATACAAACATACTTAAACGGCATTTATTTAACGGCAAGCTAAATAAAAGATTTTAAAAACTCATTTGCTTATATATTAACAAAATCTTGTAGATTACGAGCTTCTCAGTGAAAGAAGCTGTGGTAGCCCAGCGGTAACACCTTGCGACTCTTTCGAAGAGGTCACGGGTTCAAATCCTGTCAGACACAATGAGTTTTTCCGTTAAAACTTATTTGTCTAATTGATAATTGCAATTTATCGCACGCTTTTCGATGAAGGACATCGTAAGGAAACCTGCATATCTCTAAAGAATTCTGGAGATATATTATGTAACCTATCAATCCGCATTGGAGCAGCGTGGTAGGTCTTAGCTCCAAAACTTCTTCCAAAACTTCTCTCCAAAAAACGAAGATAAGATGCCTATTCTCAGCAGTGGGATATGTCCAGCTTACCAATCCGCATTAGAGCAACGTGGTAGGTTAAAAGCTTCATCCCTAGCTTCTAATAAGCGGTGTTAAGGTCCCACGACCTCAACAATAGCCGAGTGGTTACCAATTTGTGAAGGCACATTATCTCGCTGGAAGTTGTTGGTAAAGTATTGTTATTTTATATTGTATTTTGCAATTTTAGGTTTTAATAATTGTTTAAAAGTTTTTTTTTGTAAAGTTATGTATACTTTATTCTGATTTTTTTTATATTTTTTTTTTGTCATCTTGTTTCTTTTCTCTCTTATGTGCCACAGAAATACAGTTATTCTTATTCGTATATTTTGCTTTTTTATAACCAATATCTACTGGTTGTTAGCGTTATTATTACTAATTTATAGAATTAGGTGTTATTTACAGAGGTCCATAATACAAAAGTAATGAAAATATTATTTTGCTATATTCCGCGATAAAAGAAAATAAACATTGCGGATAATAAGCGGAATGTAGAGTGTACTATCCAGCTAAATAGTATCGTCAGGAGATAGGTTCTTCGGTTACGGGGCGATACGATTGTTTAGATTGTGGTCGTGAATGTATGTATGCAGTGCTTGTGTATTTTATGTTATTGGTGGCGGGTAGTGTATGAGTTGTTACAAATTCTTCATGTATCAGGCATGAGAACGGACAGTACACTCTACACTTAGTATTACATTTTTTGAAATCACGGATTATAGCAAAATAATTTTTTCATTACCTTTGTATTATTATTACATTGAAACCCCTGCGTTCAACAACCAAGCATGTAACGAGAGTGGTAGTAATTAGCGATTCCATAAATACCAAATTTTATAGAATAGTTTGAGTTATTTTTTCCATAAGCATACAGAATAATGCTGTAGTTAATAAAGGATTACCATAGGTATTGATATTATAATAAAAAAATTAAATTTAAATACTTTTATTTTTTTATTAGTACTTGAACGTAAACATCACTTTCTAGGTTATAAACAAATTTACTACCCTGAAGTTGTTTAATTCGGTGAAAATACTGGCAAGACCTTGACTGTACCTTCACATTATTGCAATCTATAAAATGAATGAAGCATTATTAAAGAGCGGCAGCACACACTAAGACTATTTGAAGACGGCAATCTCATACTATTTATGTTTACATATTTAAGTCCTTACAGTTTTGCCAACTTCAAGATATTGATATTTTGATGATATCCTTATCAGCCCTGCTTGTGCTTTAAGCCTTTTAGCCTCCGTCGAAATTTCTAAATTTTTCGCAAACAGATTTCTCTTATATATAAAATTCTCGTGTCACAATGTTATCATACTCTTCTGAAACGGCTTGATCGATTTTTATGAAATTTTATATGCATATTCGGTAGATCGGAGATTCGGTTATCATATATTTTTCATACCCCTAAGTGATAAGAGTTTTGTACGCCTAAAATGTTTTTTTTAAATAATGTACACTAGAAATTCCCTAGAAATAATTCACAATTTTACAATGAATAACATTTTTCGAATCTATGTATATTTTATATGCTTTCTCATATATATGACATTAAATATAATTTGTTTTCTATTGTTGTAAATTTTGGTTGTTCTACTCTATTCTTAATGTTCTAAAACATTGAGAATAGAGTAGATACAAACATATCTAAATAAAGATATATCGAAAGCATTTTCTTATATAGATGAAAATATATTTTTAAGTCAAACATATTCTTATTTCTAATGATTATTTTTACAAATTAGTTATAAATTGTTGTAATAAAATTGATTGTTTTTCATCAGTCTTATGTGTGCGGTCGCTCTATATAAAATATTATTTGTTGATATATTGGACGCAATGTATCATTAAATTCAATTTCCATTTGCCATGCAACGAATTAAACATTTTTTTTTAATCTAATTTCCGCAGAATCACATCAATGTTATGATTTAAATAATACTAGAAAAAACATTTGTTAAATTAGTCATTAAACAGTCATTAACACATTCATAAATTTTATACAGAATAAAATGTATTTATCAATTTTTCATTTTCTGGTATCGGAAAACTTTCGGAGATATTTTTGAGAATCTGAGTAGTAAAGGACATGTTAAGGTGAAAATAAGCCGCGAATTTACTTAGCGATATCTCTGCCGAGATATGTTTTACGCTTCACAAACATCGTGTAAAAGAACATTATGTAAATTGTTATTAAATAGACAAATGCAAACACTGGAGAGCAAACAGAGATCATAATATTTGAATTATCTCTTATACACACATACATTTACTCTGTCTCTCTTTTAACAAGACGAATCTACAGTTATCATTAAATTATGTCGTATAAGCGTATTTTGGTATCTACCAACTATATAATCGTCTTAAATTATTTAAATAAATAATATATACTTGCGTTCGTTTAGTGCATATAAGACACAGAATTTCTCTACAACTAATATCACACTTATTCTGTAGCAATGAAAACGTGTAGATTTCAATTTCGAATTACGGAGCAAACACTACATTTTCCGTTAATTACGCAACAAGCACAGATTTTTCCAACGCTACGTTTGTACTAAATAGTCCTTAAACGACCGCAAGGTCACCAGTCACCAGTTTTCTACCAACCAACTAATCAGTATCACTATAGACAATTAAAGCTCTTGCTTCGCGACTTGCAGTAGAAGCCGCTCTATTATAAATTATTACACTGCATCACATGACGTCATCTTTATTGACGTCTGAGAGCACGCGATCCGAATATGTTTAACAGTCCGCTTCGTACTTGCCCCAATATGCTAGTATAATTACTCACAATCGGGTAACAATGTCATTACAAATCGCCTTACGTCACAATTTTTGCATTCTTGTTCTCTCCATTTCAGCATCTAACCTTTTCTTAGCGCTCAGCACATATTTCGGATGCTATCCACCGAATGAGCTGGACGGATTGTCCGCCTCTGTGAGGAGGGTCCATCATAAAGCCATTATCAGTTCACACCCACTGGTAAACACTTGCACTGTTTGATTTTTTGTAAACGCTTACGTCTGAAGGGCGGGTTTTGACCGGGGCAACGAAGCGTAACAGTGATCCAGGTGAACTTTTTCGGTTTGCAAAACGAACACGACTTGAACGCAGGTGGCGGGCGCTCGTCATTTCCTTCGCGACGCCGCGGTCCTTTCGGTATATAAAACGAATTGCACTGTCCATAACAAAAATTGTTTATCACTGTCGCCTGTAAACAGCCCGGCTCGCGGATTTTCTGTATCAATTTCTCCGTTTTACACCAATCCTCTTTGAGATATTCCTTTTTGGTCACAATCAAAGCGTTTTTAGAAGATTTGAGTATATTCCTAAAAGCGGCTCCTTTAGGTATATCTGTTGCATCTTCTTGGTCGGGCGCGGAAACGACCATAGTTTCGGAACTCCCTTCGCCAAGTTCGTTTCTTTGGACGTAGGATGTGGACGAGGTCGCTTCCTCCGTCCGTCGTCTAGCTGCGAGCATCTTTTCAACTTGCTCCGTATCAATGATATCCAATATCGAGTCGGAAGGCGTAAACGGCCTTTTACTTCCAACGCCACCACTCACGCCGCACGCGGCCAAAAGTGCCGCTGCAACGAGCCAGATGCACGATTTCGTAAAGCTCTCCATCTGTAACAGAATAAATAAATTTAAGGTAAATAAATACAAACAAATAGCGTGGGCTCAGTTTAGATAAAAGTCGTAGGTTTAAAGTTTTGCTTACGTTGTATCGAGAGATGAGAGGCAACATATCGTAGGTAGTAGTGCGTCGGTGTAGTGGTCCGTTCGCAAGCAACGCGTTATGCGTGTGCGCAGGACCGGCCGGCGAAGCAGTAATGAGCGTGAGCGCCTCTCAATGGACCAGTGCTCAATGAACGAGTCGAGATGAGTCACGCACCGCGCCTCCACCACAGAACCGTTACTATCACCAATAATCGCAGACGCGACACTTAGCACACGTGTTTTGGATTACCTGCACTGTATAGAATACTTTGAAATCTGTATTGTTGTTTGCCTTGATAAGACCTGCTGTTTGCAAACAATATAATTCACAGTCATTACTGATAAAACAAAGATAATTTTAAGCTGAGACGAAATTTAAGCTGATAAAAATTTCAGATATGCCTTTCGGGGTTTTTACTTTCTACTGATAATATGCCATAAAACGATTGGTATCTTGTCTGTGTATGTCTTTCAAATATACTCGTATCAAGAAGTCACAATTTATTGTATTTTAATGGCTTGGTGTTGTTATTGTTGCAACTTTTATTCATTGCAGTAACGCAAGTGAGGTCAATTATTTTTTTTGTAGCTTTACATAATTATAGTTGAAACTTTTATATTAAAGATCATTTATAACTACAACTATATACAACTGAAGAAATATAGAATAGGCTAATAAAACAGAAAATTATATTCTTAACGTGCGATACACTGTATTCTACATGCTGTTCTATCCGTGTACATGTAAAATCGGTATATAGTATATACGTAAATCTTCATATCATAAATACGCGAATTGCTTATAAATTTATAAATCGCCTCGCCCACTGGCGACGAAAAAAAGCAAAATTTTATAATTTTATTGAAATAAATTGTTTAGTAAATAAAGCATATCTGTTGCTTCTATAAGTTAGTAATAAATTTTATATACCTATCATAGTACAGAAATTAAAAAATACATAACTACCATACCATACATACACATGTTATAAAAGAATGGCAAATGTTACAAATATGTATTTTACAAAATTTTATTGTATGTTTCTTGTTGTCGCCTATGACTTTCGCTTTGTATTTTATGGCAACACCGTCACGAAACGAGTATCGCGCCCATTTGACTGAATGGTGGCAACACTGTGTCGTGTTGTTTCGTTGTTCAAAAGAAGTGCATCTCGAAGTGGGAATTGTGGTATTCCATTATATCGTGTTATTGTATATAGTGTACGTTAACATTCTGTTGCAACTCCAGTCAGCTGTGAGACAGAACATAATAAGGCACAAAATCTAAATTTGAATGTCGCTTACTCTATGACAGGGAAGTCGGAGATATTTTCTCACCTATCGCCGGGCGCCGGCGCAAAAGCGACGTTCGTCGCGCACAGGCGCCATAACACGGGCTGTCTAACACCAGACTTCGAATCCACACATTTCCGCCCATTTGTGCTTCCCACAATGCCCATAGAAACTATACGGGCCATCCGGAGCCTTCTGCGAAACGTAGGCGCAGTGTGGGAGCATAGCTCAATCGAGTTTTTAACGAACCATCGTAATACAAACGTTCACGTGATAAATTGTATTTGAGGTTCTTTGTGACAAGTTACTTAAAAGTTAACCGCTTCAATATAGCCTATATAGCCTTAAAGAGAACAACAAAATCTTAATAACGTTGCTAAAAAATAATTTAAATTCTTAATTGTTCTTCTTTAATTTATAGAATTAGGCGTTACTTTGCGGAGGTCCATAATACAAAACTAATATTATTTTGCATAATCCGCGATAAAAGAAAATATATGTAATGCTAAATGTAGAGTGTACTATTTCTTTACTGAGCAACATGGGCTATATTCCCTTTTTAAAAAAATAAGGATCCGTAATAAAAATGTAATAAGGTGTAAAAAATTAGTCAAAAAAATCTGTCATCGCGTGCGTGGAAACTATTGATGATAGAACAAAAAACGTTCTACAATATTATTATAAAACAAATGATCGGCATGTACGCGGGATATTACTGGTGTACTATTTATTTTTATTTATTTTTATTAGGCCAACTAATAGCATTTTACAATACTTAAGTTAACAAAAACATTGTTGATATATAATATACTCTAAATCTGTAAAACACCTTTAAAAGTTAGTACAACATTTGTATGAGTTAACAATTACCACTATCCTTGCCTAATACCTCGTTACAATACGAAGTAATTAGATCGTATTGTAACGAGATGAAAAAAATAAAATATAGATGTAAATATTAAAGATAAAAACAAAAAAATAAATATTAAACAGATGAGTTTGATATGTAGGTGAGATATTAATATATATAAAAATAATAATAATAATAACATTTTGTATACACATCAGCTCTTATTTATAATTAATCTAATTTGTTTTTTATACAATGAAAGGTGGTCAAGGAAGATGTCTATATCACTAGCTTTTAAATAATTTTAGGTACTCATCATTTTATTATTACCATATGTAGACAAAGCATTACCGACTTCTGTATGTGTTTAAACTGACATATATGGTGACACTTATTTACTCTTGAGGAACAGCAATTTACTTTAATTTCATTTAGTTTTGTTTTTATTATATGGTATAGCCTATACTTGATACATCAGCGATCATAAATTGTAGAGTGTTTATGATTTGAGTGTTTAGCCGTGTGGTATCCGGTCGAGAAGAATAGACCACCCTTATAACTTACCGAGGTATCGTAAAAGGCGACTAAGATAAGTCGACCCGCCGTGTGGTATCCGGCTGAGTAGAATAGACCACCCTCAATTCTTACCGAGGTGTCCTAAAAGGCGACTAAGGTATGTTGACCCAACGTGTGGTATCCGGTTGAGTAGAGTAGAGTCACCCTCTTTCTTACCGAAGTGTCTTAAAGGGCGGCTAAGGTAAGTCGACCCACCGTGTGGTATCTGGTTATAGTAGAATAGACCACTCTCTTTCTTACCGAGGTGTCGTAAAATACGACTTAGGTAAGTTGATGTCAGGCAGGCGGCCGGTCGTAAAATACGTAGCCAAATCATGTGACAACATGTTTATAACATGTTGTGCCGACCTCACTTAGAGTGGGATAAGGGCAAGAGAATGATGATTTATGATTTGAGTGTTGTTCTGATTCCGAACTCTTTCTGAGATCTATACAAGTAAACTTTAGAGCCTTTTTCATCTTTACCGCCTTAATGAAACATTTATATATCAATACATAAATAAACATATAAGCGCTCTTATACTAAGTTATTGCTTTAAAATTATTCTCTAATAATCGCTTTGTTTTTATATCACTATTGTTTTAATTTGCATTACTTATTTTCCGTTATGGGAATAGTTATTTATTGTTGATAAATACTTTGCTATGTGAGAATGTTAATACTATATTTTCTAAATACAATATGTTATATATTCTAGTCTGTGTGTATATATGTTTTAGTATATACTTGAAATATATAATTTACTAGCAATCGCCAGTGGCTGGAAAGATTAAACATAAAAATGGTTAAAGTGGGTTAACCTATAAAGCTGGACATATGCTGTACCGGACTTTTATTTAGAACTTTTAGAGGGGAACAATTTTGTCATGCATGATTTTTGAATATCTGTTACCGTTTACTCAGCGCACGCAAGGAAAGCTTTAAATTTTGCCGTTTTCGTACTATTTTTTATTGCTGCTCATCTCCTATTCATCTTAGCGTGATGTTATGTAGCTTATAGCCTTTCTCAATAAATTGACTATCTTACATTGAAAGAATTTTTCAAATCGGTCCTGTAGTTTCTGAGATTAGCGCGTTCAAACAAACAAACAAACAAACAAACCCTTCAGCTTTATATATTAGTATAGATTTAACAGTTGTCTGTTAGCCATAACGCAAGTATTAACTTACTTTGAGGATTGATGACCGTTACATAAGTTTTATTATATATTTATTTATTTGTCTAGTTTACAGCTAGCTGCAAACCAAATCTTTAAATGAAAAAAAATCTTAAAATATTTCATAGCATGCTTAAGTTTATATTCATAATTATTCATCCAAAAAAATTATAAAGGTCTAACCATTCCTTATTTGTGAGCTTTTGTCTTCAATAGTGGCTTCACTTACCGTAGGAGGTCAAGCGAAAACCTTTAACCAATACAAAACACAAGTAATAATAAAATTATTTTGCTATAATTCACAATGAAGTAAAATAGAAAAAATATATAATGCTAAATGTATAGTGGCCCATCCGTTTTTTTTCTGATACATGCAGGATTCGTAAAAAACACTTGCACAAAACTCCACCACCGGCACCACAATACACAAGCACTACACACGTTCACTACCACAAACTGAACAATCGTTTCGCCACTCAACCGAAGTATCATCAGGAGATAGACAAAATCGCAAAGCTTGCGACTTGCGATTTCTCGCTATGGGATTTTGTCGTGGAGTTATTTACTTACAATACAAAACAGATTAAGATTTTTAATAAATGGACGAATACGTGACTAAACTGAATAAGTAAATTTTCTTGTTCGTGCGTTAAATTTTCAAATACGATATTGAATACTTTTAATAGAAATTTATAAAGAAATTTACGGACTTTGGATTGTATAACGCAACATTCCACGGCGCTACAGGCAGAGGAAGTCCATTCAATCGCCTTTTTTTCTGAGGCGCTTAAGCGACATTGGAATTTCATTCATCAGGCTTCCATTCATGCCAGTTTTGTCCACGTTCTGTGAAAAAAAAACCGTCAAAGCGACCCTTTACAGACGTGCCGTCTACTTCACCCACGGTATATACAGGTTGTTTAATAATCCGTTTTTAAATAATTTATAGAATTAGGCGTTACTTTGCGGAGATCCATAATAGAAAAGTAATAATAAAATTGTTTTGCTATAATCCGCGATGAATTAAAATAGAAAATATATATAATGCTAAATGTAGAGTTGACAATCGGTTATCATACCTGATACATGCAGGATTCGTAAAAACACATGCACAAACCTCCACCACCACCACCACAATACACAAGCACTACAGACGTTCACTATCACAAACTCAACAATCGTTTCGCTCCGCAACCGAAGCATCATCAGGAGATAGACTCCACGACCAAAATCGCAAAGGTCGTGGAGAGTTTTTACGAATCCTCATGCAGGATTCGTAAATCAGGTATGATAACCGATTGTCCACTCTACATTTAGCATTATATATATTTTCTATTTTACTGCATCGCGGATTATAGCAAAATAATTTTACTATTACTTTTGAAACCGTTTTTAATTTTACTATTGCGCTACATTATAAATACTTTTATTCTACTACATTATAAGTCTACAACGTATTTATATATTTTTTATACTTTGAATTACAATTTATATTTTATTATAACACTTCTCCGTCATCCGGCATAAAGTCCAAAGATACAATATTTAATTCATTAGAATATTGCTTATAACCTAGTAATTGATTCAAATACAATAAATAATTATTGTATTTGAATTTAATTTTGCGAAGTATTCTTATCCATTTACAAAACTTATGTAAAAATATGTGATAATATTATATTAAATAAGAAAACCAAAAACCAAAAAATAGAAAATAATTTAAAAGCCTACAAAGCTAAATTAATAACATATTTTTACATTTTATGTACAAATAATTCAAACAGGTAAAATTATATGTAATTAATTTTTAATTATAAATTTATAATTTGTTTTTATTGTGTTTATTGTATGCAAAAAGGATTAATAAATAAATAAATATATTAATTATTTACTTACCTAATTTTTTTCATACATCAAAGTTATAAGTCGACGTTTTATAATTATCTAGTATTTTAAAACCATCTTATATTCTATAAGATTTCAAAATTAGTTGTGAACTTGTGTGACAAACAGCTACATTGCGAAAACCAAGTGTTAGTTTGTTTTACGTGGATGGAATCGTGATGAAACGTATTTAAAATGCAATGCGGCCAGTAATTTGTTACAATCATGGAACACGTAGAAATCTATAATTACCTACAATAATACATTGTTACAAAACATATATTAATAATAATAATAATAAATAAATATATGGGACACTTACACACACGGTCGCCCGTCCCCAAAGTAAGTAATTTTAATACTTGTGTTATGGGTGACAGACAACTGGTGAATATATACTTATATAATTTTTATATATATACTTAAATACAAATATACACCCAGGCTCGAAGAGTCAACAAATTCTTGTATAGAAAATGTTGGCCCTAGGCGGGAATCGAACCCGCGACCCACAGCGCTGAAGGCAGGATCACTACCCACTGCGCTAACGGACCAATATATTATATTCTTATTAAAAGGTAGCGATAATTTCGAATCACTCTGTATATTAATTTTGTGTTCCTTTACTACCTACGTATAATAAAATTTTCTAACAAAGTACACAGACGCCAGCCGTTCCCAGAATCACACTGTACAAATTTCGCTGTTAGTGATGTTTTATAGTTAAATTAATTTTATCTAAACGTTTATAAATTGTCGTTACATAAATTCAAACTCAAATTCAAATAATTCTTTATTCAAATTGGCTTTTACAAGCACTTTCGAATCGTCAAATTACATTACAATGAAGCTACGACTGGTTCGGAAAGGTGCTCTTACCGAGAAGAACTAGCAAGAAGCTCGGCGGTCACTCTTTTCAAAATTGAGTATTACAATAATGGCTTAATTAAGAACAAATTAAAAAATTTACAATATAATCTAGTGCGTAGCTGGTCGCAATTTAAAACCAAGCTTTCTTATCATCAACATACATCCTCCTGCTATCACTCTAAGTGGGGTTACACATGTTAAAAACATGTTGTCACATGATTTGGCTGCGTTTTTACGATCGACCGGCTGCCTGTCGTTAACTTACCTTATTCGTATTTTACTACACTTAGGTAAGAATGAGGGTGGTCTATTTTACTAAACCGGATACCACACGGTGGGTCAAGTTACCTTAGTCGCCATTTACGACACCTCGGTAAGATATGAGGGTGGTCTATTCTACTCAGTCAGATAGCATACGGCGGTTCGACTTACCTTAGTAGCCTTTTACGACACGTCAGTAAGAAATGAGGGTGTTCTATTCTTCTCAGCCGGATACCACACGGTGAGTCAACTTACCTTAGTCGCCATTTACAATATCTCGATAAGAAATGAGGGTGGTCTATTCTATTCAGCCGGATACCAAACGGCCGACCTGAAAACTAGCAAAGTTGATACTAAACTAAAGTGATTATTGGATTTTTATATGAGTCTGTATTTACTAGAACTAACGAGTTCAAAGTTTATAAATGACTGAGGTGTCTATTACTACTTACTTATATTATGAGCAGGATTTCTGGAAATACTGAGTCAACATAATGCTATTCATTTCCGTACTGAATAGTTCTGAATGATATTAATAACTATAATACCGGAGTAGAATAGACCAATCTCATTTCTTACCGAGGTGTCGTAAAAGGCGACTAAGGTAAGTTGACCCACCGTGTGGTATCCGGTTTAGTAGAATAGACCACCCCCTTTCTTACCGAGGTGTCGTAAAGTACGACTAAGGTAAGTTGACGTCAGGCAGGCGGCCGGTCGTAAAAATGCAGCCAAATCATGTGACAGCATATTTATAACATGTTGTGCCGACCCCACTTAGAGTGGGATAAGGGCATGAAGATGATGATATTAATAACTATAATATGGCCGAATCCGGCAAACGGTAGAAGCATGCATCTTTCATCGAGATTTATATATTTATACCGGTTGCAGCTGAAACCCTAAGGCCATGGAGTCAAAGTGCAAATTTTTTTTATCCGCTTTAACACCTCGGTTAATTGCCTCTTCGGTGACAATAGGGCTTGCTCCTTTTTCGCACAAAGAATCAGCTAAGCGATTCAGCGCGGAAACGCTGCATAGTATCCCATGAGACAAAAACACTGAGAAATATTTGAATCTGTTCAAGCCATTATTTGGATTAAATACTGTAACAATTTAACCATCAAGGTTATTTGTATTACTTAAATATTACGTCACTCCGTCAGGTGTCAAGTAGACAAATAAGCGTCCAAAAAAAACCGCCAGTTTTTTTGATTATAACCACCATCACATGGCCGAAACCGTTCCGCTAAATTATCTCGTCATGGTACGATGGTTGCAATATGTAGAGAATTTTTAATTATGTCCAAACCTTGCTATTAATGCACTATTTACGAAATTATAAATAAATGGGATATATATATTTTCAATTTATATCGGAACACACGCCGGCTGAGAAGAATAAACCCAAATAATTTATAGAACCAGGCGTTACTTTGCGGAGATCATATGTTAATGTATAGGACCGGCTATACTCACGTCTTATTGTATCGGGTTAGCCCGACTAGTTTCGAACCCATCCTGGGCACTTATTCATGAGCTCTTTATACGAAGTTACTGCCGCGTTAATGTCGGGCTAACCCGATAGAATAAGACGTGAGTATACTCACGATAGTTTAAATATCATAAATTTGTGGAGGTCCATAATACAAAAGTTATTTTGTTATAGTCCACGATAAAGTAAAATAGAAAATGCTAAATGTAGAGTGGCTTATCCGTTTTCATACCAGATACATTTAGGATTGGTAAAAAAAATGCACAAACCTCCACCACAATACACAAGCACAGAAGTAGTAATGAAAAAACAATAATTGTAAACCTGGATACGATTCGCAATTGATCACTTTTCAGTTTCTTAGAAAGCATTTCGGACGTATCACAAAGTACCAATATAAATCATATAACGCTATAAAAACGCTTTACCCGTAATATCGATTAATCTATTTTTGGATTAAAAAGATATGCAATGAATTATCCACTTGCATTTGAAATAAATCATTTCACCCAGAGATTGCTTATTTTGTTAAATAATACGATTTCAAATCGATTTTATTGAACACATCGATTTTAATAATTAATCGAATACAATCTGAAATGTTTGAAAACAAGTTATACCAGTTACATTTTCAAAGCGAATTAAGTATTACAAAACCCTTAATTATGTATTACTAGATTTTACCCGCAAATTCCGGTGTATAAGGAATAACTGTGCCAAATTTCATCGATATTGGTTTAGCGAATTCGCCGTGAAAGAGTAACAAACATACATCCATACTCACAAACTTTTGAATTTATAATATTAGTAGGATTTCAATTGTTACAATTAACAGTTACGTTTAATAAATATTGTAGAGTTTATTACTGTTTTGTCAATTATAGGTTTATTATTTACTAACATAAAC
The DNA here is from genome assembly GCA_029227775.1 of Morpho helenor. Lineage (NCBI taxonomy): Eukaryota > Metazoa > Arthropoda > Insecta > Lepidoptera > Nymphalidae > Morpho > Morpho helenor. Next base: position 4,435,784 of record JARGCU010000010.1, on the reverse strand, counting down.
AATTATAACATTCAACATCATCATCCTCCTGCCCTTATCCCACTCTAAGTGGGGTAGAACATGTTATAAGCATACTGTCACATGATTTGGCTGCGTTTTTACGACCGGCCGCCTGCCTGACATCAACTTACCTTAGTCGCCTTTTACGACACCTCGGTAAGAAATGAGGTTGGTCTATTCTACTAAACCGGATACCACACGGTGGGTCAACTTATCTTAGTCGCCTTTTATGATACCTCGCTAAGAAATGAGGTTGGTCTATTCTACTCAGCCGGATACCATACGGCGGGACGACTTGCCGTATTCTTCTTTTACGACACTTCGGTAAGAAATGGGGTTGGTCTATTCTACTCAGCCGGATACCACACGGCTAAACAATTATAACATTATAATAGCATTTTATTATGTTAATATGGGTGAAACATCTTGAATTGACAAAATTCAATTCATACAAAAATTATTACAAATGCGGAAATTCGCTTCTTTACTTTATCGATTCAATAATGTCTTAATCGGATCTTAACAAAATCGATTAACATGGTACATCATTACTTTTAATCAACGTGGGCACATTGTCATACGACTATTAAAATGTAAAGCGCGACTTGCAGGCGCCCCTAATATATAGATTGCAACGAGTTAACACACTATAGTTAACGACTTTACTTGTCCATGTTTCTCTTTTGAACTCCCTTTTTTGAGGTGGTAACCTTTTCCAACATTGACAATATATAGAACGGTACCTAGGAAAATTGTAAACAGATACATTTGAAACACTTTCTGTTTAGTAATGGTTCCACTTATGTACTATTAGTTGCACCTTCAATTTTGTTTGCGTCATTATAAGCGTTAAAATACCCTCAATGTAATAGTAATGTGAACATAAAGTTTTCCTTTTCATGAAGGAATTCTTTCCTTATATGTATTGTCTATATAGCTTACTTATATAGACTTCAAGTGTACATAACAAATTAATATTTTTGCATTGGCTAAAAGTTGTTATTTATATTATTAGACAGATATTAGTATAGATCATCCTTTAATACACTGTATTTTAGTCAGATTTTGATTTAAAATATTCAAAATAGGATTCACTTTAAACATTATTTTTATATCCCTTATTTGTTTAAAAACTTCGTTTGTCATAATGAAACTTTCATCAATCTCCTACATAAATTTTTGTTTAAAGCAGATTCAAAAATAATTAATATATGAATTTTACCTTTAGATATAAAAATAATTGTCTTGCTTTGCATGCATTTCTGAACTGAGCTTTAAATCGCAACCGAGCTTTGAGTTGATCTGCGAGAGCTCCCAAAGGTTTCTAAAAAATGTTACACGGAATTCGGAATTTGAAATAACTCTTGTATGCAAGGTGCATACAAGAGTTATTGTGTAGCTAAAAATGTGGTGTAGCTAAAAATACAAATATGCAAACGTGTTTGGTCTCTGTTAAATCTGTCACTAGAAATAGTATTCGGAACAAACAGTTCGAACACTTTTCTTTCAGTCAATCAGTAACTGACGGTTTTATAGGTTCAAATACACAGTATATCAAACAACTTTAATCGTCTCCAATCGCTTTGATCAACAAAGTTCCACGTTCGTTCGGCGCCGGCGCAGGCCCGCATGCCGCGCCCCAAAAAAACCCGTCACCCTGGAGCCGGCCTTATTAACTCAGAATTCCGTATCCATCGGACTACAATACAATCAAATGTGAAATTTATTAATTCAAACAGTTCTATTGCACTTTGAAGATCCGATTATTGCGCTCTATGATTTCATCTTTAGAGCGTTAAAAGTGTATAAACAGCAAAACTTACCTAAAAGTTCCATAAGGTATGTTCCGTATATATCGGACTATAATAAAATTGAATATGAAATTTATTAATTCAAGGTTGACTAATAGAGAACGCTTAATTTAGTCTTAAGTCCGCCTTTTGTTCTTTTGTCTTATTAGTGCAATAAAGTATAAAAAACAGCAATACTTACATAAAAGTTCATTAAGGTAAGTTGCGATACATCGGAGTACAATATAATCAAATGTGAAATGTATTAATTCAAACAGTTCTCTTGCATTTTGAAGATCCGATTCCATTTGCTTTCACAATGCACTGTAGAACTTATTACTCAACTGAAGATTATGACTTGTTGCGCCCTATGATTTCATCTATGGCGTTAAAATTGTATAAACAGCAATACTTACCTCAAAGTTCCTTAAGGTAAGTTCCGTATACATCAGACTACAATACAATCAAATGTGAAATTTATTAATTCAAACAGTTCTATTGCACTTTGAAAATCCGATTCCATTTGCTTTTCACTATGCTCGGTAGAACTTGTTGCTTAATTAAAAATTACAACCAGTGGCGCCCTATGAGTTTACCTATGGCTTTAAAATTATAAAAACAGCCAAAAAAATAAATAAACAGTTTTAAACTAAGGTTGACTGGTAGAGAACGCTTAATTTAGTCTTAAGTCCGCCTTTTGTACTTTTGTCTTAATAATGCAATAAAGTATAAAAAACAGCAATACATACCTAAAAGTTCCTTAAGGTAAGTTCCATCATACATCAGATTACAATACAATCAAATTTGAAATTAATTAATTCAAACAGTTCTATTGCACTTTGAAGATCCAATTCGATTTGCTTTTACAATGTATAGTAGAACTTATTGCTCAAATAAAGATTATGACTTGTTGTGCCCTATTATTTCACCTACGACGTTAAAATTGTATAAACAGCAAAATTTACCTAAGAATTCCTTAAGGTAAGTTCCGTATACATCAGACTACAATAAAATCAAATGTTAAATTTATTAATTCAAACACTTTGAAGATCTGATTCGATTTGCTTCCTCAATGTACAGTGGAACTTATTGCTCAACCGAAGATTATGACTTGTTGCGCCCTATGATTTCACCTATGGCGTTAAAATAAAAGTTCAAAAAAAATTATAACAGTTAAATTATATAAGAGTTTTGACCCTAAAGTTGACTGGTAGATAATACTTAATTTAGTGTTAAATCCGCCTTTTGTACTTTTATATTTTAATAGTGCAAAAAGTATAAACAGCAATACTTACCTCAAAGTTCCTTTAAGGTAAGTTCCGTATCCATCGCACTACAATACAATCATATGGAATTTATTAATTCAAACACATCTATTGCTCTTTAAAGATCGTATCCAATTTGCTTTCACAATGCTCAGTAGAAGTTATCGCTTAACTAAGAATTGTGACTTGTGGCGTCCAGTGGTTTAACCCGTGGCGTAAATATTATATAAAGCACAATGGTTACCTAAACTTTCCTTAAGGTAAATTTCATACAAATATTCAGTTATTTTTGGTTTTGCCTAAGACAATGGTTTTTCCTTGATCAAAAGTAGCCATTGTGTTATTCCAAGAGCTGATGCTGGGGCTAAGGGCAATGAGCACAATGTAACCCTATCTCACGCCACCAGTCGCGTGGTGGAGAATTATCAGGCATTTAGTTGGTGAGAGCCCGACATACCCGTCGACCCATATTGGGTTGTCCTAACATAAAAAAAAATAACAGACAAAGTAAATGCATATGAACATAGCACTACAACAATTTGCGATTTTGTCTCGGAGCCTATCTCCTGACAATGCCTCGGTTACGGGGCGAAAGTATCGTTGATATTGTCGTAGTGAATATGTGTAGTGCTTTTGTAGTGCTGTTAGTGGAGGTGTCTTGTGATACGTGTGGTAACTAATTCCGCATCTATAAGGTATGAGAACGGTTTTGCTTCCTATACTTAGCATTACATAGATTTTCTTAACAAACGCGTATTATAGCAAAATAGCAAATTATATCAACTTATGTGCTATGGAATCCAAAAGTATCGCCTTCTTCTAAAAATTATTTATTTATTTATTATGACAAGCCAATAGCATTTTACATATACTTATTAATACACTTTTTCATAAGGCAAGTTCTAGGTAAAACACTTTTTAAGGCGAGTACGGCGTTATCGTAGGTAGTAAGGTACAAAAATTATTTATATTACTAAAAGCAGACATATTAAATTATACTTACAAGAAATTTTGATATAAACTATTACTTAAACTTAACAACTTAAAGCAGGCGAGCAAGTTTATTTTTATATTTGAATAGAGGGTCGTGGAAGATGTCTATATCATGGGAATTGAGTAAATTATATAAATTACTATAAAAATGTTATTTTAAGTGACAATGCTTTCCGTCTCTATGGAATGCCCGGCGTTACGACGCCAGGTACCAATGATCATTTAATGCGAGCAGACATATAAATCAAACGGTGGGCCCTAACAACTTATGACATAAAATCCTTTATTATTCACACGATTCCAAATAAAAAGTTTCAACGTTGAATAGCCCACGTCGAATAGCGCGCCACGCTTCGAATTTCATTATGGGATTATCCGCACTTTTGGTTTCTTTATGAAACTAACAATTAAATGCGACGTGATGGGTTTGACAAAAAAGTATCCTAAGACATGTTTTACAATTAACAAGTTATCGCGTATGACTATGTCTGGAAATTAAATATCTCATTATAATGATCGATCGAAAGCCCTATCAATAATAGTCTATTGTAGTCTAATTATAATTGTTATTACTATTGTAGTATAATTGTTATTGTTATTTATCATTATTACTCGCTATTTTGACATTTATCTCTGACTATTGTAATGACATATTCTTATATATTTTTTGACTTTCGAAATTCTAATATGTTGACAATTTTATAATGATTAAAATGTACTGTATTTTTGAGCACTTCTAAATAGGGTAGCATTAGACTGTTAAAATGTATATTAATAATTAAGCTAATAAAAAATGTATACTCTTTTGGCGGACCTATTAAAATAAATAAATAAATAGTCAGGATTCAATATTCGTAACAGCTGTTAGAATCAACACTGAAAATATTAATACAGATACACTAGCTAAATATGTAAAAATAAAAAAACTACTGACTATAAATTGTCTCACTTCGTAGGTTAGCTGGCAGAGATCTTTGTCATAGGGATAAGTTGACCTTTGTACACTTCTTTTTACCAATAATGTTTTTTAACATTTTAATCGTACATAAATAAATAAATGTTGACACTCAGATAAGAAAGGTCCCTAGAAAACTGTTTTCGGCAAGCATCAATTTTTATATTGCAGATAAAAACCTATATATCGGTTATTTTAAAGTGACAAGTCACTTTAAAATAACCGATCTTGGTTGAGAAATCGAGTGTTCTTCTTTCCCGTTGCATGAATTTTACTTCTAGGTAAGGTTTGCATAAGGTATTGTATATGTGTACTTTGTATCACAGAAGTAGAAATAAATGTTTTTTCTTTCAAAATATATATAAAACCATGTTAATATTATTATGACTTTTTACATCCTTACAAAATATTAAACAATTCATGGATATCTCCTACCCTCAAAGTGTAATTTTTACGAATGTATAAATATAATTACTTTTTTTGTAAATTGTGTCCAAATAAATCTTTTAACTCTTTCTTTCTTATTCAATCTTCTGTAACCTAATTCTAGTTTTATAAGTAGCTATGAAATATTATGATATTTATTTTATAAATACGTATAAAATTAAGCAATGCGTTAAGTTTTTACAGACTATAGATAATTAATCAATGAAAAGAAATGTACAGAAGTTATAATAGACTTATTTTGCGGTAATCCACGTTTGTTAAAAGAATTGATATAATACTAAGTGTATAAAGCAGGCAACATTCACATACCAATGACCATGAAAAGACATGCATTTAAATTATAACATAACAGTCATACATACCAATTACATTATATATATCGCCCCGTCCAAAGAAAGAATTTACATGTTCTGTATTTATATATATAACATCTAACTTTATTCTTGGATTGGGCAATATAATATTTTGCTTGATTGGACCAGGCAAAACACCGATACGGATCGAATTTCTAAGGGCAAAAAAATTCTAAGAGTAACAGACCTACACTCGTATTTTTTATATACGTGTGAATTCTTTGTCCAAACGAATTAACACTTCTAAGAAATACCATATTTGTAAATTTTGCCCGATTTTTTGTTACAATTTCGAAGTTATGAATAAGTATAATAGCCGCAGGATTTTATACTAAAGTTGCTTATAGAATCGCTTTTAATCTATATTAATTACGATTGTCGATTCCCTAGTTGACGGCGCACTTCCTTAGAACATTATTGATTAATTTTTATATTGTAAATATTAATAAACGTAGACATTTGTTTTTTTAAACAGCAACTAATGTAAAAATATCATAAATTATGTTTCGATTAAAATTAATCTGAAACAAGTCAGGTTAAAGAAGGTTTAAAAAAAGCTTTTAACTTAATTTATTGCTCCTACTGTTAACCGTTGATGAGTTTTCCCGTATAGAGCCAATCCTGGCAGTAGCAATAGGTCATACTTATCATAAACATACATTGTCATCGGGACCAGTAAGAAAAAATTAAGCTCAATCGGACAACGGAAACCGGGTAAAATCACTTGCTTCACTGCTTTCACTTGCTTTCAGCTTCAAATATCAAAAATTAGGCTTTTACAAATATTGAAGAATGCTGCATTATTCTAAACTGAATGTCTTTAAGCGTTTTTAAAGTCATACCTCTAGGATACCTAGTCATTCTCTATTTCACTTAACTGTTTATTTAAAATTAAGTACAAAGTTAAATAATAAGGAATATATAATTTATATTATATTTCAGTGGCATTGGAGTAATACATTATAGTTACTAAGTTACTTTGTCTGTAATATACAGTATCGGGGTGACTCAGCGTTGCTCGAAATTTCTTTTACACGATAATAAAATTGAAACTTGAAAAAAAAGAAAAAAAGTAATAGGGCAACTGGAGCTCGATCCTAGGTATTTTCACTTCTCAAGAGCGCCGTTCACAAGCCACCAGATTTTACAATTGACAGCAAAATAGTCTTTTCAATGTAACTTTAATGTAATGTTAAATTTAACGTAAATTTTAGCTTTTTTTGTGATAAAAAGACATTTTATTTAATGAAACATACCTCCTCTCATATTAAACATCAACATACTGAATTTCATGAAAATCGTTGCAGACATTTCCAAAATTCAGGTTATATCTATCTATAATATTTAAATGAATTAATCTTGTATGTAAATATATAATTATTTTCGGAATCTCAGAAACGGCTCCAACGATTTTTCCAAAAATTCAGCATGGCTTTGGGGGAGAAAAATCGATCTAGCTAAGTTTTAAGATCTAGCTAAAAAATACTAAAATTTACATTGAATATATAAAACACTTTTTTTGCCGTATATTGTTAAGTTAGGGTGTCTTATTCTGGGAACGGGTGGTCTCTAGAAATGGTTATACCTAGGATCGAGCCCCACCTACCCAATTCAACGACTCAGTTAACCAGGTACTATGTATACAAAATTGGCTCATTTAATTATTTATCACCATTCACGGACATATCTAAAACATAACACTGATGCGGAAACGAAATTAATAACCAAATATAATTTTATTACTATCGTATAGACGTCCATTCGCACCTCAGAGGCGCTTAAAATAATAGCCGGAAAATTTATATTGTATGCGTAACAGACTAGTCTAGACTAGAGGTCAGTTAGGTAATAAAAGAGGCACTAGGCGATTTAGCTTCAGTTGTTGTAATCGTGTGTATTTTTAGAAACGTGTGAACGCGGTTGTAATTAAAATGTATCTACTTATATTGGTGCTTCAAAGCTGTGTGGTATAGTCCCAGATATCTGAGGTCGCTTGGTCGCGGCTTCTTGCCACCCTTTCGTCGTAATGACTTATCAAAGTTATACCATCAACCCTCCACTACGCGTCGCCCTAAGCCGTGGTCCGGCCTCACAGGAGGCACCCTTAGGACGATGTTCCCCGACGCTAGTAGAACTTCTGCGCTCTACTCTCCGCATTTCGCAACTTCGACGATGCTTCTGCGCTCGCCCGTCTCGCCCGGTGACGCTGTAAAAGCAGTTAGGGCTAACAGCATACAGTCAATTCGAAAAAAATAATTGTGGTATACGGCTGAGTAGAATAGACTAAACTTATTTTTTACCGAGGTGTCGTAAAAGGCGACTAAGGTAAGTCGACCCGCCGTGTGGTATCAAGCTGAGTAGAATAGAGAACCCTTTTTGTTACCGAGGTGTTGACAAAAGTCGACCCGCCGTGCGGTATCCTCGCTGAGCAGAATAGAGCAACCTTTTTCTTACCGAGGTGTCGTAAAATACGTAGCCAAATCATGTGATAATGTTTATAATGTTGTCGTGCTGACCCCACTTAGAGTGGGCAAGAGAAATATTATTTTGGTGCTTCGATAGCCAAACGACGAAACCATGTACCTCTCTGGAGGGTCATAGGTTGAAATCCCGGGCAATTCCCAATAAGTTTTTTTGTGAAAATTTATGTGTTCTATTTTTTTTATCTACCATGCGCTTTTCAGTGAAGGAAATAATCATGAGGAAACCAGCATATCTTTAGAGAATTCTGGGGATATGTGTAACCTACCAATCCGCATTGGAGCAGTGTGGTAGGTCAAATCAAATCAAATCAAAATATCTTTATTCAAATAAGCTCTTACAAGCACTTTTGAATCGTCAGTATGATTAATGAAGCTACAACTGGTTCGGAATGTTGCTCTTACCGGGAAGAACCAGAAAGAAACATTATTAAACCGCAGTCTTGTATGAAGCTGAAAGGATTTTCAAATCCATGCTTTTTTATCATCCAAATAATCTTCAATTTTGTAATATGCTTTACGTATAAGCATATCTCTTATACTTAATTTTAACTCTTTCTGTAGACTTAGAGGTCTTAGCTCCTCCTCTCCTAAAACGGGGAATAGGCATACCCCCAGCAGTGGGATAGTAACCCGTTACTTTACTAATAATAAGCGTCAGATATATACAAGAATCGCTAATTTCACGGTATAAGATATAGTTCATCCGATAGCCCGCCGAGAAACGCGTTGTCACAACAACTAACGGTTATAATTGATCGACGATAAGTAATTAAGCTCGGGTCAAGTTAGGTTAATACTTAGAAATGGTCCGTCGCGTCGACTGTGTACAGCGGAACAATGAAATTGTAATAAGTGATATGAAATTGGATATTGGATAGATAATAGAAGTGATTTTGCTGTGGAAATTCCCGGATATTTATTTAGATAACGCAAATCCTATCCTACTAATATTATAAATGCGAAAGTTTGTGAGTATGGATGTATGTTTGGTACTCTTTTATGACGAATCCGCTGAACCAATATCGATGAAATTTGGCACAATTTTTCCTCAACCTTAAACACCCTCAAACACTCTTGCCCTGGAGGGCGCCCTGTGGGGCGGCACAACATGTTATAAACATGTTGACACATGATTCGGCTAGGTATTCAACGGTCAGCCGCCTATCTGATTATAATTTAACTAAGTCGCCTTTTACGACACCTCAGTAAGAAAGAGTGTGGTCTTTCTGCTCAGCCGGATAACAAATGGCGGGTCAACTTACCTTAGTCGCCTTTACGACACCTCTGTAAAAAAGAGAGTGGTCTGTTCTACTCAGCCGGATACATCATGGCGGCCACTACTGAAAAAAAAGAAAAAATATTCAATCGACTTTGTGATAACGATAAAAAAATTACTCGAAACTCCAAAAATAATATTCCTGTACTGCATTAGCAAAACGGCAGCAAAAGCTATCGGAAACTTAAATCTTGTTAAAAATAAATGGTAAAAACCCAATCCGATAGGTAATTTCAAAATGATTTCAAAATGTCAGCTGTGATAAAGTCTTGTATTATAGAGTAAAATAAAGAAATATTACTCTAATGAGCAAAGGTTTTCCTTTATTAAGGGGTTAGAAGTTTAGTCTTAATAATAATTCTAGAGTTTAATATTACCGGCAAACCGGTAAAATTTACAAAATAATAAAAAAAAAAGTATAAACGCAGTGATTGTAGACCAATCAATTTATAATTATTATAATATAAAGTCACCAAATAATGTCTGTATGTGATCGATTATATAAATTTTTACTGAATAGATTTTTGTACGGTTATACTTAAAAATAATTCTGCATATATCAGGTATGGAACGGATAGTGCACTCTACATTTAGCACATATATGTTCCGAATAAAAACTCGTTTATCCGCCATATTCCGACTGACCTATTAAGAACCTCGTCGTCCTCTAAATTTCACACAGTCGTAAGAGAGGCAATGGATCAAAACAGATGGAGGCACATCAACGCCAGACACTATCCTGATGCTGACCACGATCCTCAGATATGAGGGACCGACATTAGAGAGAGATATGTTCTTTTATCGCGGATTAGGGACCGTTCAAGTATTACGTGAGCACTATGGGGGGACGGGGATATTTTCTTCGCTTATTTTGGATGACACTGGAGTCTAGATGATGATTACGTCATCGGTAATTATTTAATTTTTTACACGAATGGCAACCCTCAGATTGTCTTTGCTTAAAAAGAAACGCATTAAAAAACTTAGAATCATGGAGTCGAGTTTCATGGACTGAAGATTGTTAATTTGATTTTAATATGTACCAAAAATTAAAAATTATTTGTAATGTTAGTAAGATATAATATTTTTGTCCTTTACTCTATGTTGAATACCGTATCAGTAAAATATAATCTATATCCTAAATCTCTTTTTCTTATTTTTCATATTATAATTATAACGTGATAATTATAATATGATATGATATGATAATTATAATATCTGGTATATTAAAAATGAATTACAGATGGCAACTTCACTTCGCTACTATGCTTTTTGGTATAATGAAGTATAGAGTACCTACTTATCTGTATCATAAGCTCAAATGGGCAAGTGATTACTATGCTATGCGTGGCACGAGGGCATCGTCATATATCATACCTACGCCACACCACCGCACAGCCGCGTTTCAGGGTAGTTTCAGGTATAATGCATCCAAGTGCTGGAACAATATCCCACCGCCTATCCGAAATTCACTAAATTTATATAGTTTTCGTAAAAATTACAAGTTACACTTATTAGACGTACAAAGACAGACTTGGTTGTATGATACCTGAACAAATGTTGATTTTATAAATGCTCTTTTTATTTAAATTTAATATAACTCTTTCACTTAAGATGCACTACTTACACACACTGCACATTTTTTATCATTATTTATCTGGGACATAAACATAGAAGCATATAAAATTTAATAAAATAGTCTCAACTGCTTCGGAGGAGTATGTAAAATAAAATTGCAACAAGATAATTTAATTTATAAGATATACTATCTATATATGTGTGATAGACTGAATAGTCGAAAAGCCACTGTCGGGCGTATGCGCGCCCTTACTGGTGACCACTGAAAATCGGTGTTAGGGTCTCGCGACCTCAACAATAGCCGAGTGGTTCTCCAATTTGTGAAGGCACATTATCTCGCTGGGAGTTGTTGGTGAAGTAGTTTAAGGTAATTTTAGGTATTAATATTGTTTTAGTTTATTTTTTTATTTTTTAAGTTATGTATATTTTGTCTTTTTTTTTATTTTACTTGTTTTTTCATCTTTTACCATTATCATTTGTCATCTTGTTACTCTTCGCCCTGTGTTGTAATGTGCCACATAAATAAAGTTTTTCTTATTCTTATTCTTATTCTTATAATTATAATATTTAAAAAAAATACAGCATAATTTTCCTGCCCTTATCCCAGTCTAAATGGGGTCGGCACAACATGTTATAGACATACTGTCACATGATTTGCGTTTTACGACCGGCCGCCTGCCTGACGTCAACTTACCTCTCTCATATTTTACGACACCTCGGTAAGAAACAGGGTGGTCTATTCTACTAAACCGGATACCACACGGTGGGTCAACTTAACTTAGTCAGCTTTTACGACACCTCGGTAAGAAATGTGGTTGGTCTATTCTACTCACCCGGATATCACACGGCGGGTCGACTTACCTTAGTCACCTTTTACGACACCTCGGTAGGAAATGAGGGTGGTACTATTCTATTCAGTCGGATACCACACGGCGTTAAAAAAACAATACAATGATTGACAAATGTTTACGTAAGCATGGAGGGAGGGGGTAAGAGCTTTGCTAACTTTTGATGACAAGGTGGTTGGGGGGCGGGGGTAAATAATTATAATAAATCTGCTTACGTAATACTTGAACGATTTGGTACAAGACTATTCAACCACAACCCTATGATGCGTCATTGATTGACAGTAGATTGAGTCGTCAAGATCTTGACCGCCTTCCGTTTGCGTTCCGGACACATTCCACTGAATATGTTTGCGCACTTAATGAAAAAGGTCTCATCACCCAATTGTCCAGACTGTGGTATAATAGAAGATGTACATCATATTTTAGTGGAATGTGTGCGAAACGTACCTTTTAAGACAGATAGAACACTAGGGTCGTGTAACATTAGCTTGACGACTCCGACTTCTGACGTGGCAAATTATATGTATAGAGTAACTAGACATAATATAGGTAAGCGAAATTAATATAAGTAGTGTAAGTTTAAGTTAATACCTACCAGAGCAACATAGTCACCTAAATGACTAAGCTCTTTAAACGAGAATAAAAAAAAAATAAAAAAAAAGTACTTGAACGGCCCCTTATAGCAAAATAATATTTTCCTTACTTTTAATTACACTTGTCCAAAACCCTATCTGGTCGTGTACTGGCGCCTTTATCTAAACGGTCTAACTAACGTCATTGGTTTATTGCCGGGTTGTGATAGTTCTAATTATTTCCAAACTAGGCACCGCATTGCCATTAGTTCATCAGACGTTTATAGTACAATATACGATTAATACTTACGTCACTATGCTATTTTAGCGTTGTACTCAAATTCAACTGCGTCACTTATAATCGTTTTTACACTTTTGGCGAGTATTAACGGTTACAGGGAAGGTTGTGGGAAATAATGTAAGGAAGATGATGTCACTGGTGCTCCCTACCGCAGCGGTTGAAAGATTTTATCTTTATTTCGCTTATTATTTTCCGGGACTAAAGATAAAACAGTATTATTATTCTCCTGCCTTTATCCCACTATTACGTGGTTTGGTTTATTTTACGGCCGGTCGTTTTAGCTTAGTCGACGTTCACCACACCTGGGTAAGAAAGAAGTATAATCTGGTATAATCTACTCATCCGGATACCACTGCGGGTCAACTTACCTTAGTCGCCTTTTACGACACCTCTGGAAGAAATGAGGGTGGTTTATTCTAAAATATAAAACAGTAACTTATGTTACTGGTAGATAAAGCACTCAGTTTAAAAAATCAGATTTAAAATTTCAATATATATTTGCATTTTAAAAATTCTGAAGATTAAAAAAAAATCTACTTTTTTTATAAACACTTTTGAAATTTCAAAGAGCAGTTAGATGTAAAACAAACAAGAAACTAGACAGTCTAACTTTTTAAAAATCATTTCATTTTTAAGTAACTACGTAAAATTAATTTTTGAAATTATCACTGCTTACTTGTACTTTATCTGGGATCAAATTATATTTATGATTAACATGATGCTTAACTTTGTAAAATGCTATACGTTTTCTTTAGACTATTTAAAAAAAAAATATATAGACAAGTTTAATAAAATAAGTAAAATATTAATAAAGTATTTTGTTATTATCTCCTACGTTACTAAGCATTAATTCATTATAAACAATACCCGTTTTACCTCCACCTGTAATTTGTGTAGTCGGCATAAAGTGCAGGTATCATTAAGCCACTTTTAACGTGCCTACTTATGCTGGTTTACCATAACAAATGATAGCGTGACGTCTTAACTGTCGATAATGTGCATAGTGATAGTGTAGGAGACAGTTGTATGAAATCTCGGTTAAGTACAACTATTTCTTAATAGAAAGAAAAATTGAAAGAACGTTTATTTCATCCTCCCCTGATACGCAGTTGTTAATTTACACTAAACGATAACACATAACACAATAGAACAATCATCATCTTCCTGTCCGTATCCCACTTTAAGTGGGGTCGGGACAACATGTTATAGACATGTTGTGACATGATTGGACTAAGTATTTTACGAGTGGCCGCCTGCCTGACATCAACTTGCCTTAGTCGTATTTTACGACATCTTAATAAGAAAGGATGATCTATTCTACTTAACCGGATACCATCGGGTGGGTTAACTTACCTTAGTCGCTTTTTACGACACTTCGGTAAGAAATGGGGGTGGTACTATTCTATTCAGCCGGATACCACAAGGCGTAACACAATAGAACAATATCATACTAATAACATAAATATACTGGATACCACAAGAAGAATAAAATGGAAAACAGCTCAGTATAAATTGAGCGACAATATTCTGTCGCACAACACGGTTTTTCAGCAGTAGCCAGGAGCTACAATAGCTAATAGCGTTGTCGCTTTTTTAAATCATAATTTATGTGTTCACTTGTATTGTTTGAGTATAGACTTGTGTTGTATGAATATAACATAGGCTCAAACAAGCACTAACTAACAAGTCCACTTTTATCTACAGGCTCTGTCGTTACTGACGTGTTGCGCTTTGAGATACTATGAGGCTTCCTTTGTATGTTTATATATTTGTATATTCATGTAAGTATTATATCTTGATTGTTCAGTATATAAATATAAAATGTAAGAATCACATATCTCAACCCCCATACACTACATATTATATATTTAGAGGAAGAACCAGTTTAAAAGTTTCATGGCTATATATACCATGAATGATGTACTTAAGTAAAAACGTATAGTTACAGTGACGTAACCACAATAAAGATTGCTAGCGCGATTTAAGAATATTTTTTTTATTTACTGAAAACTCCTTAGAAAAAGTAAACTTAAATAAAAAAAAAGTTGAAACTAATTCTTTAACATTTTTTTGAGCATGTATGTTTTTTTAACTTAACATCATGAATAAGTAAGACGTCGCTTTATTTAACATACTATTTTAAATTATATAAGTGTTAGAGACATATTTTCGACTATATATCTACTTAGCCAATATGTATATCTTGTTAAAGGATTTCTTGCTATAAAACAACCCTGGCGCACTACATTTTTACTAATATTATATATGTACGATAAAGAAAGAAAGAAATAAATAAATATTTGTGAAAATAGGCCCTTGCTATTTTTATAAATTTCCTCTTCAAATGGTTAAGAGATTTGTGACTATCTCTTGAGCTATATGGAATGTTTCTCTATTAGCGTGATATATTGGTGTGTGGGATTTCGTTCGTCTTAAATTTGAGTGGTTCATTAATTATATAATTTACACAATACGTATCTTTACAATTCTAATGAGTTTGAATTCAGAATTTTTGAACTCTTCTGCAAATAAGGTCATCCATATATTTTTCCAAATGGGTTTACTTAGATTTACTTGCTGGATCATATCGCAGAAAGCTTGCTCAGCGAGGCATACAATACGATTTCAGAAATCCCCTATAACCTTCTATAAGGACGTTATCTTCCGAAGGGAAGAGGAGGAAGATGGTCTGAGAAGAGAATGATGTTGTAGTATAAATCTTTGGCAAACCATATACACACCGCTGGTTATGAGATTTGGACTTTTCACATTCTTCACGGGACGGGCGAGTGCAGAAGCATCGCCGAGGTTGCCAAATGCGGAGAGTAGATGCGCAGAAGCTCTACTAGCGTCGAGAACGTCGTCCTAAGGGTGCCTCCTGTGAAGCCGAACCACGGTTTAGCGTGACGTGTAGTGGAGGGCTGATGATATGACTTTGATTAGTCATTACGACGACGGAAGGATGGTAAAAACCCACGACCAACCGACTGGGACCTCGTCTTCACCGTCGAAGACGCTGTGTGTGTGTATTACATGTTTTTGTGTTTGCGATCGTTATTTGATCGTCAGGGTCATATAGGACGCTTTTTGGACGCCTTTATTTTCGGTGGTCAGACCTAACTGGGATGTAGGTGAAAGCACTGAAATGAGAGGGTTCGGGTGTACCTCAGATTTCTCGAAGTAAGACTTTGAAAAGCGTTTAAAGAGGTGAGTAATGGTAGGGAGGTGTGTGTAGGACAACACTGTCTACCTTTAGCTACCTTCGCTTATCTAATATGGCTTTAATTAATGTAGACAATGTGACTTCACTTCTAACTCCAAACGCTAGATGGACAGTTATTAATATTTAAGTCAGTTAGTTTAGTCTGTTACGAAAGATGATGCCGTTGAAGTCGTCGAAAAAGTTTTGTCACTTAGTAAGAGACTGGCAATTGCAGACGTAGACTAAAACAAGTAGCATATAAGGTTCTAAAACAAGTAGCATATAAGGTTGTCTAAAATACACTGGTTCGATTAGTTCAAAATAAAGTGAAGTGAACAATTAGTGTAGAATACCACCCAAGTTATATTTTATGTATCAATAAATCGTACATCAAGATGTTTGAACATGGATTTGACTGCTTAATGTTAAAAGTAAGTGACTTTAAGTAAGAGTTTTTTAGAATCACTTATTTGCTAACTTGATATTATATTATTGATTAATATTGAGGGGAATAAATATGCGGAGAAAGGAACAAATCGTGAGAAGACATAAATATTGTAATAACTAAATAAATATATTGTAAACTTACACACCCGGTGTACCGTCCCCAAGGTAGTAATTTAATACTAGTGTTATGGGTAACAAACAACTGGTATACATATAATATAATTTTAAATATTTATACCTGGGTGACTGGGTGTTTTTCAGACCCGAACACAGGGATAAAACGACTTTTGTTAATTAATGAAACATTTTAGTGGGGTGAGCGGTAGAGTCTGAACTTTTTCTCCTCAAAGCCATCATGAGGCCATTGCCACGACACTGGACAGTAGTAACCGCAAACATCCTAGTTAGTTATCAACCCTTCTAAACAAAAACTTACTACTATTGAAACTTTGTTTACATCAAGTTTTTTACTACGTTCTATGCAAATGTTTAGCAAATAAGTGATTTAATTTAATCGTCGTACTTGTTGGTGAGACGTAGACTGTTATTAAAATATTAGCATAATATTTACCTGTACATAATAGCACGTTATGTACGACATTTTGCTGTCATAAAGTCAGAGAAAAATTTATGATCCTGACTAACCATAGCTGCCTGTGACTTAATATCTGTCATTAAACAAATTATATAATGTATTAAATCAAATCCACTAATTCATTAATATTCTTGACGTGTAGATAATACTGATTGTTTTTTACCTGTTATCTTAATTAATGATTTAAGATAATAAATAAGAAACAATCCTAGAAAAATCATCGTTTTCCTTTTAATATGGCATTTTTTATGGAATAGGATGACAAACGAGAATGCGGTTCAACTCAAGTAATTACCGCCGTCCAAGAACTCTCGCAGAGCGAGTGTGTTGCCGTCCTTTAAAAAGGTGGAAAAATACGCTTTTTAAAGGTACTTATGCTGTAACGTAGCGGAAACTTTGCCAAAGGGAGATCGTTCCATAAAATGATGGTGCGCGGAATGAAATTAATTGAAAACCGCACTGTTACAAGCATCTCTAAAATAATATTTTTAGTAAAGTTCTTCAGAAGCAGTTCTTTTTATTCGTATGCTTTGGATAGAACAGTCATGGTCAACTGTTCTATCCAAAGCATACGAATAAAAACTAACAACTACCGCTTGGACATCAGACATAGTTGTAAATGTTGCTTAGACTTAGGCGACTAAGGTAAGACGACCCGTCGTGTTGTATCCGGCAGAGTAGAATAGACCACCTTCATTTCTTACCGAAGTGTCGTAAAATACGACTAAGGTAATTTGACGTCAGGCAGGCGGTAGGTCGTAAAATACGTAGCCAAATCATGTAACAACATGTGTGTAAAATGTTGTGTCGACCCCACTTAGAGTGGGATGAGGGCAGGAGTATGTTGCTTAGACTTTCAACGAACTTTTGTTATAATATTAAAAACACGTAAAAGGCGACTAAGTAAGGTAAGTTGAACAACCGTGTGCTCTACGGCTGAGTAGAATATACCCCCTCATTTCTTACCAAGGTGTCGTGAAAGACGACTAAGGTAAGTTGATGTCAGGCAGGGGGCCGATCGTAAAACTAGCCAAAACATGTAACAACACGATGTATCGAATCAATTTAGAGTGCGATAAGGGCAGGAGAATGATGATGTAAATACACGACAATGCATTACCAGTTCTCGTAGAATAGATTTTATGCAGTTTCAATGCAATTACTTGTTTCTAATAGCTATTGGAAATGTTCCAATGTAACTAATACACGTTTCATAAAATTAGTTTGAAATATGAACTAATTTGCAGTTTAAGATAAAATTTTAACTCTTTTGTATCAATATTTCGTTTAACTTAATATCGAATTAATGCTTAAATCAATTCATAATTTAATCAAGCGTTAAAACCGAAACCAAGGTTAAGCCTTTTTGGGATTATGCCAGATTTTCGAAATTGGAGCAGATTAATGCTCAAATATAAGACCACTCAAATCTAATTGTAATTTTGTTCGTAAATACAGTAATGTAGGAGTACACTATGATAAGCTGTATAACAATTGATGTTACCAAAACTAATCAGTCAGATATTTAAATAGATCTCCTATGCGTACTATATCAAATGTATTGTATTAGTGTTCATATATTTGTGCCGTTTGCAGTTCAGACCTTAAGGCCATGAAGTCAAAGTGCAAAAAAAATTATCGGTTTTAATTAATCTCAGTTAAATTGCCTCTTCAGCTGAAAAGAGGTCTGGCTCCTTTTTCGCACAAAGAATCAGCTTAGCGATTTAGCGCGGAAACGCTGCCAGCATTCTTGGTACCATTCCACGTGGGCATGATTTGTGTAGTCCTAGCGTGTAAGTAATTTAAGATAGATATAACTTGTACATTTTTGCTGTAAACAAAAATAATGTTCATATATATACTGATATATAAAGCTGAAGAGTTTGTTTAATTGTTTGAACAAGATAATCTCATACTGGCCTGAATTGAAAAATTATTTGAGCGTAGAAAAGTCCATTTATCCAGAAATGCATATATAACATCACGCTAAGGTGAATAGGAGAGGAACAAGAATACAAAATATTACGAAAACGGCAAAATTTAAAGCTTTCCTTGCGTGCGCTATGTAAACGGTAAAAGTTATTCAAAAATCTCTTCTAATTAACTCACGATAACTACTTTTATGCTCATAATTTCAAAAAAAAATCGTGACACTGATTTCCATGCACGCGAAGCTGCTGGAACAACTAGTCATCTATACTAATATATAAAGCTGAGGAGTCTGTTTGTTTGAATTGTTTGAATCTCAGCAACTACTCGACCGATTTGAAAAATTATTTCAAGGTAAGATAGTCCATTTATTGAGAAAGGCTATTATAGGCTATATAACATCACGCTAAGATGAAAATGGCAAAATTTAAAGCTTTCCATCCGTGCGCTGTGTAAACGGTAATAGTTACCTCTCTTAAATAAATAACCTCTTAATTTAGATTTCTATGGCTGTTAATGACCATGTTGAATATTTATTTTTCAATAAGAAATCGTTTGTACTTTTTGTAATATTTATATAGGCCATATATTGTGTCGAGTGTGGAAGAAACTTCGGAAAGGCAGATTAGTGGCAGTAAATCGAACTCTCTGATAACAGCGCTCTCCTGCCAAATTTCACTGAGTCGAATGACGTCTGATCGCCGCACGTGTCCATTGTTATCCTGTGTTTTAATTGCATCAGTATTTTACCATCAA
This sequence comes from Morpho helenor, assembly GCA_029227775.1. Taxonomy (NCBI): domain Eukaryota; kingdom Metazoa; phylum Arthropoda; class Insecta; order Lepidoptera; family Nymphalidae; genus Morpho; species Morpho helenor. The sequence goes on along the minus strand of JARGCU010000010.1, from coordinate 4,415,994 downwards.
GAAATAGGAATATCTTTACGCCGTGTGCTGTTGGGCTGAGTAATATATAGACCACCTTCATTTCTTACCTAGGTGTCGTAAAAGGCGACTAAGGTAAGTCGACCCACCGTGTGGTATCCGGCTGAATAGAATAGACCACTCTCATTTTTTACCGAGGTGTCGTAAAAGGCGACTAAGGTAAGTTGACCCACCATGTAGTATCCGGTTAAGTAGAATAGATCACCCTCTTTCTTACTGAGGTGTCGGAAAATACGACTAAGGTAAGTTGATGTCAGGCAGGCGGCCGGTCGTAAAATACGTAGCTAAATCATGTGACAACGTATTTATAATGAGTTGTGCCGACCGATTGTAGAGATCATCATCATCCTCCTGCCCTTTTCCCACTCTAAGTGGGGTCGGCACAACATGTTATAAAAATGTTTTCACGTGATTTGGGTACGTATTTTACAACTGGTTGCCCACCTGACGTCAACTTAGCTCAGTCGCCTTTACCGACACCTCGGTATGAAATGAGGGCGGTCTATTCTACTTAACCGGATACCACACGATGGACCAACTTACCTCAGTCGTTTTTTACGACACCTCGGCAAGAAATAAGGGTGGTCGATTCTACTCAGACAAATTTTTATACCACACGGCATAAAAATCTCTCTATGAATATAAATATTAAACTACGGTCAATGGCATGTTTACTGAATGATAATGGTAGTTTTGGAAGCTAATAAATAATATTTGGATCAGTTCGTAAATCGGTTAAATCATTAGTTAACCGATACATAAACTGGATCTATGCAATAAAAAATAGTTAACAAAACAAAACTTATGTTAATTCTTTTAAGATTACATTGTAGAGGTTTTCTGTTTAGAAGGTTTTTTTAAATTAATTTATGTTTTTTGTAATTTTACAATGTACACAAAATACCATACAATTAAGCTTTTAAAATGACCTTCGAAGTAAAATTACCTTTCATAATATTGAGTGTTGTAATTATTGGGCTATGTAATTTAAATTTCATTACCATGATGTATTGCAATAAGTAACTTAGTATCAAGTTCCGGAAAATTGTTTTGCTATCGTACAATACAATTATGAGTTTATCTTTAAAAAATGTGTCAAAGTTTCTTTTATTCTTATTAATCATCCTCCTGCACTTATCCCAATCTAAGAGGGGTCGGCACATCATGTTATAAAACATGTTATCACATGTTTTATGATATGATATTAATGATACTTTATTCGTATTTAACGACAACTCAGTAAGAAAGAGAGGGTGTTCTATTCTACTCAAGCGAATTAAGAGGATTTCTATAACCTATATGTTACCCGGGTGGATAATGAATAATTATGCCAAATTTTATCGAAATTGTTTCAGCGGATTTGACATGAAAGAGTTACAAACATACATCGTATGGATGTATGTTTGTACCATAATATATAACATAAACTCTATAATATAACATTAGTAGTTCTGCGATTTTGTCGAGTCTATCTCCTGACGATGCTTCGGTTACGGAGCGAAACAATTTTCGAGACTGTTTCTTATGTGTTTGTTTATGAGCTTTACAAATTCGGCATGTATCAGGTATGAGAACGCTACACTCTACATTTAGCATTACATATATTTTCTTGGTTATAGCAAAATAATATTTTCACTACTTTTGTATTATGGACCTCCGCAAAGTAACGCCTAATTCTACAAATTAACATTAGTAGGTTATTTACATGTTAGGCTGAGACCGTCTCACAATGGAAACGGTCCAGTCAATCAGCATCAGAAGCTGTAAGCGCACTACATCAATAGAGCGTCCGCTGTGACTCACCGTGTTTATATTCGATTACCGGCTATCATGTTTTAGTTCTACACTGTATGTCTGATGGATCGCGCTGGCTTAGCCGTCGGAAACAGTAATATTGTGACGGATATAGAATAGCCTGAAATAGTCGCTAAGTGTGCTACTGCATATAATTTAAATGTTATCCACATATATCCTAGACAAGTAATCATCTCGACTTCTCATGATATGTCATCATACATTTATGAATTAAGCAACGTAAAATTAGCAGATTGTTCCTATCCTGCAGCTGATTCACCTCACCTCACTTTTTTGTGGAGTAGAATTCAAGCTTAGACCTACCATGCTGCTCCAATGCAAATTGACCAGTTATACATATCACACATCCCGTGATTTCTCCAGATGTATGCAATATTCTTTTAATTTTCCTTCATCGAAAAACACGTGATACTTCTGCGTCTTATTTTCTATTTGTCTTTTCTTTTATTTGATCCTTTGTTTTTCATTCGCTTCGCCCATTCGTCAACTCTGGTGCTACTTTTCTGCATCTGCATATCATACTCCCACAGTTTTTCTCGTTCCCCCGGTCATATATCCATCCAGATTCATAACTCTATGAGTCACGAAATAGTCTCAATTAAATAAAAATATGATGAATACATATCAGGGAAGCCTAAAAAGAGTAGGCTGGACTGTGTGAATTATTACATTAATATCCAGTTGAGTAGAATAAACTACTCTCTTTCTTGGCAAGGTGTTAAAAATACGACTAAGGTAAGTAGATGTTAAACAGGCGGTCAGTCGTAAAGTACGTAGCCAAATCATGTGACAACATGTTTATAACATTTGCTAACCCCAGTTAGAGATATAGGCAGGAGGATGGATGATAAAATGAGTAGCGCCATAGTTAACGAAAAATAGGAGAGAATGGAACAGAAACATGTTCTGCCAACCCCACTTACAATAGAACAAGGGTTAAAGATAACGATAATTATTGAGGTACAGGTTCACCAATAAATGCACCGTATATATCGTATGATTAGTACCACCATAAATTGATGCACTGCTTATTAATTCTAGCCAAGACATTTTTAATCTGATCGTCTGACATCCGCGACGCGATAACGATTTTGGAATAGCAAAAAAAGATTAGTATAATTTCCACTTATGCATAGAATACAAAATAATACTTCACAGCTCAAGGTTATGTTTTAATACCAGGACCTTTAAAGCCTGAATACATAAATATAGAATTCAATATTTTAAAATCCGTTTTCGTGGAATGAATACAAAGTTTTCAATTGGCTTCAAGGATCATGGTAGTAACGATGGAAACTCCATTTGTCAACAATACCGTTATAGATATAAATGTTTTAAAAGCTTATATTTAACTTGCCTTGTATGTATCTGAAGGTTTAATCTTGCACGTTAAATTTGATCCACTTCCTGGGGTTCGATTGAGCTGAAATTTTACATACTGATCCAGTCCCGATAACAATGTTTCTGATAATGCTAATGCTGCAAGGATTAGCTCCAGATGCGGAAACTTCTTAACTGTTAGCAGTAAGGACATGAAATATTGTTAACAATCTATTCAACATTTTAGCATTTTATCAGTGCCCAAAAACAGGGATAAAGCGAAATTTTTATCTGAGTCTTTTGGGGTTTTGGGAGGGACAAATTGAAGTAGTTACATCAATTTGTCCCTCCCAAAACCCCAGCACATTCTGAGTTTATATATATATATATATATATATATATATATATATATATATATATATATATATATTACGAAGATACGTCAAATATCATCATCTTCATCTTCCTGCCCTTATTCCACTCTAAGTGCTATCTAACATGCTGTCACATGATTTGGCTGCGTTTTTACGACCGGCCGCCTGCCTGACGTCAACTTACTTCTGTCGTATTTTACGACACCTCGGTAATAAAAAGGGTGGTCTATTCTACTAAACAGTACCACACGGTGGGTCAACTTACCTTAGTCGCCTTTTACGTCACCTCAGAAGATACGTCAAATAATTTTCAGTAATTTATCAAACAAGTTGACAATATTTTTTAATGAGGGTAACGTGCTAAAAAACATTTGATTCGCGTTACTCAACACGTATGTATGCTAACGAAGTCATTATTGGACCAGCCTGGTGACAGGCAGTTATCGGAGAATGTGACAATATAGGTAATTAGTATCTACTATTTCAGTTATACGTTGGCCAACTAATATGTCCATTTATATATTTGAATGTAGGACATATGGCACGCTCAGTAGTTTTTTCGACACCTAAACAAGAAATGAGGGTGGTCTATTCTACCCAATCGGATACCAAACGCTGCACATCTTATTCATCATCATCTTCCTGCCCTTATCCCAATCTAAGTGGGGTCGGCACAACATGTTATAAACATGCTGTCACATGATTTGACTACGTATTCTACGACTGCCTGACATCAACTTACCTTAGTCGTATTTTACGACACTCCAGTAAGAAAGAGGGTGGTCTATTCTACTCAATCGGATACCACACGGTGGGTCGTCTTACCTTAGTCGCCTTTTACGACACCTCGGTAAGAAATGAGGGTGGTCTATTCTACTCAGCCGGATACCACACGGCGGGTCGACTTACCTTAGTCGCCTTTTACGACACCTCGGTAAGAAATGAGGGTGGTACTATTCCATTCAGCCGGATACCACACGGCGTGCTGCACATCTTATTATCTGATGTAATTATCTCCAACATAACACATAATTCACCAGTAAGTACTTTGTTTAAAGATTTAGGTACCTAAGTATAAATAAAATATGTGTAACTGGTGAAATCATAAATAATTAATCAATAATTGCACCGTGTAATAAATAGTTATAATTTAATGTCGGCTCGCTTACGTGCCATAATATTAACTTATTTTATTGATTCATTAATGCCGATTTATATTAAATAATGCCGTTGTGAATTACATAATGCGTGTCCGGAAAGGTTTATTTTATTTCATGAATTAAACAGTGCTCGACTCAATAGAAATGACGATGTTAAGCTGTGATGGCCTAGCGGTGCGACCGTGTGAATCTCTAGAGACGATCATGGGTTCAAACCCGGGCAGACACCAATGAGTTTTTCTATTAAAACTTATGTGTCTAATTGATAATTGCAATTTATCACACGCTTTTCGGTGAAGGAAAACATCGTGAGGAAACCTGCATATCTCTAGAGAATTCTGGAGATATGTGTAACCTACCAATCCGCATTGGAGCAGCGTGGTAGGTCTTAGCTAGCTCCAATCCTTCTCTCCAATAACGGAGAGAAGAGGCCTATGCCCAGCAGTGGGATAGTAACAGGCCGCTACTTACTTACTTACTGACTCAATATCTTTATTATTATAAAGCGGATGTTGATTTTGACGCACTCCGTGTTTTTAATGAATTGTTTAATTGTTCTGAAAGCAACCGTGTGGTGTACCCAGTTGAGTAGAATAGACTAACCTCATTTCTTAACCAAGTCGTCGTAATAGGCGACTAAGGTTTTTGACCCGTCGTGTGGTATCTGGTAGGGATGTGACATGAAGTAAAAAATATTCGATTTTTTTTACTTCATGTCACTTGACACATTTTTTACTTCATAAATAACCGATTATTTTGAAAAAATAATCGATTATTTTTGACATCCCTGTATCCGGGTGTGTAGGATAGACCATCCTCTCTCTTGCCGAAGTGTCGTAAAAGGCGACTAAGGTAAGTTGACGTCAGGCAACTGGCCAGTCGTAAAATACCTAGTTAAATCATGTAACAACATAGTATTTATAACACGTTGTTCCGACCTCACTTAGAGTGCGATGAGTGCAGGAGCATAAAAATGTATAAGAACTTAAAATCAAAGCAGTAATTTCAATCTTAAATCCCATTATCCATTTTCGGAAATGATATCATAATATAGATTTTTTCTGTTACAACACAGTAATGTTAACACGTGCTTAATTTAAAAGAGAGCAGATTTTTTGCGGATCGAGCGTTACAAGTTTTTTTAAGCAAAAACGCTCCCATCAGGGCTTTCAAAAGTTTGTGTTATACTCTATGTCTTTAAAATTGTAATTATGCTGGTTTATTTATGTTTTACTTCCAAACGCATGAATATTGGTAAAGTCAGTTGTGAAGATCTAAAGCCATATATAACACTTTATGTACCTATCGATATTTATATACAAGTCTTTTTGACTTGTCTAATTAATATAGTCCTTTTGAGTTTTATAAAACAATTTAAACTTTAATTTACTCTATAAAATAGTGCAGAGAAGTAAATAGATACTCATATCAAATTCAAATTCAAATTCAAAATATTCTTTATTCAAGTGGACTGTTTACAGTACTTTTGAATCGTCAAATGTTTTAAAGAAGCTACCACTGATTCGGAAGTTTGCTCCTACCGAGAAGAATCAGCAAGAAACTCGGCGGCTCTTTTAAAAAATTATTACAATTTGATGGTTACAAGATATTTAAATCATGAGATAGAGGTTACATATCAAAAAGAAGAACATAATAACTCATTCGCTAAAAGCTAATATCTAGTTTACATAGAGAAACATGTAACCCTAGTGACCCTTTTGTTTTTATAAAGAATGCAATCTATACTGTGTTAATCATATTATTCTAGAAAGAGTGGACGTCTGGTGATGTGAATCTCAAGTTGAGCCTATATTATACACATATAATAAGTATATAAGTGTATTATAATTAATAATAATATAAATAGATAATATATGCAATTTTATTATAATAAAATATATATTATAATGAAATATGTAAAGTACATATCAACACAGACGTGAATTGATTTAATATAGATACTTTTAGTTTTAATATAAATATACTTCTGGTTTTACTATAGATATAACATAATTATAATATAATTTCACTTTAATAAAAACCATAATAATTTTATAATTATTATTAACTAATCTCGCGCCAACCCTATTCTTATAATCTCGAATGACAAGACTATATTATATTTTGCCACTGATCTATTCAAAAAATACCATATTAATTAAATGTGGCTAGAATTAATTAACATTAGAGCTCTTTTTATAACATTTTGTCAAATCTGATGACCTAATAAAGGAAATATTCATAACTATTTGCTAGTCGAAAGCCCATATGTTACTGGCTTTTCCCGCGGCTTTGTACGTTTTAACTTACAAACTAACAGAAAGTACGGTTAGTGCGTTGTTTTATCGAAATAGCCATTTTTTTATCTTTATTTAGTTTGGTTAAGTATTATTAATAAATAATTAATCAGTTAATAAAAACCAATTATTAACGAATTATATGAGTAAAAACTAATTAAAAACGATTTGAAAAATGGATCTTAAAAAAGAAAAGGACAATAAAAATTTGATATTTACTTTAATTGAATTCTAAAAACTTTTAAATTTAATTACTAGTGATGATTAAAATATACTACCTGGGTGGATGAGCCTAGCTCGGTAATTTATTTAAATAAAAAAAAATGCAATTAAAAATATTAAAAAAAAACACTTATCTGGGATCGATCTTACTCTTTTGAATTCAAGACCACCCGTTATCCAATTGAGCTATCATAACTTTGCAATTGATAGCATAATTATCCTTTGCTTTCTAATAAAATTGTAGCAGATTTATTCAGTGACTGTAATCAGCATTTTCAGCACCGAAATCAACAGGCATAAAACATTTTTTTTTAATACGAGTTAAAGCTAGTTATAGCTAGATTTTTCACCCAAAACCCTTTACATGCTGAACTTCAAGAAAATCGTTGGAGCCGCTTCCAAAATTCAATAAAAAAATATATATTTACAAGATTAACTCATTAAAATATTAAAGATACGTTTGAATCTTAAGTTGTAAATGTATAATAAACTGCTTACAGTGGATTTCCATTACTTAAATCAGGGGTTATGCTGAAAAACTAAAAAAAAAATTGGAAAAAAGCTAAAAAAAACTAGCGTGAGAATAACCACTGTTACCTCTTAGATCAGACTTATATAAAGACATCAGACACGGAAGTTACGTCAACACTTTTTTCCTCTAAACTGGTTCACTAATAATATCACACGAATAAACAGAAAGCATGGGATATCTGGTGATAAATTCGTACGTGATCTCATGGTTGCTTATCTACTCTATTATCTCACGACAGTGATTAGACACAACTTAATAATTAAACAACGCAGACAGACGACTAGACTGTCTTAAGACAGATTCAAAAATCAATAAAATTATTACTAACGAATTATTATTTTAAATTATATCGTATATAAAATGATCGACTACAACTATCATCTTTTGACAAGATATAAATAAAGAAGTTAAAAGGAATTTAGTTGCAAGCGAAAAATAACGTCAACTATTAACTAGATCAGGGCTTCTTAAACTTTTTTATATAGCGACCCCCTCCTCCATATAAATATTTTTCAAAAAATAGTTATAATAAAACTACAATAGTATTTTGTATTATTTTTATTTGTATTTATATTTGTACGTAGTGTGTATACTAATTTTAAAATTTTAATTACTAATTTTGTAGTTGTATCAATAATGATTGAAAAGTATCAGATCTTTGCGACGCCCCTTTCAGTCGTCTCGCGACCCCCCGGGGGTCGCGACCCACACTTTAAGAAGCCCTGAACTAGATTATAACGAGTTCTTTATCGAAAAAACATATCTAAATCTAATCATACAAAAATATTTTATATCCATTCTTTCATACTCTTAACTTGATAATATAAATAAATTTAAAAGAATCTATTAAGCATTCTTTTTATTTCCATTTATTTCCATCCTCCTTCCATCCATCCATATCTACATCCTCCTGTTGTTCCCACTCTAAGTGGAGTCGGTACAACATGTCATTAACATGTTGTCAGATGATTCGGCTAGGTATTTTACGACCGGACGCCTATCCGACATCAACTTACTTTAGTCACCTTTTGCGACACCTCAGTAAGAAAGAGGGTGGTTATTGTACTCAGTTGGATACCACACGTTGGGTGAATTTCCCTTAGTCACCATTTTTGACACCTCAATAAGAAAGAGGGCGGTCTAATCTATTTAGGCGGATATCACACGGCGTGAATTTAAAAGAATGCATCTGAATAATTAATGTCTTAATTCTGCGCGAAATTAGTTTGCGTACGCAGCAGCCCTTTTATATCCAGTTACAATTGATCATTTGAAACTCAATCAAAAGTAACGTTCAATCGCTTACGTCATACCAATTTAGATTACAATGATAGCTAACGTCGTGATGGCCTAGTTATTACATTGAAAGCAAATAAATCTAATCCAACACGAATTTTCTTGAGAATTATATGGTTATTTGCTTATTTGATATTTTAAATCTAAGTCAGTTGTTTTTACACAGTGGGCCTCAACTGGTACGTCATCGTCATCTTCAACCGATAGACGTTCTTTGCTGGACATAGGGAGTGGTCTGTTGTTGTGTATTTCTCTTCTTTTTCTTCGTCAACCAATGGACGTCCACTGCTGGACATAGGTCTCTTAATGGGATTTCCACACCACACGATCTTGTGCTGCTTGGATCCAGTGGCATCCCGCACCCCTTTGAGGTCGTCAGTCCACCTCGTGGGGGTCCATCGACATTGCGTTTGCCTGTTTGGGATCCCCACTCTTACACCTTAAGACTATCAGTTCTCCGCAGTATGTTGCCAGCCCATCGCCACTTTAGATTTGCGACACGCTGAGCTATTTTCGTAACTTTGGGTCTACTATGGATCTCCTCATTTCTGATTTGATCCCGTAGAGATACTCCGAACATATCTCGCTCCACCGCTGAGTGACTCTGAGCTTTCTTATGAGGCCCATATTCAGGTAGTATTACGTATCAATTAAATATATTGTAATATAATTAAATAATTGTAATTGTTCTGGCATCGAGAAATATCGTCTTTATAGATTTTTTTGGAAGTCGAGTTTTGACTTAGGTTGAGGTGGAGTAGGCCATGACTGTGATTCGAGTTTCAATTTGTAACATATTTATTTAACTTAAAATATAAACAAATGCTTTTAATCGGCAAGTACGGGTTTGGAAAACTGCTCTTATCGAGAAGAGCTAGTGAGACTGCGGTCGGTCTTTTTTAAAAATTAAATTATTATAACTAGTACAATTTGTCATTGTGATCTTGTGCTATATTGGAGAGTAACTAAATCCATATAGTCTCACCATTTATGTTATCCTCAGTTCTACAATGCGATGGCAAAACTTAAATTAAGTGTAGAATTTTATTTTAGAATCATACGCCAAAACCCATAAATCTTGTCTTTTTTTTTTTTTGTTTCATCTTTATCATTTGTCGTTCAGCCAGATTTTTAATGACTGCTAAAGATAATTTATAGAATTAGGCGTTACTTTGCGGAGATTATTTTGCTATAATATAATTATTATATTTTAATGATGGCAAAATAATTTTATTGTTACTTTTGACTGTTATAGAATTATTTTTCATTTTAATTATATTTTTAATCTTATCAGTCGGTAATGGCGTTCTGTAGTCTTGCTCAACTGTTATCAGATATAGTAGGTATCATTCTCCTGCCCTTATCCCACTCTAAATGGGGTAACATAACATGTTATAAACATGTCGTCACATGATTTGGCTTTTTTACGATCAGCTGCCTGCCTGACGTCAACTGACTGTCGTATTTTACGACAACTCGGAAAGAAGGTGGTCTATTCTTCTCAACGGGACACGGCGGGTCGACTTACCTTAGTCGCCTTTTACGACATCTCGGTAAGAAATGAGGGTGGTCTATTCTACTCAGCCGGATACTGCACGACGGATAAACTTACCTTAATCGTCTTATACGAAACCTCGGTAAGAAATGAGGGTGGTCTATGCAAGCCAATGCATATCACTTATAATATATTTATAGCTTTATATAACTATATCAAACACGTGAGAAACTAATATAGACCCTTAATGCCAGTTAAAATATTCAATTAAAAACATTCAACTAAAGAATGAAGAACAATTGTTATGGCTTCAAAGTCCTTTACAATTAATACACATCTTGACTAACTTACAAACAATTTCATGACTCATGTAATTTTCAAGTGCAGTATACATAAACCACGTGAGATAAAATCATCAGATAATTGGAGCATACGTCCTGTTGTGTGGTATCCGGCTGAGTAGAATAGACTACTCACATTTCTTACCGAGTTGCAGTATAAGGCGATTAAGGTAAGTTTACCTGCAGAGTGATACCCGGCTGATTGGAATAGATCACCCTTATTTCTTACAAAGTTGTCGTAAAAGGCGACTAAAGTTAGTTGTCGTCAGGCAGGCGGCAGATCCTAAAATACATAGCCAAATCATGTGACAATATTTTATAACATGTTGTGCCGATCCCACTTAGAGTAGGATAAGGGCAGGAAACAAATTGTTTATAGAATATGTTGGCCCTCGGCGGGAATCGAGCCCGCGACCCACGGAGCTGAAGCCAGGGTCACTATCCGCTGTGCCAACTGGCCAGTCCACATGGCACATAACGAGGAATTTCCATTTTCAATCTCTTGAAAGGTAAACCTTTAAAAGCAATTAATATGGTCAGATATAAATCACATTGTTACCAGTATTAATTATGACCACAAATAAATAGCAATTAAATTCTACAACCGCAAGAATCATGCTGGGCATTATCACGAGGTCACGTCACACACAATTACAGAATAAATCATAATAAAGTATATATATAACAGTAAGTTATATCCCTCACATTAGTCAGTTCAATAATCGTGTCACTCAGTCTTTGAAGATACCGACGTCTAAAATTACGTCATCTTCCACGCGTCTGTGTTGCCTTACTGATAGTACCTGGGTAACCGAGCCTTGCTTGGATTTTTGAAATGATTTAAAAAATGCAATTATAAAATAAAAAGAAAAAAAATGCAGTTAAAAAAAGTAAGAAAGCGCTGGTGGCATGTGGATCTCGAACCCTGGAATAAAACTTTTTTCGTCCGCCCATTACCATAAGGCTATCACAGCATTACGTTTGATAGCTGTACACCTTGAAAAGGTCCACAGATAACTCCGCGATGGTATATGTCTATCTCTTATGGATAACCCACAATAGCATTTTTTCTCATTTACTTTTAACGAAAAATAATGCCTTATTTTCGAAGCAATTTTGAACAATATGGCATTAATCTTAATCCAATTAGGTACCTTAAATACATTGTTGATTTAATATAGATCAATATGGCCGTTTACAGCATGCAATTTAAATGAACATTTTCGAACATATTACAGATTTAAAATGCTAGCGCATAGTGGTTGCGCGTCGGAGGCCGCGCTGCGCACTTTAGCACTTCGAATTTCACAGCGATCGGACGCGTTTATATTTTTCACATGGCCAACTATATGTCACTCTTTCAAAAGTAACCTCTAAAGAAAACATTGTTATACGCCAAATTTAACGCGTGCGGGTCACGGGAAGTAATGAATGAATCAAAACTACTAGATCGATTTTAATAATTTTTTTCAGCGAGTTACATAGGCTATATATTTTATGCCCATGTGAAGCAGGGCCGCTAGTTATTCAATATAACACAATTATTATAAGTTACAAATAAGATTTGTATCAATAAATAATAAATAAATATATTACACACACGGTTGTCCGTCCCCAAAGTAAGTAACTTAATACAGGGTTATAGGTGACAGACAGCTGGTGAATATATAAATATATAATTTTTATATACATACTTAAATACAAACATTTACCCAGGCTCCAAGGACTACCTAACAGTTTTTTTATGGAAGATGTTGCCTAATAAGGATTTGTGAAGGTTAATTTTAAACAGTATAAATCCATGATAATCAAAAATATTATGGAACTTTCCTGTCAACTCATAGATATATAGCTCTCTGACGAGATTTATAATACTGGTTCTTCGAACCAATTATTATACGGAACATATTTTACCATTCATGCAATGTCGGCATACTAGGAAACTTAAATGAATAGTATAATCTTCATTTAATTGCAATTACTAGAACATTAATTTTAAAACGAACATGCCAGTACTTATTTTACCATGTACGATGATTTATTGATTCAAACTGCGTATTTCCCCTATTCGAAAATGATGAATTCATGCAGGAAATATAAGAGGAAAATTGGAAAATTTACGTTTACATCTGATATTATTGCTGAGTATGAGAAAGATATGTATATAAATTCTTCATTTGATTCTTTTAGTAATTCCAAAGACGTAAAAAGTTTAGGAATAATATCGTAAACAAACCTGCATATATCTAGAGCTAATCTGGGACATGTGTTATCTGCCATTCTGCACTGGAGTGGCGGTTAGAAGACATAGTTTAGGTGTTGAAAGAAACTATATAAGAACGCAATATAAACCTGGATTTTATTACTAATGTATGTAAGTATACTATAATTGAAACAGAGTTTAAATTAAAAACAGTGACTGTATTTATAATTTAGGAACAGGATGTCCAAGCCTTGCTCGGTAATTTTTTAAAAAACACAAAAAAATTGGGCAGGTGGAGCTCGATTCTAGGTGTTTTCACCTCTCTAGACCGCCAGTTCCCCAAATGAGCTACCATTCTTTACATTTAACAGTGAAAAATAGTTTGATATTGAACGTAAATTTTTTTGTGCTCAAAACTAGTTTTGGAATAAAACGAACGGGAACGGACAGAAAGGAATAAAACGATTTTTTTAAATAAAACCTAGCCAGATCGTCTTTCTCACCCAAAACCCCTACACGCTGAATTTCATATATGGAGAAAGTGGTAATTAAATCGATTGTAAGTACCATAAATTAGAAAAAAAGAACCACAGTTTGCTAGGTTACAATTATTATTATGAAAAACTCTGTCAATAAAATAAAACTAATTTATAGCGAGTTTTTTTTATTTTAATTTAATTACGTGACGAACTGACTATGGACGCCGCCCAGCCGACCGACAAACACACATGTCAATTTATTTTTGCAAGCAACCTACGTAGGCATAAATTTTTCCCGCTCGGTAGAAAAAGAGGGGGATGCTTCCTCTCCTACGCCGCGCCGGCTGTCTACACTCCTTCCGTCTCACGAATTTTCGATCAGGTCACGTGTCCTGACGCAAGTTTAACACTTTTACCCATTGTAATTTTGTATGAATATAGCACAGGCTCAAACACGCACTAACAAGTAACCACATGTCACTTAACGTCCACCGAGTTAGTGTACGTTCGTGTATGTATTACGTATAATATGTATGTCTTGTATATAAATATACAAGGTAAGTTACACATCTCAACCCGCATACACTACACCCATCACAAAATATGCAGAACGCCGCTAAAAAAGTTTTCACTACAATAAAATGTATTCATAGAAACAATTTTCTTTTTGAATATTTTTTTATTAGATCAAAATTTTACAATACTCGATAGTGAGGATAACAAAGACCATCGCAAATTACAAGACACACGTGCAAGATTGTCAGAATCAAATTTTAGTTCAATAAATGTATTCATAGAAACAATTTTCCTTTTGGTTGTTTTTTTATTAGATCAAAATTTACAATACTCAATAGTGAGGATAACAAAGACCATTTCAAATTACATTACACACGTAAAAGATTGTAAGAATCAAAATTTAGTTCAATAAATGTATTCATAGAAACAATTTTCCTTTTGGTTATTTTTTTATCAGATCAAAATTTTACAATACTCAATAGTGAGGATAACAAAGACCATTGCAAATTACATTACACACGTGAAAGATTGTTAGAATCAAAATTTAGTTCAATAAATGTATTCTTAGAAACAATATTCCTTTTGGTTATTTTTTTATTAGATCAAAAGTTTTACATTACTCAATAGTGAGGATAACAAAGACCATTGCAAATTACAAGACACGTGAAAGATTGATAGAATCAAAATTTACTTCAATAAATGTATTCATAGACACAATTTTCTTTTTGGTTATTTTTTTAATAGATCAAAATTTTACAATAGGTACTCAATAGTGAGGATAACAACGACTATTGCAAATTACAAGACACACGTGCAAGATTGTTAGATTCAAAATTTATAACTCGTTTACGTAGTACGCAAAAGTCTATACAGTTTGCAATAAAACAATGACATAGTTCACACAAACGTTGATAAATCCGATAATAAAGGGAACGCCCACCGGCAAAATTCTAAAAATCGAAAACTTCGGGGGCCTATTCTCCAAATAAGTCAGTATAACATATATTTCATTCCGTACTCTGTCATCTGAAATAATGAGATTCGTTACACAAATGTCAAAAATAGTATCACTTTTGTTGGTACTGTTTTTCAAATAATGGAAAATCAAATGTTCCGGCTGAGTAGAATAGACCATACTTATTTATATCTTATCAAGGTGTCGTAAAAGGCGACTAAGGTACGTTGACCCGCCGTGTCGTATCCAGCTGAGTAGAATAGACCATCGTGATCGTTGTTACGGTGGTCTATTCTACTCAGCCGGTTATCACACACCGGGTCGACTAACCTTAGTCGCCTTTTACGACACCTCGGTAAGAAATGAGAGTGGTACTATTCTGTTCAGCCGGATACCACATGGCGTTCTCACTAATACAATACATTGTTATAAAATATAATAATACATTACATTAGTACTTCAATTATGAGTTCTAATATATTAAAAAGTAGAAATAGGCCAAAAGAAGAATTTTAGTCACCCACCTCTGCACAGAATCAGTTGATTAGCTACGATTTCATTTATTTTTTCATATTCATGGACGGCCACTTCTGCCATAATTTCAGGAATAAATAACGCAATGCAACCCATACAGTTATTAACAATAACTAATATATCATCAATGTGGGCGCCCTGAAATGTCAAATGATGTATCAATTTAAAATAGATTACTAAGCAAATCTTACTAATATTAATACCTGGTTGACCTAACCTTGCTCCGTATTTTTTTACAAAATAAAAAAGTAATAGGGTAGATGAGGCTCGACCCTAGGTATTTTCATTTCTCGCGACCACCCGTTCCCCGAACAAGCTACGCTGACTTGACATTTAATGGAAAAAAATAGTGTTTCACATATTCAATAAATTAAAAGTAAATTTTAGTATTTTTTAATGCCCAAAAACAGGGATAATTTATTTTTTAAATAAAACCTAGCTAGATCGATTTTTCTCCCCCAAAATCTTCTACATGCTGAATTTAAAGAAAATCGTTAGAGCCGTTTCCGAGATTCCTATGGATTATGGATGTATGTTTGTTACTCTTTCACGGCGAATCCGCTGAACCGATATCGATGAAATTTAGCACAATTATTCCTTATACACCGGAACAACATATAGGCTATAGAAATCCTGTTAATTATACAGGAATGGGATGACATTGAAAAGCGCTATCTATTATCAATATATAACACGACAACTTGATTCTCCTTAACGTTGCCTTAAATATTTATGGCAATTTATGGTATCTGTCTCAGTGGAATAGACCACTCTCATTTTATGCCGAGGTGTCATAAAAGGCAACTAAGGTAAGTTAACCTGCGATGTACCTGGCTGATAAAAAACAGACCACCCTCACTTCTTACCCAGGTGGCGTATAAGTCGATTAAGGTAAGTTGGCCCGCACGCGAGGTAAAAAAGGTGAAGGTAAGTCGCCTTTTATGACACCTCGGTAAGAAATGAGAGTGGTCTATTCTAATCAGCCGGGTACCACACGGCTATGTCACCCATAACACGAGTGTTAAGTTTACTTTTACTTATTATTATTACTTTGGGGACGGACAGCCGTGAAGTTAATTGTCCCATATATTTATATATTTATTAATTTACTTTATACTCACAATATGAAATACATGATGTAATGCGAAGTAAATGTAACCAATTGTTTTCAGAAGCTGATAAATATATTTACAAAACATCTGAAAGGAAATTTACAATATAAAATTACGTTCTACTATGCATAAGTAAGAAAAAGAATAGTTTTTAAGTAATAAGTGATATCAGTATTTTTCAAATATTGTCTTCAGTGTGACTAAGATTATAAAAAAAATACTGAAATTTTTCTGTTGCGAAAATAATGAAACGTAACGTGTAGAAGTTGTAATATATATTTAATAGAATTATATGTTATCCGACTGAGTAGAATAGACCACTCATTTCTTACCAAAGTATCGCAAAAGGCGACTAAGGTAAGTTTACTAGCATAAGGTCTGGCTGAGTAAAATATACCAGCCTAATTTTTTACCAAAGTGCGTCTAAAAGTCCACTAAGGTAAGTTGCCGTCAGGTGGCTGTTCGTAAAATCACTCGCCAGAACATGTACCAACATGTGTAACATATTTTTTGGGCCGACCCCATTTATCCTGTCGCGTTATTTCGTGTTGGCGCGCAATACATCGTGTATTCCGCACACACGATGTTCTTATCTAGAATAAGCGGGAGAATATTCGCAGTTACATGCGATCGAAACGATCAGTGTAACTGCGAATATTCTCATTATATGCCAGTAAATTATTATTTATTACACCATTACGAGTATCAGGTACGAAAAAATATGAATATGAAACGAAAGAGGAGATGCATGTTTACTATTTACAAAAATCGAACGCACAACAACAGTGAAGTGACATAGGAGTGGCCACTCAAACAAATACATCGTTAACAATAATTAATGACTGTTACTGGTACAAGTGTAATAAATAATAATTAATTGACAAATAATACACATATACTGATCGTTTCGAACGCACAAAACTGAATAATTTTTGGATGAATGACTGGTTTCTGAATTTTCGTCTAATGTAGATAAAAATATCGTGTTTGCTTGATACACAATGTTTTGCACGCCAACGCGACCCGAATCTTCACTAATGTAGCCCCAGCATTAGAGTGGGATAAGGGCAGGAGAATTAATTACATATTACTCTAAAGATAATTACTAAAATACTTACTATATACTTATTTTTGTCGTAATAATCTTTCATGTTATTCATTAGGTGGGAATAAATAAATATGTTTTTATTAAGAGTATGAATTATATCACTATTCGATAACTCAGACCTCTCGCTGTATAGTTGCAATGATTTTCTGATTGCTTTCATTCTACTCGAAAATAAATCGTATGTTATCGTATGCGTGATACTGTACAAAAAATTTGCTGAAACCATCGTTGCTACCATAAAATCAGCAATTATTATCAACCAGGATTTAAATACTCTAAAGGTTAAAACGATTATGACATTGACCAAAGCAAGTATACACAAGAAAATCGAGGATGGACTTTCCGAGATTAATTTCACACCAATAGACCTATCAGTTACATTTATGGAAGAGTAAAATTTTGATATAAAATTTCCTTTGGTACATATAGAAATCAGTACGTTGGCAATGAATTCTATCGTAGTCAATAATATAAAGCCGGTATGAAACCCATATCGACGCAATAAAATATACGGAAAAATTAAAGATATTAAAGTAATTGAAATGCAGTAAAGTTTAACAAAACGATCGTTCGATGAAGGCAAACCGGAATACAATCCGAAAACAGTTCTTATCTTTAATAATCTTTCTATAGTAAAGAATTTGCTAAGTTTTAATTTTTTTAATCGATAGATCGGCGGAAACATTGTCACAGCACTGTCGCTTTGTAGTTGAAATGAGACTGGAATAAAAATCCAAATTGATGTCTAATGTAATACAAAAATTTTATGGTATTAAATGATTCAATTTACTTACAACGGCGCTTATTTAAATAATTAATATTGAATCTTTGTTAGTACTTTTTAATTGTAATTATATCATAATATAAAATGAAAACATTTGTTTATTGAGTTTTTCATTTTTTAAAGTTTCGCCGTGTGGATCCGGCTGAATACAATAGTACCACCTTCATTTCTTACCGAGGTGTCGTAAAAGGCGAATAAGGTAAGTCGACCCGCCGTGTGATATCCGGCTGAGTAGAGTGACCACCTTCAAATCTTGCCGAGATGTCGTAAAAGGCGACTAAGGTAAGTCGACCCGCCGTGTGGTATCCGGTTGAGTAAAATATACCATCCACTTTCTTAGCGAGGTGTCGTGAAATACGACTACCTAAGGCAAGTTGACGTCAGGCAGGCGGCCGGTCGTAATCATGTGATAACATGTATGTAACATGTTGTGCCGATCCCACTTACAATGGGATAAGGGCATGAGAATGACGATTTTTTACTTCTTATAGTTACTATAGCTATTCAGAGTGCAGTTTCTATAAAAAGTTGTATATACTCGTACATTAACTTAAACCTTTTGGAAGAATTGCGCTATCATTTTGTAAAAAACCGTACAAAGATCCGTTCAGTAGATTTTGAGAAAATTGCTTCAAAGACAGACAGCTTTTGAGGAATTCGTTTTATATTATATTTATTTAAGTGAAGTTCTCAAAATCGACAAATCCAAACTGTATCTTTACTTTTCTCACCATTTTAGCACAGCTTTTTACAATTAATATATTGTACCTTGGTGACCAAGCTATGCTCGACAATTTTTAAAAATATAAATAAACGCAAATAAAAAAAGAAAGCAAAGGTAACATGTATGACTTGAAACGGAACATCGAACTTTTTTAGTCCGCCCGTTAACAGTAGACTATCACAGCATTACATGTGACAGCCAAAAATATGATTTACATTCAATTCAGGAAATAAATAAATTTCAGGAAAATCGTTGAAATCGTTTCCGAGATTACGAATATATATATATATATATATATATATATATATATATATATATATATATATATATATATATGTCGGAGAAGTGAAGATAATAATAGACTTGTTTAACTGCCGGACAGATGGCGTTACATCTGTTATCATTTGGGATACTTTAGCCGAATCATGGAGTCAGTAGTCAAGGTTGTCTAATAGCTGTCGCTTGTGATTGTGATATTTGACGCATATGTAAAATGCATGGTAAGGTGGCGCTGGTAACAAAGCGACATGACAGATTGGACATCTGAGACTCGATGGCGCCGGGTGTGCGCACTGATTCTACGACTTGAAATATAGAGAACGCCGAAGTCGCTTACAATAAAAACCCATCTAAATCCCCGACAGCAGCGGTGGGATCGGAACAGCATTTACCTAATGTGCTTACCAACCCTCCTGTGGCTACACAAAGTAAATATTTTCGAGGTTCAGCTACACCTCGTGTTGAAAGTTATGGCGATGCCTGAGCATTGAAAGCTCCGCGCTTTGTGCTGCCGATACCTGAGCATTGTAAGCTCCGCGCTTTGTGCTGGCGATACCTGAGCATTGAAAGCTCCGCGCTTTGTGCTGCCGAAACCTGAGCATTGTAAGCTCCGCGCTTTGTACTGTCGATACCTGAGCATTGAAAGCTCCGCGCTTTATGCTTGCGACACGAGAATTGAAAGCTGCGCGCTTTGTGCTGCCGATACCTGAGCATTGAAAGCTCCGTGCTTTATGCTTGCGACACGAGAATTGAAAGCTCCGCGCTTTGTGCTGCCGATACCTGAGCATTTAAAGCTCCGCGCTTTATGCTTGCGACACGAGAATTGAAAGCTCCGAGCTTTGTGCGTCCGACACTTGAGCATTGAAAGCTCTGCGTTTTATGCTTGCGACACGAGAATTGAAAGCTCCGAGCTTTGTGCGTCCGACACTTGAGCATTGAAAGCTCTGCGTTTTATGCTTGCGACACTTGAGTATTGAAAGCTCCGCGCTTTGTGCTTCCAACGCTTGAGCATCGAAAAAGCTCCGCACTTTGTGCTATCAACACTGGAGCATCGAAAGCTCTGCGCTTTTTGCTTCCAACGCTTGAGCATTACAAGCTCCGTGCTTTTGGCTTGTGACGCTGTACTGAGCTACACTCGCTTAACGGTAAGGGATTGTTCGCTGGGGAAACTCTAAGGTTTAGACCCATGGCTGATGACGTCTGTGACCACATCATGCATGAGACCGCGCGAGAACGCGCTCTCTGTCAGTATGGCCGTGTCGGAGAAGTGAAGATAATAATAGACTTGTTTAACTGCCGGACAGATGGCGTTACATCTGTTATCATTTGGGATACTTTAGCCGAATCATGGAGTCAGTAGTCAAGGTTGTCTAATAGCTGTCGCTTGTGATTGTGATATTTGACGCATATGTAAAATGCATGGTAAGGTGGCGCTGGTAACAAAGCGACATGACAGATTGGACATCTGAGACTCGATGGCGCCGGGTGTGCGCACTGATTCTACGACTTGAAATATAGAGAACGCCGAAGTCGCTTACAATAAAAACCCATCTAAATCCCCGACATATATATATATATATATATATATATATATATATATATATATATATATATATATATAAACATACGAGATTAACTCATTTAAATATTAAAGATATATATTTATTATTATTTAAATAAATCGGAGAAATCTTTACCCCATTGTTATTCTTGACTTTGGTTTCTGTAATATTTAATTGTAATATTTAAATTTCCTAAGATAGGAATATATATACTTTGCCTAACTTATATAAGGTTTTAACCTAGCCATTTATTAACAACTTTTATGATACTAGGTGACTGAAAACTGTAAGGAATATATTCACAGAAACAAAATTGTTTTTTTTAATTTATTTATTAACACCAAAAACATGGAATATTTATGCTTAATAATGAAAAGGATTGTAAAACAATTCACACTGGTGAAAGAATTTAAAGCGCAAGATTTACAAACTCTTAACAAACAATTTATCTACTTTTTGTATAGAAACCGGCTATACTTTATCGTATCGGGTTAGCTTAACTATTGTTGTTTTGAGCCCATCCAGGGCAATAATTCATGAACTTTTTACACGGCAAAAGCGCGGTGAGAACACGGGCGGTATAGCCGGTTTCTACACACTATGAACAATGAATACTCACAATAGTTTAAATTCAAAAAAGTATTTAACTATTCAAAATATTAGAACGCAGTCTGCAATAGAACAACAATGTAAGTGACGCAAATGTTGATAAAGCCGACAATGAAAGCGACACCTACTGGCAAAATTCTGAAAACTGAAAACTTCGGCGGTCTAGTCTCCAAATAGACCAGCATAACATATATTTCATTCCGTACTCTGTCATCTGAAATAATATAATTTATAAAATTAGGCGTTACTATGTTGAAGTCAAGAATACAAAAGTCATAATAATATTATCTTTATCTATACATATTATAAAACAAGTCTCCAAAATCTGTCTGTATGTGATCAATTTTTTCAAAATTTACTGAAAGGTTTTTACTAAAAGATGCAATTCTTGAGGAAGGTTTAGGTTACCTAATATATCATTACATGAAAATTACACTTTATTATTTTGTAATCCCCGTTTTCGGGCTCTAAAAAAGCCTTCTTCTTTCTTATAATCGATTTTCTAAATTCTAATAAATGATTCTTTAGAAATCTCACCATTCTGCCATTATCCCACTATAAGTGGGGTCGGCACAACATTTTATAAACATGATTTAGCTACGTATTTAACGACAGGTCGCCGCGTGACGACCACTTACTTTAGTATCCTTTAAGGACAGCTCAGTATGAAAGAGGGTGGTCTATTCTACTCAACCGGATACCACACGGTGGGTCGACTTACTTTAGTCGCCTTTTACGACACCTCGGCAAGAATTGAGGGTGGTCTATTCTTAAAAGTAGAGTGCACCATCCGTGTTCATTTCTTACGCATGCAGGGTTCTAGAGATGTTATAAAAAAAACAATATTAATATTAATCGTTTAATTTATGGTTATAATCGAATATTAATTTTAAAATTATTTACTATTTTATATTACATTTTCTAAATTCTAGAAATCGATTCTTTAGAAATATTTTATATCAGCTCTCGTCCTTTCTTTTTAGTCGCTTTTTTTCTTCTTTTTGTTAATATATGGGTTGTTTAATTAAAGAAACGAAACCAAACACATTTTAATTTAAGTTTAAATAGATTTAATATTTGTCTCTTACCTTTGCATAGTAGAAGTAGATTGGCTATTATACCATTGATTTTTTCATATTCATCCACTGCTGCTTCTGATTTAGCTTCAGATATAAATAAGCTAATGCAACGGACACAGCAATCGAATATAACTATTAGAGCTATTTTATGGATACCCTAAAATAACAAATTAGGAAATTCTAATTTGTTATTTTAGGGTAATTATAATTAAATTAAATTAATTATTTTACCCTAAAATAACAAATTAGAATTAATAAATAACAAAAAATAATTATTTAATTAAAAATTAAATAATTAAATTTCATTTCATTTTTTTCAATTACCAACAATGATTACAATACTTAAAATCTTAATATCTACTATATAAAAATAAGTCGGGTTTTCCTTCCTGACGATATAACTCCAGAACGCACGAACCGATTTCCACGGTTTTGCATTCGTTGGAAAGGTCTCGGGCTCCGTGAGGTTTATAGCAACGAAAATCTAGGAAAAATTTCAATAGAAAAGCGGGAAAATAGGGAAAATCATTTTTTAAATACAGCGCCATATCAAAACTACTGGATCAATTTTAATCATTTTTTTTACACTGACTGACATGGGATACATATTTTATACCCGTGCGAAGCAGGGGCAGGCCGCTAGTTATTATATACTTCCATTTTCTTATTACAATCACACCACTTATTATAGGTAATTATGACATGATTTATAGGATAAAACAGTGACTCTAAGCTCTTACTAATAAAAACAAAAATAAAAATGTTAATTTGAACTACTAAATAAAGTGTAATAAAAAAGTCAGAAATTAAAAATTATATACTAAGTAAACTTAATCTGACAGAAATTTAGCGTGTATAAAACAAATGCAACAAAATAAATGATATTTATATTTTTAGTCTTTTGAACGAGACAAGCACTAATACTATTAAATTATATCAAATTAACTTAACAAAGTAACTTAAGGTAAGGTAAGGTTAAATACTTCGTGTATTATCTGTCAATGGTTGTGTAAACATGATTATGCGTATCGTTAGACAGTACTTTTTAAATATTTTATTATTTTATTCTATACTCACATAATTAATAATACTGTTTATTGAGAAGTATATATAACTAGTGGTTTTCAATAGCTGATACATGTAGTTAAAAAAAATCTGAAATGAAATTTACTAGTTAAAAAACAACGTCGATATAAAAATGTAATCAAAAAAATATTTGGGAAGTATGAGTTAAGTTATATTACTTACTATATACTTTTTTTTGTCAACATAAGTTTTCATGTTATTCATTAAATGGGCATAAATAAACACATGTTTATTAAGAGCATAAGTCAAATCATCATTCGATAAATCAGAATTATTCGTACTTAATTTCAATGATTTCCTGATTGCTTTCATTCTACTTGAAAATAAATCTTGTGTAACAATATCCGTGATATTATTCAAAAGATTTGATATTGCTATTATCCATGTAAATATTAAAAAAAAAATGAATATCCAACTTCGAGACATAGAAAAAGCCACAAAAATTGTGCCTTGGATCAAAATAAGAGCACATAAAAAAACCAAAGATGGGCTTTCTATAGGTAATTTCACACCAAAGGACTGGTCTGTAACTTTTATGTCAGAGCAAAATTTTATTATATGATTTCCCTTGGTAAACAAAGCAACCAGAACGTTAAAAGCAAATTCAATGTTATTCAATATTATGAAACCGTTAAATATTAGATGTCTAGTTATTGAAATATAAGTAACAATGAAAGATATTAAACACAATGATGAACAATAAACTTTAACAAGATAATCGTTTGATGAAGGTAAACCGCAATACAATCCAAAAACAGTTCTTATCTTTAATAATTTTTGTACAGAAAAAATTCTGCTAAATAGAAATGTTTTAAGTCGGTACATTGATGGAAACATTGCCACAGCACAATCAGTTTGAAGTTCAAATATCACTGAAATGAAAACGCAAATGAACGTCGTCACAAAATGTTATATTATTAAATGAAGCAATTTACTAACAATATCATTATTGTTGTCTACTTGATAACTCTTTTTGATAATTTATAGACGTAGGCGTTACTTTACGGAACTCCATAATACAAAAATATTTATTTATTTATTTATAGATCACTTGAAATTAAAATTATACATTGAAGAACTTAACATAAGTAGTATTTTAATTATAGGTGATAACAACTTTCAAATTAACTTACGATAACTAATAGATACAATTAAACTAATTTAATTTTATCCTCAAATTAAAAAAAAATGAACGAAAATGCATGAATACACAGAGAAGAAAGAATTAATACAAAAAATATAATTAATATTGATAGAATAATTTCTCTATAGTCCGAGTTTAAATTTCTATTGAATATAATTCAACATTTAATTAAATTCAAATAATGGGATTTTTTTTATAGATATAGGGAAGAATCAGTACTACTTAATATCTAGGTTATAATAATATATAATATAGTCTCATGTATAAATATTGATGTTTCGTAAGGCGTGATATTTTCATTCAATTTAGTAAAAATAAGCAAATTTGATATGTATTTTGTTGACGTTGACACAAAGTAAAAAAAATCAGTATTGAGTATTGTACCAAATTTTTTAAATTACAGCAATTTTAAAACCTTTTATATAAATCCATTTAACCATGTCAATTTTTGTAACCATAAACATTTCAAGGTTTTCAAACTTAGTGATAGACAGTGGCAATCGTAAAACGATTGGTCAACATGACAATTTGTCATGTCATGGTAATGAGCACTTGAGTTAACAGAAATGAGAAATGAGACTATGGTAATAAGCTAAAATGGAGCTCCAGAATACATTTTATAAATGGCACCAACAGACAAAACAGATATAACTAGACAGACGTATAACTTTGTTATGTATCGATGTAAATACACTGATTGCCAAACTAAAATTTTGTACACTTCTACTTTTTCGTCACTTGTTGATGATCGAAATTAAAAGTTCCTATTCCGGACATATCAATTAATTTTAATGGAGCTTGATGCCTGATTGTGCAGTTTTTAGTTACATAAAATACATTATTTTAAAACTATTATATACTTAGTTAATATTTGATACCATAAAATACAAAACAATAAGTTTTAGGGTCTAGCAATTTAAGCACAGATATATTATTCCTGTTCTTCCTTCGGAAACAATGATTGGATATTTAGCGCAAGGAAAGCTTTGGAAATTTGATGTTTTCACAAATATTTTTTGCTGTTTCTCTCCTATTGTCTTAGCGTAATGTTAAATAATTAAATCAAATCGGCCAACTAGTTCCTGAGATTAGCGCGTTCAAACTTAACTTTTAAGCGTTCAGCTTTATATATTAGTATAGATTAGCGTGTGCAAATAAAAAGTACCGTTGCAACACACAAAATAAAAGTGTAAGGCTAAAACTTTGACATAGATAAAGTATTATAATAATAATTTATACTAATTACACAAAACCCTAATTCACAGTTTGCAATAAAAGAATAATATACGTAGCGCAAATATTGATGAAACCAATAATTAGATCGACACCCATTGGTAGGATTCTGAAAATCGTGAAAGTCGGCGGCCGAGTCTCTAAGTAGGTGAGCACGTCGTATATTTCATCTCGAAGCCCTTCATCTGAAATCATGTAAATCTTTCACTCGTCGTGTAAATTTATCTTAGATGTTATGCATATTTATGCAAATTTATTAAAAATTACAAATAGCAGTTAACACACATAAGACCATGGAACTATAGTCTATGCTTCTTTTTTTAATTTATTTTCCAATACAATGTCGATGACATGTTATACACATAACACACCTTTCGTAAACCACGCAGGGTTTATATTAAGGTCTGGAATCCGCACTACAATGTTTTATAAATATTAGTTTTTTATTTTATTTTACAATGGCTATTCATACCTTTTAAGTTAAACATGCAAGTTTATCAGCTGTATACAATATTTAAAGTTTAAACTTATACAATCAATAAAATCAAACTCATCTTATGTGCGGTTATAACATACTAACAATCTCCAGCGGCTTCGCCCGCGTGGAATGGTAAAACCGTAATATAGTATTTTCATAACCATAAAAAATTAAATTAAAAGCTAGACATATGCTGTCTCTGGGTGTCTGGTATACGTTATCAGGGCCTGGCGCCTTTTTGGCTTTAAGACTCTTTTTCTCTTTTGTCTCTTTTTCTCTCTTTTTTTGGCCGCGACAGCATGTCTCTATCTTACATCACAGCTATAGTTAGTATAGAATAAAACGATTCCTGTTCTTCCTTCGGAAACAAAAAAATACACTTAGTATCTAATTAAGGGTGTTCCAGCTTATATTAGCAGATTGGTAAAAATAAAATAGCTTTTTTCACCTACCATTGCATAGAACTAGCTGATTAACTAAGATTTGATTGATTTTTTCATATTCGTCAACAGCTACTTCCACGTTTACTTCAGAAATAAAGAAACCTAAGCAATGAAAAACGCAGTCCATAATGATAAATATATCCTTGTTTATCATACCCTAAAAATAACAAATTAGAATAAGAAACGAATCAACAAAGATGACGCCTAATCCTTCACAATTCTTTATATTGTATGAATTTATATTATATATATATATATATATATATATATATATATATATATATATATATATATATATATATATATATATATATATATATATATATATATATATATATATATATATATATATGTATATGTATCTCGGAAACGGCTCCAATGATTTTCCCGAATTGTGGTTTTGGGGGAGAATCATCGAACTAGCTAGGTTTTATTGTAAAAAATCTCGTTTTATCCCTGTTTTTGGGCACTAAAGAAATAACTTAAATAGGAATCTGTCGAATGCAAAACGATAGCCTACTTGTAACGCCTGGACCAAAAAAGTTTCAAACCTGGGATCGATTCCCACGTGTCACCCGGCGCTTTTTTCTTTTTAATATATTTTTTTTAATTTTACATTTTCTTTATCTTTAAAAAAAATTCCGAGCAAGACTCGGTCACCCAGGTACTGAATATATAATTCAAGAAGAAAGAAATTAAAGAACTGTCCACAATATGCTAAATTAATGGTTCAAATCCATTAAGTATAATATATTTTATGATATTAAATTTTCATGATGCCTAAATTAATACTTAAAAAATGTACAAAATATTTGATATTTCAATCTTAGGCAGCATGACATGATTATATTATAAAAAAGAGATTATTTAAACTACTTTTATTCAGAGCCTATCTAAGAAAATGAATGAATTTCTTCGCACCTATAAAAAAAAGTATTTCAAACTGTATACAACATTAATATCTAAGGAGTGATGTAGAAGTAGTAAAAAAAGTCAGAAACGTCCTTATTTATTACTATGGAAAATTATATTATTTATTTATATATTTATTATATAATTTTATACTCACCGTAACGATTATATGATGCAATGCCATGTAAATGAAATAAATGGTTTTTAGCAACACATACATATTGTTAAAAATTATCTGAAATTAAATTTGTTAGTGTAAAAATAATGTTCAAATGTTAAAATTAGTTAGCATAGCATTGTAGTGTATAAAGTTTCACGGACGAATACCTTCTTAAACCCGAGTGTATTAGTTAAGAGAAATTAGCAATATATAAAATATAACGTTAAAGATATGTATATTAGAAAACGTGAATCCTTAGAAGCATAATATCGAAGCATTCTACCACGAAGAAAAAAGAAACGAATAAACAGGACAAGAAAACACAAATTAAAGGTACAAAAGGTTTATCATGATGGTTGTAATGATAAATTACTAACACTAATAAGGAAGGACGAGAAAAAGATATTATCTAATTATAACATGAATATGAAAGGAGTAATGTTAGAAGAGGATGATGAGAGAGAAAAGAAAAAACAAATGGTATCCGATTCACCAGAAGGCTGAAGAAGATCTCACAACAATATTGTTATTTTAATCGCATAAAACGCACTTGTAGATCTTTGGTATTTGCTTAAATTTGGTATTTGCTTTAATTTGATTTGGTATTTTCTTTGGTTATTTAGCTGTCAAAATCTTTGAAATTGTCGGGAAAGGTTACGTTAAATTTTTTCTTGAAATAATTTTACAAATTGACAAAAATAAATAATTCAAATTGGCAAGTTTTAAGTTTGTAATTAGAGAATGGGGCATCAATGCCATATAACGTATAAAGGTCCGAAACGATACAATTATAAATTATAAAAATACTAAATATAATCAATTTATTAATGATAATATTTAGTTTTTCACCGTTTAATAACCATGACTTTAAGCATTTCTTCTTGAAATTATAGTTTCATATATAAATATGAAAATTGTAACACTTTTTACGGTAAATATTTGTCAGACAACGATATTGTATAGAAACAGAATTTATCTTAGAAGTTACATGCAGAAATGTCACCGTCACAAACTAAGATGGCATTAAAACAACTGAAATGAAATACAGAATTACTTACTCAACGATGTTAAAAAAATACTTACTACATACTTATTTTTGTTATAATAACTTTTCATATTATCCATCAAATGGGCATAAGTAAATACTGTTCCGTTAACAGCGTTATTCAAATCATTAAGTGATTTGTCTGATTTTTCGCAAATTCGTTTTAATGATTTTCTGATCCCTTTCATTCTACTTGCAAATAAATCGCGTGTAACAATATTCGTGATATCATTTAAAATATTTGATAACACTATTATCAATATCGAGATTAAAATAATTGTGTGGCTCCAAGAATAAAATGAAAACCACATTATAGTATGAAATATATAAACCATAACAAAAATATACAACAAATTTGAAGATGGACTTTCTAGAGGTAAATTCCCGCCAATAGACCTATCAATAACCCTGATGTCGGAGAAAAATTTTGATATAAAATTCCCCCTGGTAAACAAACCAATCAAGACATTAAAAATAAATTTAGTCGATATCAATAATAAGAATAAAATGCCGGACTCATTTTTAGTTTCAAAAAAAATTTTAGTAACTAAACATACCAGGGTTAGTAGTACACAAATTAAAATACAGTAAACCTTTACGAAAGATCTTTTTGGTGAATGTACATCAGAATATAATCCAAAAGCAATTCTAATATTTAAGACTGTTTCTACAGAAAAAAATCTACTGTATATAGAACGCTTTAGTCGGTAAATCAGCGGAATCATATTGAAGACGGTGCGATCCCATTTATGGATGAAATAACACTGAAATAAAAATGTAATCAGCTGTATATTGTATTAAATTTTTAAATTAATAAATACGACTGGGAGATACAAAATACTATAATCAGCATCTACTTTATAACTGGTTTAAATATATGGCAGTACTCCTAATATCGCCAGTGCATTAAAATAATGAAAACTTTCATTATTAACATTGCTATCGCCGTAATCGTGTGCTTTGACTATAGATAAGTACTCATCAAATAATAATAATAATAATATATGTTCATCAAATCTATGATGGCAGCATTTTAAATTTAATCCAAATCCATATAGTTGATTTGTTTTTATACTTGAATGTTTTTTTTGAATTATGAGAAAATTCGTTCCGTAGGAGAAGGAGTTGAATATAACAGATACTTGGATTACAGATTGGAATACAAACACTTTATAGTATTAACCTTTAGGATCGTTTACCCATTTTTGGAACGTTAGTGAAATTATAAAAATCTATCCGATTTTTATAATTTCACTATTCGTATTGTAGAATATAAATACGAAACTTTGTTTTATAAAATAACTTTTTTTATATATGTACATAAATTTGAGTAATATCGTATTGTGTTCAGTATACATGGTACTAATCATTATGAGCTTGAGAACTTGAAAATAGGTTTTCATTTAAAAAATGACGTAATGACATTGTTAGTTATTAAGTAAAGGTTTTATTTAACTTCCGTCGTCCATATTTCCAGTTCATAAATATATCATATATCAATAATATATCAATTTATAATACCTATATATCAAATCGCACTGTAAATATTGAAGTACATATTATATATATATATATATATATATATATATATATATATATATATATATATATATATATATATATATATATATATATATATATATATATACCAATTTTTACAGTGCGATTTTAAAATCTGATTAAATTGAAATTTTGCATAACTATAATTTATCGATGACAATAAAATAAGGTGATTGCATGGATCTCATATAATGAGACTTTTATCGATTATGTGATGATATGTTTAAATTTATTTGTGTTTAAATTTTGTTTAGTCTAAATACACAAACAATTTTATTTTTCAAATTTATTTTATTCAGTCAGAGAAGTAAGGTAATATTTATTGAATAACAAAGGTTACTCTTACAAAATAAATAGAATTCTAAACTACACTAAATAACTACACACAAAACCTTAAAATGCAGATTGCAATAAAACAATTATATATGTAAAGCATATGTTGATAAAGGCAAAAATGAAAACGACGCCCTTCGGCAAAATTCTGAAAATCTTAAAAGTAGGCGGCCTAACCTCCAAATAAGTTAGCACGATGTATATTTCATCTCGCACCTCATCATCTGAAATAGTTTAAACATGTATACTTTTTTATTTAAGTAAATAAAGCTACTATGTATAGGTCCACCGTGTGGTGTCCAGCTGAGTAGAAAAGACCATCCTCGTTTCTTACCAAGGTGTCGTAAAAGGCGATTAAGGTAAGTTGACGTCAGGCAGGTCGGTCGAAAAATAACTAGCCAAATTATGTTTATAACATATTCTTTTTATATACGAAAAGCCTCTTATGGGTCCCACCGCCCGTCGGTGACAGGCGGCGGTTATGTCGGATTCGCACCGACTAAAACGAACTGTGTGCTCCACCACGCTGCTGATGGCAAGAACAGGGTATCGTTGTACACATTGCCCACATCTCCGGCGGCAGCTGCTCTAATCTCAGAGACACCTCCTCCAGGTTGGGGACATCTCAAAATAGAAGTCCCCCTTCGCTAACCGATACATCGGGAGCACCAAATGTATCGACCGCCATGGGGCCCTGTAATCCAGGCGTCCGATATACCCCGTTCGGAACGTCCGAAGGCAAGTCACTTACATCTGGACTCACTAGCAGCAGATTGAATCCAGAACAAGAGTTCCCGGGACCAATCTGCCACCTCCCTCCCTAGAGCAGAAGGAGGCCACCGCAGCCCGCGATCGCTCCTTTACCACCGTTATGTTTATAGCATGTTGTGCTGACACCACTCGGAGTGGGATAAGGGCAGGAGAATGATGATGATGAATGTACTATGCACTAAGTAAATATTTTGCGTAAAGAAGGAATAGTATCGCAATGTAATGAGTTATGATACAATTTTTTTATTTATTTATTATATTTATAAACATATTAATATATTATATTTATACACCGTGTGGTATCCGGCTGAATAGAATAGACCACCTTCACTTCCAACCGAGGTAAAAGGCGACTAAGGCAACTTGACGTCAGGCGGCTGGTCGTAAAATACGTAGCCAAATTATGTGGCATGTTTATAACATGTTGTGCCGATCCGACTTAGAGTGGGAAAAGGGCAGGTGGTTGATGATGTTTTTTATTTAGCTATCATTTACTTGATCCAGGGCAAAAGTTTTAGTCTTGCATATATTACCTACCTCTGCATAGAAAAAGTAGATTAGCTAATATTCCGTTAATTTTTTCATATTCATGAACAGCAACTTCCGCCTTGGCTTCAGAAATAAATATACTGAAGCAGTAAAGAGTGCAATCCATTATGAGCATTATGTCGTTCTCTATAATACCCTGAAAACAACAAGGTAGAACATTCAATGAACAGTAACAAAAGTTTATTTGTATTTATTCTAGAATACCCGAGGCGAAAGAAGCTGCCGAAAGATCGTGGAAGAACAATTTTTATCTTTAATATATTTTGAATTTCGAAAACGGCTGCAACGATTTTCATGAAAGGCATACCCTTTCCTAGAGGATTTGGGGGGCAATAAATTGATCTAGATAAGTTACATTTAAAAAAAATCGTTTTATCGTTCGGATATTTTTTTTGTCGAATTGACTGTATGCTGTTAGCCCTAACGGTATTTACAGCGTCAGTGCGGACTAAAGAAGTGAAAATACATGGAATCAAGCCCCAGATATCACTAGCTTATTCTTTCTTTTTTCTTATTTTAATTGCATTTTTTTATATTTTTTAATAAAATTTTCGAGCAAGCCTACCAGGTACTCTATATTAAATGGCGAAGCTAACGAACGCATCTATTTACTTTTATGGTCTAATTAAAAAATAGCAAAACTCGAAGACTAAATAAATATCTAAATAGCTAGTTATATTAGATAATTTTATACTCACATTAACAAATATATGATGCAATGCGTAGTAAATATAGTAAGTTGTTTTCACGAAGAAATATAGGTAGTTACAAAGTATCTGAAATTTAATTCCTTAGTTTTAAAATAACCTTATTATGAATAAATAATTGGTTACATTATTTGTATGTATGGTATGCAGATGAGTAGAATAAGCAACCCTCATTTACCGAGGTGTCGTAAAGGCGATTAAGGTAAGTTGACGCGGTAAGTTGACATATAGCAATTATAAATGCCATCACCACGTTATAACAACGTGGCATCATAAAATTTGAATGTAACTTACATAAATATACTTACTATATACTTATTTTTATCATAATAGGTTTTCATGGTATCCATTAAATGGGCATAAGTAAACACATGCTTATTAATAACATGAATTATATCGGTATTGGATAAATAAGGTTTATCGCAACTTAATTTTAATGATTTTTTGATTCCTCTCATTCTACTCGAAAATAAATCATGCGTTACAATACTTGTAATATTATTCAAAATATTCGATAAAGCTATCACCGTTGTACAAAAAAAGAAAAACTTAGCAATCCAAGATTTATATAGAGCGTAAAACACAGCACCTATAACATGTCCCAAAACAAGAATACACAATAAAATTGAAGATGGACTTTGTAGAGGTGATTTAACACCAATAGACCTGTCGGTTACCCTTATATCAGAACAAAATTTTGATAAAAAATAACCCTCGGTACATAAAGCGATTAGTACGTTTAAAATAAACTGAGCCGTATTCATTAGTATGAATTTGTTACGTAAATCATAATTAATCAGAAATATATAATGACCAATAAAAGATATTATCGTTAATAGTATACAGATTGAAAAACAATAAAATTTTACAAGACGCCCTTTCAATGAAGGTATATCGGAATACAGTCCAAATGCCGTTCTAATTTTTAACGGAGTTTCTACAGACACAATTCTATTGTACAAGCTTTTTAGTCGATATATTGACGGAAACATGATGCTGACAATCCTTTTTGTAGTTAAAATAATACTGAAACACCAATGGTGATTTCATGATTTAGAAAAAATATGATATTAAATGTAACAATCTATTTTCAATATCATTATAAGAAGCAATAACTTGATTAAAATGCGACCCAGTACTTTTAAATTGGTTAAAATAATTGAAACTGAATTAATTTAGTGAAAATATTTCTAACAGTACTAAAAAATGGTAATAAAGGAATATATAGTAAGTACGTAAGTAAGTTTATAAATTATTTAGAATTTAGCATACTTACACTTCTTCTCATAATCATCAAAAGTAATACGTGACTCGTTCTTTACAAAATTTTGCAGAGCTGGTTGGTGTCTTGTAAACAAGTTGTTCCTCACAGATGTATCACCCAACAATACGGATAATAACCTTAAGTTTGTTAAGTAATACGTATGGGGGTCATTCCCATACGTATTTACGCCTAATGTAGTTGTGAATCATTAATCAATAAATTACTTTCATTTTTATATATTAATAAGAAATAAAAGAAGCATGCTGGCTGGCCGCCAACTGATCAAAAAGTCCTATGAATTCAACACTCGCATCATCTTGTGTATTAAAGATTAAAGGAAAGCATTTGACTGTGCCATCTGGTAAAAGTTGTGGAAGATGCTACGTGAACTAGGAGTGCCTAACCATCTGATCGCTCTAATGCAATCGCTTTACCTCATTAAGCTAGGTGTCGTGAGAGTCTTAAAAGCTGTATCGAGAAGGGGGTGAGACAAGGCTGCATTCTTTCTCCGATTCTTTTCAACGCGTACGGGGAGTACATCATCAGACACACATGTAAAAACTGAGAGTTTAGTGTTGCAATATGTGGCACTAAACTTACTGACCTCCGTTATCCTGACGGCACAACCCTGCTGTCGAATAGTGAAGCGGAAATGGCTATGCTACTCCAAAGAATGAAGAAAATCAGTGCTGAATTGAGCATCAAGATCAATCACTCCAAGACGAAGCTGATGGTAGTTGATGGAGCGAATACGCTGCAATTGACGAGTGCGCTAGCGTTAGATAGGGTAGAGGATTTTATATATCTTGGTAGTGACATCAGTAACACAGGGTTTTGTAAGAGGCCAAGAGCGCAATAGTACAATTACACCGCATATGGAGTGATCTCCTAGTCAGAGATCCTCCTAGATCTCCTCCTAGATAGAAAACTAAAGTGAGACTAGGAGAATCCTTGGTTTTCTCGATTATCAACTATTGGTCGGAAACATGGACTCTGAAAAAGGCAGATCGTAACCGAATAGACGCGTTTGATATGTGGTATTGATGGAAAATGCTTTGGATTTCGTGGACTGCTTTCCGAACTAACGCGTCTATTTTGAGAGAATTAAATATTACTACACAAACCACTATAAAGACGGACTCTCCATTTATTTGAAAAGAGTGCTAGTTTCTCGGTCATATCGCTCGGAAGGAAGGTAGTAACCTAGAGCAACTTCTTGTCACAAGAAAGGTTGACGGCAAACGCTCTAGAGGTTGTAGTCCTATGAAGTGGTCACACCAGATCCGCTCAACCTTGAATACCAACTTGCACAATGCTCTCCACGACGCCAAAGACAGACTCAAATGGGGTACCATTATCAGAGAGAAATTACTTCCTCAAATGGGGAACCTCCTGCCCTTATCTCACTTTTAGTGGGAATCTCTAAGAGGATGATGATGAAGTCAAAATAGACACCTAAATTTCATCAGCTCCAGATATATATAATGTGTACAGAAACAAGTATATTTTTGTTTTTTATTTTATTTTATTAAATCCAACACGCAATACAGTAAGTAATGTCTAATAATATTCTCATAATATAGGCCACGTGTGCAAAATTCTAGATAAGTATAATAATATGAGGTGCAAAGCTAGAACTTCAACATTAATGACAATTCTCAAAACTTATTCAAAGTATACAAATCAATACACAGTTTGCAATAAAATATTAATATACGTAAAGCAAATGTTAATAAAGCCAATGATGAAAGCGATGCCCATTGGTAAAATTCTCAACATCGGAAAATTCGGCGGTCTGGTCTCCAGATAAGTCAGCATGACGTATATTTCATTCCTCAACTCTTCATCTAAAATATATAACTTCAGTGTATATTCATTTTCAAAATTCCGTTGTATTGTATTTATATTTAATGAAAATTTATTTGTTTACAAAGAACTGATTATAAACACGAGATAAAGAGACGTGATTTACAAGAAAAAAAAGGTAATTTTACTGATGTATTATGGATCTCCGTTTGATGAAATAACCCCTAATTCTATAAATTAGATATGAATAACTTTTTTACTTTTAGTAACTAACTGGACTCGATGGAATAATGCAAAATTACAGCTATGAATTTTATGGTTTTACCAGCCGTGCTTGCGGCTTCTTCCGTATGTAAAACAGTGTATTTAATTGAAATTTTAAAGTAGTTATTGTGAGTTATCAATAAGAGATAGAGACATGATATCCCAGACTTTTTTATTGTGTTTTGATAGATCTACAATTATCTAGTACATTACTTTAGTGTATATCTGTTGGTTAACGACGATGAGCAGACGAGTTTTTAACAAGTGCGCGACCTTTTCAACACAATTTACATAAAACCGTTATGGACTACTAACCTAAACCTTCAGGAAGAATTGGATTACCTTTTAGTAAAAGCTGTACAAAAATTCGTTCAGTAGATTTCGAGTAAATCGATCACATACGGGGAGCTTTTGGGGACTTTGTTTTATAAGAAGTATAGACAGCATTCCTTGAATTTATAGTATTTATTAAATTTGCTAATGCTTAGCAAATATTGGCAAGGTAATTCTCGTACTCTGAGAATAGTGCCACCAACTTTGATAAAAAAGGGTGCAAAAGTTCGACAGCATCAACAATTCGATTTGAAATTGCTACAACTATTCAAGCCGGCAGGGTAAAAGGTAAGTTTTAAGCGGAAATATGGCATAGTATTTATGAATTTACATTTCAGAGTCGTGTTAAATGTGAAACTCGGATATCATAACAAAAGTTGCATCATTGTGCATTATCATTTATCCCTTGGGATGCTTTATTATATGCCTGTGTTAGAAATTCATATATAATGAGTTTATTCCTTTCATGAAATAATAGTAGCGTGTCCTATACGGCGTAGAATAATAACATTTTGAGTTAAAGTCACCAACCTCTGCATATGAGAAGCTGATTGGCTAAAATACCATTGATTTCATCGTATTCATTGACAGCTACTTCCGCCTTGGCTTCAGAAATAAATATAGCTATGCAACGAAGACAGCAATCCACAATAAGTAATAAATCATTGTCTAGAACACCCTAAAAAAAACAAATCAGAATTATATACTATGAATGAATTACTAACAGAAACAAAATACAAATATTATTTCTTATTTAAATAGAAATACTTTTTCTCAAAGATATTGTGTTATTAATTTTTTTTTATTATAAAATAGTGTGTTATTCTTGTTCTATAATTTCTTATTTCCTCTTTTGTATTACAAAAGATTTTTCTTTATTACTTTCACTTGTCTAATTTTAATATCATCTATTGAGTAGGGGACGATTTTTAAAGCATATACATATTATAGTCAAAGTCGTGCCTGAAAATCGTTCAGAGATTGACTCTCAAAATTCTTATGGAATACCATTGACAGCACCGTGTGGTGACGGGCTGAGTAGACTAGACCACCCTCATTTATTACCGAGGCGTCATAAAAGGCAACCAAGATAAGTTGACCCGCCGTGTGGTATCCGGCTGATAGACTAAACCTCCTCATCTCCATATAAATTGGTGTTACGCTATCGCGATAGAGAAAGTTCAAAACTGATAAAGACAATAAGGAGCGGTT
Source organism: Morpho helenor (assembly GCA_029227775.1). Classification (NCBI taxonomy): domain Eukaryota; kingdom Metazoa; phylum Arthropoda; class Insecta; order Lepidoptera; family Nymphalidae; genus Morpho; species Morpho helenor. The sequence continues at coordinate 4,377,880 of JARGCU010000010.1, read as the reverse complement.
GCAATGTAGCGACAGCAAACTGTATGGAGTAAACAATAATTGTGTGATAAATAAATTTATACTCACAACATAAATGATATGATGTACCGCGGCATAAATATATATCGTCGTTTTCAAGACGTGGTATAGATAGTTGAAAAATATCTGAAATAACATCAACTCTAAAATATAATATATATTATTGAAAGAAATGAGGCTCCTCAGGACTGAGAACCCTCATTTCTTACCGAGGTGTATTTGAAAGCGACTAAAGTAAGTCGATCCTCCGTGTGGTATCCGGCTAAGTAAAATAGACCAACCTCATTTCTTACCGAGGTGTCATAAAAGGCGACTAAGGTAAGTTAACCCACCGTATGGTATCCGGATGAGAAGAATAGACCACCCTCTTTCCTACCGAGGTGTCGTAAAATACTGCAAAGTAGACGTCATGCAGGCGACCGTTCGTAAAATACGAAGACAATCCTCCTGCCCTTATCCTATTTTAAGTGGGGTCGGCACAACATCTTATAAGATATGAGGGTAGTCTATATTCAGTCGGATACTGCACGGCGTAGTACAATAAAACCTTTTTTATATAGAAAAAGAAACCACTTATGGGTACCGGGTTATGTCGGACTCGCACCGACTAAAACGACCACGCTGCCGATGGCACGGACAGGGTATCGTTGTACACATTTCTCCCATCCCCACCGACAGCAGCTCTGATCCCAGAGAACACTTCCTCCGGGACCCCTCAAAGGAGAAGTTCCCCTCACAAACACCTCACAAATAAAAACCGGTGCATCGGGAGCACCAGATGCACCGACCGCCTCGGGGACCTGTAAGCCAGACGTCCGATATACCCCGTTCGGAACGTCCGAAGGTCCCCTGACAGGGCGGCAGACGATGGGCTTAGGCAAGCCACTACCACCTGGACTGGCCAACAGTAGATTGGATCCAGAACAAAAGTTCCCGGAACGGTTCCACCGCCCCCCTCCGCCCCCCTCCGCAGAGCAGAAAGAGGCCACCGCTGTCCGCGATCGCTCCCTGCCCTCCGTGTTTAGTACAATAATACTTACTATGTACTTATTTTTGTCATAATAACTTTTCCTATTATCCAATAAATGCGCATAAGCCAATACATTCTTATTAACAGCACGGATCATATCATCATTCGATACATCAGGTATGTCGCAAATTCGTTGCAATGATTTTCTGATTGCTTTCATTCTACTCGAAAACACATCGTGCATTATAACATCAGTAATGTTATTTAAAATATTGGATACCACACTAATCATTATAGTGAGAATAAAAATTCTTTTTAATCCGGTTTCAATTAAAGACACTTTAACAGCACTTACAACATTAATCAATACGAGAATACACAACAAGAAACAAGATGGACTTTCTAGAGGTAACTTTACGCCAATGGACCTATCTGTTACTTTTATGTCAGAGCAAAATTTTGATATAAAATTTCCCTTGCTAAATATAGCAATTAGTACGTTCATATTAAACTCGATAGTATTGAATATTACGAATTTGTTACATTTGCTAAAGTCAGTCTCGGAAATAAAATGAGTTGTTAAACATAGTAATGTTAATATTATACATGTTGATATACAGTAAACTTTTACAAGGCGGCCTTTTAATGGAGGTATATCGGAATACAACCCAAAAGCGGTTCTGATTTTCAATGCAGTTTCAACAGAGATAACTTTACACAGCATTGTTTCATATGGCTATATCGACGGGTTTGTAACGTCACCACTATTTCGTTTCTGGTATAAATAACACTGAAATGAAATGTTCTAAAATATAATGATAATGTGTGTGACAATTTACCACTATACTGCGTCCATCATATTATCAGTCTTTTGACAGCTCACGCTCATTAAGTTTTGTATTGCTTACGTACAAATATCATACAAATAATATTTGTACTTTATGGATGGGTACCGCCCACTTAGTGATGTCACACATAATGGGTTACTACGATTATGCCACAGATTAAAAATAATCGGTAGAAATCGATGTTACGAGTATTAAAAGACATTTAATAACATTATATAAAGTTTTACTTTCTTCTTAGTTAATACATGAATACAAATAAAACAATCAGGATATTTTAATTTATTTTATTAGCACGAGTCGTCGGAATGATAATCAACACTAGACTCCTCCGATGAGGAGTCTTCAGTAGCAGTTATTATTAGCTCTTGTGTAGATAATATATTATCAAACGCAATATCACGTTCTCAATCAGAGAATATTACTCTTTTAGTTCTTTCCACCACACTTGCCCAGTTCTCGGCCGTTACGTGGGTGCAAGCATTTTTTAGCAATTGCAACATTTTATTCGCTGTGAATGGGGGGCTTGTATTGCATCTCGCAGCATGCCCTTTTACTTGTGCCCATATAAGTTCTATTGCGTTGTACTGGCAGTGGTATGGAGGAATCCGAAGAACAGTATGGCCATATTCTGCTGCCATTTCATTGATTACATAGCGTTTTGCTCTCTTTTTGGTATTTAATATTTTTATTAATTCAACTTTTAACATTGAGTCGTCCACATTTTCTCCATTGTCCCGAAGCCAATTAATTATTTCATGCTTTTTATTAGCCTGTGTTGGCATTTTGTCAATTTGACGGGAGTGGTAGGGCGCATTATCAATAAAAATTATTGATGGTTCTTCCAATGAAATGAGCATTTTTTTGAACCACTCTTCATACACATTTGCATTCATCTCTTCGTGGTAGTCATTTGATTTCTTCGATTTAAATGCCAACAGTGCGTCTTGTACAAATCCTTTTGCTGTACCTGCATGGCAAATGATTAGGCGCTCACCTTTTCCCATTGGTACTGAGGAAGTGGAATCAGCAGTATCATCAGTCCAGAAACGAGATAGTGTGTGGTTAGCGTTGAGCCATGTTTCATCCGTGAAAACAATATTTGCCCAATCTTGTATTTTCTTTGCCTCTCTTAAAAAATCACAACGTGCTATAGCTATATCTGTGCGTTCCATTAATAATTTTCTTTTATTTAACTTTTTATATGAAAAGCCAATTGTGTTCAAAACTTTGACCAAAGAAGATTTTTCACCATGAAATAGACCACTTCTTTTCAAAGAAACAATAAGTTTTCTCAAAGTTGGAATTTCTTTTCTCAAGTAGTAATCTAGTTTACGTAGGTTATCATTAATCGAATTACTTAGGTACGCAATTCGATTAATGATAGTAGGTACTATAATCGGAATGGTATCGCATACGAGAATCTTTAGGACATCACTATCGTCAATCTGTCAAAAGATGGTTAATATAATGGACAGTGTATAGGACTTATGCATAATACTTTGTTATCAATACATAACTAATAACTAGAATCAAATCTGTGCAGTACTTTTTAAGTTGGTGGATGCATTAAGAAATGAAATCATTTATTATTAATGTCCCTACATTGTATTTGTCAGTGTTGTACTAATAACTACTTGCAAGGCTATATTATAATCGATCCATTGAAAGTATTCTTCTTCTTCTTCTTCTTTCTCAACCGGTGGACGTCCACTGCTGAACATAGGTCTCCTTAAGGGATCGCCACAATCCACGATTTTGTGCCGCTTGGATCCAGCGGCTCCCCGCGACCTTTTTGAGGTCGTCAGTCCACCTCGTTGGGGGTCTACCAACGCTGCGCTTTCCAGTGCGAGGTCGCCATTCCAGCACCTTAGGACCCCAACGCCCATCGGTCCTACGTACTACGTGCCCCGCCCATTGCCACTTCAGATTCGCGATACGATGAGCTATGTCGGTGACTCTGGTTCTTCTACGGATCTCCTCATTTCTGATTTGATCACGTAGAGATACTCCGAGCATAGCCCGTTCCATCGCCCGCTGAGTGACTCTGAGCTTTCTTATGAGGCCCATAGTCAGCGACCACGTTTCCGCATTGAAAGCATAGGTACCTTAAAAGTGTCCTATAGCATCATGACATTTAAATACAAACACACATAATAAACACAGCGTATTTGCCGGCAAAGAAGAGGTCTTGATTTTCTGACGTCGGTCAATTATTTTTTCTCCATACACTTCCGTCCATTCTCCCCCGTTTATCCCATTCTAAGTGAGATCGGCAAAATTTATAAACATGTTGTCAAATGATTTGGCTATTTTACGACTGACCGCCTGCCTGACGTCAACTTACCTTAGTCGTATTTTATGATACCCCGGTAAGAAAGAGGGTGGTCTATTCTACTCAACCGGATACCACAAGGTGGGTCAGCTTATCTTAGTCGCCTTTTACGGTAGCTCGGTAAAAAAATGAGAGTGATACTCTGCTGGATACCACACGACAGGTCGACTTACCTTAATCGCTTTTTACGACACCTCGGTAAGAAATGAGGGTGGTCTATTCTACTCAGCCGGATACCACATGACATCAAGCTCTTTTTGCTCTATGTATGGAATAAATAAATAAAATTTCTTAAATACAATATTAAAAAATAAATTAAAGAGATTGGTATGCTACATTGTAACATTTCAGTTTCACAACAATTTCAGCCCTGATATATTAATATTATCTATTCAAGGTTCCATTAATAATTGGTTATGTATTTCTTATCGACCAATGTTTACCAGTTATAACATTGATTACGTAGAAATGTAGCCATAAATATCCTGCACCTACAACCAAAGTAATTTAACTTAAAAATGCAGTATTTTGGTATCATAATGATGAATAATAGTTATTGTATTTATACTTTGTTGCGATCTAAATACAAAGACTAAGATTTTATGAAAATAGTTTTTGGTCAAATCAATCTGAGTAGAATAGACAAAACTCATTTCTTACCGAGGTATTGTAAAAGGCGACTAAGCTAAGTTGACCCACGGTGTGGTATTCGGTTTAGTAGAATAGACCACCCTATTTCTTACCGAGGTGTCGTAAAATATGACCAACGTAAGTTGACGTCAGGTAGGCGGCCGGTCGTAAAAACGCAGTCAAATCATGTGACAGCATGTTTTAACATTAAAAAAAAAAACTTGTGCCGACCCCACTTAAAGTGGGATAAAGGCAGGAGGATGATGACTTTTTGGTCAAATCATTACTGAACCTAAAATACCGAAGCGGTGGTAGCCGAGTGGTTAGAGTAACGGACATGCGATCGAGAGGTCGTGAGTTCAAATCTGGGCCTTTATACTACCGACGTGAACCCACTCCTAACTCAAACATTTAGCTGGATGGGTTTACAAGTTTACTAATAATTTGTAACCCAAATTACTAGTAACCTTTTTAAAAAAAATACTTACAGAATAAGTACCTGGGTGACCGAGCCTTGATCGTTAATTTTTTTTTAAGATAAAAAAAAATATGAAACTTTAAAATAAATGAAAAAATAATAAGTATGCCCTAAATGCTGAATTTCATGTTAATCTTGTATGAACAGTAAGATACAAAAGGGCGTAAGACAATTTCTTAAAAAATTGACGTCTTAATATCGTAAACACATTAATTGAAAAAATTTATTAAAGAAAAAATTAAATTCTACAAATTACTATTTATGTTGGATATTAAAAATCAAAATAGCAACGGTATAGGATAGAGTATGGTCAACTAGGTAAGCTTTACTTTCAAACATTTTATATGTTTTATAGAAATTAGTATTAAAGCGACCTAATAACACGTAAGCGTGCGATTTATCGCACGCTTACGTGTTATTAGGTCTTAACTCAACTCATTTTGCTGCAATTTACAACATACAAGATAACTTAGACATAAAATTATATATAATAAGAAGCAGACAGACAACGTTTTCATAAAGGCTATATAAATAGAACAGCTCTTTATTTTACGGTCTGTGTAAAATATTCGCTTAAATTAACACAGTATTGTTAGATAACGAATATTATGACGTTACGTAATACGAACGAGGTATCTGTGAAAACACACGATTAAATGAACTGCTTCTAAACGTTTGTCTATTTTCAGAATATGTCATCATATATCATCAGATACGTTATAGTGATCGAGCAATATAATGCCATCTAATCTATAGAATAAGGCGTTACTTTGCAGAGATCCATAATACAAAAGTAATAATAAAATTATTTTGCTATAAATCGCGATGAAGTAAAAAAGAAAATATATATAGAATGCTAAATGTGGACAATCCGTTTTCATACCTGATACATACAGGATTCGTCAAACACATGCACGAAACTCCACCAACGCCGCCACGGATTATAGCAAAATAATTTTAGTATTACTTTTGTAATGTCATCTATATAAAAAAGTATATACAGGTGTCCCAAAAGAATAAATAACTTTTTAGCACCTGATCTATCTATCCTGATCTATTCACGACCCAACTAAATTGAAGAAGAAAATATTTTCGAGGTAGTAGTACCCAAGCTATGAAGTTTCTTTGGAAATAGTCGAATTTTTTCACACTTTTTTACGTTTGTTTAACACAGGTATAAATTAGTTAAATTCGTGAATGAACTGTATAAATAAATATGTAGTGAAGCATATAAGTAGTGTAAAAAGATGTAAAATGCATGAAGTGCAAATTATTGTAAAATATGCGCGTTTAATATACCTAGATTTAAAAATGGTATAATAATTGTTTTTATCTGATGTTAATACACGGGTATTATCATTGATATACAGAAGGGATAAATTCGACTACCACTTAAATCAATTCATTTCTTGTTAACTTTGCTTAAATGACAAGAGTTTGAGAAAAAAACAAGTTGCTTTGAAATTAAATTTTTTAATTTTCATTATATTATAAGAAACTGCTCAAATTGTCTGCAACCAGGGTACATGCACGACATATCGTCATCTGCATTACTTTGATTTCGCTCCACAATAGAGTAGTCCATAACAACAAAACAACATCAGCACACTGGTGACCCCGACGTGATTCTTCAGACAAAGTTATGCAGATGTAGATACATTAGATACGTCTTACAAGTTTGCATATTTATTAGCGACTGAATATTAACTAGCAAGTTGCTTCTAATACTGCAATGCGGGATACGCTGACGTCGCAGTACATATATCACGTTGGCTTCCTAATAAATAAATAAATAATTCTATATTAGGAAGCCAACGTGATATATGTACTACGACGTCAGCGTATCTCGAATATCAGTATTAGAAGCAACTTGCTAGTTAATAAATAAATAAATAAATAAATAAATATTTATTTATTTATTTAATAGTTTAATTTAATATTTATTAAACTCAATGTTGCGAATAGTTTTAGACAAGATTTGGTTACGTGTGTATATTCTAATGCTTCCTTAGGCGCCAGGCCACGTGGGTGAGGCGGCGCCCGTCGGCTGCATGCGAAATGTACACAAACTATTAGACGATAAACATCATTGTTTTCACGTAAACCGTTTATGCGATTCGAGCAGAGACGTTTATGATACTAGCTTTTAACCGCGATGTTGTTTGCATTCAAATCTGGATAAAACGTGAGAAATTGTATATTGACAACGTGATTGTTTGAACCGGAATTGGAAAATTTAATCTGTATATATAAAAGAGAAACCATCGAGTAATATCTGGCTGAGTAGAATTGACCGAGGTAGAGAACTAAAGTAAGTTGACCCGCCGTGTGGTATCTGGATGAATAGAATAGACCATCCTCATTTTTAATCAAGATGTCGTAAAAGTCGACCACCTTAGTCGAGTTGAAGTTGAACTGCTGTGTGGTATCCGGCTGAGTAGAATAGACCACCATTGAATAGACACTTTACATAAGTGTTTTCCTTTCATTTCAATATCTTTTACTTCTTCTTTAACCTACGGACGTCCATGGCTGGCAGATCTCTTCACGTGATCTGCCGCATCACTCCTTCTTGTGCCGCATGGATTCAGCGATATTTCTTTCAATATATTTTTCAACATGTTCTAAATAGTTGAAGATTGAGTAATTGCTTTTCTGCATACACATTAAACAACTTGTTTCTACTCTTACAAATACCATTAGTGGCCCAGTCATTACCATATGTGATGTTTGAACACTTTTTTTTTCTATTATATTAAAAAGACTTATTGAACTCACAGGCAATAATATAAGAGATAGCATTATAAAGATCATCTGAACTACAGTAACTTTTGTCAAGCATCATTGAAACACTGACTTTTTTTTATAAGTTGCGTTAGTAGTTATAACTGGCTATGAATAAAGGATGTTTTAATATTTGCATAAAATCCATATAGAGTAAAGAACTAGGTATTGTAAACAAATATTACTAGAGGTCACTTCTATCGTGCGTATTACCAGTGTAACTGATGGATAACGAACTCATCGTGGTTCCTCGTCACTGAGCGTCCTACGAACACAGCCGATGGCGTACTTGGCGTAATGCGCAATAACAAATGGTGGTTTCGACGGCAACGGAATAACAAGCCATCTTGTAAAATGTGATGTTTGCTTTGGGGATGATATTAATTACAAGTGCGGGAATACAAGTTGAATTATACTTTAAGGTTTCATTAACCTTCTGAACCTTCTTTAACAGTATATTAAAATCGTTTTATTACCATTTTAAGAGAACTTTCTTGCAATATATCTACTTCACAACAAAACTACATAAAAGTGTTGCGGACGACCACAAACCATTTGTGGTTTTGTGTTAACTTCCGCAGAAATTACGATCTTCCTGTTTCGACTTAATTCTTCCAGCGTTTTTCGAGATGTTTCGAGTATTACCAAACAGTCCTATGCCTCGACCTTCTATACTGGTATGGCATAAACCTCCATCAACACTAGCAAAGGACAACCCAAAAAAAAAATAAAGAAAAAATCTATTAATGTCCCGCTGCTAGGCAAAAGAATCCTCCTTAGAGTAATGGTTTGGATACTACAACAGTTTAATTAGGATTTGCTCGTTACATAGATTATATCCAAAAAAGTTGAGCGCGTTTCATCGGGATGTGGTCCCAGATAAAAAACGCTTGAATCTCTCGGAAAAAATCTAATTATTCTCAAATACATAAATAAATACAGAAATTTCATTCCAAAATCAAAAAGCTGCCAACATTCTCCAACATCATCCATCTGTTTATTTGGACTTCTTTTTACAATTTTAAAACGTTACATATAAAAGTGAAGCCGCCGTGTGGTATCCGGCTGAGTAGAACAGAGCACTCTCTTACTTACCGAGGTGTCGTAAAAGGCGACTAAAGTAAATTGACCGTGAGATATCCGGGTGAATAGAATAGACTATCCTATTTTTTCCGAAGTTGTCATAAAAGGCGACTAAGGTAAGTTGATGTCTGGTAGGCGGCCGGTCGTAAAATACGTAGCCAAATCATGTTTATAACATGTTGTGCCGACCACATTAAGAGTGGGATAAGGCCTATCCTCCTAAGGATCATGACGATGCTAACTATAACAGAAATATAAGTTGATTAACTTATCGTTTATAGAATTAGGCATTACTTTGCGGAGATCCATAATATAAAAGTAATAATAAAATAGCAAAATAATTTTATTATTAGTTTTGTAATTTATCGTTATCTTCTTTCATAACCATTACATAAATTATACATGTTTTAATAAGGAACAATGGGTAGTTTGCAAAGATTGCGTGCCTTATGCATTTTGCTTTGCGCTTTGCTTTCTCTATTTTTACCCTGACCGCAAATATCATCTCCGTTCACTAGGTGTTCGCGATATAGAAAGCATCATGCGAAAGATAACACGTGAACTCGAAAAAAATATCCTTACAGTTTTACATACCAAACCCCAAAACCTTAATAACAAGTCTTATAATAAGTAGTAGGTATTATAAAACAGTGATATTTCACCTTTATACTTATGCAATAATAAAAAGCAATTTTCCTAAAGTCAACCCATTAAATAGCTCAACAACTCAATGACGCACAATGTTTTTTCATATTAATGACCATTTCTATGAAGGAGGTTGTATTAGAAACATGTTGTAACAATAATAAGGTGACCTTTAAAATATGGTTTATTAGGTTTTACCCGCGACTTTGTTCGCATAAACTGTTGTAGCGTAAAAGGTTGATAATAGATGGCGCTTTTTATTAGCATCCTATTTGAAGAATTAACAGGATTTTTATCACCCATATGCTATTCCGGTGTATAAGGAATAATTGTGCCAAATTTCATCGATATTGGTTTACCGAACTCGAAAAACTTAAATCAATAAATTGCGTTTAAACAATTGTTGGGAATAGATTCCAGCCAGTTAAAAAAAATTATTAAACTTTTTAAGCTGATTGTAAATTGTAATTATTGTATAGAAACCGGCTATACTTACGTCTTATTTTATCGGATGAGCCAGCGATTGAAATGAGCCTATACCCGAATTTAACAGAGACTGTGTATGGGCACTGCGTCCAGCGTGGAAACCTATTTTTGGCACTACCGGTAACACTAAAGACCTGCTAGAACCAGACATCCGGGCATCCGATAACGAAGACCAGAGCAGCGACGGTGAGTGCATAGAAGACGCGCGACCAGCGCCGCTGCCGTCCCTCTCCCCGCTAGTCGGGCTCATCTGATAAAATAAGACGTGAATATATCCGGTTTCTATACAATAATTATGAATAACAGTCATGATTGTAAATCAAATTTAAAACATTTTTTTTTTCAAGTAAACTTGCATACAAGTGCTTTTGAATCGTCAACTCTATTGCTGGTTTAGAAAGCTGTTCCTTTCTTGAAGAGCCAGCAAGAAAATAGGCAGTTGCTCTTTACAAAATATAATTCTTTTGACTATTTACATTTTGTCATTGTTATCTTGCGTAAATTGGAAGAGTCCAATCCACTCATTTTTATCTAATATGTAATCCTCAACAGTATAATAGGCTTTCTGTATCAGCCTCCTTTTAATAATGTTTTTAAACTGCTGTATTGACAAAGTTTATAAATTTTATCTATACTAATATATAAAGCAGAGTTTGTTTGTTTGATTGTTTGTGAGAACGCGTTAATCTCAGGCACTGCTGGACCGATTGGAAAAATTATTTGAGTGTAAGGTAGTCGATTTATTGAGGAGGGCTATAGATTATATATTGACGCTAAGATGAATAAGAGAGGAACAGCAATAAAAAATATTGTGAAAACGGCTTTCCTTGCATGAACTAAGTAAACGATGAAAGTTATTCAAAAATCTCTTACAATTAAATCACATAACTACTTTTATGTTCAAAATTTCAATTCGGGAAAAAAAGGGATACATTGATTTCCATGCGGGCGAAGCTGCTGGCACAGCTAGTCCTATTCTACTAATATTATAAATGCGAAAGTTTGTGAGTATGGATGTATATTTGTTACTCTTTCACGGCGAATCAGTTTAACCAATATCGATGAAATTTAGCACAATTATTACTTATACACCGGAATAACATATAGGCTATAGAAATCCTGTTAATTCTACAGGAATAAGATAACATTGAAAAGTTTCATCTATTATCGACCTATCACACGTCACATATCAAAACAGTCCATACGAACAAAGTCGCAGGTAAAAGCTTGTACTTAATAAGTATGTACGTCAAACATACATAATAAAAGTGGGCGAGATGTTTTACGTCTGATTAATTCGCGTAATTACCGTGGAACAAAGCGAGACAAGATAAGACATGCGAGCCTCAAAATAAAAACCTACACAAAAATGCTGATTTATGTTTTGCAAGGCAGTCCTCTTGATTAATAACAGTTCATTGCAAAGGTTTCAGAAAAATCAAATCTTTAATATTTTAATGAGTTAATCTTGTATGTATATATATTTTCGGAATCTCGGAAACGGCTCCAAAGATTTTCCTGAAATTCAGCATGAAGGGAGTTTTGGGGAAAAAATGAAGCGAGCTAGGTTTTATTAAAAAAAATCATTTTATCCCTGTTTTTTGGCATTAAAAAATATTAACATTTACATTTTACTTAAACACTATTTTTGCCATAAATTGTCAAGGCGACGTAGCTTATTCGGGGAATGGACAATCAAGAAAAATAAAAAATACCTACCCAATTATTTTTTCTTTATTTGAAATTGGTTTTTTATTTTATAAAAAATTACCAAGCATAGCTCAGGTACTGATGTATTAAAATGAGGTACTGATGTATTAATAAAAAACTAAAGTAACTGGCACAGCATAGCATTATTCTCCTGCACTTATCCCACATGTTTTATCCTATTCCTGTAGAATTAACAGGATTTCTATAGCCTATATGTTACCTCGGTGTATAAAGAAGGATTGTGCCAAATTTCAATGATATTGATTCAGCGGATTCGCCGCGAAAGAGTAATAAACATACACCCATACTCACAAACTTTTTTTAATGTCATCCTATTCCTGTAGAATTAAGAGAATTTCTATAGCCTATATGTTATTCCGGTGTATAAGGAATAATTGTGCAAATTTCATCGATATTGTTTCAGCGGATTCGCCGTGAAAGAGTAACAAACCTACATCCATACTCACGAACTTTTGCATTTATAATATTAGTAAGAAGGATAGGAAGTAGGATAGGAAGAAGGATAGGAAGTAGGATAGGATGCTAGGTCCCAGAAAGATTACGTTAAATATGTTTTGCCTTTTCTATTGCATAACTGCGTTACAGAAAATTCATACGCATTTGAGAAACTTTGTTTCACGCTTTGCGGTATGGATGACGCATTGCATAAAATATGTGAGTATGTATATCCCAATACAAAACAAATAACCCAGCAACTATTTATACAAAAGCTATATATTATAAATTTAATAATGTCTGTATGTTTCAGCAATATAGCCGTGTTGTCATCATCATCTTCCTGCCCCTATCCCACTATAAGTGGGGTCTGCACAACATGATATAAACATGCTGTCACATGATTTGGCAACGTATTTTGCGACCGGCCGCCTGCCTGACGTCAACTTATCTTAGTCGTATTTTACGACACCTCGATAAGAAAGAGGGTGGTCTATTCTACTTAACCGGATACCACACGGTGAGTCAACTTACCTTAGTCGCCTTTTACGACACCTCGGTAAGAAATGAGGGTGGTACAATTCTATTCAGCCGGATACCACACGGCGTAGCAATATAGCCGTGTTGTATCCGGCTTAATAGAATCATCCTCATTCTTAAACGCTAAAGTTTTTAAACGCCGTGTCAAGGAATTTTACTTGATGCAGTGAAATGTCACGCTAATACTGTGAGCTTTGATTTCTCTCTATTATTATTATTATTTTTATGTATATATATATTTTCTCCTTTCTCTATTATGGAACACTAACCCACTATACTATGTTTTAATTTTATGTGATTCCTTCGCTCAAAAGGGTTGTCTGGAAGAGATCACTGCTTAGTGATAAGACCGCCCTTTGCACGCTTTACATTATTATTAGATTTAAGGTTTTCTGTTATTTATTTTTATGTTATTTTATAGTGTAATTTTGTGCAATAAAGATGTTTATCTATCTTATCTATCTATCTTACCGAAATCTCGTAAAAGGCGACTAAGGTAAGTCGACGCGCCGTGTGGTATCCGGCTGAGTAGAATAGACCAATCTCATTTCTTATCAAGGTGTCGTAAAAGGCGACTAAGGTAAGTTGACTCACCGTGTGTTATCCAACTGAGTAGAATAGACCAACATCATTTCTTACCGAGGTGCCGTAAACGGTGACTAAGGTAAGTTGACTCACCGTGTGTTATCCGGTTTAGTAGAATAGAGCACCCTCTTTCTATGTGTCGTAAAATACGACTAAGGTAAGTTGACGTCAGGCAGGTGGTCAATCGTAAAATAAGAAGTGAATCCTCCCTCCTACCCTTATCCAAGTCTAAGTGGGGTCGGCTCAACATATTATGAACATGTTGTCACATGATTTGGCGACGTATATTACGATCAGCCGCCTGCCTGACATCAACTTACCTTAGTCGTATTTTACACCTCGGTAAGAAAGAGGGTGGTCTATTCTACACAAACAAATACTACACAGTGGATCAATTTACCTTAGTCGCCTTTTACGACACCTCAGTAAGAAATGAGGGTTGTCTATTCTACACAACCGATTACAACACGGCGGATCGACATACCTTACCGGCCTATTACGACACCTCAGTAAGAAATGAGGGTGGTCTATTCTACTGAGCCGGATACCACACGGCGTCCGTCTCACCACTATAATGACGTCATATCGCAAACTCTTTACACGCGAAATCGTGATTTTTGCTAGTACATAAATTTATGTACTATTTATGTTATTTTTTTTATTCTAATAAACTTGTAAACAAGTGCTTTTGAATCGTCAATTGTACTCAAAAATCAAAAAAAAATATTGTTTATTTTTTTCTAAAATTCATTACAAGAAATATAGATTGAGACCTTCTAGTAAGTATTAAAAGGTCTCGCTCTTACTACTGCTGGTTCGGAAAGCTGTTCCTACCGAGAAGAGCCAGAGAGAACTCGGCCTTAAATATAAAGAGGCCTTGACCGTTCGTGTTTTCACCTTTGCAACTCTTGACTTGTATTCAATGAATAAATTAGGGCGCTTAACATGAATCTGCTCATCTGTTAACAATGAGATCGTAATATTGTCTTTATGTCAACGCTTTATACGACGGTAAACCCACGTCAAACAAAACAAAGCCGCAATTGTAGGTATATTTGACGATATCTGACTACACTTTTTTGAAGCATTTGTAACTAGTGAACCGCGACTTTCTTCGAGCCAACTTAAGCGTTTAAATTCCCTTAGTAATTATATATGTATATCTGGCTGTCTCCTTTTTCGCACAAAGAATAAGCTTAGCGATTCAGCGCGGTAACGCTGCCAGTATTCTTGGAACCATTCCACGTGGGCATGATTTGTATAGTCCTTGCTTAGCTTGTGATTTAAGATACACATAATTTGTACATTTTTGTTGTAAATAAAAAAATACATCATCATCATCTTCCTGCCCTTATCCCACTCTAAGTGGGGTCGGCACAACATGTTATAAACATACTGTAATATGATTTGGCTGCGTTTTTACGACCGGCTGCCTGCCTGGCGTCAACTTTTTTTAGTCGTATTTTACGACACCTCGGTAAGAAATGAGGGTGTTCTATTCTACTCAGCCGGATACCATACGCCAAAACCTCTTTGAAGGAGTTGCTTAATCTAAACGTTATCGCAACAAACGCACTTCCGAATATATATATAACTTAGACAGCATACCTAGGTTTGTAGCGTATATTTATGTAAGACTCCGCTTTAATAGAAATAATAACAATGCAATATTGTTGTACATAAAATCAGATATATTGATATTCTGTCCGTGAGGCTATAAGTCGCGACGCCCAGGTTATGGCGCCAGCGTCGTCGCCAAAGCCTATAAAAACATCTTCAATTTCAATGTGTCAAGGTTGAATCTAAAAATACGATACATTCAAATGTTATGTAAATCTTTAATATTTAAATGAGTTAATCTTGTATATATATTTTTTCTTCGGTATCTCGAAAACGGCTCCGACGATTTTCATGAAGTTCAGCATTTACGGGGTTTTGTGGGAGAAAATCGATCTAGCTAGGTTTTATTTAACGACATGTCATTTTATCCCTGTTTTAGGGCACTAAAATAGGAACAGAAAGCAATATTTAAGCTGTCTAATGCAAAGCTCGGTCTTCTTCTTCTTGCCGGCCGAGCTCAGTGGCATGCAAATGGAGAGACCTATGTCCAACAGTGGACAGACACAGGTTGATGATGAATGCAAAGCTGTGATAGCCTAATGGTAACGCGCGAATCCCACATGTCATTCGGCGTTTTTTTTTATTTCATTTTTTATCTTTTAAAAGATTAACCAGGTCACCCAGGTACTAAGTACCTAAAATTCGCTATAGGCTAATACTGGGTAGGCGAACCGATATGCATGACATTTTTTCCAAGCAAATATGTTACTTTGTGATTATTGGGAAAATCTAAAGTCATTATAAAAATCGTCCCCTGAAGCCGTTTGTTTATGTGATCGATTTTCTCCAAACCGATTTTTGTGGGGTTTTAACTAAAAGATAGTGCATTTCTTCCGGACGTTTTAGGTTAATACTACATAATGGTTTTAAGTAAATTGTATTAAAGAGGTCGCGCATTTGTAAAACAAACTCGCTGTTAACCAACAGAGGTACACTAAAGTACTGTACTAGAAAATTGTAGATCTACAAAAATACCATAAAAGTCTGCGATGTCAAGACTCTATCTCTTATGGTTAACTCACAAGAAGTAATTTTTTATTAAAAATTTTTATTTAATACATTGATTTCTCCGAGGGCGAAGACGCTAGCAAAGCTAGTAAAAATAATTTATAGAATTAGGCGTTACTTTGCGGAGATCCATAATACAAAAGTAATAATAAAATTATTTTGCTATAATCCGCGATGAAATAAAATAGAAAATATATATAATGCTAAATGTTCCACGACCAACCTTCCACCTGACGATGCTTCGGTTGCGGGGCGAAACGATTGTTGAGTTTGTGATAGTGAACGTATATAGTGCTTGTGTATTGTGGTGGCGGTGGTGGAGGTTTGTGCATGTGTTTTTTACGAATCCTGCATGTATCAGGTATGATAACCGATTGTCCACTCTAAATTTACCATTATATATTTTTTCTATTTTATTTCATCGCGGATTATAGCAAAATAATTGTAGTATTACTTTTGCTAGTAAAAATATAATTTATAGTATCAATCATCTCAAAACTCTTTATTTAATACCCAAAAGTACATTTGCAATGTTTTAATCATACGCGCAGTTTAATTATTGAAATCGTCTAATTTCGTGATCGATAACGTCAAAAATATTGTAACGCGTGCCATTTGTTCGTTATCCCTGGCCTAATATACATACATATAGAAAGTATCTTTTTTCAACGAGCGATTAACGCCTGCGGTGGACTCCTCTTATTTAGTGATTAATTATTACGTATTTGCAATTCAATTTTGAAGACTTTTTTGTGTAAGCGTTAATCCGATTTTGTTAACTTTTAAAAACTTTTATTTAACGTGCCGTGTATGTGGAATCTTGCAAGTTCAATTTAACCCACTTCCAGGTGACCTATTGAGTTGAAATTTTACTTGACCAGTTCCGATGACAATGCATCTAATAAACATGACCTGATTCTGTTGTCAGGTAAAATTTTGTTATATAAAAACTTTTATTAGCAAACATAAACTTTTACATCATTGAGTAACTACATAAAATTCTCACTTATATTCGTTCCTATATATTTTTGTATTTAAGATGTCGAACTTTATAACTCTTCAGAGACCTATCTGATATTTTCATATAATTATTTTTATAATATACTACCAGATTTTATAATATACTAGCTGTGCCCAGGTGTAAATCTCAAAATTTTTAACGAATTTAAATTTTGGGCATAATAGTAGTTATTGCAAGTTAACGATAAGATATAGAGACATGGTCTCGCGGACTTTTTTGTAGGTCTACAATTTTCTAGTACATTACTTTAGTGTATCTCCTTACCTCTTTTAACAAAATTTACATAAAACCGTAGTAAAATATGAACTTAAACTTTTCCGAAGAACCGCACTAACCTTTAGTAAAAATCGCACAAAAATCCGAGAAAATCGATCACATTCAGAAAGACAGATTTTGGGGAGTTTGTTTTATAATAAGTGTAGAAGTTAGGAGGGAGTAGCAACAAAATAAAATTCAGACATCCGAACAATAATTTATTTATTTAAATTAAAATAGTTTACAAGATTAAAGCTCCAAATATTGGAAACTCAGTGGGTTTACTTAATTTGTACCTAAATCTATTTAAGATTCCACTCGCTATAACCACATCGCTTCTATTAGCACAACACAACTGAGTCCGTTCCACTTTTATCCTTTTAATATCTATACTTCGACAGTTTTTAATTTTAAATGTGATTGAGTTATTTTTTATGCTAAATTTTGATGGTTCAAACACAGTTTCCCTATGTATAGTGTTATTTACTTTTCGGTGGGAAATTAATCGCACTTTCGGCCTCCTCAAGAAAGGCCTATGTGGGAGGTATGAAAAGTCGTCATCTGATGCTTTTTCCGACGTATCCTTATCATTTGATCCTGTTTCTGGAAATATGACGTCATTATAACTGGGTCTATTATAGAACAAAAACACAATACAAATCGATACTATAACTAATTTATAGAATTATGCGTTACTTTGCGGAGATCCAAAATACAAAAGTAATAGTAAAATTATTTTCCTATAATCCGCAATGAAGTAAAATAGAAAATATATATAATGCTAAATGTACGCCGTGTGGTATACGGCTGAATAGAATAGTATCACCCGTATTCCTTACCGAGGTGTCATAAAAGGCGACTAAGGTAAGTCGACCCGCCGTGTGGTATCCGGCTGAGTAAAATTGACCAACCTCATTTCTTACCGAGGTGTCGTAAAAGGCGACTAAGGTAAGTTGACCCACTGCGTGGTATCCGGTTTACTAAAATAGACCAACCTCTTTCTTACCGAGGTGTCGTAAAATACGACTAAGGTAAGTTGACATCAGACAGACGGCTGGTCGTAAAATACGCAGTCAAATCATGTGACAGCATGTTTATAACATGATGTGTCGACTCCACTTAGAGTGGGATAAGGGCAGGAGGATGATGATGATATAATGCTAAATGTAGAGTGGAAAATCCGTTATCATACCTGCTACATGCAGGATTCGTAAAAACATATGCACAAACCTCCACCACAATACACAAACACTACATACGCTCACTATCACAAACTCAACAATCGTTTCGCCCCGCAACCGAAGCATCATCAGGAGATAGACTCCACTACAGAATCGCAAAGCTGCTATAAGGTGCTATAACTCAAAACCTCTTACCTTTAATAGGGAACAAAGTCCTCCTAGGTAATATAGAGTCGCCTAGCATTTCGTACATACTGTAATCCGTCATAACATAGTCTTCTAGGAAAGTAGTCGGTTCAGATCTAAGAAGGCAGGTCGACGCGTCCTGATAAGAAGAAGACACGGAAAAGTTATATCATCATCTTCCTACCCTTATCCCACTGTAAGCAGGGTCGGCACAACATGTGAACACTTGAAGTAAATAAGGCACTAAGTACCTAAATATTAAAATTCGAACTAAGTATGCAATTTGGTTCTAGAAGCCTTTTAGAGGTTATATTATATTTAGGTACTAAGTGCCTTATTTACTTCAAGTGTTCATGTTATAAACATGCTGTCACATGATTTGGCTGCGTTTTTACGACCAGCTGCCTCGGAAAAGTTATATCCTACTAAAATTATAAATGCAAAAGTTTGTGACTGTGGATGTATGTTTGCAAACTGCATATAAATTTTCCGTAATGCAGTTATGCGACAGAAAAGGCAAAACATATTCAACTGAACATAATATTTCTGGGACCTAGCATCCTATCCTACTTCCTATCCTTCCTACTAATATTATAAATGCGAAAGTTTGTGAGTATGGATGTATATTTGCGAACTGCGTATAAATTTTCTGTAACGCAGTTATGCAACAGAAAAGGCAAAACATATTCAACTGAACATAATCTTTCTGGTACCTAGCATCCTATCCTACTTCCTATCCTTCCTACTAATATTATAAATGCGAAAGTTTGTGAGTATGGATGTATATTTGCGAACTGCGTATAAATTTTCTGTAACGCAGTTATGCAACAGAAAAGGCAAAATATATTCAACTGGACATAATCTTTCTACCTAGCATCCTATCCTACTTCCTATCCTTCCTACTAATATTATAAATGCGAAAGTTTGTCAGTATGGATGTATGTTTCATTACTCTTTTACGGCGAATCCGCTGAACCAATATCGATTTGGCACAATTATTCCTTATACACCGGAATAACATATAGGCTATATAAATCCTGTAAATTTTACAGAAATTTAATGGCATTGAAAGCACCATCTATTATCAACCTATCACTCGACAACAGTACACGCAAACGAAATTGCGGGTAAAAGCTAGTCATAATATACTATGTTATATAAACTATATTAATTCTTAACAATTACTAGCACAAACCATTCATGTTTTTGACACATATTGGAACGTGTTTTATACAATAAAAAAATAAAATTTATAAAAGAATTAACAATCAAGCATTATTCAATCAAATCAAAATATGGCCATTTTTTCTTTTAGGGAAAGATACATAATTTAGATCGTAATTGAAGGTATATTCGAAGACATAAGTTGGCACGAACGTGGTCATGTGTATATGTAGTAACTGAAGAGTTAGTTAATAAACTAACTCTTCAGTTTTATAAATTACTATATCCAATGTCCGTTATGTGAACAATATAAAATCTAACAATTAACAAAACTAAAAGAAAATAAACTTACAAGCAAAGTTTGCCTCAGTTCTGACGCATTTCCCCGCCTCATGGAATGAATATAATCATCGATATAGTCTAGGCTATCTCCCAGACAATCCACGAGAGCGCATCGTCCTAACGCCGTGAGACAGCGAATCATTGGCGGGGATAGGCGCTCTTTCGTCCCTTGTGCTAAATAATCTAATAGGATACCTTTACCTGTAAATTCAAATTCAAATTCTAAATATTCTTCATTCAAGTAATGTAAGTAAGTACTTTGAATCGAAAAGTAATAATCGATTATATATTATACGACTTATTTCAATTTTTAAATGAAAGTGACGGGCAATATGTACATATTTTAATTTTTAATCAATTTATTAAATTAAATAAAATTACATTTAAATCCATTTTCATATTAATTTTTCAATTATATAATTCATTTAAATAAAATTTTATTGTAATCCATTATATTCTTAATTATAATCTACATCTTGATCTAAATTAATTTTTATTTTAAATTTTAAAATATTAATTTTTCTTAAAAATATTTTTTTAAAAGAAATAATTAATTTTAAAAGAAAATATATGTAATGCTAAATGTAGAGTGTACTATTCGTTCTCATACCTGATACATGCAGAATTTCTAAGAACTCCATGCACTACCCGACACCGACGGCACAACAATACACAAGCATTGCACACATTAACTACACCAATCTCAACAATTGTTTCGCCCCGTAACCGTAGCATCGTCAGGAGATAGACTCCACGAAAATGCTTTGCGATTTTGTGGTGGTGAATGTGTGCAGTGCTTAAGTATTGTTGTGCCATCGGTGTCGGGTAGTGCATGAGTACTTACAAATTGAATGGGAACGGGTATGAGAACGAATAGTACACTCTACATTTAGCATTACATATATTTTCTTTTATCGCGGATTATAGCGAAATAATATTCTCATTACTTTTGTATTATGGACCTCCGCAAAGTAACGCCTAATTCTATAAAGTACTTTGAATCAACTCTACTGCTGTTTCGGAAAAATGATCCTGTCCAGCAGAAACAGCAAGAAACTCGGCGGTTGCTCTTATCAAAATATGTCAAATTTTGTCAAATCAAATCAAATATCAAATATTCTTTATTGTACAACAAAAAATTATGTACTAAAGAGACACAATTATAAAAAAAAAATAAAGAAAAAAAATAAAAAATAAAAATAAAATAATAATAAAAAAATCTATCTAAGATCTAAGAGTAGTTTTATAACTAAAATAAAGTGTTATTTCATTACAGAATATCATTCATCAAAACAAAAAAAATTAAAGAGAAAATAGCTACAATTGCATTGAATTGTTTAATATCAGAAATAAGGTTCGCAATTGAGTAAGATAAAACCTTTTTCAGTATCAGTGACAAAATTGTAAAAAGTCAAATGTTATTAGTTGTTTCTTTAAGTTGTTTAGTATTTAGGGTATGGTAATGGGGTTCACAACCGATTCAAATAAAAGCTTTGTGATCATAAAACAGTTTGAACTATCAGTATATTGACAATTTGAAAGATATTATCCATACATACCTACGGCAATGAACTGTGGCCATGTTCGAGTCACCTTCATCAAGAGAGCAACCATTTTTTCAGCCAACACACCGTTCCCTAATATGTTCGACACCATAACTGGAAAAAGCCTTTGAAACTGTAACACACAAACACACAGACTACATTCTTAATGAGACTTTATTCAATTTTAAAAATATTTTGGTCATATGATACGCAAATAAAGTACTAAATTAAACTATGGCTTGGTAACGGAGCCAGTGGCCATGCTTTGGGAGGCCACGAGTTCGATTCTCGCCAAGGGGTAAAATTGTCTAAAAAATTATTTATTAG
Source organism: Morpho helenor (assembly GCA_029227775.1). Taxonomy (NCBI): domain Eukaryota; kingdom Metazoa; phylum Arthropoda; class Insecta; order Lepidoptera; family Nymphalidae; genus Morpho; species Morpho helenor. Next base: position 4,355,667 of record JARGCU010000010.1, on the reverse strand, counting down.
TTCCTCGATTCTAAGTGTATTTCATCAAAAATTATATTATGTATGTATTTACCACTTGTCATAAGCTGTGGTAACCCAGCGGTGAAGGAAAACATCGTGAGGAAACCTGCATATCTCTAGAGAATTCCGGAGATATGAGTAACCTACCAATCCGCATTGGAGCAGCGTGGGTCTTGGCTCCAAACCTTCTCTCCAAAAAAAACGCAGAGAAGAGGCCTATTCTCAGCATAGTGGGATAGTAACAGGCCGCACTTACTTACTTACCACTTGTCTGTCATAAACACAGTTTCAATTACTTACATTAGGGACGTACGATTGTCCCATTATTAATTATTAAAAAGAGGTGATAACTGGAATTTATAGAAGTTAAAGGGCGGTTTAAAGAAGTCAAAATACCCAGGGTACTTTGACTACCCTCTATAATCCGCCCGTTTCTCACTGAGCTATTACAACTTTACAATCGGCAGGAAAAGTAATTTGTTTTCCATGCCCTTAAATCTTGATGAATTGTGTACCCTTTATGTATTTCAAGACAATTTTACTTGCATTTTTTATTTGCAATTTTAATTCACTTTGAATCAGAAATGACCAAGAATCAGGCCACGTTTCGTTTTATTAAAGGAGACTGGAATCTTTCAATTAAACAAATTTAATTAGATATAAGAGATCTCGCCATATTGAACCTAGTTTCTATGTTTACTACTTCCTGAATCCATAAAATTACTATATATGTACCTGCTGTTGTATATTGGTGTCCAAACTAGATGGATTTGAGCACAAAGCATCGACCATGTCCAATACGTTTGATTGCAAGGGCTTCTTAGTTGGTACATTCAAAGCGTTCAGATTATCATCATTGAGAACTAAGACCACAAGATTAAATAGATTCGGTATTATAGGACCAATACGAGTATTTCTTGCTAAATCATCCACAGCTACTTGTCTTATACTCTTTTTAAGGCTTAATATTGCTAGAAGGAAACGAATAGAACTCTCATTAATTAAAGTACCTGGCTGGGAGCCTTGCTTGGTAATTTTTTAAAAGATATAAGAAATGTAATTAAATAAATTTAAAAAAACCAAGTGCCGGGTGACATGAGGGAATCGATCCCAGGTTTTGAACTTTTTTAGTCCGCCCGTCACCAATTAGGCTTAGTTTTGAATTTGACAGCTCAAATATTATTTCATTTGCATTCAATTCTACATTTTAACATTTTTTTTAATGCCCGAAAACGGGTGTTAAACAAATTTTTTTTTAAATGAAAGCTAAATCGATTTTTTTCTTCAAAACCCTCTACATGCTCAATTTCATGAAAATCGTTAGAGCCGTTTCCAAGATTAACACATTTAAATATTAAAGATACACGTTCTACTTAAGTATGAAATGACATTTATTATATTAATAACATGCAAGTTAACAAAAAAAAGTGAATTCGCGAATACAACAAACTAGAAAAATAGAAGGTCCTAAAGGAGGAAGGCGTTGAAATGGGAAAAGCGCACCGGAAAAAGTACAACAAGCTTAACAACAAATTCCAAAAATTGTTTCAATGTATCCATGTATAAGGAATTGCAAGGTCTTTACGAGTTACGTTCATAAGTAAGGCAAGCTTATGATACAATTATTTTCTAATCGATCTATCTGCATATCATCTTTGCATTTATTTATTTATTTCTTTTATACACATATTTAGAAAAGAGAAAGAAAAATTTTAAAAAAAACCACATGTATAAAGGCGGATTTATCCCTAAAAAGGATCTCTTCCAGTCAACCTTTGAGTAATAGAAAGAAAAGGACAAGAATTGAAGAAGAAAGAGAGTACTGGTCATATAGAGAAAAAGAAATAGTTAATATAAATTTAACTAATTAATGTATTAAGTAATTTTGGTAAAATAAATAGATGAAAAGATGCTACTAATATATAATAATATTGTATCATGAGCCTGCATCAAGAACTGGGTATTTTGTCCATTTTTAAGACATTTAATTTATACCATAAGTACACAATAATTAATACAAAACAATAAGTTAAAACAGAAAATAATTTCTACTGTAAAAGAAAATTCTTCGCCTTGCTGAATATAATACATACATAGCATAACAGCACACATAGCAACTTTATGGACTCTATTCCTAATAAATTTAGACACACTGGTCACTAGCAAGGTACTTTATTGAAGACTCATGACAAGATCCAAATAGATTTATAGATAGATCTCGTTACAATTAAAGACAGACATAGAGACGATCACATTATACTGTTAGTATGATTTATATGTATAGTACATACGTATGTAAAAAAATAGTAATATTGTTAGAGCTGCTATTTAGAGCATACCTGTAGATGTAGTTATTGACAGCGGTTCGCGTCTCTGTCTAATAACTTAGTAAAAAGTTTCTTACTAAGTTCGACTTGTGAATCATTACGAGATTTAAGAGGAACAGAAGTTATATACAAAGCTCAAATTACATTGCCGATTAAATTAACAGATATCACTTTAGAAGTAGATTTTTGAATACTTCAGCCATTATAGCTACGAATGTCTTGAATAGAAAAGGTGTGGAATCCGCGAATCAGACATCGAGAGAATCGCGCATTCTGAGCGAATTATCGTACGTAGATGGGTTATAAAGACTAATGTGCAGATAGATGTTGGATCTCTTGTTAACACGAAAAATACTAAAAAAAATCTGTGATTAGGTATTCCCTATACCTAAACACAGAAGCAATATATACTTACCTCGTGCAATTTTAGTGAAGTAAAGCTGAAGGCTGACGCTTATATTATTGCTATTATTTAAACTCTTATCATCAGTTATCCATTCTACGGATGCAGTCGGCAATGTCGAATATATGTAACTTTGTGTTGTCATTGAGTATTCTGTGATGTTTATTAAATTTTCCTGAAAGTATAAATTTGGATTAAGATAATTGTAAGGAATATATAGAAACATTTATAAAGTATGGATTTAAACAGGATAATCTTATTTCTAATTGTAACAGAAGAATTAAGCAACTTAAGACTTAAGCAGCTGTTATTATACTTAAATAAATAGATATGTGAAAATAAACAAAACAATTATACAAATAAAAAAAATTCTTACTATTAAAACAAAAGTAATAATAAAATTATTTTGCTATAATCGGCGATGAAGTGATATAATAGAAACTATATATAATGCTAAATGTAGAATGGACAGTCCGTTTTCATACCTGATACATGCAGGATTCGTAAAAACACATGCACATACATCCACAATACACAAGCACTACATATGTTCACTACCACAACCTCAACAATTGTTTCGCCCTGCAAACGAAGCATCATCAGGAGATAGACTCCACAACAAAATCCCAAAGCTTGCGCAATAAATCCTGCATGTACCAGGTATGAAAACGGATTGTCCACTCTACAGTTAGCATTATATATATTTTATATTTTACTTGATCGCAGATTATAGCAAAATAATTTTATTATTACTTTTGTATAATAGATCTCTGCAAAGTAATGCCTAATTCTATAAATCTTACTATTAAATTATTCTCCATCCATAAAAGTAAATATAATGTTTTCTTTATGTCAGTACAACCAAGTATGAAACAAAACAACACAAATTCATCTCCTATGAAATACTTAAAAAAATTCTTTCTTACCAATTCACAGCAAATTTTTTCATCACCTACAGGAACATATAGCGCTGTTGTGGCACCAACTACAGGACTTGTGTCTGACAATGTTAAAACTGTGTTTACATCCCAGCTATCGACAGAAGATTTTTTCATCATCTCACTGTGTAAAGCGATTGTCTGAAAAAATGATATTTTGTAATGAAATTATTACCTGATGTTTATTCAGTTATTAACAAACAAATTACAAACAAAAAGAACAAACTTATTGACTAGTTGAATAAAAAAATAAAAAGTCAATGTTTTAATGTAAAATCTACTATATAAAAATAAGTCGGGTTTTCCTTCCTGACGATATAACTCCAGAACGCACAAACCGATTTCCACGGTTTTGCATTCGTTGGAAAGGTCTCGGGCTCCGTGAGGTTTATAGCAACGAAAATCTAAGAAAAATTTCAATAGAAAAGCGGGAAAATAGGGAAAATCATTTTTTAAATACAGCGCCATATCAAAACTACTGGATCAATTTTAATCATTTTTTTTACACTGACTGACATGGGATACATATTTTATACCCGTGCGAAGCAGGGGCAGGCCGCTAGTGTATTTATAAATATTTTGGATAGAACTAACACGTTAGGTTAAATAAATAATACATACAACCGGTTAATACTGTAGTATATATTATGATGACAGTAACACTAGGTACAAACCTCTGTGGTTTTTTATAGTGTTAAATAACATTTGTTAATAAATTGTTTAAATTATTAATAAATTTAAAAAAAAGACTTACACTAATGGTTTGCCTAAGCTTGTAGCTGACATCTTCTGCAAGATTTGTAGCTGCTTCTGCAGTGAGTTCTGCTCCCACTTGTTCAGCCATACACAATATCGAATCTGCACCAACTCCTGCAAACTTACCCTGCGATGAAGCTCCATCCTGCAATATTGATGCTTATATAGACAAATTCTCTTATACAGAAAGCCTACTGCACTGTTGAGGATTACGTAGCAAAATAAGAATGTTTGGACATAGCGCGCTTAGACCCTGTACAAGACAGTAATGACTAAATGTAATTAGTCATAAGAATTATATTTTTAAAGAGCAACTACCGAGTTTCTTGCTGGCTCTTCTTGGTAGGAACAGCTTTCCAAACCAGCAGTAGAGTTGACAATTCAAAAGCACAAGTTTATTTGAATAAAGAATATTTTGAATTTGAATTAAGCTGTACCCAGACTTACAGTACTTAGATTCACTTGGTGGCATTGGCATTAATAGAACTTTTTAACTTAGTTATGACCCAGAAGAAAGAGATATAATTAATTGCAGTAAGAATGAGATTTTATTTGTGAATAACAAGGAATAATTTACTTGTTCTATGAGACAAGCAATGAAGATAAATTTTGGCCACAAAAATCCTGTCACTCATGCTGTTGATTGTTGCTTAAACATCATCTGAAAATGCCTATATATCAAATTGTTCAATTACGAAAATAGTACAAATAGTAGGCTGTTAAAATGTTAAATGTACTTCATTAAATTATTTGTATAAGACTTTAGAAATTAAGACTAACCATTGATAGTTTACACTTCACCTGTATTTTGTAGAATCAAGTATAAAGAAATATTTTTCAGACAAAAGAAATCATAATAGAATCAATTATTTTTAGGACTAAGGGACCTTTACATACTAAGTTATGAAATAGTTTATTTTAGTGAAAAAAGCATTGATTTGTGTGTAACATTATATTACTGACTAAAACAATAAAAATTACTACCTTATAACTGATTATCATTAAAAAATAAAAAAATTCAAATTCCCTATACACCATAGTGTAAACTATTTTGTGTGAATGCAATATGATATGTAGCTTTATTATAACAGTAAAATATGACAGAGAAAAAGTTTATTCTAAGTAAGTAAACATCAATTAAACTTTGTCACTTGTTTCAAGACTACAAAGTGAAACTTTACCTTTTCTATGAGTGGAGGAGTGTCACATTGGCTGGAGCCACCTGACTCTGAAGCTACAGACTTATTTTTATCACGTTCACGACTAGTATTCTGTTTTCTTGAGTGATTCTTAGTTGTAGAAGACAAACTAGCCATTTTTACAACACTTACAGTGATGGATGAAATATTATCATCTTATTAATTTATTACAAATCAAATCGTTAGTGTAAAATGTGATTGTATTTGTAAACCCTTAAAAAATTATTTCTTTTTCATTTAAAATATAACATCTGATTTCTTACAAAGTGTTTTCATTTTCAGTTACGAACACAGAGTACTTGCTAAAATACAACACCACAGATTATACACTATTATTAGACGTAATACGTAATGTTCCTATGTAGTCTGTGTTCGATGGATATGACAACAACACAAATATCCAAATTTGGCTATATTTGGCAAAGATAAGTACTAAATTATTATAATAATTATTCTTGGGTTGGGGAGACATAAGTGAGAGTATTCTTCTTCATTTGTTTATTTGTTATCAAAAATTGATCAGACATAGTATTTCGTTACAGTTGAAAATAAATAAAAATTATAATTAGCCAGAGTTAAGCAATTTCTTTATATTAGACTAAAATTTATATGTATTATTGAAAATCTAAAGGTCTCATCATCATCTTTTATTAAGTTAATTTAAGTTAAAACTAAGTTTTATTTACTTTTCTCCATAATAAAACCCGTAATGATCTTATTTATAAGTAAATAAAAATATTCACTATACATTACTTAATAAGTATTTTTTATTTCGTATAAATAGTGAAATAGCATCTAATGTTTAAAAAATAAACTATCTGGGTGCGGAAAGTATTTAAAGAAAAATATGTCTCAACTTTTAGAAAAATAAAAAAAACGAATGATCCGTTGGTTGTAAATATAGTGGTCTGTATCGTTCGTATATTATTATATACAAGGTATTCCTTGTGCTGCCATAATTTACTTTCTTAGACCCTAATGTTGTCTACAAACCTAATAGCAAAATAAAGCGTATAAAATTACCTACTACATGAGTATGGTCACTTTCTTGAATAAGAATAACTGACTGTTGAGACCATCTCTCCATATAAGTATATTTAAATCCTGCTCAGTATCTTAACAAAATAATAAATTAACTACATACGTTCAACGATTAGTTTTCCATGATTACAAGAACGGTTTTAATGGGAAATTGTGCAATGTTTACCTCATGAGCAGGCACCTTGTAGTTAGTATGGTTGGTTATATACCTACTTAGTAAATTATGGTTTTATTCTCTTTTTGCTTACTTTAATCGAATCCCACTCCGTACCATCAACTAAACAATAATGTTTCTTAGAAAAGGTTTTTGCTAATTAAAAAAGTAATTCATTAATCCTCTAAATGGAGCCGGTTCGTTTAGTTGATTACCAAGCAAACAGTGGAATTTTTCAGGAAGCTTAATCTATATATTAGTTTATTCTGCAAACACGATTAGCTCGCCATTACGTTGTAGATAAACATTGACCATTACGCTTCAGCAAGGGCAACCTGACGACTTATAACAGTTCAAATTCGTTTATTCAGTACAAATAACGCCCAAAAAAACGAGCGCGCCATGAATAACCTAACGGATAACTTAAATGATTATGACCTGAAGTTATGGTCTTCGTTTTTGAGAAAAGCTATTGAAAGCGATCCCGCTTGGGTTCGAGTCATAATCGCGATTGTGTTATTGATAATATTCGTGGTAGGCCTCATCGGAAACCTCCTGACTTGCGTCGTGATTTATTACGATAGAACTATGCACACAGCAACCAATTTCTATATTTTCAACATGGCAGTGTCAGATACTGTGGTGTCTTTTGCTATTTTCCTGGAAATATATTTATATTCGTCGGAATCTTACACGTTTGATGATATCGCTTGCAAAATTCATTTTTTCTTTGTCGTTGTGCTGTGGAACAATAGTATTTTGGTCATGACAGCATTGGCAATAGAGAGATATATAGCGATATGGTATCCGTTAATGTTACTGTCCTCGCCGGCTTGGAAGAGAGTTATGAAAGTAATATCAGTAATATGGATAATCGCGATATTGGAGACAGCACCTGAAGTGTTGACAGTGGAGCTCATCAAAACACAGCAATTATCAGTCTGTTTCACAGTGCCCAGTTTGTTTTCAAGAGTAGTTAATGGTATTTTAGCCATCGTGACTTTTGTGATTCCCCTAGGGATCATGCTTTTCGTATACACGATGATAGCTTTGAAAGTGAACATCAGTGAGAAGTCAAATAGTAATAGAAAGATATTCAATCATAGGGATAATAGAAGTAAATTGAATAAACTTCTTGGTGAGTATAATTTTAATATTATTACCATTTAACAAGTTCCCAGTTTGTAACAAGGATTTGACTGTTATTTTATATCTATACTAATATATAAAGATGAAGAGTTTGTTGTTTGTTTCTTTGATTGTTTGAACGCGGTAAACTCAGGAACTACTGAACCGTTTTGAAAAAATCTTTAGGTATAAGATAGTTCTAAATAAAAGTCCGCGACGGCATATGTCTAGCTTTTAAGGTTAACCCACGTTAACTATTTTTAATGTTATCAAAATACTATATTAGGGTTTTAATCTTTCCACGCGGGCGGAGCCGCTGGCGATTGCTAGCAATTAAACTAATTATTTATATTAATTAAAATTATATATATAATTGAAAAATGTCTTAGTCTAATCACCATCTACAAGTTTTATTTACTTTTATCTATAATAAAATCCATAATGATCTTTTCTTTAAGTATATAAAAATATGCACTATGTATATATAATTAATAAGTATTTTGTATTTCGTATAAATAGAGACCAGTAAATTTCAAAATTAGAAACAAATAAGTATAATTTTTAGTATTGATTAAATACTGTTAGCCGTAAAAACTTTTACAGTTCTTAAAACCTAAAACATATCCTAAGTATTATATAAGTAACACGTATGTCTGATTACAACTATATTTCCTTTTATGTTTTCTTCTCGCATTAAATGTTTGTAAATAAACTATCTGGGTGCGGAAAGCATTGAAAGGAAAATATGTCTCAACTTTTAAAAAATTAAAAAAAAAGCGAATGAGACGTTGGTTGCAAATGTAGTGGTTTGTATCGTTCCATATAATACCTTGTGTTGCCATAATTTACTTTCTTAGGCTATAATATTATCTACAAATCTAACAGCAAAATAAAGCGTATAGAATTACTACATGAGTATGGCCACTTTCTTGAATAAAATTACTGATTATTGAGACCATCTATCCATACAAATATCTTTAAATCCTGCTTAGTATCTTAACAAAATAACAAATTAACTACCTACGTTCTACGATTAGCGTTGACTTTTTTCATGATTAAAGGAACTGTTTTAATGGAAAATTGAGCAATGCTTGCTTCTTAAGCAGACACCTTGTAGTTAGTAGAATGGTTGTGCTTTTGCTTATTTTAATTGAATCCCACTTCATATCACCAACTGAACAATAAAGTTTCGCAGAAAATGTTATTGTCCATTAAAAAAAGCAATTCATTAATCCTCTAAATGGAGCCGATACATTTCGTTGATTGCTAAGCAAACATTGGAATTTTTCAGGAAGCATAATCTATATATTAGTTTATTCTGCAAACACGATTAGCTAGCCATTACGTTGTAGATAAACATTGACCATTACGCTTTAGCAACGGCAACATGACAACTTATAACAGTTAACTTTTGTCTATTAAGTACAAATAACGCCCATAAAAACGCGAGAACCATGAATAACCTAACGGATAACTTAAATGATTATGACCTGAAGTTATGGTCTTCGTTTTTGAGAAAAGCTATTGAAAGCGATCCCATTTGGGTTCGAGTTATAATCACGATTGTGTTATTGATAATATTCGTGGTAGGCCTCATCGGAAACCTCCTGACTTGCGTCGTGATTTATTACGATAGAACTATGCACACAGCAACCAATTTCTATATTTTCAACATGGCAGTGTCAGATACTGTGGTGTCCTTTGCTATTTTCCTGGAAATATATTTGTATTCGTCGGAATCTTACACGTTTGGTGATATCGCTTGCAAGATTCATTTTTTCTTTGTCGGTGTGCTGTGGAACAACAGTATTTTAGTCATGACTACATTAGCGATAGAGAGATATATAGCGATATGGTATCCGTTATTGTTGGTGTCCTCGCCGGCTTGGAAGAGAGTCATGAAAGTAATATCAGTAATATGGATAATCGCGATATTGGAGACAGCACCTGAAGTGGTGACAGTGGTGCTCATCAAAACACAGCAATTATCAGTCTGTTTCATTGTGCCCAGTTTGTTTTCAAGAGTAGTTAATGGTATTTTAGCCATAGTGACTTTTCTGATTCCCCTATTGATAATACTTTTCGTATACACGATGATAGCTTTGAAAGTTAACATCAGTGAGAAGTGGAATAGTAATAGAAAGATATTCAATCATAGGGATAATAGAAGTAAATTGAATAAACTTCTTGGTGAGTATAATTTAAATTTTATTACTTTAATTGTATTACTACAAGTTCCCAGTATGTAACAAGGATCTGACTGTTATTTTACACTATATTAATACGCGTCCAATGAAAAGAAATGTAGGTACGGCTTTCAAATTCTGCCACCGGTCAGAGTTAAACCAGTTTAGTTATAAAATGCACCTTGAATTAAGAATTTTATTATTAGCTATACAATAGGAAAATATTTAATTTGCTGTCCGTTGGGTGTCTTGTTTGTCCGTTTTTCACTTCTAAAACGGTACCACCGATCGATATGATTGTTCATATGAAAATAGTTAAAAGTCTACTAAAATAGGATTTATTTAATTACGATATTCAATTTGAAATTGTAAACAATAACTTTTTACCTGTATTGAAATAATAAACATAAAATAATATTTTTATAATCTACTTTTGACTTTATTTTATAGCGTTTTATTTTGTAACGTTGTTGAATATGAAATAAATAAGTAAATTAATACCGTATATAACTTTTTCATTCATATATTATTACTATCGAAATAGCTTTTTGTATTGTTGACGTAAATTTGAATAGATATCACAGTAAACATTGCATCAGAGTATTATGATAATCTAAACGCGCCGAATTTATTAAAGATACCATTAAGCCCGGTCTTTGGTTTCTAAAGATTTATCTTAGTAGATAATAAACGCATTAGAATTTTAATTTACCCTATCGTAAGTATTTTTTACAGTTAATGTAAACAGGCTTTCTCGTCTCTTATTGTATCAGGCGAGCCGGACTAGTTTCAAGACCATTCCGGGTCTTTGTTAATAATCATATGATATATCAGTCTGCGACAGTATGTGTCTAGTTTTTAAGGTTAACCCATTCTCACCATTTTTATGGTTATCAAAAGACTATATTACGGTTGTAATCTTTCCACGCGAGCGGAGTTCCAGCGATTCCTTTATAAAGTGATATCGGGTCGGGAACTGCGTTCAGCAACTCGCCGGGCGCGATTCTTTAGCGGCTGTGGTGCGTTGTGGTATAACCGGTCTCTCATGTATAGAAACCGGCTATAATAGCTTAAGAATTTCGCAAATAATAATGGCTTTATTGTTTCCAGTAGCGATGACGCTGTCATTCTTGATCTGCTGGGTACCGTTTTTTATGTTTCGCGTAATTATATTTGCGTACGACATGAAGCAACTAATGGAATTGGATAAGGTATATAATATTTTTACTTATTTTAATTTTTATAAAGTATATATACTAAGTCAGGCATGAGGCACGCTTACCTATATAGCACGTTTGATTTTTACAACATTGTAAAACTTTACCACGTATTTAATAATATATCTATATCTATACACATTATAAAACAAAGTCCTCAAAAGCTGTCTGTCTGTATGTGATCGATTTTCTCAAAATCTACTGAACGGATTTTTGTACGGCTCTTACAAAAAGGTAGCACTAATTTTGCGAAAGGTTTAAGTTAGAACGCTACGGTTTTAAAAAAACTCACCTGCTGGAAGTTTTTACTCGCGTGCGTTGCCTGAACCAGCATAGATATACTAAAGTTATGTACAAGAGAATTGTGAATCGACAAAAATACTACAAAAAGTCCGTGATAGAATGTCTCTATCTCTTATGGTTAACACAAAATAAAAATTTACATTCAAATTTTTTCAATCAAACGTCTATTTTGATACACCCACATTACTAGCTAGTAAGAACATTATTTAAAAATAAATATTTGTTTTCAGTTCTGGGATATTGGCTACAGGACAGTCCTAATAAACAGCTGGCTCAGTATCGTCTTAAATCCCATACTTTTTAGTCTAATGTCTACCAAATTCAGAAAGGCGCTGAAGGTATTTATTTATGTTATATTCAATCATTCATTTCATTCATTCATCCATACTAGCTGTGGTGGCCCAGTGGTAACACCGTGCGCCTCTTTCGAGGAGGTCTAGGGTTCAAACCCCGGGCAGACACCAATGAGTTTTCTAGTAAAACTTATGTGTCTAATTGATGATTGCAATTTATCACACGCTTTTCGGTGAAGGAAAACATCGTGAGGAAACCTGCATATCTCTAGAGAATTCTGGGGATATGTGTAACCTCCCAATCCGCATTGGAGCAGCGTGGTAGGTCATAGCTCCAATACTTCTCTCAAAAAAAAAAAAACGGAGAGAAGAGGCCTATGCCCAGCAGTGGGATAGTAACAGGCCGTTACTTACTTACTTTTTTTACAATTATTCATTTATATATTCTATCCTATCCAACTAATATTATAAATGCGAAAATTTGTGAATATGGATATATGTTGGTTATTTCTTCATGGAGAATCCGCTGAACCAATATCGATGAAATTTGCCATAACAAGAACAACAACAAATACATTTTATTGCACACAAACAAATCTTAATCACAATACCAGAAAGAACCCTAGTAAATAAGATCACGTACACGATAAACAAAAAAAGCATAGTAAATGACATTATGTACAACAGGCGATCGTATCTCTTAATCGCACAATTATCCCTTATACACCGGAATAACATGTAGGCTATATAAATCCTGTTATTTGTACAGGAATAGGATGACATTAAAAAGCGCCATCTATTATAACCCAATCACGTGACAACAGTTCGCGAGAATGAACTCGCGGGTAAAAAAAAGCTAGTGTATGAAATTTTAGCATGTTTATTAAATGTTTGTCACAAATGAACAGATTGCATCGTAGATATATCCCTAGAAAAGCTAAGATTAACTTAGCATCGTTTGTTAAAGACATATCGCGCGCTTATTTTAAAGTGACCTTATTAAAAAAATATGTGTTAAATAGTAATAAAGCTTGGCATAGCATCTAAAAAACTAGCGAGTGTTAAAGAGACTCATAACTTGGGAGACCAAGAAAACACTATACTTCGTAACGTGATGATAGAGGGCATTGAAATAAGGATTGCAATGTATCTTACTCAATTACGTGTAATTTTGAATTTGGTCACTTTTATCCTAAAAGTGCGATATCACTACACAGTATAAAACAAAGTCGCTTTCCCTGTCTGTCCCTAGGTCCCTATATCCCTATGTTTGCTTAAATCTTTAAAACTACGCAACAGATTATGATGCGGTTTTTTAAATAGATAGAGTGATTAAAGAGAAAGGTTTATATGTATGATAACATTCAATATGGAGTAAAGAAATACTGTAAATTTTGAGGTTTCTAATGTGATGTCGTAAACAATTACATTTTTTCCGCTTACATCGCTTACGCAGGCTGAACCCATCGAGATTTATCAAAATAATGAACAAAATAGGTATTTGTACACCTTGAAAAGGTCTGCAGAAAACTCTGCGAGGCTATCTCTTATGGATAACCCACAATAGCATTTTTTGTCATTTCCTTTTTACGAAAAATAATGCCTTATTTTCGACGCAATTTTTATACAATACAGCATTAATCCTTATCCAATGACATGGGCTACATATTTTATACCCGTGCAAAGCAGGGACAGGCCGTTAGTATGTAATAAAGGAATCAATTTTGAACATTGATTTTCTTGTTACTTAGATAGCTAACTCTTAACACGCATAACTGAATCTTATTACATTGTAAGTACATGTAAAGACAAAAAGGAACTTGAATTTTATATTATTTTAGATATGAACTATTTGCGAGTGACATGCAAAAAATACAAAATCTAATAAGTTTACCTTTTTACAGATGTTGTGGAACAAGAAGATTAAAACCCAGCATACAGAAATATCAGCAGTTTAAGAACTAATAACTATGGTTTAAAATAAAAGCTTTGAACAAAATCGCACGTGCCTCCTGTTAACCTTTGAGGAGTTCCCTCGTCTGAAGCTAAACCTGGCAGCAGCATGAGATCATGCTTATCATAAACATGCAATGTCACCGGGACCAGTATGTAAAATTGGAAAATTCAGCTCAATTGGACACTGGGAAGTGGGTTAAATTTAACTTGTAAGATTCCACCTTCACAAACATACATACAAAGGAAGTTCAATGAATGAAATTAAAACAGATTCTGACCATAGAGCATTATTATATTACAATAGGGGAGCTATAGGTTGGTCTGCAAGTGCGAGTATAAATAATGTGAAAGTGTAAATAGAGTCGCCTGCGCCCGATTCACCTGTGGCGGATCGGATCTGAGGACTCGACTTCCCGGATCCGCCCCGCTACCTTCTTCCGAGATATAACGTGCTCGCAAAAGGAGGCCATCGCTGCCCACGACCTCTCCCTGTCCACCATGGCACGAACCACGGTGGGCTTGGAGAGATCGTGCACCACCTGTACCACGAGTTCCACCCGCTGAATCGCCCAAGCTGGACAGTCCGCGAGCGTGTATAGTGCCGTGTCGAACTCGGCGCCGCACTTGTGGCAATCACCAGACGCTTCGCACTGGACCACCTTCCACAGATACCTTCCATAACAACCATGTCTGGAAAGCACCTGTGTCAGGAGGAGAAACTAGAGAATGCATCGGGAGCAGATGGGCGTCCCGTTCCCCATTAGGGCGGCATACGACGAACTTCGGCGAGTAGTCTGCGCCCTGCTCGCCTGAGGCGGATCGGATTCAAGGACTCGACTTCCTGGACCCGGTACATCCTTCCGCGAGATAACGTCCTTGCAGAAAAAGGCCATCGCAAACTTCTTTCCTACTCTAGTATAATATAACTCTATGTTACTGAGTAGACATAACAATTATTTGACCAAAGATAACTGACTTGTATATATAAATTTTATTTGGTTATTGGTAAAAATATATTTGCAAGTAAAATCTTGATTTCTAATGTAAATTGAAGTTATGATAACTTTGGAAAAAGTAAACAGTGCGTTTTAAATGTCTGGTATACAAAAAAATCAATTTTTTAGGTAAAAACGTGCTGCGATAAACATAACTTATTAAATAAATGAAGATTGTTTTATGTGTTGTAAAAAATAAAAACGATTTTTCTAATTACCCGAAAGACAAAAGGATATTTAAAAATATATTATTTCTTGCAATATAATAACAGTGGTTATGAAAAATAAAGGTGATGTATAATATGTAATGGACGCTCACGAGTGAACATTATATGTATAACACGAGTATACCGAAATCAAAAACAAATATAAGTTTAGTAACATTGCATTGTCTGTATTTTCGTTGATCGAATAAATAAATAAAGTGTAAAATGCCTAAAATAAATAAAAATTATTATTATAAGATTGCGGTTTATCTTGAAAAACAACAAAACATAATACATGTTTTTATTATACAAAAACATTTGTATAATAAAAACACTAACAAATATAAGCTTTAGTATTTAATTGTTAAAAAATGTTATTTAGAAAGATTATTGCAAAATGAACACTATCAAAAATATTGTAAATATGAGCCATACACACAAAATCAAAATATGACTAAGTGCAAATAAAGATTTTGAGTTATAACAGGTTTTTTTAGCATCCTAAACCCATTTTAAAATAGAATTGGTAACTACAGTATCCTTAAAATAGAGATTATTCGCCTAGTTTGTTGTATTCGTATAAAAGACTAGCAATCGCCAGCGGTTCCGCAGGCGTGGATAGTTTAAAACCGTAATATAGTCTTTTGATAACCATAAGAAATGGTTAAAGTGGGTTAGCCTTAAAGGCTAGACATATGCTGTCGCTGACTTTTATTTAAAATTTTTAGGAGAGAACAATTTTGTAATACATGATTTTTGAATAACTATCACCGTTTACTCAGCGCACGCAAGGAATGCTTTTAATTTTGTCGTTTTTGTAATATTTTTTTCTCATTTAATTCATTCTCATATTCATCTTAGCGCCTGTCGTGAGTCACTCTATCTATTAGTGAAAATCACTTGAAAATCTATTAAGAAGTTTTAAGTTAATTGCGAAACAAGTAATTTTTATTACATATTTAAAAATTTTAAGCTGTGTGGTATCCAGCTAAGTAGAATAGGGGTGGTCTATTTATTATCATTTCTTACTGAGGTGTCATAAAATGCGACTAAGATAAATTTTCCCCACCGCGTGGTATCCGCTTGAGTAGCATAGATCACATTCTTTCTTACGGAGGTGTCGTAAAAGGCGACTAAGGTAAGTTTTCCCCACCGTGTGGTATCCGGTTGAGTAGAATAGATCACCTTCTTTATTATCGAGATGTAAAAACACCACTGAGGTTAGTAACGTAGTATGTAATACGTAGCCAAAATATGTGTTTCATCAAATCAACATGTTTATAACATGTTGTGCCGATACCACTCAGAGTTGGATAAGGGCAGTGGGATGATGTTAAGATATTTATTTTATACTTAAAATACATAATAAATAAAAATATTTTTTTTATAGAGCTATAAAGTTATTATTATTTTTTTTTTATAAAGTTATATTTTTTTTATCTCCTACAGAAGCGTACATAAATAGGTTCCTTATGATAGCGTAAAATTAAATCACATTTGTATTTGAGATCAGACGGCTTAGTGATCGGTTCCACGCGATATTTTCTTATCAAACTCGATACTAAAGTCTTCATTTCAAGCATCGCGAACTTTTGACCTGAAATAAATATATTTTTAATTGATACTCTATGTAATTATTTAATTCTTTAGTTATTTAGCTGGTTGTGAACTGATCACCAGACTTATCATCTATTTTATTCTTAAGTGTGGTTAAATGGCAATTTTTTTTAATTTAGCTTTGATTTGCCGAAAATATTAATATATAATATTGCTTGTTCATGCAAAAAAATTTAAAGGTCCTTAAATGAATTTGATTAATATTTACTACATTGTGGTGTTTGCAGTTTTTGTAGAAATGTATTAGAAATCGAACTTTTAATAATTTAGCCGGGATTGTGCCATAAATAGTATCATCATCATTCTCCTGCCCATATACCACTCTAAGTATGTATTTAAAAATTATATAAGTATATATTCACCAGTAGTCTGTCTTCCATAACAAATATCAAGTTATTTACTTTGGGGACGGACGACCCTGTGTGTAAGTGTCCCATATATATTTAAAAATATATTATTACCAATGCAGTTCCTAGGTCCAGCACTGAATGGTATGTACGCGTAAGGGTGTCGTTTGGAAGAATTTTCTGGTAGAAACCTCTCTGGTACAAAACGCTCAGGTTCAGGGTATAGATCGCCGCGACGATGTAAATCATATATGAATATCAAATATCCAGAACCAGCTGGTATTCTGTAACCATCTGCAAACGCAAGAAAACTATACTCTCTAGTATTAAGAAATAAGGTAAGTGCACTAGTAATTGACCATGCACTAGTAGTTGACCGTTTTGTATTAAATTTGAAATAATAAGCGTTTTGTTTGTTGTAGCTAAATATTGTAACTAGTGATAAGAATTATATTTTTATAACAACAACCGCCTAGTTTCTTACTGGCTCTTCTCGGTAGGAACAGCTTTCTGAACCAGCAGTATACTTTACGTTTCAAAAGCTCTTGTTCAAAAGTTTATTTGAATAGAATATTTTATTAGCTCCGTGGGTCGCGGGTTCGATCCCGCCGAGGGCCAACATTTTCTATAAATGAATTTGTTGGTCTTTTAGCCTGGGTGTATTTGAGTGTGTATTTAAAAAATATATAAGTATATATTCACCAGTTGTCTGTCTACCATAACACAAGTATTAAGTTACTTACTTTGGGGTCGGCCGACCGTGTGTGTAAGTGTCCCATATATTTATATTATATTATAATCTAAATTTGAATTTAGGATTAAAGCAATTTCGGCTTCGTTCTTACACTTACTTAAAGTTAACTCTTCGGCAACGTATCTCATTATAATCGGCACACTGGGATACAATCTTAGAGATTCCTTAATACAACACTCTAAATACGTCATCTCGTGCAGATCATCTATTGTAGCTAAACGTTGGGAATTGCCGAAAATACTTTGCATTTCCTCATATATTTTTTCCTGTAAGAATTAAGGTATTATAAATATATATTTCTCTTTGCAATCACGTTGTTCTATTAAAAACTTTTGCGGTCATATAAAATTTGGATATGAACTTTTGTAGCGTACGCCGTGTGGTATCCGGCTGAATAGAATAGTACCACCCTCTTTTCTTACCGTGGTTTCGTAAAAGGCGACTAAGGGAAGTCGACCCGCCGTGTGGTATCCGGCTGAGTAGAATAGACCAACCTCATTTCTTACCGAGGTGTCGTAAAAGGCGACTAAGGTAAGTTGACCCACCGTGTGGTATCCGGTTTAGTAGAATAGACCACCCTCTTTCCTACCGAGGTGTCGTAAAATAAGACAGAGGTAAGTTGACGTCAGGCAGGCGGCCGGTCGTAAAAACGCAGCCAAATCATGTGACAGCGTGTTTATAACATGTTGTGCCGACCCCACTTAGAGTGGGATAAGGGCAGGAGGATGATGAGGATGATGATGAACTTTTGTAGCGTGATAATGGATGGCGCTTTTTGGGTTTATCCTATTCCTGTAGAATTGACAGTATTTCTATATTTCTATAGAATAATCGTGCCAAATTTCATCGATATTCGTTCAGCGGATTATTATAGTAGAACTACTAATCCTAACCTATGATACTAATGTTATAAATGTGAAAGTTAGTTAGTATGGATGTATGTTTGTTACTCTTTCACGGCGAATCCACTGAACCAATATCGATCAAATTTACCACAATTATTACGTATACATCGGAATAACATATAGACTATAGAAATCCTGTGAATTCTAAAGGAATAGGATAACACTAGAACGCCATCTATTGTCACGCTGCAACAGTTCACGCGAACAAAGTCGCGGGTAAAAGCTGGTGACACAATAAATAATGAGATGAAACTCGTATACTTCATCTTTGTCTAATATAATATCCTATCCTCCTGCCCTTATCCCACTCTTAGTGGGGTCGGCACAACATGTTATAAACATGCTGTAACATGATTTGGCTGCGTTTCTACGACCGGCTGCCTGCCTGACGTCAACGTACCTTAGTCGTATTTTAAAACACCTCGGTAAGAAGGAGGGTGGTCTATTCTACTAAACAGGATACCACACGGTGGGTCAACTTACCTTAGTCGCCTTTTACGACACCTTGGTAAGAAATGAGGGTGGTACTATTCTACTTAGCCGGATACCACACGGCTAACTTCATCTTTGTCTAATAACGCATAAAAAAGAGACAGATCACCCTCATTTGCTTTATATTTATTGTAATATGGCATATTTTTAGCTTCCCTACTCTAGTATTTATAGCTCTATGGTTCTATTAAATAAAAATTTATATTTATTACGCAAATAATGTCGTCCATTGACCTTAATTTTATCTGTATTGGCATTATCTAAATGACCTTGGCTTATTACGTTTGTAAAGATGACGGAAACAAATTTAAAATACCTATCGACGGATAGTAAGAAAACAACAATAATTTACTTACTTGTATTTGAGACTCGTTAGCGATTGCCATTATCAAAAATGATAAAGCCGTTGCGGTCGTATCGTGGCCCTTGCAAAAAAAATTAACTTGCTAAATATTTTATATCATATAATTGCAGTGGTACGTCAAGTGACAATAGTAAAATTAATGATTTAATTACCAAAATTAGTTACACTAAAATGATAAAATCAAGCCCATTGACTAAATTCGTTTTTTTTTTATAGAACATTTCATGATATCTGAGTATGTATGACTTTAAACTTCTGCAAAAATTTGTTTTTTTTTTATGTGAGTATCTGTTCAATTTAATGATTTGTATTATTTATCTATATTAGTTACGTAGTTAATTTGAAAAACTAATATTACACAAAAATGATAAGCCAAACTTAACTTTTAAAAGATAAAATGATTCTTACTTTACCTCAAACATGAACGTATCAACTTCTTCTCTTACCCCTTCAGTATCAATAAGACCTAATTTTTCATTTTTAAGTAGTAAATCTAACATGGCTAATCTTCCTTTCTTGCCAAAGTTTTCATCATCTTCTTCTAAAGATGAAACGTCGTTATCTTTTAAAAAATCTTTCCTTTCTCTTATAATTTCCTTTGTAAGTTTATGCAGGTCTTGTAAAGCCGACTGTTGTTTACGACCTAAGTTAGACCATTTAAATATAGTGTCAAAATAAAGCCAGATCCTGCACATCCGTTCAACGACCGATTCTCCAACAATTTCTATAGCCCTAAAATACTTTCTCATGATGGATTCTATTCCTACGTTCATCGAAGTTCCCATTGCGGTCTCTGTAAAAGCAGTTTCGTAAAATCACATGTTATTTTAGTAAAGAACCTACGAAATTAATTTTAAAACAATATGTATCTCGTCAGGTGTTACATTGAATGTTGTAATAAAACTTGCTATAGATTTGAATGAACTACTGTTAAAACCAGAGAATTTAGAGAGCTTTTTTTGCTATAAAAGCAACCAGCTATTGTTAACAAACAAGTGCTGCAAACTTTCCAAATAAAGCTGTGAATGTTTGCAAATTTCTTTTGCATTGCAACCATTGCAAACAGGTAGCTTCTGGTAGCTACGTTTTGCACATAAATAAAATAGTAATAATAAAGGGTGTAATGGTTAGATAAGCCAACAAATTCCAATGTTACAAAATTTCTTAAAAATAGTAAATGACTTTCTGTTACTATAAATAATATCCACTATGAAATTTAGACTACTCCCCCAAGAAACACTAATAGTAATATCGAAATGTGGTGTTGGCTGCGAATTTTGCGTACTACGCAGTCAGGCATAATAAACTCCAAATTTTACAACAATAAAAATAGAGGTTTTATGTGTAGACCATCTCAAAAATCTTATCGCCTTACTAAACACATCTCTAACTTTAAAGATTATAAACATTTACCACTAAAACTTCAACTGTTATAATATTATGCTAAGGTATATCAAGATCTCAATTCTCAGTACATTACTGACAAAAATTTCGATATTGTCGTATCATTGTATTTTATCACGGCCACTCCTGACCTTCAATCTTTAGCGGACATGAGAAGTATTATGCTCGAAAAGTCTCTGGATTATTAGATAAAATCAGAATCGAAATGAATGCAATAGTACAACTGGCCGCTAATCTACTTAGATTTCAAAAGAAACTGTAGAAGAAATAACTGATTTAGACTGACCACACATAATATGTAGTGTCGCAGAACAAATCAGTGGATGTAATTCGGTTTGCGCTTTACCGACCTCTGCTTCTACAATTTTAAGAAACTCATTGGTCTGTTCTGTGAATGTCCGAGAATATTTCTTGAGAATATTGAAGTGGAAGGCTTGGGTCAACAATTTTCGACGTTGATGCCATTTCATACCTGCAACAAGTATTTCGATGATTTTTTTTATTAAAAACAATTACATAACATCGTTTTTAATTGTATCCTTTTGTCTGTCCGATTGTTTAATGGACATTATTTGTGCAGTTCAGGAAAGATTAAGTAACGTCTTGAATTTTTTGTTACGTAAGGCTTTACAAGGCTAGCGCCTGGCTACGATGTCGCCTAATGGAAAGCGAAAGATGCAGCCAAATGTGAACTATGCTGGCCAATGTAGTGCATATTCACTCTTTTTTTGAAGGTATTCAAATCAAGGGAATCCTGGAAGATAAATTCAGGAAGGGAATTCACAACTTAGCTATACGCTTAAGGAAAGATAAGGAAAAAAAACAATTAATGATAGTAATTGATTAGCGAAGCAGGATAATTAGAAGTAGGCATTAAAGTTGAAACAGTTTGTACAACAATTATTTGAATTATCTGTAGTGGTGACCTTAGATTGTATAAGTCAGAAAATTTTGTTTAAGTATCATTTCCTTCATTAAATATTGAACCGGCGAAATTTGATTGTATACCAGGGCGATTGTATACCTAACTCGTGTATTTTTCAAGCTCAGAAATGTCATTTCACTACGTAATTTATCTGCATTTTTATCAATTCAATAATAATTTTAATCAAGCATTCGTTTACAATATTGCATTTTGAATTATTACGCAAGGAATTAAAAATAAATAAATCACTAATGTGATATAATCACGTCCCCGCTTTTTTAATCGTCTATCGTGAAAAGTAACCATGGCAAAATATATAAAGACGAATGTTGATTGATTGTATTGTATTGTTATTTTTTAAGAGTAAGTAAGAACTTTGCCAGAACAAATCTTATCATTATTAGTCAACTTTTATATTTTCGAAAATTGTACTTACCATTGCTTATTAAAAGCCCTTCCCCAAGCCATGGTTGAAGAAATGTGTACGGTTCCATTTTATCGATACAGCGAATTGAAGACATTATTTTCTAAAATTAGTATAAAACACATCTTTAATATTTAAATGAGTTAATCTTGTATTTGTGTATATATTTTTTCGGAATCTTGGAAACGGCGCCAACGATTTTCGTGAAATTCAGCATGTAGGGGGTTTAGGGGGAGAAAAATCGATCTAGCTAGGTTTTAATTTAAAAAAATCCATTTATCACTGTTTTTGGACATTCAAAAATTCTAAAATGTAGATTTGAAAGCAAAGGATTTTTTAGTTGTCACACATATTGCTGCGATAGCCTATGCGTAACGCGCGGACCGAAAATGTTTACAACCAGGGTGCAAATCCTACATGACACTGGCGTCTTTTTTATTTTTTGCAAATTGATTTTTATTTGCCCAATGTTATTACCACAAACAGAACCAATGACTACCTTGTCTAATGTACTGTTTCCTTTGCAAAATCAAAAAAGTTAGAACCTGTTTTGACTTTGCAGTGTTTCCCTCAATTCTAATATAAAATTCACGTACTCAAATAGCTGCTACTAATATTACCCGAGTATATATGTTAATTTGAATTCAGACAGGACTGGTGAAAAACTACATAGTAAATGTAAGCTTTTAACAGACAGTAAATTTTTGTGTGCAATAAATTTTTTTGATTTGATTTGATGTAAAATAAAAGGTAAAGTAACGGCCTGTTACTATCCCACTGCTGGGCATAGGCCTCCTCTCTCCGTTTTTGGAGAGGATTGGAGCTGGGACCTACCACGCTGCTCCAATGCGGATTGGTAGGTATCACACATATCCCTAGAATTCTCAAAAGATTTGCAGGTTCCCTGACGATGTTTTGCTTTACTGAAAAGCACGTGATAAATTGCAATTATCAATTAGACACATAAGTTTTAACAGAAAAACTCATTGGTGCCTACCCGGAGTTTGAATCCGTGACCTCTCGAAAGGGTCACATGGTCACACCGCTAGGCTATCACAGCTCTTTTTCTGATTTGATGAGGGTGAGAATAATAATAAGAAAAAGAAGTACCTCAATATCTTCCGGGTTGAACAAACATACGCCCTGGCCCAAGATTGCGTGCATTTGAACTACACCACCGTAATCTTTATACAGTGTTCGTAACGATACAAATAATTTATCTAAAACAGAAGTTACTCTTAAGAATAAAGCAGGTGACACTGTCGGAACAGCAGTGAAACCCTTGTCCCAATGGTAATGGGTGGAATAGTCCAGAATAGGAGCTGTTCACTGTCCTGCAGCGTCCTGTCACCAAAATTAGATAGATATCTTTAAGACATACACAAAAGTTGCTTTTTACCAAATCAGCTAGCATTCCAGCTAGAACACGGTCGTTGCAGACGGAAACATTCTAAAAATATCGTTACAACTGAAAATAATTCAGAGGAAAATTATCATTTTAGTTGACAATTTGGTGCAAGAGTTAGGTCGTATCTAAAGCCTCGTAAGCAGATGAATTATTCATCCCACTTAGGACACATCTATTTTGGCCAATATTTGAGCCATCGCCATGTCACACTGAACTCGGCAGACGACTCGCTCGAGGAATTTACACGGGAAAGAGTTTATTTCTTTTTAAACACTCACCAAGTGGTAACATAAAATGGTATGAATTTCCAACAAACGGCAATCTCTTGGGTCCAGGAATTTTCATTATTAATCTAATACTTGTACGATACCTGTCGTAAAACAGTAACAAAACAAATAATATGAAAATGAAAGCAAGTATTACAAACATTTTATGCTTGTTTACTACAAAACGTCGGGCAGTGCACTGTAATATAATTATTAATTTTATTATCATATGATGAAGCTAATTATAGATTACGTATATTATATTGTTTGTTATCTTTTAGTTTCGAGCAAATACTAGTTTTAGTGCCAAACTTTGTTGTGTCCAAGAATCCTATATGTAAGAAAATAACAGTTTCAAGTACTGTTTAAAAAGTCGTTATAATTACAAACTGCAAATCACTTTAACAGAAAAAAGTTCAGTTTAATTTAAATAAAAGTATTGGTCGTCCCACAATACAAAGGTTGAATAAACTAGCTTATGCAAAATACAAAAGTAATAATAAAATTATTTTGCTTTAAATCGCGATGAAGTAAAATAGAAAATATATATAATGCCAAATGTAGAGCGGACAATCCGTTTTCATACCTGATACATGCAGGATTCGTAAAAAGAAACATAAAACCTTCACCACCGCCACCAAAATACTCTAAATTTGGCATTATATATTTTTTCTATTTTACTGCATAGCAGATTATAGCAAAATAATTTTATTATTACTTTTGAAAAAACCTTGTACTCAAGTTTAATTGTATAGTCAAAATGATACATTATATAACAATATATTTTATGTGATGTTTGTTTTTGTCAATTTTATTTAATCTTGACCTTAAAGCGATAAGATTAATTATAACAAATATTATAACATAAATTTGATAAAAAAACAAACTTCTCATTACGTTCTCGAAACATCATTGTAAATTTAATTTGCTCAAACTGCTTAAGATAGCTTGTGACATTGAGTAATCTAGTCCAATTTCTTCGATAATACTTTTTATTACTCATTTTTGAAATAATGATAACAAGGAAATATCGAGCGTCACTATATATTTTATCTTAAATATTACATTATACTGTCAAAGGACTAAGAGGTTATCAGTCTATAACTATATTTGGAATAAAATTGCCAGGACGATTTTATTACCAATACGGAATGCTATTAAACTCTAAGAGCAACTGGCGAAGATCTCATTAGTTGTTTTATAGACATTAGTAACACACGTCGATAGATTGTTTAATCATTAACCATTTATTAGACGAAAAGTTACAGTGCGAATTTAAAATAACTGACGCCTTTTTCTGACTGACTGATTTATTTTTTCCAAGCAAGTTAATCCCTATTTTCATTTTAATAAAAAAATAAGTTTTAACATAAATAATATGCACATTTCAACTAGTTTTTTTGGAAAAAAAAAATTCAATTCAGAACAGAGAGCGGTTGCTCTTTCCAAATATAATTGTAAGAAATAGTTATTTAGTCATAACTTTATTGCTCAAAGTTAAAAGACAGTTTAATCTATAGATTTTTAATATTGTTTTCTTTATTAGCTTTGGTTTTCGGTTTGTTTCAGAATGTTGCTCTTGCCGGTAGACCAAGAAAGAAACTCGGCGGTCAATCTTTTAAACATTTTCAATTTACATTATTAAACTACAGTCTTATATGAAGCTGAAAGGATTTTCAAATCCCATCATTTTTATTATTCAAATAATCTTGAATTTTGTGCAATATTCTTTACGTATAAACATATATCTTGCAGTTAATTTAAACTCTTCTGTAAATAATTCTAATATGGATTGCGGAAATAAATATATTGCGTTTAAGGGCTTGAAAGTAAACATAAGATTCTTTTTATTTCTGTCCACGCAGAGGTATTTGGGCAATGATTTATTTGATGAATAAAAGTTCAAAAACACATAAATATTTTACTTATACATTTACTTCCTTGAAGTTTCACAACCAAATAAAAAAAACTCAACCTTGAAGAAAGTTACCTTAACAAATACTATTAGGTTAATTCCCTATTCACATGATAACTACAACACATATTACAAACATTATTAAACAAATTAACGAGAAATTATTTCTATACACACGACTGGTTACAGTTTTACTAGTGAGGTAGGCAATACAATAGGTATTTTCTTATGATCGCTTACAGAACCGTACATAAATAGGTTGTTCATTTGTGCGTAATATTATATCAGTTCTAAATTTTAGATCGGAAGGTTTTGTAATTGGCTCTACACGGAATTTTCGTAACAAACTTGACATCAAAGTCTTCATCTCTAGCATCGCGAACTTTTGACCTGAAACAATCATTTTAAACATATTACAAGAGTTAGAAGAATACACTTTACTCAAATTCAATTCTACAGCGATAAGTACAAGTACAAGAGCATTGATATATATATTTTTAGTCATTAGAAAATACTCATTTTATTCAAGCAATTATAAGATGATTTTACAACATTAGCTTGACGCGAACAAAACTATTTACTTTAGCACTGTTAAAGTTTTTGAAACAATGGCGATGGACCCAAAGCTTCGAATTATATCGGGTCAAGAATTGATAGACGCTCTTTTTATCCCAAACTACACACGCATTGATTTCCTTGCTGCAGAGGTATAGCATATTAGTAAAGGTCTAACTCATGAACTAGGTACTTCGAACCTACTCGAACCAGAGGGTAAATTAACATAAACCAATCCATAAAGATGACGACTACAACGTAAATAAGGAATTGGACATTGGCGTATTGGTAAAATGTGAAATTTATAATCCAATGTTCAAGTGCACCATTGAACCAATACTCATAAACGCATGCCGCGAATTTTGGGGCTTGATTGAGAAGCTGTGGTAGCCCAGCGGTTACACCGTGCGACTCTTTCAAGGAGGTCACGCACGGGTTCAAACCCGCGCAAACACCAATGAGTTTTTCTGTTAAAACTTATGTGTCTAATTGATAATTGTAATTTATTACACGCTTTTCGGTGAAGGAAAACATCGTGAGGAAACCTGCATATCTCTAGAGAATTCTGGAGATATGTGTAACCTACCAATCCGCACTGGAGCAGTGTGGTAGGACTTAGCTCCAACCCTTCTCTACAAAAACGGAGAGAAGAGGCATATTCTCAGCAGTGGGATAGTAAAAGGCCGCTACTTTTACAGATTATACGCACAATAGCAAGTAAGATTGTGAGGATTAACTAGGTACTCTGGCTTGCCTGAAGCCCGTACTTTAATCAACGAGCAAGTAACCGCTGACAGATTTTTTTATTATTTTTTTCTATTATAAATTTGATATCCTCGAGACATTTACAGTTACGCCATATCCTATGTCAAGTCAGGTATGTTTGTGTCTCACAAATATACCTATCCCCTTCATATAAGCTATCCGTAAACATCAGGCAAAAAATTTGTATTGCGTGCTATTAAAAAATGAAGTATTTTGACGGACTAATTAACATATTAAACCGGTTTTCTCAATCTTCTACCGTATTATAAGTTAGTATTAATTGCATCACTTTATTTCACGTTCACGCGAGAATCCATCCTCCTTTTTTACTGAGACGTAAATAAATTCCTTACATATACCCTGAATATTATATTAAGTTCATTATTTTGAAAATTATTACCAATGCAATTTCTAGGTCCAGCACTAAATGGTATGTACGCGTAAGGGTGTCGTTTAGAACAGTTTTCTGGCAGAAACCTCTCTGGAATGAAGCGCTCCGGTTCTGGATAAAGATCGGCACGACGATGCAAATCGAATATGCTGATATGATAGCGTGTTCCAGCTGGTATTGTGTATCCGCCTGCAAAAGATAAAAATAGTTAGTAACAGTAGACTAACAATTGTATGTATATCTCAGACATTGCATGATAAAGACGTAGAATGTAAAATATTCATCGATCCATCGTTGTGTTTTATATCATGTCGATTTTCATTCATTTTGCGTATCATGGTTGATTAACCAATTGTATCATCAAATTAAAAATTAAAGCTAAATTTATTTCGTGAATAGTTATACTTCACTAAGTTATTCTTCGATAGTTGGCCTTCCTTTTAATATAAATCATTTTTCTGTCACTGACGCTGTTGGATATTTTTTACCTAGTTCTACTACTACTAATATTTTCCTCGATGGTCTTACTTAAAATTAACTCTTCGGTGACAAATCTTCCAATAGATGGTACACTCGGGTATAATCGCAATGATTCCTTAATACAACATTCCAAATAAGTCATCTCATGTAGATCTTCTATTGTAGCTAAGCGTTGGGAATTACCAAAAATACTTTGCATTTCTTCATATATTTTTTCCTGTCAATCATCAAAAAATCGAAATTTATTTATATACACCAAGAATGGGTAGTCTATAAAAGACTATTAAAAAATAATCTATACTATGTACAAAACTGAAGAGTTTTTTTGTTTGATTGTTTGAATGCGTTAATCTTAGGAACTACTGGACCTATTTGAAAAATTGTTTGAGTGTAAGATAGTCCATTTATTCAGAAAGGCTGTAGACTGTTTAACGTCACGCTAAGATGAATAGGAGAGGAGCAGCAATAATTTACATGGCAAAACTTTAGCCGTTTCAGCTAGTATTTTATAATACTCATAAAATATAAGATATTCAAAGAATATGTGTTTTTATTAGGATGCATAGAATTTTAATGTCATGAAAACAATAATGCTTTGGCAATACTGTCACCTTAACCTTGCCCTCTGTAATAAAAAATCATAAACATACTTGTATTTCCGCCTCATTTGCAATTGCCATAATCATGAAAGATAAAGCCATCGCTGTTGTGTCATGACCCTAGAAAAAACATTTTTATAAATAAACATTTTTGTACATCCTAATATTAGATGCATCATTATAAACAATAATTTAGTAATACTTAGCAATCGAGCTAGCCGTGTGGTATCCGGTTGAGTAGAATAGACCAACCTCATTTCTTACTGAGGTGTCGTAAAAGGCGACTTAGGTAAGTTTACGCACCGTGTGGTATCCGGTTTCGTGGAATAGACCACCATCTTTTTAACAAGGTATCGTAAAATACGACTTAGGTAAGTTGACGTCATAAACGCAGCCAAATCATGTGACAGCATGTTTATAACATGATGACCGACCCCACTTAGAGTGGGATAAGGGCAGAAGAAGGATGATGACTTAGCAATCGAGTATTTCATTAGATATAAAGGTATTAGATATATACGTAACGTATAAAGATGAAATACCTGGGTGACCGAGCCTTGCTAATAATAATCCTTGGTAATTTTTAAAATGATGTGAAATTTTTTTTAAAAAAAATTGAAAAGAAAAATGAAAAATAAAAGGGCAGGTAAGACTCGAACCTAGGTATTTTCACCTCTCTAGCGCGCCCGTTCCCCAAATGAACTACCATGACTTTACGTTTGACAGCGATAAATTGTGATTGTATTCAACGTAAATTTAAAAAAAATTTAGAGCCCAAAAACAGCTTATCTTGATCGATTTTTCTCCCCAAAACCCCTACATTCTGAATTTCAGAAAAATCATTAGGGCCGTTTCCGAGATTCCGAAAATATATACATATATATACATAAAGATTAGTATGCAGGATAAAGAATCAACTTAAAACCATTACCTACTTCAAACATAAAGGTATCAACTTCTTCTCTTATCCCTTCAATGTTAATATGACCTAATTTTTCATTTTCAAGTAGCAAATCTAACATGGCCAATCTTCCTTTTCTACCTAAGTTTTCATCTTCTTCTGCTAATGCAGCAATATCCTTATCTTTCAAAAATTCTTTTCTTTCTTTTATAACCTGCTTTGTCAGTGTTTGTAAGTCTTGTATAGCTTGTCTTTGCTTATGAGCCGTATCCGACCATTTAAATACAATATCAAAATATTGCCATGCTTTGCACATTCGCTCTATGACAGTTATTCCGATTATTTCTATAGCTTTGAAATATTTTTTTGTTACTGATTCGATTCCAACGTTCATTGAAGTTCCCATGGCTGTTTCTGAAAATGCATGGTTTTTTTTATTGCCTTGTATGATCAATAATATGCTGACGCTGTGCGGTATCCGGCTGAATAGAATAGTACCACCCTTTCTTACCGGGGTGTAGTAAAAGGGGACCAAGGTAAATCGACCCACCGTGTGGTATCCTACTGAGTGGAATAGACCACCCTCATTTCTTACCGAGGTGTCGTAAAAGGCGACTTAGGTAAGTTGACCCACCGTGTGGTATACGGTTAAGTAGAATAGAACACCTTCGTCAGGCCGGCGGCCGGTCGTAAAATACAGCCAAATCATGTGACAACATGCTTATAACATGTTGTGCCGACCCCACTTAGAGTGAGTGGGATAAGGGTAGAAAGATGATGATGATCAATATTATGCTGATTTTTCTAGATAAATAACTTCACCACTTTTAATAAAAGTAAAAATATTTTAAGAAATGGAATATTACGTAAGAAAATATTATCTACCGAATTATTTTGCAGGGTAAAGTTATTTTTCCATAACTTCAAATATCTCACATGTTTTTATATAAATGAGTAACAGATTTATTTGAATGTAACACAAACCACACATAATATGTAAAGTTGCAGACGACACCAGAGGCTGTAAGTCGGTTTCAGGCTTACCGACCTCGGCTTCAATTATTTTGAGAAACTCATTCGTTTGCTCTGTAAATGTTCTAGAATATTTCTTTAAAATATTGAAGTGGAAAGCTTGAGTTAATAATTTACGTCGAGGATGCCACTTGTCACCTGAAATAAACATAATTTTATTAGGAAACAATTTTAAATACAATGTCAAAATGTTATCAGAAATAAACAATATATATTTAAAAATTAAGATAATTAAAAATAGCATTTTAGTGTTGTCCATTCCGTGACGAATTTCCACCTAAACGAGGAAAGCCAAAGAAGAGATTCCAAGAATAATGTATGCGTTCAACAATTTTAAACACAGTGGTAATACAAAAGTAATAATAAAATTATTTTGCTATAATCCGCGATGAAGTACACACGTTTGTTGAGTTTGTGATAGTGAACGTGTGTAGTGCTTGTCTATTGTGGTGGCGGTGGTGGAGGCTTATTTTGTATTAATTACTTTTGTATTATAGATCTCCACAAAGTAACGCCTAATTCTATGAATTACAGTGGTAATATTTTTTTTGGCTTATCAAGTTTTTGAAAACTTCTTTTATACTTTTATTTAGTAACATACGCTCTGCACTGAAATAAATTTAAATCTGAACATGTCGGCCTGTTTTTTTTGTTGTTAAAGAAAGGGCTTCTTCGTTGGAATAAATTTAGTAAGCATTTGTTTTGCATTGAATTTAACTGAATTAAACCTTTTTTCCAGTTTTAAATGATTCACTATATTTTGGGACGACCACTAGAGAGAAACTACAACAATGTGGCCAAATTCCATTCAGGTTGACGGCTTCCACTTATAGATTCATCCGCCGCTACCACACCTGCCTTAGGGAAAGTTTAACAAGTTACCAATATACTGAAAGTTAGCCTATTCGGAACATATCTGACAGGCTTATTCAGCACTTAAAGTCCCTAATAAGTTAACAGGTAGATCATGTGGCTGTTATTTTGTTTATCTGCTGGATAGCAAATCCCTACTTCAGAATGGCCGCGATTTTATTTTATAAAATTTTCATTTATTAGAGTCTTTTCTTAGAGACAATTATCTTGGCCGCGATTTTATTTTTTTAAGCACTGGCTTATCCTAAGTCGAAAATAATAAGACTAAGAGACTAGGGAGTTTAAATGAAACTTACCATCGCTTGTCAAAAGACCTTCGCCAAGCCAAGGCCTGAGAAACGTATATGGTTCCTTTTTATTGATGTGATGTATTGAGGACATTATTATCTGAAATTTTATCATAAAATATTAAATCGTATGCGTAATTAATGTTTATATTCCGGGGCAACATATAAAAATCCTGACATTTCTAAGGGAAAAGCAGGAGATTGAAAATTATGAAAGTTTATATATTTTTCCGTTTTTGTTTTTTGAACATATGTAACTGAGCTATTTTAATCTATATTTCTCGAAGTCATATGGATTATTTACTACAATTATCAAACTATGCTCTCGAGAAAACGATAAATCTCTCTCAGTCTTCCCGGATTCATCTGATTTTTATGATGTCTAAATTTGCAGGCTTGGTGAGGGACAGAAGCTACAGTTAATTCCAAGACTACAGTCCACGTGAACGAAGTTGCGAGTAAAAGCTAGTTACTAATAAGCTCGAAAAAGAATCGTCTAATACAGTACCTGAATATGCTCTGGTTCAAATAAGTTGACGTAGTGGCCTATAAGTGCGTGAATTTGGTAAATGCCACCATATCTTTTGGACATTGGTCTTAGATATGTAAATAGTTTATCTGAAAGTAAATAAATATTTTATAGTAAAATTAAGACCGCTTTCACCTCCTCTGAAAATTATTAATTAAAATTTTTACATTTTTCTTGTGCACTTCCATTTTCGCATATTTCTTTTCAAATTAAACAGCTTCTCACAATCTATTGTTATTTTTATGATTTGACAAATTTCGAATGGAGATAAAATATATGTTCTTTTGTTTATTTCTATTGATTAAAGATTTTTATTTCAAGCAAGCATTTTAGTTTTTATCTAAATGGATTTTCAAGACCTTCGAATTTGCTGATTCTTATTAATATATTCAAATTCAAATTAAAGTTTTAAATTAATACTATATAAACAGTATACTAGCTGTACGAGATAAGTTGACCTATATCGTGGTATCCGGTTGATAAGACCACTCTCTTTCTTATCGAGGTGTCGTAATATACGACTAGCGTAAGTTGACGTCAAGCATGCGGCCAGTCGTAAAATACGTAACCAAATCATGTGACAACATGTTGTGCCGAACCCACTTAGAGTGGGATAAGGGCAGAAGGATGACTAGCTGTACTCCAAGTTGTCACTTGCCTTACAAAGTAATCATATTACTTTTTACAACCGCTGTAACTAGTATTGTTTTTTTCTGGTATCGTGGCTTTTACCAACATACAATTCAGTTCACAATTAAATGGTTTAGATAGCGCTGTTCTGACATTTTGGTTTAACGATTAGTTATCTGGTTTTTTACCACTTTATTTTCCTTGTACCATTGATGAAATATAAAATAAATTTACCCTAAAACCTTCAACAAAAAGAGCTCTAATTGATAATGCGGAACTAATGAGAATATTACTTTGCTATAATCCGCGATAAAGAAAATATATGTAATGCTAAATGTAGAGTGTACTATTCGTTCTCATACCTGATACATGCAGAATTTGTAAAAACTCATGCACTAACCGACACCGATAACACAACAATACACAAGCACTGCACACATTTACCACCACAATCTCAACACTTGTTTCGCCCCGTAACCGAAGCATCGTCAGGATATAAACTCAACGACAAAACCGCAAAATAAATTCGCTTTGCGATTGTATGTATTGTTGTGTTATCGGTGCCGGGTAGTGCATGAGTCATTGATTTGATGAATATGTGGATATAGCTCGCTTAGACCCTGTACATGACAGTAATGACTAAATGTAACTAGTCTTAAGAATTATATTTTTAAAAGAGCAACCGCCGAGTTTCTGGCTCTTCTCGGTAGGAACAGCTTTCCGAACCAGCAGTAGAGTTGACGATTCAAAAGCACTTGTTTAGAAGTTTATTTGAATATTTTGAATTTGAATTTACAAATTTTGCATGTATCTGGTATGCGAACGAATAGTAGGTACACTCTACATTTAGCATTACATATATTTTCCTGTATCGCGGATTATAGCAAAATAATATTCTAATTAGTATTGTATTGTGGACCACCGCAAAGTAATTCTATAAATTATTAGATAATGCAGACTTAATCTGTCTGTGTACTTTAACTTTGAATAACTAATGATAAATACGACAACGACTGGCGCGTTGGCGCAGTGGGTAGTGACCCTGCCTTCAGCTCCGCGGGTCGCGGTTTCGATTCCCGCCTAGGGCCAACATTTTCTATAAATGAATTCGTTGGTATTTGAGCCAGGGTATATATTTGTATTTATGTATTTAAAAAATATATAAGTATATATTCACCAGTTTTTTGTCTACCATAACACAAGTTTAGTTACTTTGGGGACGGACGACCGTGTATGTAAGTTTCCCATATATTCATTTATTTATATTTAAATAGGAAGAATATGTTCAAGGATGATGAAACAATTTTAATCAATACGAAAATATTTTTAAGTCTTTACAGTCATAGTTGCTGTATGTATATATGACTAATCCTAAAAACCAGTGGGCTAACGTAACAATAATAAGGAAAATCGTTTCAAAAAATAAATTTGCTTATAAACAGTTATTTACCATTAAAGTTGAAACCTAATTTTAAGCGTCCGGCTGTTCAAAAATTACAGAACATGTTGTCACATGATTTGGCTACGTATTTTACGACTGCCCACCTGCCTGGCGTCAACTTACATTAGTCGCTTTTTACGACACCTCGGTAAGAAAAAGGGTGGTCTATTCTACTCAGTCGGATACCAAACAGCGGGTCAAATTACCTTAGTTACCTTTTACTATACCTTGGTAAGAAAGAGGGTGGTCTATCTACTCAACCGGATACCACACGGTGGGTCGACTTACCTTAGTCGCCTTTTACGATACCTCGGTAAGAAAGAGGGTGGTCTATTCTACTTAGTCGGATACCAAACAGCAGGTCAACTTACCTTAGGTAATCGCCTTTTACGATACCTCGGTAAAAAAGAGCGTGGTCTATTCTACTCGACCGGATACCACACGGTGGGTTGACTTACCTCAGCCCCTTTTACGATACGTCAGTAAGAAAGAGGGTGGTCTATTCTACTTAGCCAGATACCAAACAGTGGGTCAACTTACCTCAGCCCCTTTTACGATACGTCAGAAAGAAAGAGGGTGGTCTATTCTACTTAGCCGGATACCAAACAGCGGGTCAACTTACCTTAGTCGCCTTTTACGACACCTCAGTAAGAAATGAGGGTGGTCTATTCTATTCTGCTGGATATTTCAGAAATGTATCCGACTTGATCGGTAAAGTAATCTATATACTAAATGATAACTGTAAAATCAAACAGCATGCTGCAATAATAAACCGGCTTTTTGTGAGTACAACATAATAAAGTCAAGGTCTTAATTTTTAAACAAGAATTTATCTCGAGCTAATGTAATTATACATCATAAATAATAACCCAGACTCTTGATTTCACAGTTATTTAATTATTAAATCATTCGGTTACTTTGTGAAACCATTCAGAATTAAAGCAAAAGTTAATAATTAAGAACATAATAACAGACTAACCTGGCGGCAACATGAAATGATAGGAATTTCCGATAATAGGCAACCTCTTAGGTCCAGGGATTTTCATCAATAGTCTAGTTGTTCTACGGTATCTATCATATATTAACAACACAACAAACGACAACAAAATTAATACTAATGTTGGCAACATTTTAGTCTTGTTTACTAGACGGCGGTTAGCGCTATACTATGCAGTGTGCTGCTATAATGTATGATGAAATTGAGCGATGATTCATGGCGTTGTCTGACATGCGTTTAAGGCGACTTATATCTATTGTATATTATGTCTACCATAACTAGGGTTGCCACCTTTTTTTGAAGAAAAATAGTATTTTTCTTTTTAGATAAAAAAATAGTACTTTTAGGAAATTCAGGAAAAAAAAATAGTTCACATTTATTTTCAATCATTATTTATTTTCTATGATTATTTATTATTACTTTTCGCTTTGATCAAGGTTCTATTATTTTTTAAACAATTATAGCCATCTGAGCAAGTTAGGTCTATATTAAAGTAAATTGACAACCCATTTTTGATTAAATTAATAGATGCTCTATTCCTTTCTTCTCTCTATTTCACATTCGTGACGGATAAAATTATTTGCGTAAAAGCGGAAGTTGCAGGAATGGAGAGAAGGAAGGAAATGATTTTAAAAATATTTTTGTTTAAATTTCATCTGAGCTTTTGAAAGGCATTTGCCATTTTTCAGTCATTTTCAATACAGAGCCATTTTCGATATTCAAAAATAACCTCAATGTTCGTTCGGATAGCATAATTGAGAAAGTGACGTTGACATTTAACAATGACAAAGGAGTTACTAACTAACTAAGCCCCGTACATACATGAATGAGTTTCGTTCAAACGTTCCCTGCGCTTCGTTCGTCGTTACGTTCGCTGCGGGTGCGTTCCATTCACAGTTGATTAAAAAAAGTGCGACAATAGAATTAGCGATAAAAATATAGTATTTTTCGTACTATATTGTTTTTCTATAATATATAGTACAATTGACTAAAATATAGTACGATACTATATAATATAGTACGGGTGGCAACCCTAACCATAACACTACCATAACACTTTTTTGTCAGAATCTTTCAATTCGCAAGCCATACTACTGTGGAATGATCTCCCTGATTAAAGCAAATGTAAAAAGACCTCATCGATAATCTGTAACAATCAATAATATAATTTTTTTTCTTTAACCGTTAAATATATTGTTATACAATCTTTTTTATGTATTACCTTATGTTTATTGTTATCCATTTATTTATTTCTTATATGCCTTGGCACGTCGCTACAGTTTATTGATTTTCATTTCTTAATTATTTATGCCTATTACTACTTTTCCTTCTTCTGTTTGTTTGCTTGCTGCACCTATTTAAATTTTCCGTTTGACCCTAAGGTTGACTGGTCAAGAACTCTTAATTTAGTGTTAAGTCCGCCTATTGTACTTTTATATCTTAATAGTGCAATAAAGATTTAAAAAAACACTAGTATTAGGTACTTACTTTGGGGACGGACGACCGTGTGTTTAAGTGTCCCATATATTTATTTATTTATCTTTAATATTTAAATGAGTTAATCTTGTATATATATATATATATATTCCGAATCTCGGAAACGGCTCCGACGATTTTCCTGAAATTCAACATGTAGGAGGTTTTGGGGGAGAAAAATTGATCTAGCTAGGTTTTATGTAAAAAAAAATTTGTTTTATCCCTGTTTTTGGGCATTAAAAAACACTTACATTTATATTGAATTGAATTTTCGCCATTAACTGTCAAGTCGCCGTAGCGTATTCGGGTAACGGGCAAACTTGAGAAATGTGAATGCCAAGGATCGATCCCAACTAAATAATTGTTTTTTTTTAAGTTTTTACCCAGATATTATTATTTATTAGGGGTGACCGAGCCTTGCCTTAATTTTTTTAAAGAAAAAAAGAAAGATAGCGCCGGTGACATGTGAGACTCGATCCTGGGTTTTGACCTTTTTTGGTCCGCGCGGTACCCATTGGGCTATCACAGCGTGTATATGTATGCGTGTATGTGTGTAACAACATGAATATATTATAAAAATAAAATTTTTATTTACCTAAAATTAACAGCAATCACCAGCAGCTCCGTCCCCGTGGAGAGATAAAAAGCGCACTATAGTATTTTGATAACCATAAAAATGGTTAAAGAGGGTTAACCTTAAAAGCTAGACATGCTATCGCGTAAATTTATATAGAACTTTTCGAGGGGAACAATTTTGTAATACATATTTTTTTACTATTACCGTTTACTCAGCGCACGCAACGAAAGCTTTAAATTTTGCCATTTTCGTACTATTTTGTATTGCTGCTCTCCTATTCATCTTAGCATGATGTTATAGCCTCTAGTCTTTCTCGATAAATGGACTATCTTACACTGAAAGAATTTTTCAAATCGGTCCAGTAGTTCCTGAGATTAGTGCGTTAAAACAAACAAACTCTTCAGCTTTATATATTAGTATAGGTATATAAACTTTTTAAACAAAAAATCCCAACAGAGATTGCGACATTAGAGTATTTTATAGATAAAAATTGTATCTTTAGACAAATACATTTAATTGATCAATTCCTCGTAATAAATTGATGTATATATCCAGTAATTAAGTCAACATAATTCCGATAATATATCTAAATTTATTTCTGCTGCGTAATATTTTCTTCTAATCTTTTGCAGAAGCGTACATTTAGGGGTTGTTCGTGAGTGCGTAATATTATATCAGCTCCGTATTTTAGATCAGAAGGCTTTGTGATTGGTTCTACACGGAATTTCCTCAGCAAACTCGATACTAATGTTTTCATCTCTAGCATCGCGAACTTCTGACCTGAAATGAAAATTTATACACATAAGTAATGTGCGAAAGATATGAGACGGTGATGTCATTATGCTGTATAGTCGAAAAAAGTAATAGGTACAAAAACAAGAGGTAAACAAGAATTAGTAAGTATATTGTTATAGTTTTTGTGGTATCCGGCTGAGTAGAATAAAACACCTTCATTTCACCGAGATGTCGTAAGAGGCAACTAAGGTAAGTTGACCCACCGTATCCGGCTGAGTAGAATAGGCCATCCACATTTCTTACTGAGGTGTCGTAAAAGGCGCTAAGGTAAGTTGACCCACCGTGTGGTATCCGGTTGAGTAGAATAGACCACCCTCTTTCTTACCGAGGTGTCGTAAAGTATTAGTAAAATATTATAGGCGACCGATACTAAAATACGAGGCCAAATCATGTGAAAACATGTTTATAACATGTTGTACCGACTCCACTTAAAGCGGGATAAGGGCAGGAGAATGATTATCATAGTTTTGTTTCGAATTCAGTATATCGCTCTATCCGAAGAATAAAGTTATACTTTCTATCCTTATACATGGGATATGTAACTTTATTCTTCGGATAGGGCCATATGCTCTTAGCTCGAGCGGCTTTTACAGCGGTATCAGAACGTTCCCGTCAATAACAATATATTTTGGAAAAAATTTGCTACAAATTTTTGTAAGTATGATACCGAAAGTAGAGCTTAACATATGCTTGTCTTATCTGGTGAAATGATTCAAATCTCGTAAGTGTTACCGCACTCTTTCTAAATAACACGATATAATAGAAATACCACAATTCCCGCTTCGAGACACACTTCTCTTGAATAACGAACAAAGAATGAATGCCACTGAAACCTTTTAGCAATAGAGAGACTCTACCGGAAACAACACGCCACAGTGTTGCCACCATTTCAGTCAAAACGGCGCGATACTCTTACTCTTGTTTCATGACTGTGTTACTATAAAATACAAAGCGAAAGTCATTGGCGACAACATAAGCTGGTTTTTCACGATATGTGCAAGCATATATTTTCCAAGCAGTCATCATCTTCCTGCCCTTATCCCACTCTAAGTGGGGTCAGCACAACATGTTATAAACATTCATTCACATGATTTGACTGCGTTTTTACGACCGGCCGCCTGCCTGCTGTCAACTTACCTCTGACGTATTTTACGACACCTCGGTAAGAAAGAGGGTGGTCTATTCTACTAAACCGAATACCATACGGTGGGTCAACTTACCTTAGTCGCCTTTTACGACACCTTGGTAAAAAATGAGGGTGGTAACATTCTATTCAGTCGGATACCACATGGTGTATATTTTCCAAGCAGTAAAATTGACTATTTAAAAAGCATTTCTTTACACATTAGTTTGAAAAAAATATATTTTTCGAATTAGAATTTCAATGATTTGAATAAAATATTTAAAAAGTTAACATTATTACCAATGCAGTTCCTAGGACCGGCACTAAATGGTATGTATGCGTAAGGGTGTCGTTTAGAACAGTTTTCTGGAAGAAACCTCTCTGGAATGAACCGCTCCGGTTCGGGATACAGATCGGCGCGACGGTGTAAATCGTAAATTAGTATCTGATATACTGTGTTAGCCGGTATTGTGTAACCACCTGGAAAATATAAGGTTAAATGAGAATATGAAACTCGAGTGTGTGTCATGAAAAATAGAATACAAAATATAAGTTGATTGAACTGCAATACATGGCACGGTTATGTGACTCTTATAACGAATAGTAATTATTTGAGATTTGATACTATGAAAATAGTAAATAAGAATGCTTATATATTAGTACTTGGGTGTATTAGTATTAGTATTTTTTTTTAAGATATAAAAAAATGCAATAAAAAAACGCCAGGTAACATTTGGGAATCGAACCTAAGTTTCAAACTTTTTTGGTCCGCGTGTCACCATTAGGCTGTCACAGCTAAAAATGTCATTAACTTTCTATTCAACATTTTATTCAGCATTTCAGTGCCCAAAAACATGGATAAAACGACAATTTTTTTAATGAAACCTAACGAGATCAATTTTCCCCCCAAAACCCCCTACATGCTGAATTCCGAGAAAATCGTTGGAGCCGTGTCCAAGATTTGGATTATATACTCATTTAAATATAAAAGATATTTTAGTGTAATTGTATTACTAATTCTATGCGAATGTCGTTATATATTAATTTTTAATATTAATGTTAATTTGAGCACCACAATATTCTTAATTTGTATTATTGCGACCTTATCATCTAACCTATTGAACAAAATAACTAGATAAAGTATAGCAATTTGGTAAGATTCTAATAGAGCGGCTTACTTAATATTAACTCTTCGGTAATATGTCTTGTTATAATAGGCACACTGGGATATAACCGTAGAGATTCCTTAATACAGCATTCTAAATAAGTCATTTCACTTAGATCTTGAATTGTGGCTGAACGTTGAGAGTTACAGAAAATGTTCTTCATTTCATCATATATTTTTTCCTGTAAGAAACAAGCGTTATAAAAATATCTATAAATTGCTGCTTCAAAAATGTCTTCATGGTTTTTTAAAATTCTAAATTAATCATCATCATCTTCCTGCCCTTATCCCACTCTGAGTGGGGT
This sequence comes from Morpho helenor, assembly GCA_029227775.1. Lineage (NCBI taxonomy): Eukaryota > Metazoa > Arthropoda > Insecta > Lepidoptera > Nymphalidae > Morpho > Morpho helenor. Next base: position 4,314,823 of record JARGCU010000010.1, on the reverse strand, counting down.
CGGCACAACATGTTATAAACATCCTGTCACATGATTTGGCTACGTTTTTACTACCGGCCGCCTGCCTGACGTCAACTTACCTCAGTCGTATTTTACGACACCTCGGTAAGAAAGAGGGTGGTCTTTTCTACTAAACCGGATACCACATGGTGGGTCAACTTACCTTAGTCGCCTTTTACGACACCTCGGTAAGAAATGAGGTTGGTCTATTCTACTCAGCCGGATACCACATGGCGGGTCGACTTACCTTAGTCGCCTTTTACGACACCTCGGTGAGAAATGAGGGTGGTACTATTCTATTCAGCCGGATACCTCACGGTGTAAAATTCTAAATTAATCATGTCATTATTAATCACATAATTAATGTAAATATAGATAGATACAAAAAACATGGGTTTATGGCTTACGGTTGTCAATCAATTCTATATTATTTAAATAATTGTTTTTGAAAAGAGTGATTCCCAAGTTTCTGCTTTTCTCGGTAAGAACACCTTTCCAAACCAGTCGTAAATCCTTGTAATTTGACGATACAAAAGTGATTGTAAAAGCGAACTTAATAAAGAATTATTTGAATATTTTGGATAGACGCGGATTTCCAGGTTTTGTTTCGATTATTATCTTGCTGTAGTTATGTGTAATATTATCATATTCCAATACATTTTAGTGCTAAGCGTTACTTCCATACTTGTGATTTGAAGTCTTTTAATTTTTCTGTGCACTTTTACGGCTAATTTGCTGGGGCTATATTGATGAAATTTGGTCAATATATAGGATAAAACATGTCATTTTTCATTATATTAAATCATAGTAGTAGTAGTATGAGGAAATTTCAACTCTTAATTTGTGGAATATATTGCTTGTAGCCTATAATAATAAAATAATAAATGAAGTTGTATTTAAAAAAAATATGGCATGAAAATAATTTTGTTCAAATTATTGAATCAAGCTTTATTGTGAAAGCAAGAAAGAACGTCTTTATATCCAGACTCCATTAAATATAATAAAAGATTCTATACAAGAATAAGAATTTATAAGAAAATGTTAATCAAAGAGTTCCTTTCAAAATTATATTTCTTCTGGGATTTTGCAATATTAACCTTCTACTGTATTATATTACTTTAATAAATTACAATTTTTATCGTTTCTATATATTGCATTTTATATAATAAGAACTTAATTAACTTACTTGTATAACAGGTTCATTAGCGATGGCCATTATAAAGAAAGATAAAGCCGTTGCTGTTGTGTCATGACCCTAAAGATACAATAAAAAGGCTTTTCAATTCAATTTCTACAACTAATATATAAATAAAACCACGTTACATACGAATACACCAAGTCATCTTATCAACATACAAGTTTTTCTGTTAAAAATTATGTGTGTAATTTATAATTGCAATTTATCACACGCTTTTCGGTGAAGGAAAACATCGTGAGCAAACCTGCATATCTCTAGAGAATTCTGGGGATATGTGTAACCTAACAAACCGTATAGAAGCAAGGTTAGAGCTAACTTTTGTCTCCAATAACGGAGAGAAGGAGCCTGTGCCCAGCAGTGGGATAGTAACAGGTCGTTAACTATCCCAATGCTGTTACTATATTCTTCGCTTAAGCTTACAGGATTTTTGAATGAGTTATTAGAATTCGCGGTGACGGTAGGTTTTAATGTTACAAAAGTGAGAAAAATGCTTGTTTTACCTCAAATATAAACGTATCAACTTCTTCTCTAACACCTTCAATGTTAATGTAACCTAATTTTTCATTTTCCAGCAACAAATCTAACATATCCGGTCTTTCTTTTTTACCATAGCTTCCATCGTCTTCTACTTCTTTGATAACGTTTTGATTTTTCAGAACTTCTTTCCTTTCTGTTATGATTTGATTTGTGAGAGTGTGCAAATCCGAAAGAGCCTGCCTTTGCTTATAAGCTAAGTTGGACCACTTGAAAAGAACGTCGAAATAAAGCCAGAATCTACACGTCCTTGCCATGGTTGACTCTCCAAAGATTTCAATCGCTTTGAAGTATTTTTCCATTACAGATTCAATTTTTACGCTCATCGAAGATCCCATTGTTGTTTCTGTGAAAAAATCTCAAATAAATACTTTAATCATTTCTTCGTGTACTAAAATAATATGTAATGTGTATTATTAAGACTCATCAGGGATCATTAATTTCATGCTACCATCAGGTAGGTCTATTTTTATGTTCTAAATTATTAACTTTTACTTTTACTTTTGTATTGATTCTGAATATTTTTAAATGAAGAATCTTCTTGTCGCCCATCTCCCAGAGTCTAAAGACTAAAATATTCAACCAGTGTGCCCTACCTGTGATAACTTACGGCGTCGAAACGTGGACACTATCAGTTAAGGCAGTCCACAAGCTTAAAGTTGCTCAGCGGGCTATGGAAAGCTACGCTCGGGGTTTCTCTGAGGGATCGTATTCGCAACGAAGTAATCCGTCAGAGAACTAGGGTCACCAACATAGGTCAGCGCATAAGAACGCTGAAGTGGCAATGGATCGGCTATATCTGTCGCAGAACAGATAACCGTTGGGGTAGATGTGTTTTGGAGTGGAGACCGTGAATCGGGAAACGTAGTATAGGCCACCCTGAGACTCGATGGTGTGACGATATACGATGGACAGCGGGCAGTGGATGGAAGCAGAAAAGGATCGGGACAAGTGGCGAATAATTAATTTATAGAATTAGGCGTTACTTTGCGGAGATCCATAATACAAAGTACTTTGCGATTTGGTCGTGGAGTCTATCCCCTGATGATGCTTCGGTTGCGGGGCGAAACGATTGTTGAGTTTGTGATAGTGAACGTATGTAGTGCTTGATATTGGAGAATGAATAATTGGAGAGTCCTTAAGCAGTGGACTAAAGTGGGCCGATAATAAAGTTTTAAGTGAATCACATAGCTCAACGGGTCGCGAAGCTGAAGTGGCAATGGGCGGGGCACAAAGTTCGAAGAACCAATGGACGTTAGGCTCTCAGGATAACCTAGTTTAGACAGACCCTCCCACCAGATGGATAGACGACCTCAAATAGGTCGCACGGAACCGCTGGATCCAGGCAGCACAAGATCGTGTAGGTCCTTGGAAGAGACCTATGTCCAACAGTGGACGGCTTGATGAGAGAGAGAGTTTTATTGAGTAACCAAATTGGAATAAGTTACAAATCTAAAATCATGAATAGCGTAAAATGCACTTGGGGGCCACCTGTTCTGTAAATCTTTAATGCAAAAAAACAATCTATTACATTACTATGTTACAGATGTATATTTCTTCGGGCTGAGTTATTGAGAAATTTTATTATACACATTTATTAAAAAAAACGAACCGCACATGACATGTAGAATTTTACGGGAAACCAATGATCTTAAATCTGTTTCTGCCTTTTCGACCTCGGCTTCTATTAATTTAAGAAAATCATTCGTCTGTTCTGTGAATATTTTTGAATATTTCTTTAAAATATTGAAATGTAAAGTTGGTGTCAACAATTTACGTCGCTGGTGCCATTTCTTGCCTGCAAGAAGAATTATAATACTTTTATTATATATAAATATTAATATCCATAACGATCCTTTGTTACGTTACATTATAGTTTCTCAAAAATTTGAAAAATCTTACCACTGCTTGTCAAAAGGCCATCTCCGAGCCATGGTTTTAAAAATGTATATGGTTCCATTTTATCTATATATTGATGTGAAGACATTATTTTCTGAAATAGAATTACTTAATATAATATTAATATACTTAATGTAATAATACTACTTAATATAATATTAAGTACAGAAGTTACAATAAAATTATTTTGCTGGAATCCGCGTTTTGTTAAGAGAATACATGCAATGCTAAGTGTATGAAGCAAGCAACAATCACATACCACATACATGCAGGACAAGCCGCCACACGTAACATATTTATAATTATTTATTTACCTATTCCTTTTTATACATATAGTTACAAAAGAGAAAGAAAAAGTGAAAAAAGCAAAAGTATAAAGGCGAATTTATCCCTAAAAGGGATCACTTCCAGTCAACCCCTGAGTATCAGAAGGAAAAGGACAAGAAGTGAAATACGGGTAATATAGAGAAAAAGAAAAAGTTTATAAAAATTTAACTACAAATTTAAAAAATTAATTGTAGTTAAATAAATAGTTGAATAAAGATGCTACTAATATATAATTACTAAAGACAAATATTTTCTAGTCCGTAACTTAAATACCGAAAGGGAAAGAGATTTGCGGATTGATACTGGTAAATCATCACAGCTTAACATCTTGAAAGCCAAATGATCTCGAGTAAGTCAGTGAGGAGCATTTAGGGAAGGCAAGATTATTTCATAATTGTATACAAAAAAAATTAGTTTCAACTTTTATGTCATTTAGTTATTAATATGGTACTTGCCTTATACCTTTAAAATAATACATAGAACAGTGTATCATCGTAGTAAAAATATAAGCACTAAGAACAAACCTCTGTAGTTTTTATAAGGTTAGTTTTTCTGTTAATTTAAATCTAGTTTCAAACTTATTAAATAAGCGAACTAGTATTCTTGTGAAGGTCGTATTTATTCAATGTCAATTCTCATTAAAACAACGTATAAATGAAAATTAAATGATAAATTATGTAAATTGGGATAAACATTATAACCGTTACGTTAAAATTTGGCTGAGGATAAAATAAACACTAATCTGAAATTTGAAATTTTAGGAATTTACCACCAAAATTCAACTTTAAAAGAAGTACGTGTTTTTTTGAGTTCTTAATAAAGGGAGATATTTTCGTCCCATATGTTAATCCCGTGTAGAAGCTTTAATTTTGCCCAATGTCAAAAATATTTCTTTAGCGGGTAAGCCATAACAGATAGACAGAAAGCTAATATTCTGAAATGTAAGAGTGTATGACGACTAAGTAAGTAAGTGGGCAACTTTTAGATTTGATCTTCCTTTTAAAAATTTTTGAGCAGAAATTGACTGTCCACTTTTATTGCCAACCTTGAATATAAGTGTGCCTCACATACCTCATTTTTTATTTATTTATTGTTGTCAATACATATAAGTACCGACCTGGGTGACCGAGATTTGCTCGGTATTTTTTTTTAATGTATAAAAAAATGCATGCATGCATTTAAATATTAAAGATAATGTGAATGCTGCGAAACCTAAAGGCAGTGAATTTAATGCCTGATGTGGACAACTTAATTTTATTTAGTGTTTTAATGTAACTGCCATTGGTTGTTCCTAATAAATAAAAAAATGTAGTATAGTAAGTATATTTACAGTCTCAGCTTTGTATAAGTGAAAAATAATTAAAATTACAATCATTATTTTGGTACTTATATTATCTCATAGTAAGTAGGGTCGGCACAAAATGTGTTTCTCTTCCACTCTAAGAATTCCCCTTTCAGATTTGCTGTTGCCTTCGTATTATTAGTTATTTCGCTTTTGTAACGGAAGTAATATTGGGGATAAGATAGGAGTGGTGCGGAGAGGTGAGGTGAGATGCGGAGAGGTGCGGAGCGTTGCAGAGAGGCGCTATTATATTTTTTTTAAATGTTAATAGCGCGGAGGTTTTATGTTGTCAAAAAAAGAGAAAGAAATTAAATTGATTTTGGCTTCTGGAAAAACGCTTCTTATTTCTATCGTAAAAAATATTGAAAATATCGTATTTAATACTTTATTTGCTGTTGTTAAGTATCAGTGCAAGGTTGAATTAAAGACAAAAAAATATTTTACCCCAATATCGTCCGGATTGATCAGGCATACATACTGTATATTGATTGCATGCACTTGAACCACACCTCCATAGTCCTTGTATAATGAATGTAAAAGTGGGAATAATTTGTCTGAAATAAAAACAAAATTCCGAAATTTGTAATTCAAACCAATTTTACATTTTTTTAAGAAATACAGTTTATAGAGATCGATGACCGTACCCCAACAGGCCATTCCGAATAATGTAATACCTACGACACATAAATAAACCTTGACCTAAATATTAAACATGATAAAACGAGATTTTTGTTTTCTCCTATCGCGCGCCATTATGAACAAAGCCAGTTCCCAATTAAATTATATTTATCTTGTTCGAAAATATGCTGTGAATTATTAGCTTTAATATTAATTATTAGCTATTATTTAGATTTCAGTAATTCATGCCTCAGAAGCGTGGAGCTTCATTCTGTATCCTTCAGACCATACAACCAAATTTAAATGATAAAATAATCAGAGTGAATACGAAGCAAAATATTCAATATTATACAGAATTTGTTGAGGTAGAGGATTAATTTCGAAAACTATAAAATATTTGAGACTGTACAGAGAACCATAAAATTTGTATTACAAAATGGTGACGAGGCGACAATATGGCTTGCGACATGAACATATTTTGCTTGCCTCCCAGTGAGTTTTCGCGGATGAGAACGGCCTGATAATAATCTACAGTTTTATTTTAAATAACGATACACTTTCAATCAGATATTTAGCATAGGAATTTTCTAATACAATATCTGCGTAGATCGAGAGTAAGTCTTTTATAATTTTTGTATCAAGCGCGGATACTTATTTTCATGAACGAACGTACTATTAAATCTTATATTACTTTACTTTTCCACATGTTTATATTATGTTATGTTGATATTTTTTGCTAACAATTCATATACGTTTTTACTATAGATCAATATGAAAATGTTTTTACTAGGGAAAGTGTTGGAGTGGAGAACATATCTTTTTTTTTTTTTTTTTATTATACAGGAAAAAACCCCTTATGGGTACCGCCGCCCGACGGGGACAGGCGGCGGTTATGTCGGACTCGCACCGACTTAAACGACCTGTGTGCTCCACCACGCTGCCGATGGCAAGGACAGGGTATCATTGTACATTTTGCCCCCATCCCGCCGACAGCTCTGATCCCAGAGAATAAACACCTCCAGGTAGGGGCCCCTCGAAAGAGAAACCCCCCTCCGCTAACCGGTGCATCGGGAGCACCAGATGCACCGACCGCCTCGGGGACCTGTAAGCCAGGTGTCCGATGTACCCCGTTCGGAACACCCGAAGGTCCCCAGTTAGGGCGGCAGACGATGGGCTTGGGCGAGTCACTAACACCTGGACTCACCAGCAGCAGATTGGATCCAGAACAACAGTTCGTGGAACCGCTCCGCCGCCTCCCTCCGCCCCCCTCCGCAGAGCTATGGGAGGCCATCGCTGCCCACGATCGCTCCCTGCCTACCGTCTTTGCTATGTCACGGTCGACAGGGAGAGATCGCGCCCCAAGTAGGGGCCCCAACGCCTTGGTGGGCGTTTCCGCCCCCACCGGGTAATTTTTTATAGAGGTTTTCTTCCTCGCAACCCGAAGGTCCCCGTTCCCATTGCTGGGCTTCCGGGTTTCGCCGACGGTGGCCGTAACCATGTCCAGCCAGACTTAGAGTAAGCCCAACTGGACCCGTCGCTCATTAGGGACTTCACCCCAACCCCCCCGAAGTCCCCGGCCCGTCCAAATTGCCCTCTGCCAATCAGAGGGACAACTGGATTGGCCACCCCTCAGTGGTCCGTTCGCCAAGACTAAGCTTGCCCAGGGTGCGCCACGAGGAGGCCGACCACTTTGGCACCCCGGAGAACATAGCTAGGCCAGCTTCCTTTAGCTAGACAGACTCAAAAAGTTAATACGTAAATCCTTGAATGTCCTGACTCTTTGAGGGACGACGTAATAAGATCTACATCAACATCTATCGATCAAATAAGAAAAAAATTAATTAATTAAACTATATTGAAGATGTTAGCTCAAAACCATTGACTTAGTTCCTTGCTTGGAATGCATGTAAGCTGGATGTGACCTATTCTTTATGACGTTTAAAACCGGATAAAAATGGTTATTTATATCTTTGAATGAATTACATAGGCTTGGCAGTGACCAATATCGGAATAATATTCATAAGATATTTAAATTCTCCAAGGTGAACTTAATTTTATTAATTTGGCTAGGCAAAACTGGCTAGGCACAATAATTCTAGAATTCAATTCGCAGTAAGCAAATTATTTAAATTATATTATCATAAGCTTTTGTCCGCGACTTCGTCCGCGTGGACTTTAGTTATGGAATAAACAGTAGCTTCTGTCACTCTCCAGCCCTGCAAATATCTCTATCACAAAAGTCTTATCAATCCGGGAAGTTAAATTGCAATTCCTATTGCAATTCCAATGATTCCGCTAATCGAAACATCAACATAAAATGTAGTTTCCTTCATGTCATCGTTCGTAATTAGCATATATTTATATTATAGGGTATTATCTATGTCAATTAGCAAAGATATATCAATCGCTCTGAATCTGTCGCATTTGTTAATGTGAGACTTAATTGGGTCTCGAGATTTTTATAAAAAACATGAGCATATAAAACCATTTATTTAAAAATTCAAAACAACAACTTTTTATAATAAATAATAATATCAATATTTTTTTATAATAATACTTTATAAAAAATAATCCTCCAGGGCGTCTGTATGTCTGTCTCTTCACGATAAATTCAAAACGAATGAACAGATTTTCACGTAGTTTTCTATGAAAGAGAAAGTGAGGTTTCAATTATTATTTAAATCGAAGTTGTCTACGTCGTAGATATATATATACATATATATATATATATATATATATATATATATATATATATATATATATATATATAAGATTAACTCATTTAAATATTAATTGGACTTTAGTTTTGCAATCGTGACAATTATTTTTTATTTGTATTTTTTTTATATTTTTTTAAATGTATTAACAGATTAAATGACTGCCAAAATTCTTACTATACAGAAAAAAATCTATCATTTAATTGAATTGAAAAACCATAAAAAATTGTTTTCTACATTGAGTCATGAAGATAGTTATTTTCAGATAGCTTAAAATTATGCATTAATATAATAATTAATATCATTACATATATTTTTCTTCTATGGAGGTCCATAGAAAAAAAATATAGAATAGAATAGAATAATAAAATAGAATAAAAAAAATCACTGAATTATCTTTTTATAGAAAGTATATTTTCAAACTAAAAACTTGAAAAAAATTACAATCTAATAAACTTACCAGGTGGCACCAAGAAATGGTAAGAATTTCCAAGAAAAGGCAATCTCTTAGGGCCAGGAATCTTCATTAGAAGCCTTGTTGTTCTGCGGTATCTGTCGTATAATAATAATATAACAACTGGTAAAAATAATAATAATAATTGCAACATTATGTTCTTGTTTGCGATCAGACGAATGAAAGCTTACTGCAACGCATACGGCATATTGTAACCTATATACCTAAGTGGTTTATCTTTAATGAGTTAATCTTGTATGTATATCCTTACTTCCTTACTAATATTATAAATGCAAAAGTCTATCTGCTTGTCTGTTACGTTTTCACACTCAATTCGCTGAACCAATATCGATGAAATTTGGCACGATAATTCCTTATACAGCGGGGTAACATATAGACTATATAAATCCTGTTAATTCAACAGGAATTAAATTCAGTAGAAATTAAATACGATGACATTCAAAACGCCATCTATAATAAACCTATGGAACTAATTTTTATTTACGATGTGTCAAAATCAAGTCAAATCTGTATTTACATTTTTATTCGTTAAGTGGACAAAATTAACTGAGCTATTGACAATGGCTAATTAATATTAGTAATACGGGTTATTTACTAAAATAAATAAACTCACAATATTATAAATGCCAAAGTCTGTCTGTTACGTTTTCATGGGCAATTCGCTGAATCAATATAGATGAAATTAGGCATAATTAATGTTTATATACCAAGGTAACATATAAAAATCTTCAAAAAAGTTATTTTAATTACTTTTTTAAATATTTCGATTTTTGTTTATTTAATAAAGGAGACCGCCAGAATTTCATACATCTTTATCATACCATAATAACACATTAAAATGATAGGATTTGTTATGAAAATATAACAATAAGGTATAATCATCGAAGTAAAAGATCATTCATATTTTTTGTCGTTAAAAAAACAGACGTTTTGAGACATTTATAAACGGAATAAATCTTTAGATAGTAGTCTATGGCAACAAGAACGAAAAAATAGTCTAATAATTGACATGTATTGGGACATTTTTTACTTTTAACACCATTTTTAATACCTATCTGAAAAGTCATTACAGTTATTAAAGTGACGCTAAAATAATTTGGGGAGTAAGGGGGAGAACGGGCACAACATCTTTCCGGCCCCAAATGTCATCCTCACCTGCGCGCGCTGAAAGGCGGCGGCGGCCATTTGGCAGCCGTGGTGCTCCCTGCTAGATAACGGACGAGGCTCTGGCGACCGAGCAATAGCGGTATAACTATACACCCACCCGGTTAACTGGTTTTGGAAGAGGCTACAGCGGCCTTAGGGTCTAAATAACCCTAAAAATGTCTGGTGCAGAAGGCAATGGGAAACCACTGCACTATTGATCCCACGAGAGTCACAATGAAGTTACATGAAAATAGTATGATTCTGTCGAGTGATCCGGCTGACGCCCGGCGCCACCAGTCCGGGAATGGTGGTGTGAAATGTGCTACCGGCCATGTGATTGTGTCCCGTCAGGCGGCGCATGGAAACAATGTTACTGATAGGCTAAAGTCAGCTAGAAAGCCCTACCGTATTGGAACATGGAATGTACGCGGCCTAAATCAACCGGGCAAACTCCAGATAGTGGAAAATGAAATGGAACGAAAGGCGGTCACCATCCTGGGGCTAAGTGAAACACACTGGAGAGGAACTGGCTACTTCTCAACAGACCAATCTAATAAGGTCTATTTCTCAGGACCTGATGAAGAGAGTGCAAGGGGTGTTGCTTTTGTTGTACCAATAAGTATAGATAAATACGTTACTGGGTACAACCCAGTCAGTGATCGTATTATTGTCATTAAACTCAATACGATTCCCTGCAAACTTAACATCGTGCAGGTATATGCCCCCACAGCACAATCAAGTGAGGAAAACATAGAACACTTTTATAGTTCCTTGGAAAAGACTTTACATGAAATTCCAAAAAGAGAAGTGACGATAGTTATAGGTGATTTCAACGCCAAAATTGGAGAAACCAAATGTGATAATCACCTACGACGAATAGTTGGGGAATATGGGATTGGCACCAGAAACGAAAGGGGAGAGCGCTTGCTCCAGTTCTGTAGTGAAGAGAACTTTACGGTGACCAATACCGTATTTAGGAAACATATACGGCGGTTGTATACCTGGATCTCTCCTGGCGACTGTTTCAGAAACCAAATAGATTATATTCTCATTCAAAATCGTTGGAGATCGTCAGTTTTAAATGCCACCACATATCCTGGAGCGGACTGTGGCAGTGATCACCAACTACTAGTTGCAACTTTCCGACTTCGTCTGAAGAAAATCTTCAAGCAGAAACACAGTTTAGACATGCGTCACGTTAACCTTCACGGTTTTAAAAGTACTATTGAACAGAAAATACCAAACTGTTCTACAAAAGATAAAATTGACCACGACAGTGCTTGGAAAAACCTCCAAGAAACCATTGTGCAAGCTGCTAAAGAAAACATGCTTTTCAAACATCCAATGAAGCCTTTTATTTCTAATGGGACAGCTGATCTTATTACATTAAGACGTGAACTGAAAGAAAAAGGACTAACACTGCCGGAGAATAGGAAGGTTTACGATCTTTTGAGCGCTCAGGTCCAAAAAGAATGTCGTAAAGACTACGATAACCACATCAACAACATCTGTGCGGACCTTGAGCAGCACTCTGCAAAAAACGAAACAAGGGATCTTTTCCGAAAAGTAACATATCTGACGAAATCCCGTAGTGCAAAAACTTGCACCATTGCAGATGAAGATGGTAACATTCTCACTGAAAAAAATCAGGTATTAGAACGATGGAAGCGATACTGCACAATGCTCTACGACACTGGTCAACTGAATGTTGATATTGATCAGCCAGAAATAGTACATGAAGAACCCGATGTACTTCAGTCAGAAGTGGAACATGCCATTTTCAGTCTTAAAGATGGAAAATCTCCAGGAAAAGATGGTATTCCTGCTGAGCTACTGAAAAACCTAGGTATTAATGGTGTGGAGCTGTTAGTTAAGATATGCAATTCCATCTGGAAGACTAAGAGATGGCCTTTGGAGTGGACAGAATCGGTGTTAATTCCATTACACAAAAAAGGAGCCACCAAAGACTGCAGCAACTACAGAACACTTGCACTTATCCCACATGTCAGTAAGATACTCCTGCACATAATCAATCGCAGACTTAAACACTTTCTTGACCAACAAATCCCAGAAGAACAAGCGGGTTTCGTAAAAGGCAAAGGCACAAGGGAGCAAATCATGAATATTCGACAAATAATAGAGAAGAGTCGTGAATTCAACTGCCCTGTGATCTTGTGCTTTATTGACTATACCAAAGCCTTCGATTGTGTGCAGTGGGATAGACTGTGGGAGGTATTAGGTGATATGGGCACACCACAACACCTTATTAGTCTGGTCCGAAATCTTTATATCAGCAATCGTTCTTTTGTAAAACTAGACAACGACTGTTCTGATGTGTTCTGTATTAAGAAGGGTGTCAGACAGGGATGCATTTTATCACCTCTGCTTTTCAATATATACGGTGAATATATAATCCGCAAATCTCTTGAAGATTGGTACAAGGGTTTTCCAGTTGGCGGAAAGCGCATATGCAACCTGCGATATGCGGATGACACAGTTCTCCTCGCAACATCTTTTGCCGATATGAAGGAAATACTGCATAGGTTGGATGTAGAAAGTGCAAAACTAGGACTGACAATAAACAAACAAAAAACCAAGTTAATGGTGATAGATCGTGGTGGGAAGCTGTCAGATGTCGAAAACGTCCAAGGCATTGACACTGTCGATAATTTTATCTATTTGGGGTCAAACATAAATAATGAAGGCAGCTGTGTCCCAGAGATAAAACGCAGGATTGCTATTGCTAAAGACCAAATGACACGCCTCCAGAATATTTGGAAAAATCGGGCAATAAGTTATAAGACCAAAGCTCGATTAGTCAGGGCTCTAATATTCCCGATCTTTCTCTATGGAGTAGAGACTTGGACAATCCGAGCTAGGGAAAGACAGAGAATAGACGCATTCGAAATGTGGTGCTGGAGGAGAATGCTCCGAATACCCTGGACGGCCAAACGCACAAATGTATCTATTCTCTCTCAACTCGACATAAAAACCCGATTGTCCACCACCTGTCTTCAGCGCATTCTCTCATACTTCGGCCACATAATGCGAAGAGGAGATGGCAACCTTGAAAAGCTGGTCATTGTTGGCAACACAGAAGGCAAGAGACCACGAGGCCGGTCGCCAACACGATGGTCTGACCAAGTGAAAGAAGCCACCTCCTCTTCAAAATTCTATCAAACGGTTAGGGCTACTCTAGACCGGGATAAATGGAGGCAGGTCATACACAAGAAAGTTTCACGTGACCACGATCCTCAGTAATGAGGGACCGATCAAGAAGAAGAATATAATTTCAGATACTTATTTTAAAACATTATGTTCACAAAAACATATTTTAAAAGTGTTCTTATAATATTTTTTTTTTCGTATTTATACTAAAAACTTGGAATCCAGCGCTCAACCTATATAGCACTAAAAACAATTTGACAATTCATAACATAGTTACGTTTAAATGTTATTATTAAAATTTTCTTGCACGTTATTAGTTTATAATATTTATAGTGATATTTAATACTAGAAAAAATTAAGAATTTTTTGATGTACATAAAATATGGAGTTTATTGTAACAGATAAGCCCTATTTTGGAAGTCCCCTTTTACTGAGCTATTTTGATATATATTTCATGTAAGTACGGATTATTTACTAAAATTATCAAATTATGATCTTGATAAGATGATAAATCCCTCTGATTCTTCCCGGATCGATCTGATATTTGGTGATAGAGATATTTGCAGGGTTGGAAAATCACAGAAGCCACTCTTAATTTCAAGACTTAAGTCCACGCGAACGAAGTTAAATAAATAAATAAATAATAAATATATGGGACACTTACACACACGGTCGTCCATCCCCAAAGTAAGTAATTTAATACTTGTGTTATGGGTGACAGACAACTGGTGAATATATACATATATATTTTTTAAATACATACTTACATTGCGCGGGTAACAGCTAGCTAGTATTTATATATATTCAGAATCTCGGAAACGTCTCCAAAGATTTTCTTGAAATTCAGCATGTAGGGACTTTTGGGGGAGAAAAAAAAATCGTTTTATCCCTGTTTTTGGGCATAAAAAAAACAAAAGTTTACTTTTAATTTATTGAATATTTACAACAGAATTTTCGCCGTGAAATGTCAAGTCAACGTAGCTTATTCGGGCAAACGGGTGGTCGCGCGAAATGAAAATACCTAGGATTGAGCCCCACCTACCCTATTATTTTTTTAAGTACCTTTTTTATTTTTTTAAAATTACCGAGTAAGGCTCGTTCAACCTGGTACTTACTATTACCTATATTCCTATTTATTACATCGTTGCATGTAAAAGTACATTTATTTATCATCATTTATTTTTACATATTTTATCGAGCCATGCTCGATAATTATTTAAAAGATATAAAGAAATGCAAATAAAAAAAGAAAGGGCCGATGACATTTGAGACTCGAATTCAGGTTTTTTGGCCCGTTACCCTTATTAGGCTATCACAGCATTACGTTTGACAGCCAACAATATAATTTCCATTAAATTCTACATTTTAGCATTTTTCAATGCCCGAAAACAGGGATAAAACGTAAATATATTTTTTTTAATAAAACCAACGAGTAGCTGTTTCATATTCTATTTCCATTCTGTATCTCGGAAACGGCTCCAACAGTTTTCCTGAAATTCAGCATGCAGCAGCAGGTTTTAATAAAAAAAATTGTTTTTGGGCATTAAAAAAATACCAAAAGTTACTTTTAATTTATTGAATATATAAAACACTATTTTTGCCGTTAAATGTCAAGTCAGCGTAGCTTATTCGGGGAACGGGTGATCTCGAGAAATGAAAATACCTAGGTTCGAGCCCCACCTACCTTATTTTTATTTTTTTTATTTTGTAAAAAATTACCGAGCAAGGCTCGGTCAACCAGGTTCTATATATATATATATATATATATATATATATATATATATATATATATATATATCTATATTTCGGCACGACAGGTTGTAACACGATTTGGCTAGGTATTTTGCGAAACGCCGCCTGTCTGACGTTAACTTACCTTAGTCGCCTATTGCAACACCTCGGCAAGAAATAAGGTGGTCTATTCTACTGAACCGGATACCACACGATGGGTTAACTTGCCTTAGACGCCTTTTACGACTCCTCGGTAAGAAATGAATTGGTGTATGTGCTGTGCCAAAGATGTATGAAATTGTAGCGATCTCCTTTATTAAATAAACAAAAACCGAAATATATTTAAAATTTTATTTAAATAACTTTTTCATTATTTTTTATATGTTACCCCGGTATATAAACCTTATTTGTAGCAAATTTCATCTATATTGGTTCCGCGAATTGGCCATTAGATGGTAACAGGCAGACTTTTGTATTTATAATATTATTAGGTTATTTATTTTAGTAAATAACCAATATTACTTATATTAATTATCCATTGTTAATAGCTCAGTTAATTTTGTCCACTAAACGAATAAAATAAAATAAAATATAAATACTCTCTAAAGATAACTCTTTTGACGTAAACCGAAAAACTTGGAATCTAAACACTTCTGGAAATACAGATTTGACTTGATTTTGACAGATCGTGAATAAAAAAATCTTCCATAGGTTAATTATAGATGGCGTTTTGAATGTCATCCTATTTAATTCCTCTTTAATTGATTTCCTGTTGAATTAACAGGATTTGTGTAGCCTATATGTTACCCCGGTGTATAAGGAATAATTGTGCCAAATTTCATCGATATTGGATCAGCGGATTGACCGTGAAAACATAACAGACAGACAGACAGACTTTCGCATTTAAAATATTAGTAATGATTAAATGTATTGTATATTACATTGCTTAATTTATTTAAGACTAATTTAAGATTGGGTCAGTTTAATAATTATTAAATTATTTATTATTATTTATTTATTAATAATTTAATATTTATTAAAAAAATATATATTAAATTTTTTTTGCTAATTTATCTTCCTGCAATATGCTAAGCTATCCGTTTGCTATTATTTGTCAATTATAAAACTATTACCTAATAATAAAAAAATATTTTAACTGGTGACATAAATTCAACAGATAGGTGAAATTATAAAGTTTCAGTTGATTTATTAAATCACAAAATATTTTACATTTCTTTCTTATTCTCCACTAGACCCCTAAACTAGGAAAACTCGGATCTTAGGGCCCAGTACCTTCACAAAACTTAATTATTAATATTTACTTAATTATTAATATTAACTTAATTATTATTATTTACTTAATTATTAATATTTACTTAATTATTAATATTTTTAAAAACTATTTGAGCTCTTTAATCTCTATAAAATGACTTATACCTTCTCCAGCCCAGCTCCAGATATACAATAATTTATTAGCAACTGGGCTATAGTCTTGTACATCTGTACCAAAAGATTATTGTAAGTAAAAAAAATATTTTTCATAAACGATTTCAATTAGTCGATTCCTCGTCATATTTTGATAGTTATCTTATAAATAGTTTGATGTATATTTTGGTAGTTTTTATTTTGATAATATATTCAAATTTTATTGCTGGTGTGTAATGTTTTCTTCTAATCTCTTACAAAAGCGTACATTTACAGGTTGGTCGTGAGTGCGTAATGTTAGATCAATTACGTATTTTAAATCAGACGGCTTTGTGATTGGTTCTACACGGAATTTTCTCAGCAAACTCGATACCATTGTTTTCATCTCTAACATCGCGAACTTTTGACCTGAAATGAAAAATTATATTTAATACACATCTACTCGCAGTTACAATAATGCGCGAAAATCGAAGACATGAGACGGTGACGACATATTATTGTACAGTAGGAAAATGAGTAAAAAACAAGCGTTAGTTAGTCTTTCTTTTTCTTTTTTTTTAAAGCTTACTAGCAATTTGGGTTACAAATTACTAGTAAACTTGTAAACCCCTCCAGCTAAGCTTAATGCTTGTATTATTAGTGGGTTCACGTCGGAAGTGTAATGGTTGGAATTTGAACCCACGACCGCTTTGTTTTCGAATTTACTATATGCTCTCAGCTCCAGTGTTTGCTCCAACTTTTAGCTAGCTCCAAAATTATGGTAAATATGATGCCGACAGTACAGGCTAACATATCCTCGAGAATATGCTAAGCCATAATAATGACTTAAAAACTTAAAAACTGACTTATATATAAATATTTATCGATTGTCTAGGTAGGAGCAGTTTTCCAAACCAGTGAAGTTGCCTGTTCAAAAGCACTTGTTTCCAGGTTTATTTTGATAAAGAATAATTTCAATTTTAATTAAGAATAATAGATTTCAAGAAAATAATAAAAATAAATGTCAAAATAAACAATATTACCCATGCAGTTCCTAGGTCCGCCACTAAATGGTAAGTATGCGTATGGGTGTCGTTTGGAACAGTTTTCTGGAAGAAACCTCTCTGGAATGAAGCGCTCCGGTTCGGGGTACAGATCGGCGCGTCGGTGTAAATCGTAAATAAATATCAGATATCCTGTATTAGCCGGTATTGTGTAAGCACCTGGAAAATATGGAAAATATAAGGTTAAATATCCGGAGGGTATTTTAATCTTTTTAGCCGTCCCCATTGAAATTGTCAAGTAAGCGTATATACATATATATATATATATATATATATATATATATATATATATATATATATATATATATATATATATATATATATATATATATATATTATTACAATTTATCACATGCTTTTCGGTGAAGGAAAACATCGTGATTAAACCTGCATATATGTCGAAATTCTAGGGATATGTGTAACCAACCAACCCGCGTTTTGAAGGGTTGGAGCAGCGTAGCTCCAACCCTTCAAAAACGGAGAGAGGAGGCCTATACCCAGCAGTGGGTTTGTAACAGGCATGTTCTTTACTTTACTTTTTTACCAATCCGCATTAGAGCAGCGTGGTGGATCTTTGCTGCAATGTTTCTCTCTAAAAATAGAGAGAGCCAATGCCCAGTAATGGGTTAGTAACAGATCGTTACTTTACTTCAATTGTACTTCTTTTACATACAAATGTTGGTTGTCTATAAACGCATACTTCA
This sequence comes from Morpho helenor, assembly GCA_029227775.1. Classification (NCBI taxonomy): domain Eukaryota; kingdom Metazoa; phylum Arthropoda; class Insecta; order Lepidoptera; family Nymphalidae; genus Morpho; species Morpho helenor. Next base: position 4,296,496 of record JARGCU010000010.1, on the reverse strand, counting down.
ACTTTAGCTCCGCGCTATTTTAATTTATATTTTTTTCTTACTTCCCATCTAACCTTTTAAATAAAATATCTTGAAAAAGCGTAAGAATATGGTACCATTTCCATCCAACGACTTACCTAAAGTTAACTCTTCGGCAATATGTCTCATTATAATCGGTCCACTAGGATATAACCGTAGAGATTCCTTAATACAACATTCTAAATAAGTCATTTCATTAAGATCTTGTATTGTTGCTGAGCGTTCAGAGATATGGAAAATACTCTTCATTTCCTCATATATTTTTTCCTGTAAGAAAGCAAGCGTTATAACGTCGTGTGGTATCCGGCTGAGTAGAATAGACCACCCTCATTTCTTATAGAGGTGTCGTGAAAGGCGACTAAGGTAATTTGACGTCAGGCGGGCGGCCTGTCGTCGGCCGGGTAGTCGTAAAATGAGTAGCCAACTCAACGCTACTCAGAGTGGGAATAGGGCAGGAGAATGATAAAGAAAGCATCCGAAGAAGAAAGTCCCATGTATAGGTAAGCATAGGAAATGTGAGTTCTTCGGATATATCTTAATACTGGCTTTATATTTTAAAACAATACTTTGCATCCACTTGGATTCTTTAATAAATAAATGATGATCGTTATGTCGTATTTCCGTTGTTGTTAAATTTGTTTAGTTGTTAAATTTTATATTAAATAAAATATTTGAATAAGTGATAAAATTGTGTAGTAAAAGAAACAGTGTATAAATTGAAACAGTGACTGCATTTATAACTTACTTCAGTTAATACTATTTTTAAAGATTGATAATTAAATCGATTGTAAACAGCATGAATTAGAAAAAGGAATCACTGGTTGCTAGGTAACGATTATTATTATGAAAAACTCCGTCTGTCAATGAAATGTAATTAATTTCCGGTCCGGTCAAGTTAGCATCTAAAATAGGTAAGGTTACCTTAATTTGCACCTTGCTAAAAATTGGCATGAATGTTGGGAACCCTATTATACACAATTCGTCAATTATCCACATCAATCCGAAGTATAAAAAAAATTATTCAAGGTCAAATGTCGCAAAAATAGGTTTATCGAGTTTTCCAGCTAAACGGGAAGTTTTATAATAAAAATAGGTGAGCCAAAAATTATTCATAATGCTCATCATTCATCATGATGTATAAAAATTGTTCTTGCACTTTTTTTCCTAAGAATCACCATTTCGAAGATACAGCGATGCAAAATGTTGAAAAAGTTGTATCTTATATATATGTTGTATATAATATGCACACGTTTCCGCGCCACTCGTGCGAATTAATATAACCTTCATTGTCTATTTTGACCGGACTAATTTGACTTTTTGCTTTACGAAGTGATACAATTCATGTGCGGCCTGCGCCGTCTAAACCAATAAGAACAAACGGAGCAAAGAGAGGGGATATTGTCTCTCCCACACTTCACTGGCGGTCTTCTCTCCTTCCATCTTACAAATTTTAGATCACGACACGCGACTTGATGCATGTTAACCATTTTTACCTAACCCAACGCCGCTAAAAAAGTTTGCAGTAAAAAAAATTAAAGTTGTGTTTCATATTTCTACTGTAACTTTGACATATTCAGCTTTTACTGTATTCTACGTCAACATAACTTAAATAAATTAAAATTTTATTTTTAAATTCTTCTTATTTAAATTCTTGAGGAACACGCAATACTTTAACTGTCATTTGTAAAGTTGTAATAGATTTATGGATAACTGGCCCACTAAAAAAGTAAAAATACTCCGGATCGAGCCCTATCTGCCCAATTACTTTTTTAATTAATTTTTCAAGTTTCATATTTTTTACCACAGATCACCCAGGTACTAAAAATAATAAGTAATTCAATAACATACTTGTATCACAGGTTCATTGGCGATGGCCATTATAAAGAAAGTTAAAGCCACTGCTGTTGTGTCATGGGCCTTAAAATAAAATAAAAAGGTTGTTAAAATACAATATTTTTCTACTACTTCATAATTGGTTCTTAAATAGCTCATCAGCTGATAAAGCAAGGAGTTTCAAATCAGGAGAAAATAAATATATGGGATAATTACATACACAGCTGTCCGTCCCCAAAGTAAGTAACATAATACTTCAAATAAAATCAAATCAAAATAATCTCTATTTAAATAAGCTCTTACAAGCACATTTGATTCGTCAAGGATCAATATGATCAATGAAGCTACAACTGGTTCGGAATTTTGCTCTTACCGAGAAGAACAAAAAAGAAACTCGGCGGTGAATCTTTTAAACATTTTAAATTTTACATTATTAAACCGCAGTCTTGTATGAAGCTAAAATCATTTTCAAAGCCAGCCTTTTTATCATCCAAATAATCTTCAATTTTGTAATATGCTTTACGTATAAGTTTGTGTTGAGGGTTACTTGTGTTATGGGTAACGGACAACCGGTAAATATATACATTTATTATTTTAAATACATATATACCCTGATTTCAAGAACTAATAAATTAGTTATAGAAAATGTTGTAGCTCGGGGGCTATAGGCCAACTGCGCCGACAGGCCAGTCAAATATATGATTTCAATTATACGACAACTTCGAAATTTAAATATTTAAACTTAGAACTTGAACGATCTTAAAGGGAATGTCGAGCACTGTCGTGAATCTATTATCTTTAACAATTAAATTGCCTAATGTTTTGAGTTTACGGAGGTGGAATATTTTTATAGTCAATAAAGCAAAAAAAAAAGCTTATAAATATTACCGCAAACATAAACGAATCAACTTCTTCTCTAACACCTTTGATGTTGAAGTGCCCTATTTTTTCACTTTCAAGCATTATATCCAACGCATCCAGTCTTTCCTTTTTACCGTAGCTTTCATCGTCTAAAACTTCTTTGACAATGTTTCCATTTTTCAGAAATTCTTTTCTTTCTGTTATAATTAGATTTGTGGAAGTGTGCAAGTCCGAAAGAGCCTGCTTTTGCTTATAAGCTAAGTTTGACCACTTAAAAAAAACGTCGAAAAAAAGCCAAGGTCTACTCATCCTTGCTAAGGCTGATTCTCCCATGATTTCTAGTGCTATAAGGTATTTTTCCTTTATAGATTCAGTTTCAACTGTCATCGAAGATCCCATTAGTGTTCCTGCGGAAAGTCTCAAATAAATATTATACTTTACTCGTTTCTATTAGTTTTTCCTATATAGTGTATTATTATCTATGATAACCTTACTGCTACTAAATCTGTTATAACTCTGCTTTTAGATTCATAAAATCAGCCAAATTTTGGTTAATAATTAACTAATAAAAAGCTATTAGTAAGCCCCATTTTCATCTTTTTACATCTTGGGTCCAAAATTGTATAAAAGTGTATCAATTTCCTTTCTCCAGACTGAGTTCTTAAGAAATGTTAGTATACAGTCAGATTTATTAATATGAAAAACACGAACCGTATGTGATATTTAGTGCACTACGTGAAATCAATGGTCTTAAATCAGTTTCTGCTTTTCCAACCTCGGCTTCTACTAATTTAAGAAAGTCATTTGTCTGTTCTGTGAATGTTTTTGTATATTTCTTTAAATTATTGTAATGAAAAACTGAAGACACCATTTTACGTCGCCGGCGCCATTCGTTGCCTGCAAGGAGAATTATAATGCTGAATTGAATTTATTTTATATTACTCAATAAGCATATGCTTGCTATCCTGCTGAATTGGATGTGGAAGGATTATTAAAAAAAGATCACTTTAATCATTTTCGACCGATCGATCGATATAGATAACGATCCTTTGTAAGGCTACATTTAGGTTTCCAAAAATTGTAAAATCTTACCACAGCTTGTAAAAAGACCATCTCCGAGCCATGGTTTTAAAAATATATATGGTTCCATTTTATCTACATGTCGATTTGAAGACAATATTTTCTGAAATACATAAATTGATTATGTAGTATTAGGACGTAACTTTTAATAGGTACATAATATGAACTTATAACCTTGTCTGTGATAGTACTAATGGTATCCGCGATTTTATTCGCAACATGCAAGCAAGATACAATCATGAGTAATAAAAATAACTCATAATTCGGGTTTATTTTTCTTTTGTCACGTTAAAAAATTAATTAATTTAACAAATTTTTTCAAGCTGTTATTAAAAATTAATAGTTTAAACAAATATGCCGTGTGGTATCTGGCTGAGTAGAATATACCACCCTCATTTCTTAACGAGGTATCATAAAAGGCGACTAAGGTAAGTTGACCCACCGTGTGGTTTCCGGTTGAGTAGAATAGACCACCCTCTTTCTTACCAAGGTGTCGTAAAATACGACTAACGTAAGTTGGCGTCAGGCAGGCGGCCATGTGACAACATGGAGGATGATAAATAGTTAAAAAAAATTAAAATGAAACCTGATTTTGATTTGAAATTATGGTTCTACATAACGTATGTAGGTATATGCATGTTTATGTTTCGACATTTTAAAATATTTTTTTCGACAACAGTCATAGTACCTTTAAACTCTCTGAGGCAGAATTTTATAAATTTAAAACAAGGTTTACTCGTACTAGATAACAAAAAAATAAATAAGAATACCTACTTGTGAATTTTATATTCAAAGTCAACTAATTAGTTAATTAATTCATTAAAGGCACTACAAAATCTTGACTGTCATTAACCTTACTTAGTATTTAAAAATTATTTAAATTTAAATTAAATTATAATAATCTTATAATTAATGATAATAATATTATTTGCAAGGTAAATTTTAAAATCATTAGGTACGTTAAGATTTGGGTTATAATAAAAAAGGAAACTAAACTGAACTTTGAAATTCCCTCCTTGAAGACTAATGTATTAAAAATAAAATCGACATCAAAATGTGACTGTCCCGTCGTCGTTATCCTGCCGTTATCCCACTTTAAGTGGGATCGGTACAATATGTTTAAAAATATTTGGCGTCAACTTACCTTAGACGTCTTTTACGACACCTCGGTAAGAAATTAGGGAAGTCTATTCTACTCAGCCGGATACCACAAGGCATTGTTAAAGAGATTTATATTCTCTAATTCAAGTTCCAATTATTAAGAACGACCACTTTTGAATTTTATTAGAAACTAATGAAGCAATTACCGAGAAACTCAGCGGTTAATGTTTAAGAACAACTGTGTAAATAATTGTTTAGACGTTTAATAAGCGTATAAACATCTTCAACAGTAGACTTTGTTAAGCAATCTACCTTTCAGTGTTTTTGAAACATTAAAAGATAAATATTTTACCCCAATATCGTCCGGATTGAACAGGCATACGAACTGTCTATTCATTACATGCATTTGAACCAAACCTCCATATGTGTTGTACAATGAATGTAAAAGTGTGAACAATTCATCTGTAACAAAAATACAATTGTTTCAGTTAAAAAATTTGTAACACGTAAACCGGATGGGAGAAAAGAATGCGTATAATTGACGTAATAGTAACTTTAATGTCACTTATACAGAGAGTATCCTTCACAGTATTCCTGATAAAAGTACACTGGAAAATGCTCCGTTTACAGTTTCACAAATACTTTGGTTTCATAAGGATGCACTAAAATCTTTAAAATTCTACAGTATCAAGCGACGTGAGTCCCTTCGCCGAAAGTTCAAAGAATACATACTTCAGCATCAGAATATATATATACGGAAAAATATTCATATGTATAAGGCCTTTGATTTTGATGTATATCATAGACATACGAGAGGTCACAAGGTAAGCTTGTGATGCCGACTCAGCAGAGTTAGCAACTCATTCGATGGTCTCGGTAATCGCCTTTACAATAAAATTCCGCTATCCGCATATAAAATGAAAATCCTTTCAGATTTATACAAGACTGTGGCGAAAATTGAAAATATTTAAAAGATTGACCGCCGAGGTTCTTTCTGGTTCTTCTCGGTAAGAGCAACATTCCGAACCAGTTGTCGCTTCATTAATCATATTGATCCTTGATGATTCAAAAGTGCTTGACAGAGATGAATAAAGATTATTTTCATTTGATTTGATTGGAACAGTTGCTTGGTCGTGGTCTTCCATAAACGACTGACTTCTATTTTTAATAAGTGATACTTACTTAATTTTTCTACTCTTTTTGCTCCTATGTCTGATGGTACTGTTATGATTATTAAGAATGTTCTATTGATAACTTTATCTGCGTATATTAAATCTGGTCTATTATGAGTTAAGGTCACGTCAGTCTGTATGGGTATGTATGGTGGGTATGGTGGCGATGTCAGTAATTATCTGGCTGACCACGCTGTCAGGTACCCGACGGCTAGGGAAGTGGAAGGAGCGGAGGATATCGTGTGGTGTTCCGCTGGGGTCGGTTCTAGGCCCCCTCCTGTGGAACATCGGCTACAACTGGGTGCTGCGTAAGCAAATGCTCCCGAGGGTGCGTCTGTTTTGTTACGGAGACGACAGCTTCGTGACTGCCCCCGCGAACATCCACCAGGAAGCCCGTGTACCGCCGACCGTGGATACGGCCCACATTGTGGCCTGGATTCACCGGCTGGGACTGGGGGTGGCCTTGGAGAAATCCGAGGCCATCTGCTTCCGCAGGCCTTGGATGGCGCCCCCAGTGGGCTCCCGGTCAGAACCGTCTGGGCGTTCCAAACGAGGTTTATCGGACGACCACCTCTTTAAGGTCCCCGAGGTCCGAGGATCAGTAGAATGATGTGACAATTGTACATTTAACTATACTGGCAGGTGAATTTATTAAATGACTACCAAATATTTCATAATAATTTGTGCAAACATTTGCTAAGATAAATATTTTAACTAAAGGAAAACCTTATTAAAAATTGTTTTTTACGCGGAGTCACTGATTTTCGAATAGCATAATTTATTTTATTACTTATCCAAAAATTACATCTTTGTTTGCACTTCTATTAACCTTAATTATGGCCGAACTTATATTTTTCCACTCAATACGCTGACAAATTCAAAATTATGAAAATATATTTAAAAACTACGACCTTCACACAAAAAAATTAAATCGAATAAACTTACTGAGTGGTAACATGAAATGGTAAGAATTTCCAAGAAAAGGCAATCTCTTAGGGCCAGGAATCTTCATTAGAAGCCTTGTGGTTCTGCGATATCTGTCGTATAATAATAATATAACTACTGATATAAAAATTAATATTAATAATTGTAACATTATGTTCCGGTTTACGATCAGACGATTAAAATCCTACTGAAACAAATACTGCAGAGTTTGAAACCTTTATAGTAATTTCTCTAAAAGGTGGTGGCTTAATACGAGGTCGTTTGCTAGATATACCTATTTACTTTATATATATGTATTAAAAAGACTAATTAAAGCCAGAAATAAGAAACGTGAGGCCACAACGTTGCTGCGGGTTATTATGTTAGATATTATTTCATTACGACTTTACGTTTTGTACCTGTTATCCACTATTACAATTTTATAAAACAGTCACTTTTAACGATTTGATTACCTGGGTGACCGAGCCTCGCTCGGTAATTTTTGAAACGATATGAATATTAAGTAATAAAAAAAGACGCTTGGTGACATGTGGAAATCGATCCCTAGTTATGAAATTTTTCGGTCCGCCCGTTACCATTAGGCTATCACAACAATACGTTTGACAGTTAAAAATATCATTTGCATTCAACATCTACATTCTAGAATTTTTTCATTGCCCGAAAACAGGAATAAAAAGACCTTTATCTAAATATAAATCTAGCTAGATCGATTTTTCCCCCCAAAACCCTTTACATGAATTTCATGAAAATCGTTGGAGCCATTTACGAGATTCAGAATATATATATACAGATTTAATGTCTTTAAATATATGTATTATATTATATATTAATTATAATAACGAATATTATAAAACTACTAACTTTTACAAACAACTTCGTAAGAGTGGACTGTAGTCTTGGAATTAACAGTAGCTTCTGTCTCTCACCAACCCTGCAAATATCTCCATCACAAAATCAAATCAAGCCGGAAAGACTGACAGATTATCATTTTCTCGAGAGCATAGTTTGAAGTAAACAACCCGTATGATTTTCATGAAATATACATTAATTTTCAATAGAAATATGAAGCCCAGCACCCACCTTGCGCTCCTGGACAGCATCAGGGCCCACACCGGGGTAGTGGCTACTCTTCCTCTATTTACACACAATATGTAACATCCATAGGTTTTTAAAGGTTCAAGAGAGTTCAGGCAATATCAAATATTTGTATTTTAGTTTGTATTTAAAAATTACCATAACACGTCTACCATAACACAAGTATTAAGTTACTTACTTTAGGGACGGACGACCGTGTATGTGAGTGTCCCATATATTTATTTATTTATTTATCTCACATATCTTATACAAGTTGTAAGTTCTTCCTTATATATATTGTCATTGTTGACAACCAATTGTAATTGTCGTCTTTAAAAATGTTATTGTTATTACATTTTGTCATTGTCAGGAAATGTATTGTTTAGTTTAAACTCTATATCTTTTATACATTTATCTCATTTAAGTGTCTCCTATATATCATATAATTGGTTATTAAAGAAACAATATTTGAGGCAAGAAATTAAAGTCCTACCATATATTTAAGGAAATCACACAAATTTGTACAAAAGTAACATTTTTAGTAGATTTACCTATTAAGTTACTTACTTTGCGGACGGACGACCGTGTGTGTAAGTGTCCCATATATTAATTTATTTATTTATCTCACATATCTTATACATGCAGTACAAGTCACCACACATCACAAAATGCCGCCACACATTCACTACAACAATCTCTACGATCGTTTCGCCTCGTAACCGAAGCATCATCAGTGATGCGTTTTGGCGTATTGTGTTATGTGTGGTGACTGCATGTATAAGTTATAAATGTTGCCTAAGCAGACAATGAAGGCCTACAACTGATTCTCATCTACATAGATTCTCTTAACAAACGCGCATTATAGTTAAATAATTATATCAAAAGCTCTGTACTATGGAATTCCGCAAATGAACGCCTGGTGCAATAAATTAGTAATACTTTGATCGTTATTTTATGTTATATAACGCAGGATGAGTATTAAGTTAAAGTATTATAAACGCATTTTAGCTATAGATCAGTTATAGGAGGTTTATGAATAATCAATTTTAAGGAATGTCTTATAAGCATGTATTGAGTATTGTATTTAAATATGTGTTTAAAATTATATATGTATATACAGAGACAGACAAATATATATTTGTCTATCACCCATAACACAAGTATTAAGTTACTTTGAGGATGGACAACCGTGTGTGTAAGTGTCCCATTTAATTATTTATAATTAAATCTAATGTACATTACAGTCCTTAATTTAATTAGGACTAATTTTGGATTGGGTCAGTTAAATAAATCTTTCTGCAATATGCTAAGCTATTTGTTTGCGATTATTTGTCTATTATAATAGATTATGATACTGTTGTATAATAAGGGTTGTATAACACGAATGTGTTTTAAAAAAACGAGCCGCAAGCGAGTTTTTTATAGTATCACACGAGTGTTATAAGACCAAGTTATGTACAGTGTTATACACTACTTTATCTACTCTCATAGTATAATACGTAAAACAATATTAATAAAAACCAAACTTTGTTTAAATATTGAAAAGATTTTTTAAATGTCAAATGTTAGCGCCAAAGCGCAAACATCGATTGCGCATTCGTGTTGCGTCGCCGCGGACTCGTTCATTAAAACCTTTTTTTTTAAGGTAGACCACCACCACCACCTCGGTCCAGCTGGAGGTTGTATAGGCGTATCGTTATGATTAAAACTTATATTATGATACAGGTGTCCATACAAGATCTGTATCGTAATAAAATTTTTAATTTTGTAATTTAGGCCTGTAAGTAATGCTTGTCATAACAATTTTGGTTTCAGTTTTATAATCTTTGTATTATAGTATCAGAGTAGATAAAACTATTAATAATAAAAAAAAAACATTTAAACTGGTAAAATAAATTCAACAGATCGGTGAAATTATAGAGTTTCAGGTGATGATTTATTAAATCACAAAATATTTTACATATCTTTCTTATTCTACACTTGACCCCTAAACTAGGAAGACTCGTATCTAAGGGCCCAGTACTTTCACAAAACTTAATTATTAATATTTACTTAATTATTAATATTTTAAAAAACTATTTGAGCTCTTTAATCTCTATAAAATGACTTATCACTGCCCCAACCCATGCTGATATATAATAATTTATGAGCAACTCGGCTAAAGTCTTATACGTCTGTACCAAAAGATTATTGTAAGTAAAAAAAATATTTTTCATAAACGATTTCAATTGCTGCAAATTGCATTGCAAATTCGATTTTTATTGCTGGTGTGTAATGTTTTCTTCTAATCTCTTACAAAAGCGTACATTTACAGGTTGGTCGTGAGTGCGTAATGTTAGATCAACTACATATTTTAGATCAGACGGCTTTGTGATTGGTTCTACACGGAATTTTCTCAGCAAACTCGATACCATTGTTTTCATCTGTAACATCGCGAACTTTTGACCTGAAATGAAAAATTATATTTAATACACATCTACTCGCAGTAACAATAATGCGCGAAAATCGAAGACATGAGACGGTGACGACATATTATTGTACAGTAGGAAAATGAGTAAAAAACAAGCGTTAGTTAGTCTTTCTTTTTCTTTTTTTTTAAAGCTTACTAGCAATTTGGGTTACAAACTACTAGTAAACTTGTAAACCCCTCCAGCTAAACTTAATACTTGTATTAGTAGTGCGTTTACGTCGGTAGTGTAATGGTTGGAATTCGAACCCACGACTGCTTTGTTTTCGAATTTACTATATGCTCTCAGCTCCAGTGTTTGCTCCACCTTTTAGCTAGCTCCAAAATTATGGTAAATATGATGCCGACAGTACAGGCTAACATATCCTAGTCGAGAATATGTTAAGCCATAATAATGACTAGAAAACTTAAAAACTGACTTTTCTATAAATATTTATTGATTGTCTAGGTAGGAGCAGTTTTCCAAACCAGTGAAGTTGACTGTTTAAAAGCACTTGTTTACAAGTTTATTTTGATAAAGAATAATTTCAATTTTAATTAAGAATCAAAGATTTCAATAAAATAATAAAAATAAATGTCAAAATAAACAATATTACCCATGCAGTTCCTAGGTCCGCTACTAAATGGTAAGTATGCGTATGGGTGTCGTGTGGAACAGTTTTCTGGTAGAAACCTCTCTGGAATGAAGCGCTCCGGTTCGGGATATAGATCGGCGCGTCGGTGTAAATCGTAAATAAATATCATATATCCTGTATTAGCCGGTATTGTGTAAGCACCTGGAAAATATAAGATTAATTAGGAACCTTGCGGAACAGAATCCCTATATTATGTGATATATATTCAGATGACTGAGCTATGCTCGGTATTTTTTAAAATAATAAATAATTGAAAAAATAAAACAAAAAAAACTTTGGTAATAACAGGGGCTAGATAGATAAAATATCCGGAAGGTATTTTAATCTTTTTAGGCGTCCCCCATTGAAATTGTGAAGTCAGTCATATATATGTGCGTGCGGCTCTATGCACCAATGAGTTTTTCTAATAAAACTTTTGTGTCTAATTGATAATTACAATTTATCACATGTTTTTCGGTGAAGGAAAACATCGTGATCAAACCTGCATATATGTCGAAAATTCTAGGGATATGTGTAACCTACCAACCCGCATTGGAGCAGCGTAGCTCCAACCCTTCTCTCCAAAAAAGGAGAGAGGAGGCCTATGCCCAGCAGTGGGTTTGTAACAGGCATGTTCTTTACGTGGCAGCGTGGTGGATCTTTGATGCAATCTTTCTCTCTAAAAATAGAGAGAGCCAATGCCCAGTAATGGGTTAATAACAGATCGTTACTTTACTTCAATTGTATTTCTTTTACATTCTATAAACTATATTATTTATATTATTATATTTTATTTATATATATTATATTATTTGTCTATAAACGCATACTTCAACTTTAGCTCCGCGCTATTTTAATTTATATTTTTTTCTTGCTTCCCATCTAACCTTTAAAATAAAATATCTTGAAAAAGCGTAAGAATATGGTACTTTTTCTATCCAATGACTTACCTAAAGTTAACTCTTCGGCAATATGTCTTAGTATAATCGGCCCACTAGGATATAACCGTAGAGATTCCTTAATACAACATTCTAAATAAGTCATTTCATTAAGATCTTGTATTGTTGCTGAGCGTTCAGAGTTATGGAAAATACTCTTCATTTCCTCATATATTTTTTCCTGTAAGAAAGCAAGCGTTATAACGTCGTGTGGTATCCGGCTGAGTAGAATAGACCACCCTCATTTCCTATCGACGTGTCCTGAAAGGCGACTAAGGTAACTAAGGTAAGTAAGGCGACTAAGGTAATAAGGTAAGTTGCAGGCAGGCGGGCGGCCGGTCGTAAAGTAACTAGCCAAATCAAGTAAGAACATGTTTAAAACATATTGTGCCGACGCTAGTTAGAGTGGGATTAGTGCAGGAGAATGATGAAGAAAGCATCCGAAGAAGAAAATCCCATGTCCCATAAGCATAGGAAATGTGACTTCTTTGGATATATTTTTGGTTTAATTCTGGCTTTATATTTTAAAACAATACTTTGCATTCCCTTGGATTCTTTAATAAATAAATAAAGAACATTATGTCGTATTCCCGTTGTTGTTAAATTTGTTTGCTTGTTAAATTTTATATTGAAAAAGTTATAAAATTGTGTAATAAAAGAAACAGTGTATAAATGAAACAGTGGCTGCATTTTAACTTATATCTGTTAATACTATTTTTATTGTTTGATAATTAAATCGATTGTAAATAGCATGAATTAGAAAAAGGAATCGCTGGTTGCTAGGTAACGATTATTATTATGAAAAACTCCGTCTGTCAATGAAATGAAACTAATTTCCAGTCCGGTCAAGTTAGCATCTAAAATAGGGGTAAGGTTACATTAATTCGCACCTTGCTTAAAATTGGCATGAATGTTGGGAACCCTATTATACACAATTCGTCAATTATCCACATCAATCCGAAGTGTGGAAAAAATTTATTCAAGGTCAAATGCCGCAAAAATAGGTTTTTGAGTTTCCCAGCTAAACGGTAAGTTTTATAAAAATAGGTGAGCCAAAAATTATACATCATGCTCATCATTCATCATGATCTATAAAAATTGATCTTACACTTTTTTTCATAAGAATCACATTTTCGAAGATACAGCGATGCAAAATGTTGAAAAAGTTGTATCTTCATAATATGCACACGTTTCCGCGCCACTCGTGCGAGTTAATGTAACCTTCAATGTCTATTTTGACCGGACTAATTTGACTTTTTGCTTTACGAAGTGATACAATTTATGTGCGGCGTGCGCCGTCTAAACCAATAAGAACAAACGGAACAAAGAGAGGGGATATTGTCTCTCCCACGCCGCACTGGCGGTCTTCTTTCCTTCCATCTTACAAATTTTAGATCACGACACGCGACTTGATGCATGTTAACCATTTTTACCTAACACAACGCCGCTAAGAAAGTTTGTAGTAAAAAAAATTAAAGTTGTGTTTCATATTTCTACTGTAACTTTGACATATTCAGCTTTTACTGTATTCTACATCTACATAACTTAAATTAATTTTAAATTTTATTTTTAAATTCTTCTTATTTAAATTCTTGAGGAACACGCAATACTTTAGCTGTCATTTGTAAAGTTGTAATAGATTTATGGATAACTGGCCCACTAAAAAAGTAAAAATACTCCGGATCGAGCCCCACCTGCCCAATTACTTTTTTAATTAATTTTTCAAGTTTCACATTTTTTACCACCGATCACCCAGGTACTAAAAATAATAAGTAATTCAATAACATACTTGTATCACAGGTTCATTGGCGATGGCCATTATAAAGAAAGTTAAAGCCACTGCTATTGTGTCATGGGCCTTGAAATAAAATAAAAAGGTTGTTAAAATACAATATTTTTCTACTACCTCATAATTGGTCCTGAAATAGCTCATCAGCTGACAAAGCAAGGAGTTTCAAATTAAGAGAAAATAAATATATGGGATAATTACATACACAGCTGTCCGTCCCCAAAGTAAGTAACTTAATACTTCAAATCAAATCAAATCAAAATAATCTCTATTTAAATAAGCTCTTACAAGCACATTTGATTCGTCAAGGATCAATATGATTAATGAAGCTACAACTAGTTCGGAATTTTGCTCTTACCGAGAAGAAACAAAAAGAAACTCGGCGGTGAATCTTTTAAACATTTTATATTTTACATTATTAAACCGCAGTCTTGTATGAAGCTGAAAGGATTTTTTATCGTCCAAATAATCTTCAATTTTGTAATATGCTTTACGTATAAGCTTGTGTTGAGGGTAACTTGTATTATGGGTAACGGACAACCGGTAAATATATACATTTCTTATTTTAAATACATATATACCCAGATTCCAAGAACTAATAAATTAGTTATAAAAAATGTTGTCGCTCGGGGGCTATAGGCCCGGTCGTCAACTGCGCTGACAGGCAATTCAAATATATGATTTCAATTATACGACAGCTTAGGAATTAAAAATGAATCTATTATCTTTAACTATTAAATTGCCTTATGTTTTGAGTTTTACGGAGGTTGAATAGTTTTATAGCCAATAAAGCAAAAAAAAAGCTTATAAATATTACCGCAAACATAAACGAATCAACTTCTTCTCTAACACCTTTGATGTTGAAGTGCCCTATTTTTTCACTTTCAAGCATTATATCCAACGCATCCAGTCTTTCCTTTTTACCGTAGCTTTCATCGTCTAAAAGTTCTTTAACAATGTTTTCATTTTTCAGAAATTCTTTTCTTTCTGTTATAATTAGATTTGTGGAAGTGTGCAAGTCCGAAAGAGCCTGCTTTTGCTTATAAGCTAAGTTTGACCACTTAAAAAAAACGTCGAAAAAAAGCCAAGGTCTACTCGTCCTTGCTAAGACTGATTCTCCCATGATTTCTAGTGCTATAAGGTATTTTTCCTTTATAGATTCAGTTTCAACTGTCATCGAAGATCCCATTAGTGTTCCTGCGGAAAGTCTCAAATAAATATAATACTTTACTCGTTTCTATTAAGACGCATATTTTTATTACTTTACGGGGTCGTTTGGGCACAATTGTTATGGGTGAATTATGGCTTAAAAAAGCATATTTAAAAAAAGTATATTTTGGTGTTTCAAAATATTAAAAAATGGATTTTTTTAGAAATAAACAATAAGCATTAAAGTAAACGAATAGTTGAAAATATAATAAAGACGACGATGATAACTTTAGAAAAAATAATTGAATAATATAAAATTATTTTATAATTTATTTATCTTTAATATATCTTTAAAAAGTTTAATGTTTTATCGATAATTATTTTAAATATTTAAAAAAATGAAGTTAGAATTGATTCTTGTTCAGAAATCGATTAATTGTTTGGTCCATACTGTCGTGTATACGCTTGTCTATTCTGTTTTATCTATGCTAAAAATATCTGCCATACTTCGAAAATCAGCTGTTTATCATATAAGAAGTTCATAACCTTACTGCTACTAAATCTGTTATAACTCTGCTTTTAGATTGATAAAATCAGCCAAATTTTGGTTAATAATTAACTAATAAAAAGCTATTAGTAAGCCCCATTTTCATCTTTTTACATCTTGGGACCAAAATTGTATAAAAGTGTATCAATTTCCTTTCTCCAGACTGAGTTCTTAAGAAATGTTAGTATATACACAGATTTATTAATATCAAAAACACAAACCGCATGTGGTATTTAGAGTATATCGTGAAATCAATGGTCTTAAATCAGTTTCTGCTTTTCCGACCTCGGCTTCTACTAATTTAAGAAAGTCATTTGTCTGTTCTGTGAATGTTTTAGAATACATCTTTAAATTATTGTAATGAAAAACTGGAGACACCATTTTATGTCGCCGGCGCCATTCGTTGCCTGCAAGGAGAATTATAATGCTGAATTGAATTTATTTTATATTACTCAATTAGCATATGCTTGCTATCCTGCTGAATTGGATGTGGAAGGATTATTAAAAAAGATCACTTTAATCATTTTCGAACGATCGATCGATATAGATAACGATCCTTTGTAAGGCTACATTTAGGTTTCCAAAAATTGTAAAATCTTACCACTGCTTGTAAAAAGACCATCTCCGAGCCATGGTTTTAAAAATATATATGGTCCCATTTTATCTAAATGTCGATTTGAAGACAATATTTTCTGAAATACATAAATTGATTATGTAGTATTAGGACGTAACTTTTAATAGGTACATAATATGAACTTATAACCTTGTCTGTGATAGTATTAGTGGTATCCGCGATTTTATTCGCAACATGAAGCAAGATACAACCATGAGTAATAAAAGTAACTCATAATTTGGGTTTATTTTTCTTTTGTCACCTTAAAAAATTAACTAATTTAACAAATTTTTTCAAGCTGTTATTAAAAAATAATAGTTTAAACAAATATGCCGTGTGGTATCTGGCTGAGTAGAATATACCACCCTCATTTCTTAACGAGGTATCGTAAAAGGCGACTAAGGTAAGTTGACCCACCGTGTTGTATCCGGTTGAGTAGAATAGACCACCCTCTTTCTTACCGAGGAGTCGTAAAATACGACTAAGGTAAGTTGGCGTCAGACAGGCGGCCAGTCGTAAAATACGTAGCCAAATCATGTGACAACATGGAGGATGATAAATAGTTAAACCAAAATTAAAATGAAACCTGATTTTGATTTGAAATTATGGTTCTACATAACGTATGTAGGTATATGCATGTAATGCATATAATATGTAGGTATATGCATGTTTATGTTTCGACATTTTAAAATATTTTTTTCGACAACAGTCATAGTACCTTTAAACTCTCTGAGGCAGAATTTTATAAAATTAAAACAAGGTTTACTCGTACTGGATAACAAAAAAAAAATAAGAATACCTACTTGTGAATTTTATATTCAAAGTCAACTAATTAGTTAATTAATTCATTAAAGGCACTACAAAATCTTGACTGTCATTAATTAACCTTACTTAGTATTTAAAAATTATTTAAATTTGAATTAAATTATAATAATTTTATAATTAATGATAATTATATTATTTGCAAGGTAAATTTTAAAATCATTAGGTACGTTAAGATTTGGGTGAGTATAAAAAAGAACACTAAACTGAAGACTAATGTATTAAAAATAAAATCAACATCAAAATGTGACTGTCCCGTCGTCGTTCTCCTGCCGTTATCCCACTCTAAGTGGGATCGGCACAACATGTTTAAAAATGTTGTTGCATGTTTTGTCGTCAACTTACCTTAGAAGTCTTTTACGACACCTCGGTAAGAAATTAGGGTAGTCTATTCTACACAGCCGGATACCACACGGCATGGTTAAAGAGATTTATATTCTCTAATTCAAGTTCCAATTATAAAAAACCCACTTACAAGCACTTTTGAATTTTATTATAAACTAATGAAGCTACCACCGAGAAACTGATCGGTTAGTGTTTAACAACAACTGTTTAAATAATTGTTTAGACGTCTAATAAGCGTATAAACATTCCTCAAGTATTGCCCTATATCTTAGTAAAAACCCGTAATAAAATTCGTTTAGTAGATTTTGAAAAACGGTCACATACAGACAGACAACTTTGTTTTGTAAAATCAGTAACATTTAAATGAGTTGATCTTGTATAATACAATATATAAATATATATATTTTAGAAACGGCTCCAACGATTTTCATTAAATTCAGCATGTAGGCTTTTTTTTCAAGCTTTATCTTTTTAATATTTAAAAAAAATCCGGGCATGACTTGGTTACCCAGGTACTGTATTTTATAATACTTTAATGTTTTTTTTAAAACATTAAATAATTTACCCCAATATCGTCCGGGTTGAACAGGCACACGAACTGTCTATTAATTATATGCATTTGAACCAAACCTCCATATGTGTTGTACAATGAATGTATAAGTGTGAACAATTCATCTGTAACAAAAATACAACTGTTTCATATTTATAATATTAGATGGATAGATGGATATTTTTCCGTATATATATATATATATATATATATATATATATATATATATTTCCGTATATATATATATACGGAAAAATATCCATATGTATAAGCCCTTCGATTTTGATGTATATCATAGACATACGAGAGGTCACAAGGTCACAGTAAGCTTGTGATACCGACTCAGCAGAGTTAGCAACTCATTCGATAATCGCCTGTACAATAAAATTCCGCTATCCGCATATAAAATGAAAATCCTTTCAGATTCATACAAGACTGCGACGAAAATTGAAAATATTTAAAAGATTGACCGCCGAGATTCTTTCCGGTTCTTCTCGGTAAGAGCAACATTCCGAACCAGTTGTCGCTTCATTAATCATATTGATCCTTGACGATTCAAAAGTGCTTAAAAAATTATTTTCATTTTATTTCATTGGAACAGTTGCTTGGTCGTGGTCTTCCATAAACGACTGACTTCTATTTTTAATAAGTGATACTTACTTAATTTTTCTTTTGCTCCTATGTCTGATGGTACTGTTATGATTATTAAGAATGTTCTATTGATAACTTTATCTGCGTATATTAAATCTGGTCTATTGTGAATTAAGGTCACGTCAGTCTGTATGGGTCTGTATGGTGGCGATGTCAGTAATTATCTGACTGACCGCGCTGTCAGGTACCCGACGACTAGGGGTAGGTGGAAGAAGCGGAGGATATCGTGCGGTGTTCCGCTAGGGTCGCTTATAGGCCCCTTCCTGTGGAACATCGGCTACGACTGGGTGCTGCGTGGGCAAATGCTCCCGAGGGTGCGTCTGTTTTGGTACGCAGATGACACCCTCGTGACTGCCCGTGGGAGCATCTACCGGGAAGCCCGTGTACTGGCGACCGCGGATACGGCCCACATTGTGGCCTGGATTCACCGTCTGAGACTGGGGGTGGCCTTGGAGAAATCCGAGGCCATTTGCTTCCACAGGCCTTGGATAGCGCCCCCAGTGGACTCCCGGTCGGAACCGTCTGGGCGTTCCAAACGGGGTTTATCGGACGACCACCTCTTTAAGGTATTCGAAGCGTGTGGTATCCTGCCCAGTAGAATAGACCACCCTCATTTCTTAGCGAGGTAGGTACCAAGGCAGGCCGTAAATTACCTAGCCGAATCATGTCACGATATGTTTAAAACACGTTGGGCCGACCCCACTTGGAGTGGGATAAGGTCAGAAGAAAGATGTGACAATTGTACATTTAATTATACTGGCAGGTGAATTTATTAAATGACTATCAAATCTTTCATAATAATTTGTGCAAACTTTAGCTAAGATAAATATTATAACTAAAGGAAAACCGTATTAAAAATTGATTTTTATTCAGAGTCACTGATTTTCGAATAGCATAATTTATTTTTATACTTATGCAAAAATTATAATCCAATGTATACCTATTTTATAAAATATAATTTATATAAAATATAAATTACATACTTATATTATAAATTACATACTTATATTATAAATCACAGAATTATATTACATTATAAATCACAGAATACGGTACAAGAAATAACAAATTCAAAATGATGAAAATATATTTAAAAACTACGACCTTCACACAAAAAAATTAAATCGAATAAACTTACTGAGTGGTAACATGAAATGGTAAGAATTTCCAAGAAAAGGCAATCTCTTAGGGCCAGGAATCTTCATTAGAAGCCTTGTGGTTCTGCGATATCTGTCGTATAATAATAATAAAACTACTGATATAAAAATTAATATTAATAATAGCAACATTTTGTTCTGGTTTGCGATCAGACGATTGAAATCTTAATGGAACAAATACTGCAGATTTTAAAGTCTTTATAGTTTTTTCTCTAAAAGGTGGTGGCTTATTACGAGGTCGGTTGCTAGATATACCTACTTAGTAAGTAAAATTTACGATTTATTCAAAAGATCAGTTTTTTGTGCATTCTATATTCGTTAAAGACTAATTAGAGCCAGAAATAATGCACGTGAGGCCACAACACTGCTGGGTTATGCATAATATTATGTTAGATATTATTTCATTACGACTTTACATTTTGTAGCTGTTATCCACTATGTCAGTTTCAAAATATTTATTTTATTTTATTAGACACACAAAACAGTTCACAACACGATTAAACTTAAAATGTATACATATTGTTAATATTTAAAATCTAGTTGCTCACCAAAATATGCATGTACAAAAGAAGAAAAAGAAGAACATGTTGCAATAATAAACTTATTCTAGTATTAATAGTCTAATGTTAATTAATTAGTAGTAATAGTCTAATGTTATTATTTTATAATTTCTTGAACAGCACTACGAGAGGTAACACAATACTTGACAATCCTTTTAAATGCTGACTCCCGAGAATCAAAAATGTCTAGATCTAAAAACTTAAAAGAGAGATCATTATAGAGATCAACTTTATAAAAAAAAATATGAACTTTTTCGGTCCGCCCGCTACCATTAGGCTATCACAATAATACGTTTGGCAGCTAAAAATATCATTTGCAATCAAAATCTACATTTTAGCATTTTTTCAGTGAGATAATACGATTATATATATATATATATATATATATATATATATATATATATATATATATATATATATATATATATATATATATATATATACTAGTGGCCCGCTCCGGCTTCGCACGGGTATAAAATATATAACCTTTGTCACTCAGTGAAAAAAATAATTAAAATCTATACATTAGTTTTGTTTCATTTAAAACTGTCCGTGGCCTGCAAGCGTTAAATTTGAAGAAAACGAATAACCCTTTCCCTATACCATCAAGATTCCCGGCTATCTTTGGAATATCTTAATTCATATACTACATTTTTACTTATTTACATTTTCCCTATGTATTTTATTTTTACAATTAATTACAGAATGTCTTTATATACAACATTCACAGCTTTCTTGTCATTATACAATACAAACATGTTTTCTTTAGAGGTTACTCTTGAAAGAGCCACATATAGTTGGCCATGTGAAAAAAAAACCCGTCCGATCGCAGCTAAATTCGAAGTGCTATAGGGCGAAGCGTACACCTTCCTCTTCAATCACTATTAAGAAAAACCGAAATAAAATTTGTTGCGTATTTTGAAAGATTTAAGCATACATAGGGACATAGGGACAGACAGAGAAAGCGACTTATTTTATACTATGTAGTGAAGTTTATCTATTATGTTGATAATTGTCAAATTTTTTACCATACTTAACCAAAGACGACATTACGTATAGCTGTCATTTATGTTTTGTTATTTCACTGTCATATGACGAGTTTTTTTAAAGTATCAAACGAGTGTTATAAGACCAAGTTATGTACAGTGTCATACACAACTTTAAAGCCGGAAAGACTGACAGATTTATCATTTTCTAGAAAGCATAGTTTGAAGTAACCAACCCGTATGATTTTCATGAAATATACATTAATTTTCAATAGAAATATGAGGCCCAGCACTCACCTTGCGCTTCTGGACCGCATCAGGGCCCACACCAGGGTAGTGGCTACTCTTCCTCTAATTGCACAAAATATGTAACATCCATAGGTTTTTAATGGTTCAAGAGAGTTAAGGCAATATCACTTGCGTGGTAATATATCTGTAATAGCACTGTAATATACTATCATTCTTCACATGATATGTGTTAAATTATTTTGCTATAATCCGCTTAGTGTAAGAAGCGAACAACATCTCACATAACTTATATATGCAGGACAAGTCTCCACACATATCAGAAAACGCCGCCACACACTCACTACAACAATCTCTACGATCGTTTGGCCCCGTAACCGAAGCATCTTCAGGAGGATAAGCTCCACGACAAAATCGTCATGCGTTTCGGCGTTTTGTGATATGTATGGTGACTGCATGTATAAGTTATAAATGTTGCCTAAGCAGGCAACGCAGGCCTACACTTACATAGATTCTCTTAACAAACGCGGATTATAGTTAAATAATTATATCAAAAGCTCTGTACTATGGATCCCCACAAATGAACGCCTGGTGCAATAAATTAGTAATACTTTGATCTTTATTTTTTGTTATATATCGCAGGCAGAGTATTAAGTTAAAGTATTATATTTATAAACAAATTTAAGCTTTAGACATATATAGATATAGAAGGTTTATGAATAAACAATTTTATGTAACGTCTTAACTAAAACGTGTCTAAAACCTTCTATAAGCTATTTTTATGAATAAGACCTTTAGAGTATTGTATTTAAGTATGTGTTTAAAATTATATAAGTATATACAGAGACAGACAAATATATATTTGTCTGTCACCCATAACACAAGTATTAAGTTACTTACTTTGAGGATGGACAACCGTGTGTGTAAGTGTCCCATTTCTTTATTTATTTATAATTAAATCTAATGTATATTACAGTGCTTAATTTAATTAAGACTAATTTTGGATTGGGTTAGTTTTGTAATTCAGTAAAATTTATTTTACTTATTTATCTTCCTGCAATATGGTAAGCTGTCATCAAGCTGTCAAGAATGTCATTTTATATAACTCCTCCTGTATTTAATTCCTGTTGAATTAACAGGATTTCTATAGCCTATATGTTACCCCGATGTACAAGAAATAATTGTGCCAAATTTCATCGATATTGGTTCAGCGGATTGACCGTGAAAACGTAACAGACAGAAAGACTTTCGCATTTATAATATTAGTAAGGATGAAATCTATTGTATATTACAATGCTTAATTTAATTAAGACTAATTTTGGATTGGGTCATTTGAATAATTCATTAAAATTCTTATGCTTAGGTATTTATCTTCCGGCAATATGCTAAGCTATTCGTTTGCGATTATTTGTCTATTATAAAACTATTAATAATAAACATTTTAACTGATGATGATTTATTAAATCACAAAATATTTTATATTTTACACTAGACCCTTAAACTAGGAAAACTCGTATCTTAGGGCCCAGTACCTTCACAAAACTTAATTATTAATATTTAATTAATAATAATTAATTAAATATTAATAATTAAGTTTTAAAAACTATTTGAGCTCTTTAATCTCTATAAAATGACATATAACTGCTCGAGCCCATACTGATACACAATAATTTATTAACATCTAGGCTAAAGTCTTGTAAGTCTGTACCAAAATATTATTGTGAGTTAAAAAAAACTATTTTTACATAAAAGCTTTCAATTGGTCAATTCCTCGTCATATTTTGATAGTAATCTTTTAAATTATTTATGTATATTTTGGTATTTTTTTTTTTGATAATATATTGACATTTTATTCCTGGTGTGCAATGTTTTCTTCTAATCTCTTACAAAAGCGTACATTTACAGGTTGGTCGTGAG
The DNA here is from genome assembly GCA_029227775.1 of Morpho helenor. Taxonomy (NCBI): domain Eukaryota; kingdom Metazoa; phylum Arthropoda; class Insecta; order Lepidoptera; family Nymphalidae; genus Morpho; species Morpho helenor. The sequence goes on along the minus strand of JARGCU010000010.1, from coordinate 4,273,061 downwards.
TGCGTAATGTCATATCAACTACGTATTTTAGATCAGACGGCTTTGTGATTGGTTCGACACGGAATTTTCTCAGCAAACTCAATACCATTGTTTTCATCTTTAACATCGCGAACTTTTGACCTGAAATGAAAAATCATATTTAATACACATATACTCGTAGTTACAATAATGCGCGAAAATCGAAGACATGAGACGGTGACGACATATTATTGTACAGTAGGAAAATGAGTAAAAAACAAGCGTTAGTTAGTCTTTCTTTTTCTTTATTTTTAAATCTTACTAGCAATGTGGGTTACAAACTACTAGTAAACTTGTAAACCCCTCCAGCTAATCTTAATCCTTGTATTAGTAGTGGGTTCACGTCGGTAGTGTAATGGTTGGAATTCGAACCCACGACCGCTTTGTTTTCGAATTTACTATATGCACTCAGCTCCAGTGTTTGCTCCAACTTTTAGCTAGCTCCAAAATTATGGTAAATATGATGCCGACAGTACAGGCTAACATATCCTAGCCGAGAATATGTTAAGCCATAATAATGACTTAATAACTTAAAAACTGACTTTTCAATAAATATTTATCGATTGTCTAGGTAGGAGCAGTTTTCCAAACCACTGAAGTTGACTGTTCAAAAGCACTTGTTTACAAGTTTATTTTGATAAAGAATAATTTCAATTTTAATTAAGAATAATAGATTTGAATAAAATAATAAAAATAAATGTCAAAATGAACAATATTACCGATACAATTCCTAGGTCCGCCACTAAATGGTAAGTATGCGTATGGGTGTCGTTTGGAACAGTTTTCTGGAAGAAACCTCTCTGGAATGAAGCGCTCCGGTTCGGGGTACAGATCGGCGCGTCGGTGTAAATCGTAAATAAATATCACATATCCTGTATTAGCCGGTATTGTGCAAGCACCTGGAAAATATAAGGTTAATTAGGAACCTTGCGGAACAGAATCCCTATATTATATAATATATATTCATATATTGTATGGGACATTATACTTGGATGATTGTATTTTTAAATATCCGGAGGGTATTTTAATCTTTTTAGCCGTCCACAGCCGTCAGCGTATATATATATATATATATATATATATAGAATTATTCTAATAAAACTTTTGTGTCTAGTTGATAATTACAATTTATCACACGCTTTTCGAAAGGTTTTTTGAAGGAAAACATCGTGATTAAACCTGCATATAGCAGCTTGGAGCAGCGTAGCTCCAACCCTTCCCTCCAAAAACGGAGAGAGGAGGCCTATGCCCAGCAGTGGGTTAGTAACAGGCATGTACTTTACTTTTTTACCAATCCGCATTGGAGCAGCGTGGTGGATCTTTGCTGCAATCTTTCTCTCTAAAAATAGAGAGAGCCAATGCCCAGTAATGGGTTAGTAACAGATCGTTACTTTACTTCAATTGTATTTCTTTTACATACAAATGTTGGTTGTCTATAAACGCATACTTCAACTTTAGCTCCGCGCTATTTTAATTTATATTTTTTTCTTACTTCCCATCTAACCTTTTAAATAAAATATCTTGAAAAGGCGTAAGAATATGGTACCTTTTCCATACAATGACTTACCTAAAGTTAACTCTTCGGCAATATGTCTTAGTATAATCGGCGCACTAGGATATAACCGTAGAGATTCCTTAATACAACATTCTAAATAAGTCATTTCTTTAAGATCTTGTATTGTTGCTGAGCGTTTAGAGTTATGGAAAATAGTCTTCATTTCCTCATATATTTTTTCCTGTAAGAAAGCAAGCGTTATAACGTCGTGTGGTATCCGGCTGAGTAGAATAGGCCGCCCTCATTTCTTATTGAGGTGTCGTGAAAGGCGACTAAGGTAAGTTGACGTCAGGCGGGCGGCCGGTCGTAAAATGAGTAGCCAAATCCAGTAACAACATGTTTAAAACGTATTGTGCCGACGCTACTTAGAGTCGGAATAGGGCAGTAGAATGATAAAGAAAGCATCCGAAGAAGAAAGTCCCATGTCCCATGAGACATCACATTTCCTATGCTTAGGGCTCATTTTCATTGGTGGTTACAGCCCGCATTCGACGTGCGAGAGATTTTTGTTTACGCATGCCATAAGGACCGCATGCGGAAACCATTTTTATTACTCGATGAAACCCGAATACGGGGTACGGGAGATTTAAGTTTAAGCATGCCATAGGACCCGCATGCGGTAACCGTTTTCATTTAGTCGATGAGGCCCGCATGCTGGATGTTTAATTTTCTTCAGCGCGTATCTATGAAGTATATTTTAGAGTGGTGCTAAATAGACGTGCAAGCTATGGATCAAAAATTAATTTTATGTGTAGCAATCAATTATCTGTTTTTGACGTACCTGACACCATTGGCAAACTGAATTCCCGCACCTCGTTTGCTTTACACCAACCGATGAATTTCATTGGTTGTTAGGCCGTGTGCGGGGAATACCCGCATGCAGTATATCGACTGCGATATCGATAGCGCATTTTCACTAGTCGTTATTCCGTATTCGGGGACTCCCCGTATGCTGTATAACTACCGAGTTATCGACCAGTCAAAATGAGCCTTTATTCATGTATAAGCATAGGAAATGTGACTTCTTAGGATATATCTTTCGTTTAATTCTGACTATATATTTTAAAACAATACTTTGCATTTCCTTGGATTCTTTAATAAATAAATAAAGATCATTATGTCGTATTTGCGTTGTTGTTAAATTTGTTTGCTTGTTAAATTTTATATGGAAAAAGTAATAAAATTGTGTAGTAAAAGAAACAGTGTATAAATTGAAACAAAGACTGCATTTATAACTTAGGTATATTCGTAAATACTATTTTCATTGATTAATAATGAAATCGATTGTAAATAGCATAAATTAGAAAAAGGAATTGCTGGTTGCTAGGTAACGATTATTATTATGAAAAACTCCGTCTGTCAATGACATGAAACTAATTTAGTCCGGTCAAGTTAGCATTAAAAATAGGGGTAATTCATCAATTCATAATATGCACACGTTTCCGCGCCACTCGTCCGAATTAATGTAACCTTCAATGTCTATTTTGAACGGACTTGACTTTTGCTTTTTTTTTTTTTTTTTTTTTTTTTTTTTTTTTTTTTTTTTTTTTTTTTTTTTTTTTTTTTTTTCGAATATGACTAATGCTGTTAGCCCTAATGGCTTTGACAGCGTCACCGATAAGACGGGCGAGCGCTGAAGCATCGCCGAGAAGAAATGGGTGATACATGCGGGTGCATTACAAGCACCCGCGCTACAGGGGGGCGTCGCCTTAAGGGTGTCTCCTGCGAGACCGAACCTCGGCTTAAGGCGGCGCGTTTTGGAGGGCTGCATCTAATAAATGACTTGGAAGAAGTCTGCGTCACGGCGGCCGCGGCAGAGGGCTGCGGCCGCTTGACACAAGCAAGCGGGGACCTCGTCTTCGCCGGCGAAGACGCTGTTTGTGTAGATGTAATGTGTGTATCTTGTTGGATGCCGTGATAGCATCGTCGGGGTCGTTAAGGACGCTCTTCGGGCGCCTGTGAATCTTATTGGGGTGCCTGAACACCTTATAGTTGGACGCGGCCACTATAAGGGGGTTTGGGTGGATGGACGCTTTCTCGAAGTAAGTCGTCGAGAATCGTCTGAAAAGATCGGCTATCGTGGGTAGGTCGAGATCTCTATGGAGGTTCACGTTGCGCACGAACCACGGACAGCCAGTGGCTGTACGCATGAATCGATTTTGAAGTGTCTGCAACGGACACAGTCGTGATTTCGGGACGTGCGCGAACGTGACGCTCGCATACGTCATGATGGGTCTGATGCAAGTTTTGTAAAGTGTCACTTTGTTGCGAAGTGACAGTTTACTTGCCTTGCACAGTATCGGATTGAGGCGTCCCATGGCGAACGCTGCCCGGTTACGGACAACGCGGATGTGTCGGATAAAGGATAGGGTAGGTTCGAGGATGACACCTAAGTATTTGACTTCCTTTTGCCAATCTATGTATTTGTTGTAAATAGAGACTCTAGGAGGCGTCCGGATGAAGTCCATGGCTCTCCTAGATCTCGCAAAGAACATTGCTGCGCTTTTATCGGGATTTATTTCGATTCTCCACCGGCGGAACCAGCTTCCGAGCTGGTTGGTTGCTCTTTGGAGCCTATCATTAATGGTTATGGGATCTCTACAAGTGGTATAGATTGCGGTATCGTCCGCGAACATGGCTAAGTGGGTGACTGCACTAGTTTTGGTGGAGAATCGTGGGATGTCACTCGTATAGAGCGAGTAGAGGAACGGTGCGAGTACCGAACCTTGGGGGACTCCGGCGCGTAAGGTACGTCTTGAGGAGAGCGCACCATCAATACGATATCTAAATGAGCGATTTGTAAGATAATCGCGAATGATAAGAACGAGTCTATCGGGGATTCCTAGGTTTGCGAGTTTGTATATTAAACCCGCATGCCATACCTTATCGAAGGCTTTGGCGACATCGAAGAAGACAGTACCGGTGTACCGTTTTTTGGCGAAGCCATTTAGGATGGCTTCGGTAAGTCGGTGTACTTGTTGTACCGCGGTGTGTTTGGCGCGGAAGCCGAATTGCTCATCCGGTATGAGCTTCATCGACTCCATGAACGTTTTGAGTCTAGCGAGGATTACTCGCTCGTAGACTTTCCCTAAGCTGTTGAGCAGACTGATGGGTCGATAGCTGCTCGGGAGATTACTGGGTTTTCCCGGTTTACGAATACCTATTACTATTGCTTCCTTCCATTCGTCGGGGAAGGAGCAACCTAACAGGAGGGCATTGAAAATCAATACTAATAGGTTTATGAGTTGGTCGGGGAGGCACTTGAGTGCTTTGTTGGATATGGAGTCGGGGCCTGGGGACTTGCGGGTCTTCAGGTTTTGGATAATGGAACGGACTTCCTCTCCGGTGGTGGGAGTGAGCGGCTCGCTTTCGGGAGCCTTCGCGGATATCCTAGCCGCCGCCATTTCCACTTCCGAGTGGAATTCGGCGTGTTCGGGATGACTGGGATTGTTAGTACATTGTCCCTCAAGACTGTCAGCCAAGCATTCGGCCTTATCGATGTCGTCAAAAGCGACCGGACGGTTTGAACGTATTAATGGAGGTGTAGCTGCACACTGGTCTCCTCTCAGGGATTTCGCCAGTTTCCAGAAAGCCAGGTGACTCGGCGAGATCTCTGAGAGTTTGTTGTCCCAGGCGGACTGACGGTTGAGGCTGAGTTTTTCTCTAACCTCTCTTTGAAGTCGCCGGAGTGTTCTCCGGTTATCGTCTGTCGGGTATGCGTCATGGGCCCTAGTGGCGGCACGTTTACGTCTAAGTAGGTCGCGCAGGTCGTCCGGTAGTCTCCCACGACCGCGGTCGTCGGGGACTTCCTTGGAGCAGCGCTCGAGTGAGTCTGTTATATGTTTCGTAAGGTGGGTAACAGCGAACTTGGCACTATCCACGGAGTCTATCTTGTCAGGAATTTGATCTAGGTGGTCTGAGTTTAGGGACTGGAGTTTCCCGCCTAATTTACTCCAGTCGATTATCGTTTTCGTGGGAGGGGTCGTGGAGGTAGATTGCCCTAACTGAATTAGAACCGGACGGTGGTCCGAGTCTAATTCATGCAGGATTTCTATAGAATGTAACTGGAGAGCTACATTTTTGAAAATGTATATATCTAACACATCTGCTCTGTTTGGATCCCCGTTAGGCGGGTATCTGGTGGGCTCGTTAGGGGCTATCACCTCAAAAACGAGGTTTGGAAGGCCGTTGAGGCCTTGGAGTATTGTGCCGTTCCGGTTGGTTCGGCGAGAGTTCCATTGGCCATGTTTGGAGTTGAAGTCTCCGGCCAGTATTACAGAGTCGCCTAGTGCGAGAAGGGTGCGGACGTCTCTTTCGAGTACCCGTTTGGTCGGACTGAGGTATACTGATGCTAGTATGATCGACTGATGGCCGGTCATACCCACCTGACAGACTGAAGCCTCCATGTTAGTGAGCTTTGGGGAATCAAGGGGGGAGCATAAGAGGGCTCTTTTATGGTAAATGAGCGTGCCGCCTTTTTTGGATGACAGACGGTCATTTCTAATCAAACTGTAATTCGCAATATTGGGATTGCGAAATTGGGGTTTTAAGAAGGATTCTTGTATTAGAAGAATATCTATATCGTGTGCAACTACGAAATCGCGGACTTCGTTCATGTGTCTGATAAGCCCGTCTGCGTTGTACGTGACGAGCTTGAGGGAGTGGGGCTTGGCCCTACCCAGTGAGGGTTTAAGCTTAAAGCCTAGAGATGGCCTGCACCAAACTAGAGTGTTCGAGCAAGGCCATTAATCTGTTTTGAGGATTACTCCTCAGCTTGTTTGCCAAAATTGACAGCTCCGTAGTGTCAATTTTGGTTACTATATCGCAAACGAGTTTCATGTCGTCCATGAAACTCGTTGCTGGAGGGGCGGCTGTCGCTTTAGGAGCGGCAGCTCTTGTATTGGAGCTCAAGATGGCGGCGGCGGGTTTCGCTACCGTCTCCTGAGCCGGTTTTACTGGCACAGCCGGCTCGGATGCCGGTTTCCTGTGCCAGGGGTTTGAGGTGGGGAGAGGCGCGGGGACGAACCTCTCAGCTGGTTTGGGGGCGGCACGGTCCGCCTTTTTACGGGTGGCCCTTCTGCCCCCTCGTTTTGCCCTAAGCGGGACTTTCGGGCAGCCGCGATAGCTCGCGGGGTGCCCTTGGGTCCTGCAGAGGACACAGCTGGGAGGTTCCTTGGACGGAACCGCTCTGGGGCAATCGGCAGTGCCATGATCGCCCAGGCACTTAACGCACCTTGGTCGTGCGGTGCAGTTTCGCTGCGAGTGGCCGTAAAGTTGGCAGCGATGGCACTGCCCCATTACCCCACGCGTACGCGGCGTTTCAATACGCAGACCCGACAGTCTGCATATTGTTTGGACGTTGAAGACACGTTTGCCTTCAGGACTGAGGTCGAGGACCGCGAGACAAAGTTCATATGGAACTTTGGTTCTGTGGTGGTACATGCGGTGTACCTGTCTTACGGGAAGGCCCTGGCTGAGGAGGTCCTTCTTAATAAGGTCGCAGTCTATCTCTACGGGAAGCCCGCGGATGACGACGCGAAGTTCGCGCTCGTCTTCTAGGGCGTATGTGTGGTAGCCGATCTTTTCGGCATCCAGGAGCGTCGTGAGGCGACGGTGGTCCGTTGAAGACGGACATTGCACCATTATGCCCTGGCTTGTGGACCGGGCAGAGGTGAAAGGAATGGACGAGCTGTCCATGCGCGGGATTAAGCGATTCCACGCGTCTTTTTCCCTAACAAATAGGGGCGGCACCTTCTCCTTCCTCTCCGTCATAGGCGAGTCCTGTGAGTCGGGTACGTCTTGTTTGCGGGCGGCCTGTGAGGCAGGCTGGGGTTTGAGGATGGGACGCGGGGCAGGTGCACCTGCGTCGTTAGTGGCCCTTTTGGGCGGGACGGTCTTGGGAGCCTTCAGCTTACGCTTCTGGCTCTTGGAAAGGACGGCGGTGAAGCCGTCGTCCTCGTCTGAGGCGGATGACGCCGAGGGGGACGGGGACTTCGAAGCATCGGATGCTTCGTCCTCACCGGACTCTGAGGGAGTCTCGGATTCCGAATCGGATTGCTCCTCCACTTCCATGTCAGGAGACACGGAGCGGGAGCGTGGTTTGGCCTTTTCCGCAGAGGGGGGAGAAGGTGCTGCCGGGCTGCCACTCTGGCCCTGAGAGGGCGGGAGGGCCTTGGTAAGTTCCACCAAAATGGCGGGGTGGTGCGCCTGTAGGAACGCGAAAATGGCGTCCAGGATCGGTTGCCCCGTGGGGCGCAAAGTAGGGGCCATGTTGGCCCGCTAGTGTGGGGTGGCCTCCCTGCCGGAGGGCAGGGAGGTGTGTACCTAAGAAAAAATCTAGATCTTAGTCTCTCTCCCTTCGGGGGAAAGAGGTGAGTACCTAAATTAAAAATTAGTGTACTTACGCACGGACGGAACCACCTACGGCAAGTGTTATGCGTGAAGCACCACACTACCTAGTCGAATCACAATATCACTATCACAACCACTTGCACGGGAACGAACGAGACACTAACAGTCCAATGTCTTTATTCACTCGGGCACAAGCTAACGCGGCAGGGGCGTGAGTCAGGCGGGGGGAGCGGCAACCGGATTGCGCTCGACCCAGACATCCGCACGCTACGGCGGCGATCGATGGAATGACTTTTGCTTTACGAAATGATACAATTTATGTGCGGCCTGCGCCGTCTAAACCAATAAGAACAAACGGAACAAAGAGAGGGGATACTTTCTCTCCCACGCCGCACTGGCGGTCTTCTCTCCTTCCATCTTACGAATTTTCGATTACGACACGCGACCTTATGCAAGTTTACCATTTTTTACCCATCCCAACGCCGCTAAAAAAATTTGTAGTAAAAAAAAAATAAAGTTGTGTTTCATGTTTCTACTGTAACTTTGACATATTCAGCTTTTACTGTATTATTCTACGTCAACATAACTTAAATAAATTAACATTTTATTTTTAAATTCTTCTTATTTTAATTCTTGAGGAACACGCAATACTTTAGCTGCCATTTATAAAGTTGTAATAGTTTTATGGATAACGGGCCCACTAAAGAAGTAAAAATACTCCGGATCGAGCCCCACCTGCCCAATTACTTTTTTAATTAATTTTTCAAGTTTCATATTTCTTACCAACGATCACCCAGGTACTAAAAATAATAAGTAATTCAATAACATACTTGTATCACAGGTTCATTGGCGATGGCCATTATAAAGAAAGTTAAAGCCACTGCTGTTGTGTCATGGGCCTTGAAATAAAATAAAAAGGTTGTTAAAATACAATATTTTTCTACTACCTCATAATTGGTCCTTAAATAGCTCATCAGCTGACAAAGCAAGGAGTTTCAAATCAAGAGAAAATAAATATATGGGATAATTACATACACAGCTGTCCGTCCCCAAAGTAAGTAACTTAATACTTCAAATCAAATCAAATCAACATAATCTCTATTTAAATAAGCTCTTACAAGCACATTTGATTCGTCAAGGATCAATATGATTAATGAAGCTACAACTGGTTCGGAATTTTGCTCTTACCGAGAAGAGCCAAAAAGAAACTCGGCGGTGAATCTTTTAAACATTTTAAATTATTAAACCGCAGTCTTGTATGAAGCTAAACGGATTCAAAGCCAGCCTTTTTTATCATCCAAATAATCTTCAATTTTGTAATATGCTTTACGTATAAGTTTGTGTTGTGGGTTACTTGTGTTATGGGTCACGGAAAACCGGTAAATATATACATTTATTATTTAAAATACATATTATAAATACCCTGTTTCCAAGAACTAATAAATAAGTTATAGAAAATGTTGTCGCTCGGGGGCTATAGGCCCGGTCGTCAACTGCCCCGACGGTCAATCAAATATATGAATTCAATTATACGACAACTTAGGAATTAAAATATTTAAACTTAAAAGTTGAACGATCTTAAAGGGAATGTCGAGTTCATCTGTCATTCGTAAATTTATTATCCCATAACTGAATTGCTTAATTTTTTGAGTGTATGGAGGGTGAATAGTTTTAAAGTTATTAAAGTGAAAAACATGCTTATAAATATTACCCCAAACATAACTGTATCAACTTCTTCTCTAACATTTTCAATGTTAATGTGACCTAGTTTTTCATTTTCAAGCAACAAATGTAACATATCCTGTCTTTCGTTTTTACTGTAGCTTCCATCGTCTAAAACTTCTTTGATAATGTTTTCATTTTTCAGAATTTTTTTTCTTTCTGTTATAATTTGATTTGTGCAAGTGTGCAAGTCCAAAAGAGTCTGCTTTTGCTTATAAGCTAAGTTTGACCACTTAAAAAAAACGTCGAAATAAAGCCAAGGTCTACTCATCCTTATTAAGGCTGATTCTCCCATGATTTCTAGTGCTATAAGGTATTTTTCCTTTATAGATTCAGTTCCGACTGTCGTTGAAGATCCCATTAGCGTCTCTGCAGAAAGTCTCAAATAAATATAATCTTTACTCGTATCTATTAAGACGCATATTTTTATTACTTTACGGGGTGGTTTGGGCCCAATTGTTATAGGTGAATTATGGCTTAAAAAAACATATTTAGAAAAAGTATATTTTGGTGTTTCAAATAAACAATAAGCGATTAAAGTAAATGAATAGTTGAAAATATAACAAAAAAGACGTTAAAAATAATTGAATAATAAAAAAATATTTTATAATTTATTTATTTTTAATATATATATAACAAGTTTAATATTTTATTGATAATTATTATAAACATTTAAAAAATGAAGTTAAAATTGATTCTTGTGCTGAAATCGATTAATTGTTTGGTACATATTGTTGTGTATACGCTTGTCTATTCTTTTTTATCTATGCTAAAAATATCTGTCATACTTTAAAAATCAGCTTTTATCATATAAAAAGTTTATAACCTTACTGCTACTAAATCTTTTATAACTCTGCTTTTAGATTGATAAAATCAGCCAAATTTTGGGTAATAATTAACTAATAAAAACCTATTATGTAGCCCCATTTTCATCTTTTTACATCTTGGGTCCAAAATTGTATGAAAGTGTATCAATTTTCTTTCTCCAGACTGAGTTCTTAAGAAATGTTAGTATATACACAGATTAATTAATATCAAAAACACAAACCGCATGTGATATTTAGAGTATATCGTGAAATCAATGGTCTTAAATCAGTTTCTGCTTTTCCGACCTCGGCTTCTACTAATTTAAGAAAGTCATTTGTCTGTTCTGTGAATGTTTTTGAATACATCTTTAAATTATTGTAATGAAAAAGTGAAGACACCATTTTACGTCGCTGGCGCCATTCGTTGCCTGCAAGGAGAATTATAATGCTGAATTGAATTTATTTTATATTACTCAATAAGCATATGCTTGCTATCCTGCTGAATTGGATGTGGAAGGATTATTAAAAAAAGATCACTTTAACCATTTTCGAACGATCGATCGATATCGATAACGACCCTTTGTTAGGCTGCATTTAGGTTTCCAAAAATTGTAAAATCTTACCACAGCTTGTAAAAAGACCATCTCCGAGCCATGGTTTTAAAAATATATATGGTTCCATTTTATCTACATGTCGATTTGAAGACAATATTTTCTGAAATACATAAATTGATTATATAGTTTAGGACGTAACTTTTAATAAATACATAATATGAACTTATAACTTTGTCTGTGATAGTACTAGTGGTATCCGCGATTTTATTTGCAAGATAAAATCATGAGTAATAAAAATAACTCATAATTCTGGTTTATTTTTCTTTTGTCACGTTAAAAAATTAATTAATTTTACAAATTTTTTCAAGCTGTTATTAAAAATTAATAGTTTAAACAAATATGCCGTGTGGTATCCGGCTGATTAGAATATACCACCATCATTTCTTAACGAGGTATCGTAAAAGACGACTAAGGTAAGTTGATCTACCGTATGGTATCCGGTTTAGTAGAATAGACCACCCTCTTTCTTACCGAGGAGTCGTAAAATACGACTAAGGTAAGTTGGCGTCAGGCAGGCGGCCGTTCGTAAAATACTTAGCTAAATCATGTGACAACATGGATGATGAATAATTTAAAAAAAAAATGAAACCTGATTTTGATTTGAAATTATGGTTCTACATAACGTATGTAGGTATATGTTTATGTTTCGACATTTTAAAATATTAAAAAAAAAATTAGTGGGACCTCCAATTTCTCCCCTATCGAATGCAGGATGGATGAAGTGGCGGCAGGTCTCAGGCACAATATGTAACCCTCGAATGCCTCTTAAAATTAAAGGAAAAATTTATAAAGCGGTCATAAGATCTGTCGTATTGTATGGATCAGAATGTTGGGCAATGAAAAAAACGGATGAAAGAAGAGTACATGCAAATGAGATGAGAATGTTAAGGTGGATGTGTGGTGTGACAAAACTGGATAAAATACGAAACGAATATATAAGGGGAAGTCTGAAAGTTGCGCCCATTATAGAAAAGACGAGAAGTGCAAGATTGAGATGGTATGGACATGTAATGAGGAGGGATGAAAATCATGTGACCAAACGTGTATTAAATTTGAATGTGGATGGATATGTGCCTAGAGGGAGGCCTAAAAAGAGATGGTTGGATTGTGTGAAGTATGATATGCATATAAAAGGAGTGGCGCCAGAGCTGACGAAAGATAGGACAGAATGGAAGAGAAAAACATATTGTGCCGACCCCACTTAGAGTGGGATAAGGACAGGATGATATATTTTAAAATATTTTTTTTGTACAACAGTCATAGCACCTTTAAACTCTCTGAGGCAGAATTTTGTAAATTTAAAACAAGTTTTACTCTTACTAGATAACAAAAAAATAAGAATACTTGCGAATATTATATTCATAGTCAACTAATTAGTTGATTAATTCATTATAGCCACTACAAAATCTTGACTGCCATTAACCTTACTTATTATTTAAAAATTATTTAAATTTAATTATAATATTCTTATATTTAATAATAATGATATTATTTGCAAGGTAAACTTTAAAATCATTAGGTACGTTAAGATTTGGGTGAGAATAAAAAAGAAAACTAAACTGAACTTTGACATTCCCTCCTTGAAGACTAATGTATTAAAAATAAAATCAACATCAAAATGTGACTGCCTCGTCGTCGTTCTCCTGCCCTTATCCCACTCTTAGTGGGATATAGATAAACATGTTTAAATATGTTGTTGCATGTTTTGGCGTCAACTTACCTTAGACGTCTTCTACGATACCTCGGTAAGAAATTAGGGTAGTCTATTCTACTCAGCCGGATACCACAAGGTATGGTTAAAGAGATTTATATTCTCTAATGCAAGTTCCTATTATTAAAAACGCACTTACAACCACTTTTGAATTTTATTATAAACTAATGAAGCTACCACCGAGAAACTCAGCGGTTAGTGTTTAAGAACAACTGTGTAACTAATTGTTTAATAAGCGTATAAACATCCTCTACAGTAGACTTTCTTTGCCAATGCACCTTTCAGTGTTTTTGAAACATTAAAAGATAATCAAGAAAATAATTTACCCCAATATCGTCCGGGTTGAACAGACACACGAACTGTCTATTAATTACATGCATTTGAACCAAACCTCCATATGTGTTGTACAATGAATGTAAAAGTGTAAACAATTCATCTGTAACAAAAATACAACTGTTTCAGTAAAAAAATTATAGCACGTAAACCGGATGGGAGAAAATAATGCGTATAATCAACGGATAGTAACTTTAATGTCACTTATACAGAGAGTACTGAGTATCTTTCACAGTATTCCTGATAAAAGTACACTGGAAAATGCTCCGTTTACAGTTTCACAAATACTTTCGGTTTCATTAGGATGAACTAAAATCTTTAAAATTCTACAATATCAAGCGACGTGAGTCCCTTCGCGAAAGTTCTAAGAATACTTACTTCAGCATCAGAATATATATAGACGGAAAAATATTCATATGTATAACGCCTTTGATTTTGATTTTGCTATTTGATTGGGTCTTCCATAAACGACTGACTTCTATTTTTAATAGTGATACTTAATTAATTTTTCTACTCTTTTTGCTCCTATGTCTGATGGTACTGTAATGATTATTAAGAATGTTCTATTGATAACTTTATCTGCGTATATTAAATTTGGTCTATTGTGAGTTAAGGTCACGTCAGTCTGTATGGGTCTGTATGGTGGCGATGTTAGTAATTATCTGACTGACCGCGCTGTCAGGTACCCGACGACTAGGGGTAGGTGGAAGAAGTGGAGGATATCGTGCGGTGTTCCGCTAGGGTCGGTTCTAGGCCCCTTCCTGAGGAACATCGGCTACGACTGGGTGCTGCGTGGGCAAATGCTCCCGAGGGTGCGTCTGTTTTATTACGCAGATGACACCCTCGTGACTGCCCGTGGGAGCATCCACCGGGAAACCCGTGTACTGGCGACCGTGGATACGGCCCACATTGTGGCCTGGATTCACCGGCTGGGATTGGGGGTGGCCTTGGAGAAATCCGAGGCCATTTGCTTCCACAGGCCTTGGATAGCGCTCCCAGTGGACTCCCGGTCGGAACCGTCTGGGCGTTCCAAACGGTGTTTATCGGACGTCCACCTCTTTAAGGTCCTCGAAGCGTGTGGTATCCTGCCCAGTAGAATAGACCTCCCTCATTTCTTAACGAGGTAGGTATCAAGGCAGGCCTTGATACCTACCTGCAGACCTAGCAGAATCACGATATGTTTAAAACACGTTGGGCCGACCCTATTTGGAGTGGGATAAGTTCAGTAGAATGATGTGACAATTGTACATTTAACTATACTGGCAGGTGAATTTATTAAATGACTATCAAATCTTTTGTAATAATTTGTTTAAACATTAGCTCAGATAAATATTTTAACTAAAGGAAAACCTTATTAAAAATTGATTTTGTACGCGGAGTCACTGATTTTAGAATAGCATAATTTATTTTTTTACTTTTTTTACTTTATTTATTTATCCAAAAATTACATCTTTGTTTGCACTTCTATTAACCTTAATTATGGCCGAACTTATATTTTTCCACTCAATACGCTGACAAATTCAAAATGATGAAAATATATTTAAGAACTACGACCTTTACACAAAAAAATTAAATCGAATAAACTTACTGAGTGGTAACATGAAATGGTAAGAATTTCCAAGAAAAGGCAATCTCTTAGGGCCAGGAATCTTCATTAGAAGCCTTGTGGTTCTGCGATATCTGTCGTATAATAATAATAAAACTACTGATATAAAAATTAATATTAATAATTTTAACATTATGTTCCGGTTTACGATCAGACGATTAAAATCCTACTGAAACAAATACCGCAGATTTTGAAACCTTTATAGTAATTTCTCTAAAAGGTGGTGGCTTAATACGAGGTCGTTTGCTAGATATACCTATTTACTTTATATATATGTATTAAAAAGATCAGTTTTTGTGCATTCTATATTCGTACAAAGACTAATTAAAGCCAGAAATAATGCACGTGAGGCCACAACACTGCAGCGGGTTATGCATAATATTATGTTAGATATTATTTAATTACGACTTTATTTTGTAGCTGTTATCCACTATGACAATGTTATAAAACAGTCACTTTTAACTATCTGAGTACCTGGGTAAATGCCTTGCTCTTGAAATTTTTTTTAAGATGTAAAAATATGTAATAAAAAATAAATAAAGCGCCGGGTGACATGTGGGAATTGATCCTTAGTTGTGAACTTTTTTGGTCCGCCCGTTACCATTAGGCTATCGCAATAATACGTTTGACAGCTAAAAATATTATTTGCATTCAACAATTACATTTTAGAATTTTTTCAGTGCCCGAAAACAGGAATAAAAAGACCTTTATCTTAAATGAAACTAGATCGATTTTTCCCCCCAAAACCCGCTACATGAATTTCATGAAAATCGTTGGAGCTGTTTACGAGATTCAGAATATAAATATTAAACTCATTTAAATATTAAAGATACAGATTTAATGTCTTTAAAATATATGTATTATATTATATATTAATTATAATAACGAATATTCGAATATTATAAAACTACTAACTTTTACCCGCAACTTCATTCGAGTGGACTGTAGTCTTGAAATTAACAGTAGCTTCTGCCACTCACCAACCCTGCAAATATCTCTATCACAATATCAAATCGAGCCGGAAAGACTGACAGATATTTATTATTTTCTCGAGAGCATAGTTTGAAGTAAACAACCCGTATGATTTCATGAAATATACATTAATGTTCAATAGAAATATGAAGCCCAGCACTTATTTACCTATTACCTACCTTTACGCTCCTAGACCGTATCAGGACCCACACCGGGGTAGTGGCTACTCTTCCTCTATTTACACACAATATGAACATCCATAGGTTTTTAATAGTTCAAGAGAGTTCAGGCAATATCTCAAACACAAAATATCAGAACAAAGAAATACATATATAAGAAAGCTCGAGTACTTTGGCCACATGAAATGCTGTGAAAACGGAGTGTGGGCCGTCGAAGCATATCTTGGCTAAAAAATCTACGCCATTGGTACGGCAGAAGTACTCGTTCCCTATTCATAGCAGCGAAATCGAAAGTTAAAATTGCCTTAATGATCGCTGAACTTGGCGAGAATATGAGTACGTTAAGAAGAATAAGAAAGGAATATATGACTAGCTCTTACCCGCGACTTGGGTTATAGGTTGATAATAGATGACGCTTTTCATTGTCATCCTATTCCTGTAGAACAAACCGGATTTCTATAGCCTATGTGTTATTCCGGTGTATAAGGAATAATTGTGCCAAATTTCATCGATATTGGTTCAGCGAATACACCGTAAAAGAGTACACAAACATACACTCACAAACTGTCGCATTTATAATATTAGTAGGATTTTTGATAATTCTCTGGCGACTTGTCAATCCCGTGAGTTATTTTTTGACAAGAGAGGGCGCGTCGGCGTCTGACTAGCAAATTTGCTGCCATCAGCTTGTTTGATATTGGAAGATAAGCACTAGAACTTCATTGTCATAGACAGAATAAATTTAGTACATTATCACAGCTTCCAAATTTTGTGATCGAATTAGACATTTAATTAATTAATTTTGATGTTAAAAAAACTGTTCCAGTACGCGACCATTAAAATAATAAAGTTAAATTTATTCAATAAACAATAAAAAAATAAATACATAAAAACTTTCTTAAAATTAATTTTACTTATTTTTATTTATTTATTTATTTATGTACCATAAAAAATGTTGAAAAAAAAAACATAATTGGTAAAAAAAGTGTACAAAGGATCAGGAGAAGACAGAGATCTCTGCCAGCTAACCTACGAGGTGAGACAATTTATATTAAAGAAAAAGGTACGCAAATATCAAACATTATGAATTAGAATTACCTACGTTGATTTTCATACTTTACCCCGGTATATAAACATTAATTTTGCCAAATTTCATCTATAATATTTAGCGAATTGGCCATAAAAACATAACAAACAGACTTACGCATTTATAATATTAGCAGTATAATAGTAAATATCCCGTATTACTTATATTAATTATACATTGTAATAACTCAGTTAAATTTATGCAGTAAACAGAAACCAAAATATATAAAACAACTCTTTTCACGTAAGCCAAAAACAACTCAATAGAAACTTCTGTAAAAACTTTCATAGGTTGATAATAGATGGTGTTTTTTAATGTTATCCGATTTCATCGATGTTAGTTCAACTGACATATTTTTGTAGTTTTTCAAATAATTTAGTAAAATTTTATTCCTGTTGTTTAATGTTTTCTTCTTATCTTTTGCAGAAGCGTACATTTATGGGTTGTTCGTGAGTGCTTAATAGTATATCAGCTTCGTATTGCAGATCAGACGGTTTTGTGATTGGTTCTATACGGAATTTCCTCAGCAAACTAGATAACAACGTTTTCAATTCTAACATTGCGAACTTTTGACCTAAAATGAAAATTTGTATTTAGTACACAGAAATACAATAAAAAACAGGAGGTAAAGAAGCGTTAGTTAGTTTAATACTCATATCATCGGTATATCGGCTTTTATAGTGGTATCAGCCAGTAAGAATTATAAAACGATAGGTGATGTATACAATAGACAAAGCAGGAACCGACATAAGCTTGCGGCTCCTGCTTTGAGCCTTGCAAAAGTACGTAATTCGTTTGTGGGTTTTGGTATAAGATTCTATAATAAAATTCCGCAATCAATTTCAGCTTTGCCATTACAGCAGTTTAAAAACACTGTTAGAAAGAGGCTGATACAGAAAGCCTACTATACTCTTGAAGATTATTTAGAAGATAAGAATGTGTGGATATAGCTCTCTTTGAACCTGTACAAGACAGTAACGACTTAATGTAAATAGTATTAAGAATTATATTTTTAAAAGAGCAACCGCCGAGTTTCTTGCTGGCTCTTCTCGGTAGGAACAGTTTTTCGAACCAGCAGTAGAGTTGACGATTCAAAAGCACTTGTTTACAAGTTTATTTGAATAAAGAATATTTTGAATTTGAATTTAACCTTTCCGTCAATCACATTAAATATAGAGAATAATTTGTTAAGAATATTCGGTATGTATGATGGGAGAGTATAGGTCAACCCTTTACCGTTTAGCATATGGTAGACAGTAAGGGGATAAAAAGACTGAAAAATCTGAACAGCTACAGTCATTCTTATTTAACTAACATAAAAAATGCTATTTAATACTTTTTTGTTTTTATATTTGTATATTTAAAATACTCTTTCATCATCCTCCTGGCTGACAAATTATTTTAGTCATTTTCCGGGATTGATTTTCGACTGATTTTTTAATGAATCATTGGTGATATATTACTAGCATTTAGAGAGTACTGTATTATTACTACTAGCAATATTATAAACCTACTAATATTACAAATGCGAAATTTGTAAGTATGGATGAATGTTTTTTACTCTTTCACGGCGAATCCATTGAAGCAATATCGATGAAATTTGACACGATTATTCCTTATACACCAGGGTGACATTGAAAAGCGCCATCTATCAACCTACCACGCTACAACAGTTCACGCGAACGTAGTTGCTGGAAAAAGCTATTAAAATATAAAAAAATCGAAGTCATTTTTGTAATAAAATTTAAATAATCACCAATGCAGTTCCTAGGTCCAGCACTAAATGGTAAGTATGCGTAAGGGTGTCGCTTAGAACAGTTTTCTGGAAGAAACCTCTCTGGAATGAAGCGCTCCGGTTCGGGATAAACATCGGCGCGTCGGTGTAAATCGTAAATAAATATCATATATCCTGTATTAGCCGGTATTGTGTAAGCACCTAGAAAATATAAGGTTAATTAGGAACCTTGTGGAACAGAATCCCTATATTATATAATATATATTCATATATTGTATGGGACTAAGTTGACTGGGATTAAGTTACGATAAGTACTTTTATGTTCTAAATTTCAATTCGAGAAAAAAATTGTAACACACTGATTTCCATGCGACTTTATCCAGGGGTCGCGAGTCAAAATCATGCACCAAATAGTTTTACTTTTACATACAACTTATGTGTATTTTTAATTTTAACAGTATTTTGTTGTGATAAATCTCATCAATATTGGCCCAGTGGACTTTACCCGTAAAATCGTAATTATTTTTTTATATAAAGTTATTTTTATTTTGTATTTTTGAAATTTCCTGTATAATCTCAAGCCACTTTCACCTAATCTATGTGTATACTAATATATAAAGCTGAAGAGATTGTATCTTTGCTTGTTTGATTTTTTAAACGCGCTAATCTCAGGACTACTATATACTATATACTGGACTGATTTAAAAAATTCATTGACATAATATATAATATAAGATAATATATAAAGTAAGATAGTCCATTTATCGAGGAAGGCTATAGACGCTAACATGATAGGATGGGAACAGAAATAAATATTATGAAAACGAAATGAAATAAAACGAAATGAAATTTACTACAAGTAATTGCGTGCGCTAAGTAAACGGTGAAAGTTATTAAAAAATCATGTATTACAAAATTGTTCCCAAAGTTTTGAATAAAAGTTCGCGACAGCATATGTCTAGCTTTTAAGGTTAACTTATTTAAACCATTTTTATGGTTATAAAATACTATATTACGATTTAAATCTTTTCACGCGGACGGAGCCGATTGCTAGTACCTTATAAATTTGAATTTAAGTTATTGAACAGCGCCATTTGTGCCGTCATTTAGCGAACGAAGGCCACTGACAATCAGCAATGGAGTTGCATTGCAAACCCTGTTAGTCGGAGTGGCTATCCCTTTCTTGGTCACACCGCTGCACATTTTTACTTTGCTATAATATTATAATCGAGTTGTTCTGCATAAAGTTTATCAATTTGTGTATATACTTTATACAAATGTATTTTTTACGCAATTGACAAATTTCGTTGTTCCTTTTTTATTTGTATCGCTTGCTTACGTTGTTTTTTTTTTAAATTTTATACTGTTATTTTGTTGTGGTGTGAAGAATAAAGGTTTATAAATAAATATTTAATTGATAATTGCAATTTCTTTAAAGGTTTTTAGTGTCAAAGTTTTTCAGTGAAATATCATATATGGAGAAATCTTGTGATATGTGAAACCTACCAATCCGCATGAAAGCGGCGTGGTGAGTCTTAGCTTCAACCATTAGAGTATTAGCTCCGAAAACGAATAGAGGAAGCCTGTGCCCAACAGTGGAATTGTAACAGACCGTAACTTTACTTTTATTTTATATTTAGTTAAACTAGATATAAGAATACTCTATTTAATTTAATAATATTAGCTGTACAGATTTAAAATCTCTACGATCTCATTTTATGTATTGATTGAAGTGAACTATATACTTCAACGGACGTTCATTGGTTGAAGAGAGAGAAATATTTTAAAAACAGTGCTTTTGCATAAATTCGACTATGACTATGATGGTGACCAAGCCCAAAGCCCAAGTGATAATATAAAAAAAAAACAATTCAAAGATTTAAAAAAGATATATTTTATTTCATATGGAATCGATCCCCAGAATTCGAGACCACCCGTTACCCAAATGAGCTATAATGACTTTGCGATTGATAGCGTATTTATCCTTTGGTTTCTAAACAAATTATATCAGTTATTTAGTGCTTGAAAACAGCGATAATACGACTTACAAAAATACCTAGATAGATCAATCGATACCGAAATCCCGATTACCGAAAAATATACAAGATTAACTCATTTAAAAATTAAATAATAAATAATAAGGCAATCCTGTTAATATTTTAATAGTTATCTTATATATTATGATTGATGTATATTATGGTAGTTTTCAGATAATATTGTTAAATTTTATTCCTGGTGTTTAATGTTTTCTTCTAATCTCTTACAAAAGCGTACATTCACAGGTTGTTCGTGTGTACGTAACATTATATCAACTACGTATTTCAAATCAGAAGGCTTCGTGATTGATTCTACACGGAATTTTCTCAGCAAACTTGATGCTAAAGTTTTCATCTCTAACATCGCGAACTTCTGACCTGAAAAGAAAATTTATACACATAAGTAAATAGCTGCGCCATTAGCTTCACCTGCATGGAAATCAGTATGTCATAATTTTTTTCCCGAATTGAAATTTTTAATATAAAAGTAGTGAGTAAGTTAATTATAAGAGATTTTTGAATAACTTTTACTGTTTACTTAGCGCACGCAAGGAAAGCTTTAAAGTTTGGCATTTTCGCAATATGTTTTATTGCTGCTCCTTTCCTATTCATCTAAGCGTGATGTTATATAGTCTATAGTCTTCCTTCTTAAATGTATACACTCAAAGAATTTTTCAAATCGGTTCGATAATTACTGAGATTACAGCGTTCAAACAATCTAACAAACAAACAAACTCTTCAGCTTTATGTATTAGTATAGAACTTGAGAAGTATAGAAGTATACAATGTGGAAAAACTTAAGAGATGTGACGGTGTCATTATGCTGTATAGCCGAAATGTGTTGGTCAGTATCATAGTTTTGCTTACGAATTTACTACAAGCTTTAGCTCAGACGGCCTTTACAGCATATTCTTCAATCACATTAAGTTTAGGATATTTTTTAAAGAAAATTTGGTAAATATGATGCCGATAGTAAATAATAACATGCTTGTCTTGTATATGCAAAGCTTTAAAACGACTTAAAACTTATAAGCTGGATTATCTCCATAACATTTTTTTTTAATTTTATAATTTTAGTGATTTAAATAAATTAAACAAGTCAAGTTAACTATTAAAAAAGCTTTTGACAAAATTACGTGCCTCTACTATTAACCGTTGAGAAGTCAGAAGAACTGCCTGTAGCCAATCCAAGCAGGAGTATAGGTCATGCTTATCATAAACATTCATTGTCATCGGAAGTGGACCAGTATGTATAATTTCAGCTCATTCAGACACCGAGAAGCGGGTCAAAATTAACTTACAAGATTCCACATTCATATACATACATCGCAAGTTGAATGAAAGCTTTTAATAAAAATTATTACCTATGCAGTTCCTAGGTCCGGCACTAAATGGTATGTATGCGTAAGGGTGTCGTTTAGAACAGATTTCTGGTAGAAACCTCTCTGGAATAAAGCGCTCCGGTTCGGGATATAGATCGGCGCGCCGGTGTAAATCGTATATAAAAATGAGAATATTTGTGTTAGCTGGTATTGTATAACCACCTGGAAAATATAAGGTTATGTAAGGTTAATTATTTACTTTTTTTAATTTAAACTATCGTGAGTAGTATTCATAGTTAATGTTACCGGCTATATGTCTAATTCTATCACCACCAAACCAGACCAGAGCGATAGGGACGTTAAAAGGGCCACCACCGCCACTACCGTGTCATCCCCAGCCCCTGCCACTCACAAGTTGTGCCCAGCGAGCTGCTGTACGCAGTTCCCACCGCGATAACGTCGTGTAAAGAGCTCATGATTAAGTGCCCCGGATGGGTTCGAAACTAGTCGGACTTACCCGATAGAATAAGACGTGAGAATAGCCGGTTATATACAGTAGGTACCTGAGCCTTGCTCGGTAATTTTTTTTAAAAGCATTAAAAAGTATATTAAAAAAGAAAGAAGGCGCCGATGACATGTGGGATTCAAACGGGTTTTGAACATATTCAGTCCGCCAGTTACCCATCGGTTATCACAACATTACGTTTGACAGCTAAAAAATCCTTTACTTTCAATTCTACACTTCACCATTTTATTAAATCCCCACCCAAAAACAAGGATAAAACGAGTTTTTTTTTCAATAAAACCTAGCTAGACTGATTTTTCTCCCAAAAACCCCCACATGCTGAATTTTAGGAAAATCGTTAAAGCCATTTCCGAGATTTAGAAAATATATTTAAAGAAATATAAAGATAACTAGAAAAAGTGTACGAAGATGGTTAATTTTCCATCCAATAACTTACCTAAAGTTAACTCTTCGGTAATATGTCTCATTATAATCGGCGCACTAGGATATAACCGTAGAGATTCCTTAATACAACATTCTAAATAAGTCATTTCGTTTAGATCTTGAATTGTTGCTGAGCGTTGAGAGTTATGGAAAATGTTCTTCATTTCCTCATATATTTTTTCCTATAAGGAAGCATGCAAGCAAACTTAAATAAATTCAAAATTATATCACTACTATGTTTTCTATATTGTATTATATAATAAAAATAAGTAATTCAATAACATACTTGTATCACAGGTTCATTGGCGATAGCCATTATAAAGTGAGTTAAAGCCACGGCTGTTGTGTCATGGCCCTTAAAATAAAATAAAAAGGCTTTTAGAATACAATTTTTTTCTACTGGTTGGTATTTCTTAAATAGCTCATCAGCTGATATTGAATCAAATACGATTTAGATTAAACGACAAGCTAGGAATCAAAATATTTGAGCTTAAAAGTTGAATGAAATACATCTTGCATTCGGAAGTCTATAATTATTGAATTACTTAATAAGTTGAGGTTACGGAAGGTTGATCGTTTTATAGTCAATAAAGCGAAAAACATACTTATAAATATTACCCCAAACATAAACGTATCAACTTCTTCTCTAACACCTTTAATGTTAATGTCACCTAGTTTTTCCTTTTCAAGCAACAAATCTAACATATCCGGTCTTTCCTTTTTATCATAGCTTCCGTCGTCTACAACTTCTTCGATAACGTTTTTATTTTTCAAAAATTCTTTTCTTTCTGTTATAATTTGATTTGTGAAACAGTGCAAGTCCGAAAGAGCCTGCTTTTGCATATAAGCTAAGTTTGACCACTTAAAAAATACGTCGAAATAAAGCCAAGGTCTACACATCCTTGCCAAGGATGATACTCCCATGATTTCTATCGCTTTGAAGTATTTTTCCATTACAGATTTCATTTTTGCGCTCATCGAAGATCCCATTATTGTTTCTGTAAAAAATCTTAAATACTTTATTGATTTCTTCATATCCTATAAAAGAAAAGTAAATGCCTGTTGCAATCCCACTGCTGGACATAGGCCTCCTCTCTCCGTTTTGGGAGAGAAGGGGCTTAGACCCGCTGCTTCAATGCGTATTGATAGGTTACACATATCCCCAGATTTCTCAAGATATATGCAGGTTACCTTATGATGTTTTCCTTCACCGAAAGCGTGTGATAAATTGAAATTATCAATCAGGCACATAAGTTTTAATAGAGAAATCCGTTGGTGCCTGTCCAGGGTTTGAACTCGTGGTCCCCCTCGAAAGAGTCGCATGCTCTCACCGCTGGGCTATGACAGCTCATGACGTATAATAATATTGACTGTATATTATTAAGATGTATATTTTCGTAACATACTTTAATTTCTAAGAGAAGCCGTATCCCACTCTATGATGATATTTATTAAAACAAAAACGAACCGCACGTAATATGTAGAGTTTTGCGTGAAATCAATGGTATCAAATCAGTCTTAGCTTTTCCGACCTCGGCTTCTATTAATTTAAGAAAATCATTTGTCTGTTCTGTGAATATTCTTGAATATTTATTTAAAGTACTGAAATGAAAAATTGCAGTCAAAATTTTACGTCGCTGGCGCCATTTGTTACCTGCAAAGAGAATGATTTTACTTAAATATATAAAATATATAGCCCATGTAATTCAGTGAAAAAAAAAAAATTTAAAATCGATCAATTAGTTTTGATCTATTCATTACTGTCCGTGGCCCGTGAGCGCTAAATTTGAAAAAAAACAATTTCCTTTCCCTATACCAAGAAATTTCCTGCTATCTTTAGAATATCTAAATTCATATAGTACATTTTTACTTATTTAATAATTACAGAATGTCTTTATATATAACATTCACAGCTTACTTGTCGTTAAACAAACTCTTAAAAGAGCGACATATAGCTGCTAAATTCGAAGTGATATAGGGCGAAGCGCGGCCTTCTCACGGCATTTTAAATCTGTAATATCTCCAAAAATGTTCACTTAAATTACATGCTGTAAACAGCCATAATGATCTATATTAAATCAACAATGTATTTAAGGTACTTAATTGGATAAGGATTAATGCTGCATTGTATAAAAATTGCTTTGAATATAAGGCATTATTTTTCGTAAAAAGTAAATTACAAAAAATGCTATTGTGGGTTATCCATAAGAGATAGACATCACAGAGTTTTCTGTAGACCTATTTAAGGTGCGCCTGCGTTTGCAATGTAAACGGAAAAAATGTAATTATTCACATTTGATGTCATACATCACATGTGAATTTGTGACGTTTTATACTATGTATGTATGAACATGTGACGTTTTATACTATGTAGTGATTATACTTAAATGAATTTATGTTATTTAAAAATTGATTTTCTTCCATCCTGCCGGATTTGAAGTAGTTATGAAGTACAAATGTTTAAAATCTATGGCTATCATAAAATAGGTTTGATTTGCCACCAAAGTCGATAATAGTGGACTACATAAAAGTATTACTATTTTTACATAAGAGTACAAAATACGAGCAGGGAGTAAATGTTATGCTACCTATTTTTTTTCATTGTTCGAAGACTTCAAGCACTAACATATACTCGTAAATGACTGAGTTTAATAAGTATTAAACATATTTCAACAATCGTTTCCCCTTACCATAGTATCATCAGGAGATAGAATCCACAACAAACTTTGCGAGGTATTGTGGTAGTGAATGTGTGCAGTTCATGGCTTTTTACGATTTTTGCCTGTTTCAGGTATGACGACGGATAGTAAACTCTATATTTTCTTTTATCGCGTATTTTCTTACATATTATCTTATAATATCATCCAATAATCTTATATAATAATATTTTCATTACTTTTATATCAGGACCTCCACAAAGTAACGTCTAATTCTATAAATTATATAAAGTACCTGGATGACCGAGCCTTGATTGGTAATTTTTTGAAGATAATAAAAAAAAAAGAAAAAAACATGAAAAATTGTTGGATAGGTGAGGCTCAAATCTAGGCATTTTCACCACGCTAGCCGCCCGTTCTTCAAATGAGCTACCATGAGTTTTTGTTTGACAGCGAATATTATCTTTTGAATTCAACGTAAATTTTAGCACTTTTCCGAAAACAGGGACATTTATTTATAATGAAACCTAGAATCTATTGAATTTTTCCCCCCAAAACCTACATGCCGAAATTCATGAAAATCGTTGAAGCCGTACCTATCTGAGATTCGGAAAGTATATTTATATATATATACAAGATTAACTCATTTAAATATTAAAGATTAAATATTAATTTACATATATCCATAACGATCCTTTTCTAAGTTACATTTAGTTACTTAAAACAGAAAATCTTACCATTGCTTGTAAAAACACCATCTCCGAGCCATGGCTTTAAAAATGTATATGGCTCCAATCTATCTATACGTTGATTTGAAGACAATATTTTCTGAAATACATTGATAATACAGTATTGGGTGCTATGGAGACTCGATTGCTTGATTAATATATTTATTTTTTTTGAAACAAAAAAAAAATCATAGCAGAATTAAACAACAGTAAATAAATTTAAAACCAATTTTACACGTGTAGTATAAAAGTAGAATACTTGCGAAGGTTAAAATCATATTATTATTAAGTATGTTATACATTTTATACGTTAATGATTTAATTATTTTATAAAATTTAGCTTAAATCCTCTTATTAACGAAAGCATTCTAGAATATTTAAATAAAGTTAATTGTAATTTACTTTATAATCTTTATGTTAAAATTTGGGTGAGGATAAAATTACTATTAAACTTCAGTTTAGTAGTAATTTTTTCACTGAACTTTTTAAACCGAGAATTCCAAAGTTCACTTTGAAATTCCCGGTCTCAGATTTACATAGTGTAAATTAAATAAATAATTAAAATTACATTTCTCAAGAAAATACATGTAGTGCATTTTTTCGCATCTATATTTTATGACCTTAATAAGTAAATAAATCAAAATCTTTATCTATACTAATACATAAAGCGAAAGAAGAGTTTGATTGTTTGAACGCGCTAATCTCAGGAACTATTGGACCGATTTGAAAAATGCTTTGAGTGTAAGATAATGTATTTATCGAGGCTATATGTTATGAACTATATAAGGAGGAAGGCTATAGACTATTATTATCACGCTAAGATGAATACTTACGATAATTACTTTTAATTCGGGAAAAATTTAGCATGCGGTCGAAGCTGCTGGCACAGCTAGTACAAGTAGTGGGATAGTAAGAAGTCGTTATTTTACTTTACTTTACTACGTAACTAGTTGCAATTCAAATCCAAGTTTCGATAGTTTGTTAGCTTTGTTAAGAAATGTAATTTTAAAGAATAAGTATCAATAGCCACCGCCGTGTGGTATCCGGCTGAATAGAATAGTACCACGCTCTTTTCTTACCGAGGTGTCGTAAAATGCGACTAAGGTAAGTTGACTCACCGTGTGGTATCCGGTTAAGTAGAATAGAGCACCCTTATCGAGATCTTATCGAGGTGTCGTAAAATACGACTTAGATAAGTTGACGTCAGGCAGGCGCCCAGTCGTAAAATACGAAGCCAAATCATGTGACAACATGTTTATAACATGTTGTGCCGGCCCCACTTAGAGTGGGATAAGGGCAGGAAGATGATGAAGTATCAATAGCCATTGAAAAATAAAATCAAAAATCTAATATCTATTATATATAGCTTTACAGAAATAGTGCGCATTCCACACCTTCATATAAACCCTGCGTGGTTTTCGAAAAGTATGTTTATGTGATTATAATATGTCTCAGAATTATTATTGGAAAATTAATTAAAAAAAACCATTAAAATAAAAAAAAATTACCCCAATATCGTCCGGGTTGAACAGGCACACGAACTGTATATTAATTGCATGCATTTGAACCAAATCTCCGTAATTTTTGTACAATGAATGTACAAATGTGAACAATTCATCTATAATAACAATACAAATACACTCTTTCACTTCAATTTGTTAATCTTTAAGTTAATAAATAAATATATATATAAATCTATATTTAATAATAAATATATATAAAAAAACTCAGTCTAGGAAGAGGAGGATCTCCTAACACAAGCATTTTCGTCCTCAAAAGGAGATCTCATTTATAACAATTTGTTAGAATACTAGGTATGCTTGTTAATGAAATAAAACATTTTTGTTTTTTTTTTATTAATATATTAATATGCTCAATAGATGGCATGCCAATGAATAACATTAGCTATGCCGACGATATGGTTCTACTGAGTCCCTCAGTCAAAGGGTTACGAAAGCTGCTCCAGATTTGTGAAGAATATGCGGAGGCCAAGGGGCTTAAATATAACTCTAATAAGAGCGAATTTCTTGTTTTCAGGGGAAATAACAAACCAAATGCTTATATTCCCACTATACAGCTGTGCGGAGTTCCCCTGAACCAGGTTAAGGAATTTAAGTACCTTGGCCACGTAGTAACAGACACACTGGAAGACGACAGGGACATGGAACGAGAGCGAAGGGCGCTGTCAGTTCGCGGCAACATGCTGGCCCGCAGATTCGCACGTTGTACAGTTGGAGTCAAACTAACTTTGTTTAGAGCATATTGCCAATCATTTTACACGTGCGGTCTGTGGATCGACTATACGCAGCGAGCATACAGCGCCTTGCGCGTTCAATACAACAATGTTTTGAGGGCGGTGTTGAAGAGGCCCCGTCATTGTAGTGCATCGGCTATGTTTGCGGAAGTTCGCGTGGATGATTTTTACGCGATCTTGCGCAAGCGTGGCGCTTCATTTATGTACAGGCTCACGAGCACTTCTAACACCCTTCTCAAAACATTGTGGTGCAAGTACGACAGTCCCTTCCTGAACCACTGGAATGGTGTACAGTGCACACGCAATGGTGCATAGTCTTTGTAAATAGTTTAGTTAAGTTAAATTAGGTTTTTTGTTATTACTAACATAGATTTAAGAAATATTGTTACTAACAACTAAGTAGGTATGGATATTGTATCCGATTTAAAAATTAAATAAATAAAATAAATAAAATATATATGTATATTGGAATCTCAGCAATGGATCCAATGATTTTCATAAAATTCAGCATGTAGGGGAGAGAAAAATCGATCAAGCTAAGTTTTATTTAATTATCAAGTCAGCGTAGTTTATTTAATTATCAAGTCAGCGTAGTTTATTCGGGGAACAGGCGGTTTCGAGAAATGAAAATACCTAGGATCGAGCCCCACCTGCTCTATTATTTTAAGTTTCTTCTATTCATTTGTAAAAAATACCGAGCAAGGCTCAGTCAGGTACTAGCCTTATAAAGAGGTGAAATTTACCTTCGACTACTAATAATATAATGCCATTTTTCATTGTCTTAAGACACGCATAGAATGATGTTTCCAAAAAATAAAACCCTTAAATTCCCTACCTACTAAATTGCATGAAAATCGTTAAAGCCATTTCCAAAATTAAGATAAAACAAAATTTATTACAGATATGTGACTAAATACTCACTTAATCAGGCGTTTTACTTTGTAGTCGAACTTTAAAAGGAAACTTGGAAATTCCTAGATATTTTTTACTCGTCCTTCCCGTCCTTATCCTACTCTAAGTGGGGTCGGCACATGATTTTTTTTATTCCATTCTGTCCTATCATTCGTCAACTCTGGCGCCACTCCTTTTATATGCATGTCATACTTCACACAATCGAACCATATCTTTTTAGGCCTCCCTCTAGGCACATATCTATCCACATTCAAATTTAACCCTCGTTTGGTCGCATGATTTTCATCCCTCCTCATTACATGTCCATACAACGCAGCGCAACTTGCAGACTTCCCCTTATATATTCGTTTCGTATTTTAAGTAGATTCAATATTAAACTCGTAAACCTTCCCGCATTCTACGTAAGTTCTTTAAGATAAAGTATGCTAGAACGAAACTGGGGCAGAATACCCAATATCACGTATCTCTCTTATATAATAGCTGTACAATAGACGCGTTATTACTGGCTTATCTTGACTGCGATAGGCTTTAACCATTTATAAAAAATGTACTAAAAACTTCATAGATGTAATATTTGAACCTTAATGTTGTTTTTTTATGTTTTCATTATTCTCTTGTGTTTCTGATTTTTTAGGTTTTATTAAGAATGATGTAATCTCCTGTATTTGCTGCTACATAATTAATTTGAGACTATATAGGATGTTTTTTGGATTATATCATACTAGCTTTTACCCAAGCAATTTCGTTCGCGTGGACTGTAGTCTTCCCGCCCGGTGACGCTGTAAAAGCCGTTAGGGCTAACAGCATATAGTCAATTCGAAAAAAGGACTGTAGTCTTGAAATTAGGAGTAGCTTCTGTCACCATCCAAACCTTCAAATATCTCCATCACAAAAATCAGATCGATCCGGGAAGAATCAGAGGGATATATCGTTTGATCAAGAGCTTAATATGATAATTTTAGTAAATAGCCCGTACTTATATGAAATATATATTGAAAAAGCGCAGCGAGTACAAAAACGTTATGTACATGAAAAATTCATACTGTTTTTCTGGTATTAAATATCTCTATAAATATTATAAGCTTTGGAAACGTGTTAGAAAACTTATTTAATTATAATTTTCAATATGTACATTGTAATCTTTGATAATAACATTTATACGTAACGAAACAAATGTCAATTTTATTTTTTTTTAATTACCTATACATACAGCGCTGGATTCCAACGAATTTGGAATCCAATGGATTTTAGTATAAACACGATAAATTAAATTTAAAATTATGTTTTCTTTCATTACTTCACTTTATTAACTGTAATGACTTTTCAAATATTAAAAATGGTGTTTAGAAATAAAATATTATTTCATTAAGCCGTATGGCTTAATTTCTATGGGATTAAATAAAATAAAACTTTTCAATACATGTCAATTAATAGTCATTTATTTCGTACTTGTTGCCATAGACTATGAATATGATTAATTAAATGAAATTTAAAACCCATACAATAAGCCAACTATACTATTCATCTACCGTCATTATACAATATCATCGTTCTAGTTCACGAACCGCCGTGTGGTATCCGGATCAATAGAATAGACCACCCTCATTTTTTACCGAGGTGTCGTAAAAGGCGACTAAGGTAAGTTGACCCGCCGTGTGGCATCCGGTTGAGTAGAATAGACGAACCTCATTTCTTACCAAGGTATCGTAAAAGGCGACAAAGGTAAGTCGACCCGCCGTATGGTATCCGGCTGAGTAGATAAGACCACCGTCACTTCTTACCGAGGTATAATATGACTAAGGTAAGTTGACGTCAGTGAGGCCGATCGTAAAAACGTAGCCAAATCATCCCCACTTAGAACGGGCTAAGGGCAGGAGAATAATGATCATTCTAGTTCATGATATAATTAAAGCTATCTTAGATAAAAAAAAAATGTTTGAAAAAAAATTATAAAAATTGATTTCTACAAATCTTGGAAAATTTCTAATTTTTAATTTTCTAATTTTCTAAGAAAAAAAATTAGGTATCTATAAAAAAGTTTTCTAAGCTAAGCTAGAACAGACAAAAAAAATGAATACAACAAAACATACCGGGTGGCAAAATGAAATGGCATGCATTTCCAAGTAAAGGCAATCTCTTAGGGCCAGGAATCTTCATTAGAAGCCTTGTGGTTCTGCGGAATCTGTCGTATAATAATAATATAACAACTGATACGAAAATTAATATTAATAATAGCAACATTTTATTCTTGCTTGCGATCAGAGGATTGAATACATACTACAACAATTAACGCAGTTTTATAACCTTTATAGTATATTTCTCTAAAATTTGATGATTTATTACTGGTCGGCTGTTAGGTTGGTCGGCTTCTGTCATTTGCACGATTCATTCAAGTATCAATATTGTAACATCTTATATATATAAATAAATATATGGGACACTTACACACACGGTCGTCCGCCCCCAAAGTAAGTAACTTAATACTTATGTTATGGTAGACAGAAAACTGGTGAATATATACTTATATAATTTTTAAATACATACTTAAATACAAATATACACCCAGACTCGAAGACCAAATTCATTCATACAGAAAGACAGGAATCAAACCCTGAGCTGAAGGCAGGGTTACTAACCAGGGCGCCAACGGGCTAGTCATATTCACATATACCTAGACTAAGTACCTGGGTGAACGAGCCTTGCTCGGTAATTTTTAAAATGATGTAAAAAAAAAGAAAATTAAAAAAAAAGTAACATTAAAAAATAATAGGGCAGGTGGGGCTCGATCCTAGGTATTTTCACCTCTCTAGACCGCCCGTTCCCCAAATGAACTACCATGACTTCACGTTTGATAGCGAAAAATTGTGATTGTATTCAAGGTAAATTTCGAAAAAATTTAGACTTCGGGGTCTAAAATATTTAAAAACAGGGATATAACGACATTTTTTTAGAATAAAACTTATCTAGATCGATTTTTCTCCCCTAAAACCCCCTACATGCTGAATTTAAATATTAAAGATTAGGGAGAGAAATAAGATGTGTAAGGCCTCATCTCTGCTCCGGCTTAGGCAGGCCGGTCGTAAAATACGCAGCAAATCATGTGACAGCATTTTTGTAACATGTTGTGACGACCCCACTTAGAGTGGGATAAGGGCAGGAGGATGTATGGATGTATGTCTACATCTAATTCATTTGAAAAAGATTTGTATTGACGTTGTATTCTGTTCAAAGTGGCATGATGGCCTAAGTTACTTTTTGCCCAGCTTGAAGCAAATGGTGTATATTTTGATTGCCTTGGTAGTTTAGATGGTGTTTTTAAATTATTTTTTTGTAGTAAGGTAAGATCACTATTAATTGACCATGTACTAGTAGTTGACCGTTTTGTATGAAATTTTAAATAATAAGCGTTTTGTTTGTTGTAGCTAAAAAGAATATTAATTAATAATATCGACGGGTGCAAAGTATAAAGAGTTATATACAAAACAGCTAGTTTTCAGGAGAGCGTTTTTTTATAAGAAAAAATGTTCCCATTTTGTTTATTTTGAACCAAAATTGTTGAAATTTTCATTGCCGTTTAATTATTTAATAAGGCACCTACGTGTATATTTCATTTCTTTTAATTATGATAACTTTACGAGATCTCATTCGTGCGCACGCACTTACTCAGCGCGGACGCTTACGCTCTTAACTGAATTTTATTTCGTACTACCTACAAAAGGGAAGAATGTTAATATGACGGAGATTAGTGATAATAATCAGTGTGATGAAAATATTGCTTTTTTGAATGAAAATTATGAAGATAGTAATTATGTACAAAATGATTCCTTACAAAATGAGTGCTCAGAAAATACAGTGATAGAAAAGAGATTGCGTGAAAGTAGTGGTACCAGTTTTGAAGAGGATGGTTTTATAACAGTAACAAGACGACGCCCAAAACGTCGTATCTTACAATTGTCCACTAGTAGTGATATGAATTTTGATGACATTATAATGGGAGAAGACCAAGATATTGAGAAGTTTGAAGTGAGCATTACGTCAAAGGTTATTCTACCAAAACAAATGGCTTTAGCGAAGTTACTACGTTCAGAAAATATCAAAAATATATTAAGTGTAAAATATAAGGGTCAGTTTAAAGTTCTTGTTGAGTTTAGTGACAAAGAGAATGCTGATAAGCTATTGAATAACAAAAAATTCGCAGAATCAGATTTGAGATGTCAGTTAACACAGGAGTCCCAATGGACTTATGGTGTAGTAAGAAATATTGATATGGGTGTTGAAGAAAATGAATTGATGGAGATATTTGAATGTGAATATGATATATTATCAATTAAAAGATTAAAACGTTTTACTGAGAGCGGTGATTGGAACGAAAGTGAAACAGTAAGGGTGTGTTTTAAGAGTTCTACCTTACCCTCGTATTTACATGTATACGGGTGCAGATTTAAGGTGGAATCATACACGTTTCCTGTCACCCAATGTTCGGGCTGCTGGAAATATGGGCACACTAAAAAATTTTGCCCAACCAATAAAATATTTTGCCCTAAATGTGGAAAACTACACCCTAATTGTGAAACTAAGCAATATATTTGTATCAATTGCAAAGGGGATCATATGGCTCTTAACAAGAATTGTCCTGTATTTAAAAAAGAAAAAGAAATTCGGAAGGTAATGTGTATGAAAAATTGTACTTATCGAAAAGCTATGTTAATATATTATAATGAAAAAAAACTTAACGACAAACGTTTGGAAAGTGCGAGAGTAGACTTAAAAGAAAAAATAGAGAACCAAAATGATCATGATCAAAACAGTAACAGAACCTATAGAAATGTATTAGTAGCTACAGCAGAAATTCATAATGAACATCAAGATAGCACAACAAATAGTGAGAAAGAGGTCGATAATACTGAAAGTGTGAATTTACAGAAAAATAAACGAAAAAAAAAGAAAGCCAGTAGAGGTAGTGCCATTAATGAGGTGGTAAATAACATTGAAGTTAACGAGGAAAGTGAAATTTGCAATGAAAACAACAACCCACAAGAAAAAAGGCGTAAGAAAATTGAGTTTCGGAAATTGTTTTTGAAAATCAAAGAGGTATGCTTTGCAGAGATCAACTTAGAGGACAAAATTGCTCTTATTTTTAAAGTCATATTAGAGGAGGTTGGGAAAGTTCTTTTAGATGTTGTCAAAGGCAGTGAAATACTCAGTAACATTTATAAAATATTTTTTAATGGATAAACAACTTAAAAAGCACACAGTTAACATATTTCAGTGGAACTGTCAAAGTATCAAGTTAAAATTATCAGTTTTTAAAGCTTTATTATATCAGGAAACTATCCACATTGCTATTTTGACTGAGTTATGGTTAGATGATGATTACGAATGGAATGTTAGTGGATATAATATTTACAAAAAGAATAGGATTGATGGTTATGGCGGAGTAGCTATATTGGTTCAGAAAAGTTTAAAATCCAGAATCTGTCCTATAACAGTGAGTAATTTAGGAATAGAAGTAATTAATATTAAGGTTCTTAACTGTAATAATTTAGAAAATATTGTTTGTGTATATTGTCCATCATCTGTTCATACAAGTCATGCCGATTGGGATGAAATTTTTTCTAGATTTAGTAAAAATAGTATAGTTGCAGGTGACTTTAATGCGCACCACACTAATTGGGGGAATAAATATAATACAAGAGGGAGTCAGTTACTAGATGCAAGTTTTGAGAACGGATTTGTTTCTATAAATAATGGTCAGCCTACTAGGATCAAATTAGTGCGGAACAATTTACAAAAATCTTCACCAGATGTTACATTTGTCTCTACAAATATAGCAATGAATTTTAGATGGCAAGTAACTAATGAGAATTTAGGTAGTGATCACCTAATAATTAAGTATACAATGAATTACACAGAAAAATTACAATTTTTAAATAGGCGTAATTTTAAGAAAGCCGATTGGAATTCGTATAGATGTACTCTAGCAAAATTGTTTTTTTGTACGGAATATACTATAAATAATATACAAGACAGTTACGATACATTTATTAATAAAATTATAAGCGCAGCAAATAATTATATACCAATTATCAAAATTTGTACGGATCCTGATTCAAAATTTAAACCTCAAAGTTATTGGAATCTTTCAATATCGAAATCTGTTGCTCAACGTAGATTAGCATTAACTAGTTTCAGAAAAAATCCGACCCCAGATAATTTATCCATACTGGAGGAAAAAATTAAACAAAGTAAAAAAATTATATTAGAGTCTAAATCAAAAAATTGGCGAAATATGTGTAATAGTATTTGTGAAAAAACATCTGCTTCTGATATGTGGGATAAAATGCGTTGGGTGAAGGGTTACAAAAAATCTAAATGTTACTCATCTAGTGAACAAAAAGAGGAGCTTTTGCGTAAACTTGCACCAGAATATGTAATTTCATGTGTACCAAATTTTAAGAATAGTAATACTAAATTAGAAGCCATGTTTACTTTACAAGAATTAACTACTGTATTAAAAAAGAAGGATACATCACCAGGAGACGATGGAATTACATATTCAATGATATATAATCTCCCTTTAAAAGCTAAGATGGAATTAATAAGAATATATAATTATATACTACATTCTGGACAAATCCCTGCTCAATGGAGGGATATCAAAATTGTTGCTATTCCAAGTCCAAGCAGTAGCAATTCCATGAATTTAAGACCCATTTCACTTATTTCCTGTTTGTGCAAAATTTTTCATACTATGCTAGCTAAGCGAATTGAGTGGTTTATTGAGAAAAATGGGTTAATATCAAAATACACAACTGGCTTTAGAAAAGGGCACTCATGCTTAGACTGTCTAACACGTATATCTACATATATTCAAGAGGGTTTTTCTAGTAACATGGCAACTTTAGCTTGTTTTTTGGACATAGATGGGGCATATAATAATGTTGTTATTGACGAAGCTATTAAAATTCTTGATAATATCGGTATTGGTACTAGTATTTGTAGATATTTATGGGGATTCTTAAGTGAAAGACATTTGAAAATTGAAGCTGAAAGTACCAAAGATCGGGATTTAATAAGATGGACTAATAGGGGGTTTGCTCAAGGGGATCCTATTTCACCACTATTATTCAATATTGTGACGTCTGATATTACTAAAGACATTGGGAATGTAATAATAAGTCAATATGCAGATGATTTTGCTTTATATATAAGAGGGAAAAATTTGGAAAAAAATATCAATGAGATGCAATTGTCTATTAATTCAGTCATAGAGAAACTGAACAAGCTCGGACTTAGCCCATCTGCTACGAAGACCAAAATATGTTTATTCACGAGAAAACGTAAAATTGAGCAAATTAAAATTAAGATAAACGAACAGGAGGTGCTAGTTGTGGATAAAATTAAATATTTAGGGATTTGGTTCGACAAATCACTAAGATGGGCTGTACATATAAATGAAATAGTTAAGAAATCTAGTAAACATCTAAATATTATCAAAATTCTAGCTGGTTCAAGTTGGGGCGTTCATCCTAATCATTTACGCAAAGTATACATTTCGATTATTCGTAGTAAGTTTGATTTTGGGTGTTTTTTATATGCAAATGCTGCTAAGACGCACCTTTTGAAATTGGATAGACTTCAAAATCAGGCTCTAAGAGTCATTGGTGGATTTATTCGTAGCACCGCGACACATGTTATGGAAAGTGAATTATGTATACCACCTTTGTCTATAAGACGTAATTATTTAGCGTATAAATTTTGTTTAAAGGCACAATCTTGGAACAATAATATAACAATCAACGGCATAGACGGGATTAGCAATGTAATTCAAAGCTTATTTTGGGCTAACAAAACGAAACCATTACTTTCTGTTACTTTTAATGAAACTAAAAAAGAAATAGTCCATTCTTCGCATTTGTTAGATATGTTTAGTTTAGATACTTGGATCAGTAATATTAATTGTACAGACAACATTAGCACTGATTTAAATTGCATAAATAGATCTAAGAAACTTTATGAGAACAATAATCTTAAAATTGATGTAACTTTGGAAATCGAAATGAAGTATGGTGATTTTTACAAGCTTTATACTGATGGGTCCAAATGTAGGAATGTGGTTGGTGCCGCCTTCTATGATCCAGTTCTCAAGCACCATAAGACATTTAAAATTAATAATAATCATGTAACAATTTTAACAGCCGAATTAATTGGGATATTTTCTGCTTTGCAATATGTGGAAGAGATTGAAGCTAAAAGAGTCGTTATTCTAACAGATAGCAAAAGTGCTCTACAACATATCCTTAAATGTACAGTTGGTAATCAGGGAATATCAGTTGCGTTTTCTATTCTTAAAATAATGCAGCTATATAGGGACAACGGGTTAGTGGTTAAAATGCAATGGATCCCATCCCATATCGGTTTGATTGGTAATGAGGAAGTAGACAAGTTTGCAAAAATGGCTTGCACAGATGGAATTATATTAAATGTTAAACCGCATTATAGTGAATTGTTACCAAAATTCAAAATTATTTGTTATGATATTTGGAAGGAGTTTTTTGATAAGAGATCGTTGGATAAAGGAATATGGTATAGAACTTTTCAAACTGAACCTCCTCATATACCTTGGTTTACTAATGCAGCGTTAAACAGAAATATTTTAGTTATAGCATTTAGAATTAGATCTGGTCATATGCCATTAGGGAGTTTTAAATATCTGATGAAAAAAACTGATTCGCCGAATTGTGAGTCTTGCGGTGTTACAGAAGATATTCATCACTTACTTTTGGCGTGTGACAAAAATCGAATTTTGAGAGAATCACTAATTCGTAGTTTAAATTTAAATGTAATGAATGTCGGTTATTTTAATTCAATTTTAGCTTCTCCTTTGTGTAATTCGG
Source organism: Morpho helenor (assembly GCA_029227775.1). Taxonomy (NCBI): domain Eukaryota; kingdom Metazoa; phylum Arthropoda; class Insecta; order Lepidoptera; family Nymphalidae; genus Morpho; species Morpho helenor. Next base: position 4,234,617 of record JARGCU010000010.1, on the reverse strand, counting down.
CCATTAAAGTATATGAGTTTATTAGTGCTTCTCTCAAAAAAGAAGCATAATAATTAGTTATTTTATTACATGTATTATAATATAAAATTTTTAGTTAAATGTAATTAGGTTACGATGGGGCTGACATGTATCTGCAGATACCAAAGTCCCTAAAAAATAAAGATTAAAAAAAAAAAAAAAAAAAACTTTACGAGATATTGCAGTTGTCTTTATCTACATTGTATTTGAAAATATGACAACTGTGTCAACTGCCACTTGGTCGTTTCTACTTGGCAATTTAAAAATCTAGATTTAATAAAGTATTCTTAATATATTTCAGTATAGACAGTAAATGCAACATTTTCTATGTATTAAAATTAGTTTGTGATTGTAATAATTTGACACACGAATATAAACACGAAAAACGAATATAAACGTTGAAAACAAACACGTTTTTTAGTACGTGTTATTTTCTACGACAAACAATAATCTTTTTCCGGTCAGCGAAGAGCATGTCATCTGACTGATGCCTCAGTACGAATGACCGCGCGCTCCCCGCGCGTCCCGCGTGAAAACGGCCAGCGGTAGTTAACCGTAGTCACGTCGTGCAATTTTACAAAATAGGAGTAGATGTCTTCTTATACATGACAAAAGTACTAGAAATAGTGCGAAATTTGGTTGTTTGTTTTTACCATGTAGAACATGATATTTTTAGATAATTACTGCAATAATAAAAAAATCTCAAAATTGTAGTTAACTTTTTTTACTTTGCACCCGTCGATATGTTATGTTAACAGAGCTACACTTCTGAACTTTTGGGCAGTTGTTAATATATGGCAACAGATAATAACAAATTTATTTTTTATTAGCTACAACAAACAAAAAGATTATTATTTAAAATTTCAAACAAAACGGTCAACATGGTCAATTACATCGGACGTCCGGCTTACAGGTCCCCGAAGCGGTCGGTGCATCTGGTGCTCCCGATGCACTGGTTAGCGGAGGGGGGCTTCTCTTTCTAGGGGTCCCTACCCGGGGGTGTTCTCTGGGATCAGAGCTGTCGGCGGGGATGGGGGCAATGTGTACAACGATACCCTGTCCTTGCCATCGGCAGCGTAGTGGAGCACACAGGTCGTTTTAGTCGGTGCGAGTCCGACATAACCGCCGACTGTCCCCGTCGGGCGGTGGTACCTATAAGGGGCTTTTTCCTGTATAAAAAAAAATGGTCAATTACTAGAGCCCTTACCTTCTGGACAATCAATTACCCCCTCTTACCAACTTGAACAGAAAGACAATGTCGAGCAATTCCGTGTGTTTTTGAAGACTTATAAGTCTAAAGTGGTTAAGTTGATCTTGGTCTGGTCTAGTTATCTTGTATATTTTGATTGATATATATTTTGGTAGTGTTTTCTGATAATTTTGTAAAATTTTATTCCTGGTGTATAATGTATTCTCGCATCATTTCTTGTACTTCTTTACATGTGCGGTCACTATACTCGTACTTTCTCATCATTCTCCTGCCTTTATCCCACTCTAAGTGGGGTCGACACAACATGCTATAAACATGTTGTCACATAATTTGGCTACGTATTTTACGACTGGCCGCCTGCCTGGCGTCAACTAAGCTAAGTAGCTTAGTCACCTTTTGGTAAATAAACATCATATTCAGTTGAGACTTTATTTATTTAGGTTAGATTTATTTAGGTTAAGATTTATTTCGTTAGGTTAAGATTTATTTAGGTTAAGATATATTTTTAGCAATTTTATTTTTGTACAAAAAAAATCATCACTCATTCTCCTGCCCTTAGCCCACTCTAAGTGGGGTCGGCACAACATGTTATAAACATGATGTCTGATGAATTGGCTAGGTATATTATGATCTTGCCTAATAGTTGCCCTTTGAAACATCTCGGTAAGAAAGAGGGTGGTCTATACTCAGCCGGCTAGCACACGGCGAGTCAACTTACCTTAGTCACCTTTAACGACACCTTGGTAAGAAATGAGGGTGTTCTATTCTACTCAGCCGAATACCACACGGCTTGGTCAGTATAATTTTTATATACACTAATAAAAAATACAAAGATCGAGATTAGAGTTGTAATAACTGAAGAACTACAAAAAAATTTGTTTGCAAGATTGTAATTGGCTTTTTTTTTGTTTCATTTATTACAGGAAAATCAGCGTTAATAAAAAATGAATAACAAACCATTTACAATTTTAGTAAGACGAATAAAATTTTAAAATTCAAAATTCAAAATAAAAATACAATGAAAATAAAATAAAAATAAGAAATATTATATAGAGAATTTGGTGAATGGACTAAGGAGTGCCTCACAAGCACCTTAGTGAAGTGATGCAGCATAGGCGAGTCCATCTTACCTATTAGCCTCGTAAGAATACTGTTGGAACTGTATAAATAAGCCAGTTCGTCTTATCTAGTCAGTCTAACAGTTAGTCTAAGTGAAACAATAATAATATAATAATAAGTAAAAGTAGTAAAATAACGGCCTGTTACTATCTCACTGCTAGGCATCTTCACTCCGTTTTTGGAGAGCATTGGAGCTAAGTCCTAACACGCTGCTCCAATGCGGATTGGTAGCTTACATATACCCCTTCAATTCTTTAGAAATAAGAAGGTTTCCGCTTTTCGTTGAAGGTAATCACCTTCAACGAAAAGCGTGTGATAAATTGCAATGATCAATCAATCAAACTAATGAATATTTTTGGTTAAAATGTTGGTTAAAACATTAGTTGCCCGTGGTTTGAACCCGTAACCCTTCAAAAGAGTCGCATGGACTCAACGCTGAGCTATCACAGCTATTGTCGTATGTAGAAATCGCTAAATATTCATTAAAATTAGGTAACGCATGTTTTATGTTATCTGTACCAAACTGTAAAGAATATAGGTATAAGAACGATATTATTCCTTTACACTTAAGTCGTGTGGTATCCGACTGAATAGAATAGACCACTTTCATTTCTTACCGAGGTGTCGTAAAAGGTGACTAAAGTGAGTCAACCCGCCGTGTGGTATCTGGTTGAGTAGAATAGACCACTCTCGTTCTTACCGAGGTGTCGTAAAATACGACTAAGCTAAGTTAATGTCAGGCAGACGGCCTGTTGTAGAATACGTAGCCAAATCATGTGACAACATGTTTATAACATGTGGTTCCGACTCCACTTAGAGTGGGGTAAATGGGCAGGAGGATGAGGATTTTTATTTACATTTATATAAGAATATTTTCTCAAAAGTTAACCCATTAATCTTTCTCGACAATTTTATGACATTAACGGTAATAATATTTTTTATATTACTGACCAACTATATGAAGGAGGTTGTATTTGAAACGTAACACAGATTTTAAATATTTTATTATCAGCATAAACCATCAAAACGTACACTTGGAAAGTCGATCTTTTTCGCAACTTGCAACATACGTGGTGCGAAAACTTCCCGTCCCCACCTGCTGTAGCTGTCCGAATTCCTTGAAGCAGAGAACTGAAAAAAAAAATTACTTTTATAACAAGTACTTTTATTTTGTAAATATAAGACTATAAAAAGTATATAAGTGCTATCTGGACTAGACTTAAAAAATGTTCCAGTTTCGTACAGCATAATCACGTAAATGAAATATTTTACAAGAATGACCGCCGAGTTTTTTGTTGTGTTTCTTCTCGGTAAGAGCTACATTCCGAACCAGTGGTAGCTTCATTAATCATATTAATCATTGACGATTCAACAGTGCTTGAAAGGGCCTATTTGAATAAAATTTCATTTTAATTCGATTAGATTGATATACTTAATAAGTACTTTGTAAGTATAATAAATACTCTCGCATGATCAATTACCAATTTAATTGCAAATAGCTAAAAATTAGTAAAATTAGTGCAGACATGGGGAGGCCTATGTCCAGCAGTGGACTGCGATAGGCTGATGGATGGATGGATGGATGGAAAAATTAGTAAAAATAATATGTAATAAAAGATAAAAATTATACAATGTACTATTGCAGCCGTGTGATATCCGGCTGAATAGTATAGTACCACCCTCATTCCTTACCAATGTGTCGCAAAAGGTGACTCAGGTAAGTCGACCCACCGTGTGGTATCCGGCTGTGTAGAATAGACCACAATCATTTCTTACCAAAGTGTCTTAAAATACGACTAAGGTAAGTTGACGTCAGACAGGCGGCCGGTCATAAAATACGTAGCCAAATCATGTGACAACATGCTTATAACGTGTTGTGTTGTGTAACGTTATCCCACTCTAAGTGGGGTCGGCATCCCACTTAGAGTGGGATAAGGTCAGGAAGATACAATGTACTATTTGCCTGTACTAATAATAGGCAGGCAGAATGTGTCGTTCTAGATTATAATTATGTAACATCACATTGCACCACATAAAGCAAATAAATAAAATTTAAATTATTTGAAAATTTGTCTAATATTGTTAGCAACTTAAAAAAATCCAGTGTATCGGAGAACCAAGTGACATTTAGTTATTTAATTAGGTGTTGTTTTAAAAAATTTCATGACGCAATGATTGCAATGATTTTTTAATAACAGTAAGAAATTTTAAACTAAGCCTACCAAATCTGCTAGGTACTACTTCTAGATTAGCCTGTTAACAGTAATGACGCGAGATTGACTTATCTTGTAAATTTATTGGTAGCAAATTTAGTGGTTGTCGCTTGGTATATCATCCATTCTGCATTTAAAAATTTACCCTAACTTTTTTTTCAGGAAAACCCATTATGCATAGTCACCGCCCAACGGGAACGGCATGTATATCGGAATATCACCTACTAAAAACCTGCCAGTCAATCGCTACTGGTGGCTGGGACAGGGTTACGTAATGCAATTTGTCCCCATCTCTGCAGCAGCTCTATACTCTGGAGAGCGCCACCTCAGGGTCGGGGCAAACCTAAACAGTGGCTCCTCTCTCCACTATTCGATGCATCTGGAGCGGCTGATCGCACAGCCTCGGGCACCTACTTCATCTAAGCGTATTATTTTCTGTCCATAACGCCCGGAGATACCCATAAAGGAGGTATGTGGTAGATCGGCTTCAAGGACTCGACTTCCTGGATCCTTTCTCCTTTCAAACGATATCTTGCAATTTACCGTTCTTTAACCACAGCTTACTTACTTTTTATAACATAGATCGGTGAAAAGCTAAATTTATTATAGTACAATGACTTACACTTCTAGAAAGCATTTCAGTTATGTTGCTGGCAGGACGGTATATCATGCGAACAGTACCAGAGGACAGTGAAAAAAATGTCGCAGCAGTACTTATTTCACCGGTTTGCAATGTCTTGGAGATCTGAAAAAAGAAAATAGAATTGTTGCAGTGTATAAATTACGATGCATTTCATACAACACTTTTCAACTCTATGAAATGAAAAAAAATGGATTATCAAATGAGAATCAAAAGGCTAATGGACATGGACATAGCAAACCTGACTTTAAATATGAACTTTTATTTCATTGTATTCAGTGAGTCATTTTATCAAATTTATTCCTAGTACAATAAAAACTCGAGGATGCTAAAACTTATTGGTTAGCTTAAAATTACAGCCATAATTGTTATTTTATATGCGAACTTAATCACCTAGATATCGTATATATCTATATATAAAAACCCGTAGTTGTGTGTCATGTTATATCGTATGCAACGATTGTTCAGTTTGTGATAATGAAGGTGTGCAATGGATGTATATTACGGTGGCAGTGGGGGGTTTTTAGTGCATATGTTTATACAAATCTTGTATATATCAGGTATGAAAACGAATAGTACTCTACATTTAGTATTACATGTACTAAGTAAAATAAACAATCCTTATTTGTAACAAAGGTGTTGTAAAGGATGACTAACGTAAGTTTACCTTCCTTGTAGTATCCGGTTGAATAGAATAGACCACCATCTTTCTTAGGTGTCGTAAAATATGAATAAGTTAAGTCGACGTCAGGCAGGCGGCCGTTCGTAAAATACGTAGACTAATCATGTGACAAACTTGTTGTGCTGACCCCGCTTAGAGTGAGATAAGGATAAGAGGATGATTTAGCATTACATATTTTATCGCAGATTATAGTAAAATAATATAATTAATATGTACTTTTGTATCAGTCATTATTTAAGTATCAGACTTAAGCATATTTAAATTATTAAACTATAATGTAGTGATTGTACTAACCGATGTTTGAATCACGACCAGAAGATGTGAATATGTACCAGTAAAACGATGGGCTCCAGATTCTTCTAAATTTGCAATAACATCGAATCCGATATTGAGCTCTCGCAGATTTAGTCGACCACGCACTGTCAGCGTCGTTATATCGGTGTCATTGACTGTTCTTGTTGTAACACCTTGTTCGATATTGGTCAGGTCTAGCTTGTCGATGGACACGACGAAACCGTTCGTGTAATTGACGGTCCCTAATGCATGCCATCTGAATAACCGCTCGCTGTGGAACCGTACAATGTCAAATTGATGTATGAAGAGATATGTTCATTCAAAGAGGAATTAAATCTCCATACTAGTAACAGGAATTGTTCATAAAATAAGTCCCGCTAAAATAGGTTTTTTTTACCACTCCCCTCGGCTACTGTCACGCAGTGCCACACTTTCTGTTACCCCCCTAAAACTATTACATACAAAAACCTCTAATGTACTAAGACCGTCCCTCCCCTGTATATGATAAATTTTAATAGTTCAATAATTTTGAGAATTGAAATTTTATTTGGTTAGTTTTTATAATAAAATACCAATTAAACTTTAATAGCGAAGAAATAAGTAATATTTCTATTATTCAGAAGTCCAAGGATTTTGTACATGCACCAAAATTTTTGTAATCGATACTGCAGCATCTTCTTCATCTTCAAAACTACCGTCTACTTTATTAACATCTATCCATTTTCATTCTCCGTACCAGTTTTTTTTTAAATACAGGAAAAACCTCTTATGGTATTATGTCGGACTCGTACCGACTAAAACGACCTGTGTGCTCCACCACGCTGCTGATGGCAAGGACAGGGTATCGTTGTACACATTGCCCCCATCCTGCCGACAGCCGCTCTAATACCTCCTCCTTTATTTTATTTTATATTTCTTTCAGTAATCAAATTTCATTTGATTTGTTTGGCAACTTGTATTACCCCCTCACGGAGTTAAATCATATTGTAATAAGATATATGCGTTCTATATGATCACATGCTTCATAATTTGATTCGTTGGCGCAGTTGGCAGTGACTCTGCTTTCAGTTCCGTGGATCGTGGGTTCGATTTCACCGAGGACTTACATTTCCTTGTAACAATTTGTTGGTTCTTCAAGTGTGGGTGTACATATGTATTTAAAATTATATAAGAATTAGTTTAGCAGTTTTCTGTCACCCATAATAAATGTATTAAGTTACTTTTGGGACTGACACTGACTATGTGAGTGTCTCATATATTTATTTATTTATTGATAATTTTCTGTGTCGTCTCTAGCCTACCTTAATAATGCTGATAATACTATTCAAATGCATCGTATCATGCAATCAAAAAATGAATAAATGCATCTACATAATGATATTAGTTATTACCAATGCTACAAATAATAATTTTAATAATTTCTGTAGTTTCAACTGTTAACGTTTGGGGAAATCTCTCTTCTAAAGTTAATTTTGGCAGCAGCATCAGGTCTAGCTTGTTATAAATATGCATTGTCATCGGGACTGGACCAGTACGTAAAATTTTAGCTCAACCGGACACCAGGAAGTGGGTTAAGTTTAAACTAAAGATTCTATTTTCACATACACACACGGCAAATTAAATAAAAGCTTTAAAAAATAAAGTCATTACTCGATATTTTGACTTCTATCATCCATTTTCATGTTGCACCACCGGACATCATTTTCGACTTGCCCCAACATGTCTTGCATAATTTTCGTATAATAGGCATTGCGATTTACCAAACATACCTTAGAATCTGATACGAAAAAAAAAGATAAGCGAACATTATTTTCATAAATTTTATCGTCACTCTCCTGCCCTTATCCCACTCTAAGTGGCTAAAACAATATGTTTAAAACATGTTGTTACATGTTTTGTATAATATTTTACAATAATCCGCCTGCCTGACGTAAACTTACTTTAGTCGCCTTTTACGACACCTCGGTTAGAAATGATGGTAGTTTATTCTATTCTACTCACAATGGATACCATACGGTATTCTTTCTAAAATTTCATTATATCAAAAGAAGAATGTTTTTGGGATAACATTTATTTGTTGCTACATATCTATATACACATCGTGCTGTAAAGTAACGGCCTGTTACTATTCCAGAGCTAGGCTTAGACCTCTTCTCTCCGTTTCTGGAGAGAAGGGTTGGAGCTAACCTACCTCACTGCTCCAGAGCGGATTGGTAGGTTACATACGAGTATATACCCAGAATTCTCATGAGATACGGCAGTTTCAAAACGATGTTTTCCTTCACTAATAAGCGAGTGATAAATTGCAAGAATAAATTAGAAACGTAAGTTTTAATAGAAAAACTGATTGGTGCCTGCCGGGGATTGAACTCGTGACCCTCTCGAAAGAATCGCACGGTCACACCGCTGGGCTATCACAGATATTACATCGTGCTGTAGTCTAAGTAAATAAAAATAATTTAAATTCAAAACCAACTGCGCACTTGTGTGTAATTAGTGATACAACCAAGCATTGGAGCAAATTAATTTTTTTTTTCACTCGGCAAGAGCAATCTGGTTCATAAATCAATGGCAGATTCATTAGCAACGGTCAAAATCACATATTTAAGTATAACATAAAAATGTACGTAGTATTTATGGATCTTAATTTTTTTGTTCCTCTTTTTATAATAATAAATTATTTATCATAATTCATAACAATAATAAAATTGAAAGTCGTCTGTCACCCATAACACAAGTATTAAGTTACTTATTTCGATGTCGTAATTGTCAGATATTTATTTATTTTTATTATTTATAGCACTTACTCCATGTGTTGGACTGCACTGCAATCAAAATATTAAAAATAAGAACTCCGTAACAAATCCTTTTCAACATATTCTATCCCTTTGATGATATTAAATAAATTAAAAAAAATATAAGCGAACGTATCAGCAATTATTATTCAATCTGATCCAATACTGATAAAAATAATCACATAACGAGATTTGTTATCAGCAATATTGCAATAATCAAAGTCTTAGAGGTAGGTTATTTAATAGACAACAGAAGGGTACCTTCAAAGTGTGACACATCGACATATAATTATAAGTACCTGTAAGTAACGGCCTGTTACTATCCCACTGCTGGGCATAGGCCTCCTCTCTCCATTTTTGGAGAGAAGGGTTGGAGCTAAGACCTACCACGCTGCTTCAATGCGGATTGGTAGGTTACACATATCCCTAGGATTCTCTAGAGATATGCAGGTTTCCTCACGATGTTTTCCTTCACCGAAAAGCGTGTGATAAATTGCAATTATCAATTAGACACATAATTTTTATTAGAAAAACTCATTGGTGTCTGCCCGGGTTTGAACCCATGATCGTCTCTAGAGATTCACACGGTCGCACCGCTAGGCCATCACAGCTTTCACACCTAACAATAAGTACCTGGGTAACTGGTATTTCTTACAAGATATAAAAAAAATCATCATCTTCCTGCCCTTATCCCACTCTAAGTGGGGTCGGCACGACATGTTATAAACATGCTGTCACATGATTTGGTTGTGTTTTTACGACCGGCCGCCTGCCTGACGTCAACTTACCTCAGCCGTATTTTACGACATCTCGGTAAGAAAGAGGGTGGTCTATTCTACTTAGCCGGATACCACACAGCGCATCAACTTACCTTACCTAGTCGCTGTTTACGACACCTCGGTATAAAATGAGGGTGGTCTATTCTACTTAGCCGGATACCATACGGCAAAAATGTATAAAAATATATTTTCCAAATTTGATAAATTCTATCAAGCGATCAAAATCTTTGCGTATGCTACAATATTTTAAGATACATTGGTGATTAAACATCAAAAACTAGGTATTTAATAGTAGATTTTGTCTTCTTTAAATATAGCCATTTTACGTTTCGATAGCTCAAAAAGTGGCCGCTGATTTTGGATTTGGAATTAAATTAATTAATTGAATAGTTTATGATTTATTAATTTTATTAAATGCGTATTTTATAATTCGTAATTTATGTGACAGGACAATCGTAACAAATTCTAGGGAATTCTTCTACTTCTGTGGCCAGGTGAAGAGTGATCGGTGTAAAAATGTCCGTAGCCCATCTTGAAATACTAGTGAATGTACTGTTCCAGTCGAACTAAAAAAAGACAGTAATTATACTATTTTATTTATTTATTTATAATTTTACACCACAAAAAAAAAAACAACAATAAAAAATCAAGTTGTAAAACACAAAAACCAGTCTTATCGCTTAGTAGCAATTTTTTCCATACGACGCTTCATTCCAGACGGAATGACGACATTCATTCCAATTCTCCTTATCGTGATTCGGTTAAGAACTGGAATGACTATGTGGATAGTGTACCCAATATAGTCGTTTCTGATGTAAGTACTGTTTGTACTTACAGCAGAAACTTTCGACCTTAAAACTCATCAGTTTTATCAGTTTTTATTAATGTGGTGATATACCCTAATGAAGTATTATTAGTAGTATTTATTTATTTATATATTTTATTGAACACCACAAAGAAAAAAAACAACAATATAAAACAAGCTGTAAAGCACAAAAGGCAGACTTATCGCTTAGGAACGATTTCTTCCAGACGACACGTCTTGACGGCGACGTGGTTAAGGAGAACTGAAATGTGGGTGGTGCACCCAACATAGTCATTTCTGATGATGAAAGCACTGTTCATACTTACAGCAGAAACTATCGACCTTAAAATACATGAGTATTTCTTAATATTGTGCAATATTAACCGTAGTTGAAAATTAGAAAAGGCAATGGAACTAAACTCCTAAATACCAACTTTCTTTGTATAAAAAACAAATTAGATTAATATTAAAAAAGCACTGATGTGTATAATATTTTTATATACCTATATTAATATCTCACTCATCTGGTTAATATTTTATAGTTTACTTTTGTACTTTTTGTTATTTATAATATTTATTTATTTTTTTATCTCGTTACAATACGAACAAATTAGGTATTAGGCAATAATAGAGGTAATTGTATCGTTCACACAAATTTTGTGCCTTAAAAGGTCTTTCACACAGATTTAGATTATATCATATACTAATACCTGTATCTCTAATCAAATGTAATAAAATAGTGGTGGGTATATACAACAGCTGGTAGCATTTGGGTAGTAGCATTTGTTTCAGGCATTATAGATACGATATATATAGATTCTCCAGACTATATTCCAGATATAGATACTCCTGACTGTTTCCTGTGCATGCGACATGAAGGTTGAATATCACGTAATGATGCTCAGTTTTTTCAAACTACAAATATATATTCCTAGCTCTAAAGACATATTAACTGGAAAGAAGGGCGCATTACAGCACTACAGATGATGCGAAATGAGGAGCGTATGTGACTTACCAAAACTGTGTATACTTTTGTAACTTCCGTCTCAGGTATAAATTTCATAAGATTCGTTGTCCTTATTGGCCGTCCCTGGACATCTGCCGTTATATCACCAGTAAATAGGTGTTTTGTTATCTGTTAAAAAAGAAAGAAAGTCTTATGTTAAATGATTTATAGAAGCAAGCGTTACTTTGCGGAATATCACAGCACATCCATAGCACATAAGCCACACCAAAATTATTTTGCTGTAATCCCCGCTTGTTAAGAGAATCTATGAAATCCTAAGTGTAGGAAGCAGGCAACACCCACACACGCCATACATGCAGGATAAATCATCTCACATATCACAAAATGCCACCACACAACACTCCACACACTCATTACCACAATCTCTACGATCGTTTCGTCCCGAAACCGAGGCATCATTAGGAGGATAGACTCCACGACAAAATCATAATGCAAAATGCGTAGTAATAATGCGTAAGTATTGCAAATGCTTTGCGATTTTGTCGAGCAGTCTACCTCCTGATGATGCTTCGGTTGCGGGGCGAAACGATTGTTGAGTTTGTGATAGTGGACATGTGTAGTGCTTGTGTATTGTGGTGGCGGTGCTGGAGGTTTGTGCATGGTTTATACGAAACCTGCACGTATCAGGTATGAAAACGTATTGTCCCCTCTACATTTATCATTATATATATTTGCTATTTTACTTCATCGCGGCTTATAGGAAAATAATTTTAGTATTACTTTTGCGTACGTAATGCGTAATGAAAACCATGTGACAACAAGTTTATAACATGTTGTGACGACCCCACTTAGAGTTGGTTAAGGGCAAGAGGCTGATGATTTTTTATATCAACGAAAACCGCATAATGAATTGTAAATGTCAATTAAGCTCATAAGTTCAAAGAAAAACTCTTGACTCCATAAGGGTATGACCGTTCAGCCAATACTTAATATGACATATTTATTCACAATATAACATCCCTTTATATTCTAAAATGGATGCTTTGAGATTACAACAACCAAATTTGTGAGGCCAACATAAAGGCCAACTATAATAGTTTTATTCAATATATAATAGTTTAGCTAGTTGTAGTAGTTAGTCATAGTTATTAAAATGAGAAACTCATTTTGTGGAAATTTTTCTAATTCTTACAAAAAGTCTATACCTATTGTTGATTCAAATTTTGTATTAAACACAGTATTTCCGTCTCAAGGTTTTCTTTTTTGTTGATTAAATTTAATTCTTTGTATTAAGAAAATTGCATCTTAATTACAGCATACCTTGATTGTGGATTACCTAGTAAATTAGACTTATACAAGTAAATATGTATTATTATATGTTCAAGCTGTGTTGATTAAGTAATATTGTTAAGTGAGCTCCTAACCCTATTGTGCAAGAGAAACACGCCAAATTATTCTCCTGCCCTTATCCCACTTTAAGTGGGGTCTGCGCAACAGTTTGTAAACATATTGTTACATATTTTGGCTAGTTTTACGACCTGCCTGACGTCAACTTATCTTAGTCGTTTATTACGACACCTCAGTAAGAAATGAGGGTGGTCTATTCTACTCAGCTGGATACCAAACGACGGGTCAATTTACCTTAGTCGTCTTTTACGACACCTCAGTAAGAAATGAGGGTGGTCCATTCTACTCAGCCGGAAACCACACGATGGGTCAACTTACCTAAGTCGCCTTTACAACACCTCAGTAAGAAATGAGTGTGGTCTATTCTACACAGCTGAATACCACATGGGGGAATACAGATGTCGTATTTATAATATTAATACGGACCTATGCTGTTTATAACATAGGTATAGTACAATACAGGAAGTGATGGTCACTCTGTCTTAAATCGTCTGGGAGTGCCCCAAAACTTTTTAAATGATGTTTCACGTTAGACTTCAAGTAAAACTCATAATTACTTACAATAAATGAAAATTGGAGCTCTGGATAGACGATCAGCCCTGTAGTGTGGGTTACTTGTTGATTTATCTTAGTAATGGCGTCAAATCCTATGCCAACATGATGCATTCTAACAGTCGCTTGAACCTCAACCCTGGTCGTATTCCCAGTAACTGGCAACCATACTTGTTGTATTGTGCTCTGGAGAATATCAATCTTCTGGATGGATGATACGAATCCATTTTGCAAATCAATTTCGGCTCTCATTTCATTGCCCAAGACGTTTTCACTGTAACCATTTTTCATCTTACACCCACTATTCTATAGGCCAATGGTTGGCAAACTTATTAGCCAAAGAGCCAAATATGAACATTACAATAATTTAAGAAATAATTGGGACAAAAGTAATGAGAATATTATTTTGCTATAATCCGCGATAAAAGAAAATATATGTAATGCTAAATGTAGAGTAATTCGTTCTCATACCTGATACATGCAGAATTTGTAAGAACTCATGCACTACCCGACACCGATGACACAACAATACACAAGCACTGCACACATTTAGCACCACAATCTCGACAATTGTTTCGCCCCGTAACCAAAGCATCGTCAGGAGATAGACTCCACGACAAAATCGCAAAGCAAGGCTTGCGATTTTGTATCAGGTATGAGAGTATTATGGACCTCCGCAAAATAACGCCTAATTCTATAAATTAAATAATTGGGAAACCTGCTTGTTTAGTAAACGTTTATTACACTAAATAAGTAGAACATCAAATAAAACTAAATCTCATACTTAATTAATATTTATTAATGCGAACAATGGGCTTGCATCTGTTTGGAAAGTTTGAGTAAGTTTTTTTTTAATTTGAAAATATTATTACGTAGATATTTGTGTCAGAGCCGCACTTAAGGAGCTAAAGAGCCATGTGCGGCTCTGGAGCCGCAATTTGCCGACCACTGCTTGGCCAAGCGTTTAACTCAGCCCTCGCATGCGGGTTGCAAGTGGTTGAGAGCGCTTGTAGCGTTATATACCGCCCGAGATGCCCGCCCGCACCAAATCAAAATAATCTTTATACAAATAAGCTTTTTCAAGCACTTTTGAATCATTAAGGGTCAATATGATTAATGGAGATACATCTGGTTCGGAAAGTCCTCTTACCGAGAGGAACCAGAAAGAAACTCCTTCTTCCCAGTCCCCGTTTTCGTCCTACCTTATAAAATAGACTTTATAAGAAAAATAATATTGTTATAAATAGATACCTAACACCTATACTCATATCATCTATCTTCAAGTTGCACCATTGTCGTTTCTCCACCTCGGACATTGTCTTTTGTATGATAGATATGGCATAGCTCGTGTGATCGACTAACCGTACCAATCTTACTGAAAGAAAATACGAAGTTAACTAAAAAATGATATCTATTTTTTAGCTAATTTTACTAAACTTGCCACATACGAAATAATTGGATTTAATATTTATTTAATCGACATCAAGATTGGTTTGTTGATGTTTTTTGAGCTTGACTTCAGTTCCGCGGGTCGCGGGTTCGCTTTCCGCTGAAAGCCAACATTTTCTGAATTAAATTTGTTGGTTTTTAGATTCCGGGTGTATATTTAAGTATGTATTTAAAATTATTTTTATTTACCAAAATTATTTACCAGTGTTCTGTCCCATAACATAAGTATTTAGTTACTTACTTTGGGGACAGACTACCGTGTGTGTAATTGTCACATATATGTATTGGTCCTTACATATGAAATTGGCGTTTTCTGTGGGAGGAACATAAAGTCGTATTTTTTTTTAATGAAATATATTTAATTAATCAAAGTATGTACCATTGCTATGTATGCACTTTTGCCAACGTTGGAACGTTGAAAACGTTTTGAAAACGTTGGAACCAAAAACGCACTGTGTTTTCTTTTGCGACACCGTCACCATACACATCATTAATCCTTCGAGCCTCTTCTTTCTGCAGCACTGGTGCCACGGTGGAACTCATACTCGTAAATAACGCGATATTTCATGTTTTCCATTTTGTAAACAGAGTGATGCAAAGAAAAAACAAAAGAAGAAAAAAATGAATTAGGGGGTATGTATGAATTTGAATTTGGAATTCCTAACCATAAAGGTAATATTTGAGATCAAAGTGGCCAGTACGACAAAACGCCAATTTCATATGTAAGGACCTAATATTAATTTATGAAGGCATTGATTTTTTGCCATTAAATATAAATGAAATATAAATATGTATGTACCACTATAGTATTGACAACACAAAATGAAATAAGTTTTAATCTACATACCTGTAGATGAATTCACAACATAAATACTATTAAATAGTAATAGATACAACCACAAATTGCACATATTGTCGATCACAAATTAATTTTAAAAACGAACATTATTGTATTAATTATAATTTCCTTGATAAAATCAGTTAGTTACATTGTTGCTGAAACTGTTTAATTATCATTTTCGTTATTGCAAATATCATTTTGATTTTATGATAAGAAATTGTGATTTCGCTTTGATTAGTAAAGTGCAAAGGTATTGATAAAAGTGTTATTCTAATTTGCGGCAAAAATGCATTGCTAAATCCAAAAAGCAGTATCTGCATTGTTATATTATAGCAGTGCCGCGTGTCCGCGTTCAATTTCTTATTTGAAATTTTGAACATACATTCTCCTGTCCTTATCCCACTCTAACTGGGATCGGTACAACATATAAACATGTTGTTACAACATATAAACTACTTACTTACTACTACATGATTTAGCTAGTTCTTACGTTCAGTCGCATGCTTTACGTCAACATAACTCAGTCGGCGGGTCAACTTACCTTAGTCGCCTTTTACAACCGCTCGGTAATAAATGAGGGTGGTATATTCTACAAAGCCATATACCACATGGCGGGTCAAATTACCTTAGTCTACTTTTTTGACACTTCGGCAAAAAATGAGGGTGGTCTTTTTTATTCAGCTACCACACGGCTTTGAAATTTCGAACGTAAAAGCTATTGTGATTTAACCATAAGAGACAGACATGTTGTCGCGGATTTTTTTGTAGATCTACAATTCTACATTACTTTACTTTTCGTACCTATTTTGGCTGACTAATAAAAAACTCGCCTGCTATGTACTTTATGACACCATAAAGTACATAGCAGGCGAGTTTTTTCCTCACCTGATGGACCTCTTAAACACAATTTACATATAAACCCTAATGTACTTTTGAACAAAACCTTTCGGAAGAATTTAGTGCAATTCTTTAAGTATTCGTTTAAGTAAAAACTATATAAAAATCCGTTTAGTGGATTATGAGAAAATCGATCACATACAGACGCAATTCAAAATAAATCCATAATTGTACCTAAATTGTAATTTACTTAAATCTATTACTTATATTATTTATTTTATCGTCTTTCGATAAAATTGCTACCCCTGTGGTTACGCCATTTTAGAATGTTGTTATTCTTATTTTCATTCATTTTCTTTTTGTCTTAGGTCGCAATAAGGTTAAGATATCGTCTAAGCTAAAATGACGCGCCCCCACTCTCGTATTTATCCACTCAAGCAAATTTAAAATATGTACAAAAACACATAAAAATCAGAACAGGTCAAACAGTTTTTAGTTTTTCTTTATAAGGCTAAATCCTGGCTACGATCTCGCCTGACACAAAGTTGCAGCCTAAAGTGGACCGCGCTTGCCGACGTAGTGCCTAATCACTCTTTTTTTGAAGGTATTGAAATCGTAGGAATCGGAGAATATCGATGCAGGAAGGGATTCCGCACCTTGGCTGTATGCATAACAAAAGTTGAGCTGAAACGACTTGGACGAATTTTTGGAATATTTATTGAATAGCGGTGCAGCCCATCGCGGCGTCTGGTCATCCGGTCGTAAAATGGTGAGGAAGGGATCAGATCAAATAGATCTGTGGCACACTCTCCGAAATATATCCTGTAAAAAACAGAAAGCTATGTGACTGCGATGCACGTCTATGCTCTAGGGTAGTGAGCCTTCTTTGGGTCAGCTTACTATCTCCTATAATTCGTCTGGCGCGTCGATCCACGACTTGGTACTTAGCGGATCCATCCCAAAGATGACTGCAGTACTCCATACAAAAACGGACTTGTGCTTTGTATAAAGTCATTTGGTTTGGTTGGAGTTGGTAAAGACAAGGTACTTGCTGAAAAACGGTTGTTCTTGAATTTGTTGTTTAATTTTCTCCGAATGCGCAAGATTGCGGACGTCTTGTTTCATACAATATGCAAGCGCTACTTCATTTGAAGAGTGTTGCTCGATTTATCATGCGACTAATCGATCACGACAAGCAGTTCGTAAATCACGCAACATTTGATAGCTCTCACAGAGTCAAAATTTCATTATAAACATTAGCACTCAAATATTTTCTTTATATTTAAGTAGTGCCATGTCAAATTAGATAAGCTCTATCAAAAATAAAAAACAGATTTTTATATAATAAATTTAATTACTTTTTACATGTCAACTTAAATAGTAAAATACGTACAGAGGGCCAGCTTAAAACACTGGAACACAAAAAGAAATTGACAAGTGTATTTTACAGGACTGACGTGGGTACGTATTTCGACCCATTGAATCCGAATTCAAGGTCAGTTTGACCATTACACTACCAAATTTAAAAAAAATCTTAACAAAACATATATGTACTTCGATACAAAAATTGGGAGTTTTTGTAATATAAAATTTTTAGTTCAAACTAAACCAAGTATGATTTTCGTGTTTTTCGATTCTTTGAATAATAATACAAAGGTTATTTAGACCAGGGGCATGTAACATTTATAATCAAGTTTAATTTATTATAATTATATGTAATTATTTTGGCGGGCAATACATAAAATACTTCACACTCAACAATTTTCTAAACTTTATTAATTATTATTTTTTTATTTATAATGAAAAAAATCAGGTTCAGTTTTCAAGATCAAAGATTTAGTTTCTACCACTATCTTATTACATGTAGGTAATTTTATAACAATATATTGATGGCAGAAAGTAAAATAGTATAAATTTTTAATATGGTTGGCGGGCCGCATAAACAAGTAAAGGGTCTCTGATTTATACCATAAGCTGTATGAAATGCAAACAAAAAATTTGACAAACTGGCGATTTTTATATCTAAGTACAGTCATCTGGTTTTTAAAGTTTTCTTTCGAAATTTTAAGTGTATATTTGTCAATTTGACCTTGAATTCGAATTCCCAGGGTCGAAATACGTACCTTTTGGACTTGCCTTTACACAAGTTCAAAAAAGCAATTAAAAGACACTTATTCATAAAGCTTATCGTTGATAGCTTAGCTATTGAGGACTATGTTGATGATAAGAAAGCTTGGATTTAAATTGCGACCAGCTACGCACACCCATAGATCGGTCCAACCAAATACACTTTCCTCTTCTTTTTTGTGCCGGTGATATTAATCGAACAATAAACTCATAAAATACTCAATTTTTTAGTTGGAGTGTATGGAACTTCCACCTTTCTATTTATTTTGATCACAATTCATTAAACCTAATTATTGCATGCTTAAAATAGGAGATGAACCATGATAACATGGCGCGCCTCTCCAAATTACTTTTTCAATAAGTTTAGTCACATCCTTACGATTTCACTCTGTTTTTGTGCAATATTATAATATCTAGAATGTAACTTATTACCAGATTTGTTGGTCAACTAATCGCAACTAGTCACATCGCGCAATACAACGCACGTGTCCTTTTCATAGAGTATATCAGTGCAGCGCCATACTATAACAATGAGCAACTAATGTCGACGCCAGTCGTGCAACTAGTTGAGCAACAAATTCATGGATTTGTCTTTATTTGACAGCCGTCTCAGCATGCACACATGCGTCACGAATCTTCGTGGCGCTTTGTAAATACTTTCAAACGTTTGGAATTTTGGGAAAAGGCGTTCTATCTTATCGTAGTCCATCTATATATACTACTATATTTATTACACTATATTTTACCGGATTCGACTAATTCTTTTAGTTTATACTTTTGTATTTTACCGGATACAGTTTTAGGGAAATCGTCCGTGACTTTAAGCACTCTAGGTATCTTAAAGCGAGCTAGTTTACCCTTACAATGGTTGGTAAGGTCTTGAGCCGTGAAGGTCGCACCGTCGTGCAGTCTGACTACGGCACATAGCTCTTCGCCTAATCTCTCATCTGATAGTCCAATTACCTGCCACAAAAATTAATAGTAACATTATAATGCAGTCATAAATAACGTTAATTATTAATGTAATTATATGTATTAGTATTATTTGCCGTGTGAAATTCGGCAGAGCAGAATAGATCACCCTCAATTCTCACCAAAGTTTCGCAAATGCGACTTTGGTAAGTGAGGTAGAGTAAGGTAAGTGAGCAAGGTTACCTGCCGCATGGTATGCAGCAGATTAGAATATACCACCCTCATTCCTTACCGAGGTGTCATAAAAGACGATGGAGGTAAGTTGACCGACCATGTGGTATCCGACAGAGGAGATTAGACCACCCTCATTTCTTACCGAGGTGTCATAAAAAGCGACTGAGGTAAGTTGACTGGCCCTGTGGTATCCGGCTGAATAGAATAGAATACCCTGGCCGAGGTGTAGTAAACCTCGGCAAGAAATGAGGATGATCTATTCTACTCAGCCGGATACCACACGGCGGACAAAAGGCCGAGGAGTGTTTGTCGTAAAAATGTATAAAGACTCAAACGTCCAACAAAGGTGTCGATGTAGACGTCAATAAACGTTTGAAGAATAATAAATACCTGACTATCAATTACGTCTGGATGGGTGTTTAAGTGATCTTCAATTTCTTTTGGCGCTATATTTTCGCCTCCTCGAATTATGATGTCCTTAATACGACCCACTATTTTTCCATAACCATCTTCGGATAGCGTGAAGCTGTCCCTGTTAATAAACAAGGTTTTATTAATTACTAGCTTTTACCCGCGACTTCGTTCGCGTGAACTGTTGTAGCATAATAGGTTGAAAATAGATGGCGCTTTTTAGTGTCATCATATTTCTGTAGAATTCACAGAATTTCTTTAGCCTATATGGTTTGCCGGTTTATAAGGAATAATTGTGCCAAATTTCATCGATATTAGTTCAGCGGATTCGCCGTGAAAGAGTAACAAACATACCTCCATACTTACAAACTTTCGCGTTTATGATATTAGTAGGAAGGATATAGGATAGGATAGGATTAGTGATCGTCCATCCTTTCATACCCAAACCCACAAACAACTTATGTACTTATTGGCAAGGCAATAAACAGGAGACGCAAACTTTTGTCGATTCTTACTTCGTAAGGTACATCTTCAAAATTTTTATAATTATGTATATTCTCATGCACAATGTGGTATCCGGCTGAGTAGAATAGATCACCCTTCTTTCTTACCAAGGTGTCGTAAAAGGTGACTAAGGTAAGTTGACTCGCCGTGTAGTATCTGTATGAGCAGTATATACCACCCTCTTTCTTACCGAGGTGTTACAAAAGGCAACTATGGTACGTTGACGTCAGGCAAGGTCATAAAATACCTAGCCAAATCATGAGACATCATGTTTATAACATGATGTGCCGACCCCACCTAAATAAATCTTAACCTAACGAAATAAATCTTAACCTAAATAAATCTAACCTAAATAAATAAAGTCTCAACTGAATATGATGTTTATTTATCATTCGTGATTTCTGCAGTACAGAAGCAGCTAATTTTAAGAAACCCATAATTTTGGAAATTTACTATCTCACGATCAAACGCCCGTCAAATGGTCAGTGGTAAGAAATAATGTCTTCTACGAATGATTTTTAGGAAAGACATTACGAACAGGTGGTCTAACCGAAGCGATCGTAAAAATCTCAAAGATATTTTAACATTAACCACTAATAAAATGTTTTTATCTTCTGAAGATGATAAAGTTAATGGTACACAGAAATGTAGGTAATGTTTACGTTTGTCTATTTTTAGAGGATAGAAATAGTAATTAAATTATTTTGCTATAGTCAACGTTTGTGAGGATCTATGTTTACATCATCATAAAAACGCAGCCAAATCACGTTACAGCATGTTTATAACATGTTGTGCCGACCTCACTTAGAGTGGGATAAAGGCAGGAGGATATATGTGAGGATGTTTGTTTGTTACTCTTTCACGGCGAATCCCTTGAACCAATATCGATGAAATTTGGTACAGTAATTCCTTATACACCGGGGTAACATATAGGCTATACCTATATCCTGTTAATTCTAAAAGAATGGGAGTCACGTACCCGTGCACTACAAACCTCCACCACCACAATATACAAGCACTACACATGTCCACTGTCACAAACTCAAAAATTGTTTACCCCCGCAACCGAGGCAT
Organism: Morpho helenor; assembly: GCA_029227775.1. Classification (NCBI taxonomy): domain Eukaryota; kingdom Metazoa; phylum Arthropoda; class Insecta; order Lepidoptera; family Nymphalidae; genus Morpho; species Morpho helenor. The sequence goes on along the minus strand of JARGCU010000010.1, from coordinate 4,212,747 downwards.
CATCAGAAGACTACAAAAGACTACAAGAAAAAAATATATATTCATGTTATCTATAAATAATTTACTTTTAGAATTGATACTAGATGAGTCCGCGATATGATGCGCGCAAATTGAAACATTTAATTATCCTCACTTAAAATATGTATTTTTACCCTGTTTTTGCATAAAAAAACTGTCATTTTTTTCTACATATGTAACATTCAAACACAAGCATCTTAATTAGGAGTTAGATGCCGTCACACTTCGACAGCCAAATTATTACTTTTTTGTAGTACCATCTTGCAAAAGTGGATTACGCAATAATATTGTAAGAAATACGTAAATAAATAAATATTTTTTTAGACTCTAGGTAAGCAGGTAACCTCAAGGCGGAGGAAGATTGTATGATGTTAAAATCTTGTGAATGAAGGAGCCACGACCAACAGTAGAGTCCGTTTGATGAAAAGAGAAAGTTCCAGTTAAGTTTTTACCCAGTATGAAGCCATCCATCTTCTCTCAAGGTCTGCTTGGTTTTCACCGGATCATCCCAATAGCACATCATATTGTTGTATCCTCGGACCATCAATTCACCAGGAGTACCAAACGGCACCGTTTTCCCTTCGCTATCGATTATCTATAAAAAGTTTAAACCGTCAATTAGTGTAGCGTAGTTGTCCATTAGTGTACTGTTATCGAATAAGGTGATAGGCATATCATGAAATAGGAAGATCGTTCACAGATCTATCGTACTCTGATATTCTTACTGTTGTTACTACTCTTTAACGCACGCATATACAAATTGGCAGTTAACATATATTCTACGAATCCTTAAGGAATATGCAGGCTTCAATACAATGTTTTCCTATACCCTAAAGCACATGAATTGGACTGAATTAAGGTCATAACTTTTAATCCTGGCAAGAACCGGCACTAGCACGGAATACCTTGGCAATTGACAACCGACAATTTTCTATTCCCTCCTGGCTTAAACAATCTTACCTGATATGTTACTCTTAACAACACAGCGTTGTTATTATTGGCAAAAACATTTTCTAATTATTCGCCACTGGCGATAATTGATGTGCCTTTATTTATACCAAGCGGCTTTAAATCATCAGTAAGGAGAGTAGAAGAGCCAAGTAGCATCTTTAAGGGTTCATAATATGGAGTTCGCAGTTCGAATATATAGTCAAGTTCTATTACGAATTTTTGCTAGGGTAGTCTCTAGTTTTCTAGTAGCTCTCTGTAGTGGTACAGTTTAGTGGTAGAAGGTTCTTACTTTAACTTCAACGTGGTCTGTGGTATACCCAACTGTTTCTGCGACCAGATCAACGCTGTCTTCTGGCAGAGATTGAAACACACAAGCAGTTGTTTCTGACAAACCATAAAGAGCCTGAAAAAGTTTTGAATAACATTTCGTTTGATCTTCATTCAATTTAGCTTATATGTCTATAGTACATTCATGCTATAAAATTCGTTGTAGTAATCGTAAATGTGGATAAAACCTTAGTAATAATGTAGTTAAGTGATTATATTGTTTCAAAAATAAGCCATGTCGATACCTAACTAAATCTACCGCTAAGCTAAGCCATCCAACCATGAGTCAAAATACCAAGACCCGGTAAACGACATACTACGTGACTTTTAAAAGATCGCAGGAATGGTGCGGAGAGAAGATGGGTAGCGACTTTTAACATAGTTTAATAGTGCGCGGATTTGACGAGTTGTTAAAAAATAATAGATTGATTGATTGAGAATAGATGATGTGGTATCTGGTTGAGTAGAATAGACCACCCTCTTTCTTACCGATGTGTCGTAACATACGACTAAGGTATGTTGACGTCAGGCAGGAGGACGGTCATAAAAAACGTTGTGACACATGTTATAAACATGTTGTCACATGATTTGGCAAGGACAGGAGGATGATGAATATAAATTTACCCTGACAGACTTCACTTTCATCTGGGTATTGATGTGGCGTATCAACTGTGGACTGCAAGGCGCACCAGCTGCTAAAGCGATTTGAACATTTAGAGGCAAATCGCCTTTAGCCTTTATATATGACAGAGTGTCCAAATACATTGTTGGTGTTCCCGTTACTATTGAGCATCTGAAAAATATATAGTAAATAAATGTATGGGACACTTACACACAGGGTCGTCTCTCCCCAAAGTAAGTACACTCTCGTCCATGGCTCTAATGTTACTGGCGTGATGCGCTTACACCGAATATTAATGTGTATGATATGTTTGTCTTTATATAAATTTATAAAATCACATCTTAATATAGTACACGTACAGTAAGGTCGAAGTTCAATTAAAAGTGAAATTCCAAGAATCTCGTTATTATTGGGATATTTTGAAAAGTTTCAAAGCTCTTGATAAATTTGTTTTAGACTTTCTCTTACTTTTCTGCACACAAAGCATCAACATTTGCTCCTACGTTGTATGTAGGCGACGGTAATACTACTGTGGCGCCGTGACTTAAACAGGACCAAAGTGTCACTATTGCACCCAAAGCGTGGAACATAGGCGCCTGTAACATAAAATACATATACGCTAAAAAAATAACGTTTATCGAGATATGTTCATAAATTTGCCGTGTGGTATATGGCTGAGTAGAATAGACCGCCCTCATTTCTAAACGAGGTGTCGTAAAAGGTGACTAAGGTAAGTCGACCCGCCGTCTAGTATCCGGTTTACTACACTACAAATTCGATTGCAGAGTTCTCAACGATAGCCGGGTGGAGCGGAATATGCGAGTTTGACATTGTTTCCGTCTTACTCATATTTATTTTGAGGCTCATCACGACCAAGTTTCAGATCCAAAATTCATCACTGAAAACAGGCACTTTTCGAAGACTTTGGTCTTCAGGCACTGAGGTATTTTTGCCAATATACCTTAGTGCGATTCTCGATATTATACTGTTAGGAATCCAGATTTCTAAGCTGTGACAGCCTATATAAGACCATGGCTGACGTCATTCGTTCTCTTTTGGCGTGCGGCATTCGTAGAAGGTAGACATGTTTGGGAGATATCTTTTGTATTTCGCGTTATTAGAATATAACCTCAAGTAATTGCTAATATGATGGGAAAGACCACTGAATTTCTTGCCAGTTCTTCTCAAGTGGACTAGTGTTCCGAACTGGTGATCGAATCATTCTGTCGTTGGATTTTGTAGTAATAAGTGTTGATGCACAGTAAGGTGCCGGCGTGATTCACTCAACGCATTCGTTTATTTTTCTATTATTAATTTTAAATTATTCAATTTAAAATGAATAATAAAGTAAGACTTAATTTCTAAAAATACATATCACTACATATTATAAAACAAAGTCGCATTCTCCCTATGTACGCATAAAACTTTAAAACTACGCAACAGATTTTGATGCGGTTTTTTTTAATAGATAGAGTGATTCTAGAGGAAGGTTTGTACGTATAATAACATTCAATACGGAGTAGAGAAATACTGTAATTTTTGAGATTTCGTAAATAATTACATTTTTTTTCGCTTACATTGCAAACGCAGGCTACGAGATTTACGAGATTTATCAAAATGATGTACTAAATATTTGTACACCTTAAAAAGGTCTACAGAAAAGTCCGCAATGGTATGTGTCTATCTCTTATGGATAACCCACTATAGCATTTTTTGTCATTTACTTTTTACGAAAAATAATGCCTTATTTTTGAAGAAATTTTTATACAATACAGCATTAATCCTTATCCAATTAAGTACCTTAAATAAATAGTTGATTTAATATAGATCAATATGGCCGTTTACAGCACGTAATTTAAGTAAACATTTTCGGAGATATTACAGATTTAAAATGCCGTGAGGACGCCGCGCTTCGCCCTACAACACTTCGACTTTAGCAGCGATGTCGCTCTTTCAAGAGTTTGTTTAAAGACATTCTGTAATTAATTGTAAAAATAAAATACATAGGGAAAAATGTTGAAATAAATACGCAAATATGTACTATATGAATTTAGATATTCAAAGATAGCAGGAAATCTTCTTGGAATAGGGAGAGGGAAATTGTTTTTCTCCAAATTTAACTCTTGCGGGCCACGGGCGGTAATGAATTAATCAAAACTACTGGATCGATTATAATATTTTTTTTTCACTGAGTGACATGGGCTATATATTTTATACCCGTGCGAAGCAGGAGCAGGCCGCTAGTTGTATTCATAAGTCGATACAATAACGAGTGTTTATATTAAGAATCTTAAAATACCTGCAAACAGACGATCGGATGGCCTTCATTAAAACTGTTTCTTATGCCAGAAAAGTGAACATTATTTACTACGCTCATATGAGAATCGAGACCTGCTTTTGGATCACCTGAAATTAAAATTATTACTAAATAAAATATATAGAATTAGGCGTTACTTTGCGGAGTTCTATAGTACAAAAGTAATATTAAAATTATTTATCAGCGATGAATTGAAATAGAAAATATATATAATGCTAAATGTAGAGTGGACAATTTGTTATATCTTACTCGGTATGGAAGAGGGTGGTATATTCTAGTCAACCACGTGAACCACGGTGTGGTCAGATACCACACCATGGTTCAACTTACCTGAGTCGCCTTTTACCTCGGTCAGAAATAAAGTTGGTCTATTCTACTCAGTCGGATACCGCACGGCTTTATTACTAATGATTTATCTCATTACTGCTAATCGCTTAAGCTATTATGATATGATAAGAGTAAATATGATTTATTTAATACGCAGTATTAGTTTGAATGTCTTTTATAAAATATGACTGGCTTGTTGGCGCAGTGGGTAGTGATCCTTCAGCTCAGCGGGTCGCGGGTTTGATTCACGCCAACATTTTCTAAAACTCAAATTGTTGGTCATCGAGTAGGGGTGTATATTTGTATTTAAGTATGTATTAAAAAAATATATATGTACTAGGAGTCCCGCCCCAGCTTCGCACGGGTATAAAGCATATAGCCTATGTCACTCAGTGATAATCACAGTATTTCGCTACTCCGTATTGAATTTTATTATACATATAAACTTTCCTCTTCAATCACTCTATATACTTAAAAAAAACCGCATCAAAATCTTATGCGTAGTTTTAAAGATTTAAGCAAACATAGAGATATAAGGACAGACAGAGAAGGTGACTTTGTTTTATACTATGTAGTAACGTTTATAACTACTACTATTTTGATAATTGTCATATTTTTACCATACTTATCCAAAGACTAAATTACGTTTAGCTGTCATTTATGTTTTGTTTTTCCATTTCATAGTCGTTTTTGCTATACCACGTTTTATAGTGACTTGATGGGATAAAATAAATGCGGTCGAACGGGATAAAAAGTATCCTATGTCCGTCTCCTGGTTCTAAGCAACCTCTCCACCAATTTTCATCCGAATTTGTTCATCTGTTCTTGAGTTATAAATAGTGTAACTGAGACCAACTTTCTTTTATATATATAGAAGAAGATATATTCACCAATTGTTTGCCTACCACAACACAAGTATTGGGGACGGACGACCGTGTGTGTCCCATATATTTATTATTTATTATTGTAAATATAAATATATCAAAAAAATATATGTTAGTGTATTCTAAAAAATTAAAGAGAGACTTACCCGTTGTACCGGATGTCAAAAGAATAAGTGAACCTTCATCTGGCTTTATTTCGTTTGCATATTTTGAAATATCAGAATTGTTTTTTTGATTATTAATCATAGAATTGATTGTCGAGACACCACTATCAATGAATAAAGAAAAAGGATAAGTTAAATAGGAACTTCAAGCAGAATAATTACAGCAAAATTATCATCTTCCTGCCCTTATCCCACTCTAAGTGGGGTCGGCATAACATATAAACATGTTTTCATATGATTTGGCTACGTATTTTACGACCGGCCGCTGCCTGACATCAACTTACCTTAGTCGTATTTTACGAGATCTCTGTAAGAAAGAGGGTGGTCTATTCTACTTAACCGGATACCACACGGTGGGGCAAATGACCTTAGTCGCCTTTTACGACACCTCGGTAGGAAATGATGGTGGTACTACCACACGGAAAATATTTGCACAAAAATCAATATTATTATTAATATCACCATACATATATAACACCAAATTTAATATGTTCCTAGAAACGCACTTATTTATACATTATAAAACAAACATTACAACATACATTATAAAATATATATTATAAAACAAACTCCCCAAAAGCTGTCTGTCTGTATCGATTTTTTCAATATCTACTGAACGGATTTTTGTACGGTTTTTACTAAATGATAGAGCAATTCTTCCGGAAGGTTTTAGTTACTAGTATATTAATAAATAATGGATGCACAGATAAATGTATTTTTTAACTGAAATTATATCTGTCGACCAAAAATTTTTGCTTACTTTGGAATTCCGTAAAGTATTTTAATAATGTCGTGATGTCATTTTGCATTGCTGTGTTGTGTTAGAAAATTAAAATATATAATGAGCTTTATGTATAAGATAATTTAAATTATCTTTGAGGAAGGAAGGAAATTTTTACTTAAAAATACATTACGGTTTTATATAGATTCACTGAAATACATATTGTAATATCCACTCGGGATATAAAGATAGTTTCATTATAAATAGTACGTACATTTAAGACATACCTGAATTTTTGTTTTCCAGCATTAATAATTGAGGTAAGACTTGGAAATTCTTTCGACTGTAGCGACCCTTCCTTCGATGTTTTTAGCTCTGGGATGAGTGCATCCAGCAAACTGTAGTAGTCTCTGTTTTTTAGCGTATCACCTATCAAAAGACCTTTCAGCTTTGTCTTGTTGATACAAAATCTTAATTCTGCTTGTTCATATACTGGATTAATCAATACCTAAAATTATTAAATTTATAGAATTAGTCGTTATTTTGTGGAGGTCCATAATACATAAATAAAGAAAACATAATAACATAATAATTTCAAAACTTCTGTGGTATAGAATTCCGTAAAGTGATGGCTGTTTCTATAAATTAGTTTTGTTCTACCTTTTTTCTACCGATTTCATGAATATTACAGAAAGCTTTATTAGCTGAGCCTTACTACCAAAAATACTGTAAATTATGTCTAATTCTTACTCTGTGTCCATCTTTATATTTTTATCATTATTTTATCAATTTTATCAAAATCGGTTCAGCCGTTGATAATCTGTCCGAGCATCAATTTACATCCTCCTGCCCTTATCCTACTCTAACTGGCGTCGGCACAGCATGCTATAAACATGCTGTCACATGATTATTATGCTACGTATTTTATGACTGGCCGCCTGCCTGACGTCAACTTATCTTAGTCGTATTTTACGATACCTCGGTAAGGAAGAGGGTGGTCTTTTCTACCCAACCGGATATAACACGGAGAGCCAACTTACCTTAGTCACCTTTTACGACACCTCGGTAAGAAATGTGGATGGTCTATTATACTCAGCCGATTACCACACGGCGGGTCGACTTAGTCACCTTTTACGACACCTCGTTTAGATATAAGAATGCTTTATTCTACCCAGCCGAATACCACATGGCTTGACCGAGCATCAATTTCAACTGCATTAAAATATTAGATTTTTGAAACCCACTAGCCCGGGTTTTAGCGCTCCAGAGGATCAAATAATCAATTCTCTTCATGGAGAGTAAGTTTGGTACAACGACTTTTTAATGCGGTCAATTGAGTCAACACTATAGAAATTCATGGTATAAAATTTACCGATATTAGGCCAGCCCGTGCAGCAGAAATACACCCAATAACCCATCCAGTGCAATTATGTGTCCAAAGACCCAATCGGTCTCCTTTTTGATAACCCTGAGCTCGCAGCGCACATCCTAAAGAATCAGCCTGAAAGTATTAAGTAGTAAGTAAGTAACGGCCTGTTACTATCCCACTGCTGGGCATAGGCCTCCTCTCTCCATTTTTGGAGAGAAGGGTTGGAGCTAAGACCTACCACGCTGCTCAATGCGGATTGGTAGGTTACACATATTCCCAGAATTCTCTAGAGATATGCAGGTTTCCTCACGATGTTTTCCTTCACCGAAAAGCGTGTGATAAATTGCAATTATCAATTAGACACATAAGTTTTAATAGAAAAACTCATTGGTGTCTGCCCGGGTTTGAACCCATGATCGTCTCTAGAGATTCACACGGTCGCACCGCTAGGCCATCACAGCTTAGAAAGTATTAAATGAAATCAAATTAAACTCTATTCAAGTGGAACAAACTCTTTTGCGTCGTCTACGATCAATTACATTTAATCAATGGAAGAGGAAGATCAAACTATGGGACATATAATCCAACGCTGTCCCATACACTCATACCAAGGCCCAATTGGTGACTTGTTTGATCTTCCTTCTTCATTTATCAACTGGTTACAAAACTTGGATATTGACTTGTAAAATAAAAAAATAAAAACCCCTCTTTTTTACGCATTATTTGTATTTTTGTAATTTAAATTTGGACATAAAACTATTTGACATTTTTATTTTATTATATTATATCTGACATACGTATTATTATATATTATTTGACATTTGTATATTATAATTGTATATTTAGTTTTAGTATTATTATTATTATTTTTTTTTACAAATAATTAACGCTTATAATTTCTCAAAATAAATGCCATACGATTAAAAAAATTACATTTAATGAAGCTATAACAAGCTAAAGTATAACTTATATAAAAAAAACATTGTGGCCATCATTATCTATCATTGAGTTGTTGAGGAAATGGGTTGACTTTTGAAAAAATTGCTTATTATTATTGCATGAGTATAAAGGAGAAATGTCATTTTTTATATTTCTATTCCGGAAACATATTATCGGCTTGTCGAGTAATCGTGTTATTCTTGCCATGCTTATGATATACTTGATGATGGCAATTTTAAAATTAAATTACATACTTGATTTAGCAACTCAGCATAGGTGATAGATAAGTCTTCGTGAACTGAGCGAATGGCGACTCTTCCTGGGTGTTTATGGGCTGTTTTAGCTATTGTTTCGCCTAACGTCGTTATTTTCAAAGGTTCGATACCTGGGTTGTAATAATAACTGCCTTGTTCGGTCTGTAGTTGACGAACTGACCTGTAAATAGAGCAAATATATAAAAAGCAAAAAGTATATAATCAACTTGGTACTTGTCTTGTCTTTAGATGACAAGAGAGCTAGCGGGTTTTTAGCATAGAGTTATTATACTGGAGGAGCGAAACCCTGGACCATTAAACTTATCAATCTCTCTTTTTTATGCGTGATTAGACACAGAGTTTGACATGAGAGACATGAGTTTCATATTCCCTCTCTTGTTCTTTGCGTCCTTTTCACTAACAAGCCTTTTTTGGCTCCCCTACTTTAGTTTAATAACTCTATTGTGTTCCAACACAGCATTCTTTAGAATATTTGGAGCTTCGACTCACACTGCTCCAGTATGGGTTGGTGTTATACATATTGCAGAATTATTTTAGAGATATGCAGATTTCGTAACGTTTCCCTCCACCTAAAAGAGTGTGATAAATTGCAAATATCAATAAGGCATATAAGTCTAAACTGTGTGTGTGTCGTAAGACGAGACGTGGACACTGACAATGTGACTAGTCCAACAATTTAAGACCGCTCAGCGAGCTATGGAGAGGGCAATGCTAGGAGTTTCTCTGAAGGATCGAATTCGAAACGAAGTGATCCGACAGAGAACCAAAGTAATCGACGGAACCCAAAGGATTAACACGTTGAGGTGGCAGTGGGCTGGTCACATTTGTCGCAGAACCGATAACCGCTGGGGTAGACGTGTTCTGGAGTGGGGACCGCGCCATTGCCAATGCAGTGTTGGACGCCCTCCAGCTAGGTGGAGTGACGATATCCGCAGTGGCTGGCATCGGTGGAAGCGAAGAGCTGAAGACCGAGCTCACTGGCTTGTCCAACAGTGGACAAGAATGATGGTGTGTGTATGTGTGTGTTTTAACTTAAGCTGAGATAGCCCAGCGTTGAAACCGTGGCATTCTTTTAAAGGGACCACAAGTTCGAACCGGGTAGGCACCAATGAGCTTTTCTATTAAAACTAATGTCTTGATAATTGCAATTTGTCACATGCAAGTTGTGACACCTGCATGTCTCTTGAAAATTCTAGGGATATGTGTAACCTACCAATCAGCATTAGAGCATGATCATAGGTCTCAGCTCCAACCCTTCTCTCCATAAATATAGAGAGAAAGCCCAGCAGTGGAATAATAACATGCGTTACATAAGTTTTAACAGAAAAACTCTTTGGTGCCTGCCCTGGGTATGGATTAATGTCAAAGGCTTTTTCTATCTCGTTACTGTAGTCCATGTAGACTGATTACAGACAATTTTTTTTATCTACCTATATCAATATATGAAACTTACAACGTAATACTCGGTAGTAAATAATTGTTTGATAAATACGGAGTCTATATTAACAATATAGTCATAAAGTGATAATATTTCTTTTACCAAATTCATGATATCAATCGTCGACAGCTTATTTGCGTAGTAAAACAATTTATCTCACTAAATTACCTCTTATCATATTTTTGCGATGTTATCGTGATATAGTTAGGGTTGCCAAATATAATAATAATAGTATAATATAAATATAATAATAATGCTTATTGTCACTTTATTTTAATATAGTTCTTGATAGTTGTTATCAATCTGCGCATGCTGTTGCCATCTATAATTAATATAGCACTTAATTTAACAATCCTTGTATATTGTGTTTTTGTAGCTATGTATGGTGTTTATATTGTTGATGGCCTTTTAAAATAAATAAATAATAAACTAGCTGTGCCAGCAGCTTCGCTCGAATGGAAATCGGTGTCAATCAATTTTTTCCTGAATTGATATTTTTAACATAAATGTAGTTATCGTGAGTTAATTATTGGTGAGATATTTCAATAACTTTTTTTTTAATTTTGACGTTTTTGTAATATATTTTATTGCAGCTCCTCTCCTATTTATCTTAGCGTGACATGTTATACAGTCTATATTCTATGGGTCCAGTAGTTCCTGAGATAAGCGCGTTCATACAAAGGAACAAACTCTTCAACTATATATAAGTATAAATATATAGTACAATCGGGTGTATATCTTTATCTTTAATATTTAAATGAGCTAATTATGTATATATATATATATATATATATATATATATCGTTACTTCGGGAACGTATGGCCATGTGTGTAAGTGTACCATAATTTTTTATAGAATTATTTAATCATCCGTAACTCATACGTTCCCAAAGCAAGTTACTTAATACTTGTGTTACAGACACGAAGTATCTAACTATTTATAGAAATTGGTATCCCTAGACGGGACAGACGTAAATATATATTTATTCCTATTAAAATTTGGCCACCCTAGATAAAGTACACTCAAACAATAATTACGTTCATTTGTTGGTTTAGGTATTAAATGTGTAAATTTAGATACTGCTATGACCTATATTGATTTTAGAGTATATATTTTATTATTGCAAATAGGAAGTATGTATAAAAAGCAATACTCGCGACTTCGATATAGTGTTTTTTCTCAATTATTTTTCCCTGTTTGTAATAAAAACGAGATATATACTTTAATTGTATCTTATATCATTTATATTGCTATAGCAAATTAGGCGTAAAATACAGACGGTTCGACAGACAGATGTTAGGATTTATTACTATGGATACATGTGAGAGTGGAATAAAATACATATTAAATTTACTTTTTCGTTATAATAACTTATGTTTTTTAGAAAATGTCAAACTTATTCAAATAAATATTTCTTTTATTTAATGTAATTGATACAAAAGATGGAAAAGTTGGATGAAGTGAATCCCAAAGAACTTTAAAGACCATCATAGAATTTAACGGTGGAACAAGTCACGTAAAAAAAAGTTTTAGAAAATTTCATGACCCTGCTGTTAACTGTTAAAGAGTTCTCTCGTCTGGAGCCAATCAGGTCATACTTATCATAAACATTCATTTTCATCAGCAATCGATCTGTATTTAAAATTTTAGCTCAATCGGACACCGGGAAACGGGTCAAATTAAATTTGCAAGATTTCACCTTGACATACAAACATCAGTCAATTTAATAATTGCTTTAAAAAAAGCTTTTAAAAATAAAACCGTGTACAATAAATACATGCACTTACATTTCCGCTTTAATTTTATCAGTGAGATAATATATATTATATTTTATATTATATTATGTGTCTTATCATAATATAAACAAAAAACACTACGGTATCAAAGTTCTATTAATAAACCTATCTTTAAAACACTTACACTATTGTCACTCATTTCTAGAGAGATCTTAATTACACTTAAAAATAAAAATTTTCACTTTAATATACCCAAATAAAACATTTTTGTACGCACCTTATAACAAATTTATTGAATGGCAAATACTATGTATACATATTATACAAATAAATGTTCATTTATATACATATTATTTAAAACAATTACAGTATTGTCATCTTTATCACATTATAAAACAAATTTATCACTTTAAAATCAAATAAAATTGTTTTATACGCACCTTATAGCAACAGTTTTATTGAATGTCGTAATTAAACCACTTTTCATAAACATATTTTTGCTTAACATATCAATAGCGAACGCACAAAGCGTGCGCGTTGACTGATTACAGATGACTAGTGTTTGAATTGTTATCAACACACAAGGTTCCCACACAGACTCAGAAATATATATGCAAAATTTGTATGCGCATGCAATGTTTGCGTATGTGAGAGTGTATTTTCTTGATATGGCGTCAGAACTTGTATATCTCACGTCAGGTTTGCACTTGTCTTAAAGATATCTAGAGTGGTCACTTACAACTATGCTATATGTACCATTTATCCATACCAAATTCAGACGAAATAATTATCTCTTTAGGGCACCAATTGCATTTAATAAATTATTACCTGGTTGACTAAGCATTGTTCAGTAATTTTAAAAAAAATAAAAAAGTAACTTAAAAAAAAGAAAAAATATTAGGTAGTAGGGGATCGATCCTTTACATTTCTCGAGACTGCCCGTTCCCCGAATAAGCTACGCTGACTTGACAGTTTATGGCAAAAATAGTGTTTTACCTTCAATATAAATTTAAGTATTTTTAATGCTCAAAAACAGGGATAAAACGATTTTTTTTACATAAAACCAAAAATATAATGTAATATTTATTGTGTAAAAATATTATAAATTCTGTACCCATACTAGCGTATCGATATATTTATCTTCTATCTTCGAATTGTAATTGGCCTTATTTCTTAATTTATTTTAGTAACTACTTTGATGCAATAGTTGTAAATTTTAATAAAAAAAAAAATAATGCTCGTATTCTTATCGATTACATTATTTTTATTTTAAAACCAAAATTTAAATATTGTACTATTGGTATAATAGACAATTTAATTTTATTTATAACAACTTATTGCAAATTCTCTATTGCTCGACAAAACGTAATGTCCTATATCGCTTACCTTGGTACAGTCGCAAGTGAACATTTGTATTTGTAAGTGCCCCTACGCATTAAGTGGCCAAACCGCGCGGCCAGATCGCTGGAGCTTGGCCGTGTTACAGTTCAATTCATCTGCGATCCCCATAGCGATCAAATGCCATCTTATGCACAAAACACGTGGCAGCTGCGACAAATGCACATTAATCTATTTCCTACGAAATTTAATTGGATGCAGCGGATAAAAGGCTACGTGTTAAGTGCTATATTCCAGTTGGTCACGCTGCCAATACGTGGTCGCTGGCCGCCAGCCGCCTAATGCTCGCGCTTACATATGTGACGGAAGAATTAGTTTGCCGCAGTGATCTGGCCACACGGCATGGCCACTTAATGCGCGAGGGCACTAATTGCTTGTGCATGTATGTAATGGAATGTTCATGTTTCTGCTTGTGTGAGTAGATGTATTTATTAACTCGTTCGCCTCCTAATAATATTGACATGATGTGATTGCAGAATGCATTCACCCACCGTTCATCATCATGCGTTACTTAATGTAGTGTCTATAAAGTAATGTTGTATGTTGTAAGGCTTAAACACTCACTCACAAGTAACTACATGTCATGAAGTTTTTATTGTTAAATGCTCGTTTCAATGCTGAAAGTGCGTCGTTTGGCAGTTTGGAACATAGAGTTATTAATTCTAGAGTAGGGGAGAGGGAAGATCTGTCACTCGTATACTTCATTATCTAATCACATATAAAAAAGAGGGACAGATAGATCATCCTTATTATTAAAATAGAGCATATTTTAGGTAGACTTCCTTACTTTAAGTATGCTGTGTGGTATCCGGCTGACTAGAATAGACAACCCTCATTTCTTATCGAGGTACCGTAAAAGGCGACTAGAGTAAGTTTACCTTTACTGAGAGTAATAAAAGTAAAATAAATATAATAATAATAATAATAACCTACATTATTATGTAGGTTATTACAGCAACAACAGGTTATCTATTGATAACCTGTTGTTGCTGTTATTGTTATGTCAGTTAACGGTCTGATTGCGAAGTGCCTCGACCAACATCTTCAGAGGCTTTCGCTTAACAGTTGGATCAAGTGTCGGACGCAGAAGGCAGTATTGCTTGAAACGGCGCGCATTGTGAGGAAGTTCCTCACTTTGAATCCCTAACCACCGGCAACTCGGGATATTTCCCCGTTCCCGCGGACGTCAATTTTTATATTTTTAATTGTTTTTTTTTAATCAGAAATATTTAAAAATGTAAAAAGTTAGGTTTAAGAAAAATAAATGAATAATAATAATAATAAGTTTATTTCGCACCACAAACCATATAACTCTAAGTATCATAACTCTATGGTTCGGAACAAACGTTTCCTCAAATTCTAAAACATACGTCACACGCATACGCGCGCCAACGTTTTTTTTCATAGCTCTAATTCTAACGTTTTTTAGCCAGTTTTAAAATCTGCACGACGCCACAACACGCGCCCAAAATAAAATTCCTCGCTTGTTTATTTGCGAAGTTCGTATCAATAGAGAAATTATATATTATGGATCTCCGCAAAGTAATGATTAATTCTATCAATTAATTACTCATACAAATACAAATAATCCATGTGTGGTATCCGGCTGAGTAGAATAGACCAACCTCATTTCTTACCGAGGTGTCGTAAAAGGCGACTGAGGTAAGTTGACTCACCGTGTGGTATCCGGTTTAGTAAAATAGACCACCCTCTTTTTACCGAGGTGTCGTCAAATACGACAAGTTAAGTTGACGTCAGCGTGAGCGGGATAGTATATTTAATTATATATTTTTTGTGATTTATGTTAATGATGGTATTATTTGTATTTGTCAGTCATCCTCCTGCCCTTATCCCACTCTAAGTGGGATCGGCACAACATGTTATAAACATGTTGTTATATGATTTGGCTGCGTTTTTACGGCCGGCCGCCTGCCTGACATCAACATACCTTAGTCGCCTTCTACGACACCTCAGTAAGAAATGGTAATCTATTCTACTCAGCCGGATACCACACGGCGGCTCATCTGTATAGACTGTATATTAATCAGAATTATATTGGCATAATAAAAAAAATGTATTAAGTAGTAAATAGCGGCCTGTTACTATCCCACTGCTGAGAATAGGCCTCCTCTCTTCGTTTTTGGAGAGAAGGGTTGGAGCTAACACCTACCACGCTGCTCCAATGTGGATTGGTAGGTTACACATATCTCCAGAATTCTCTAGAGATATGCAGGTTTCCTCACGATGTTTTCCTTCACCGAAAAGCGTGTGATAAATTGCAATTATCAACTAGACACATAAGTTTTGACAGAAAAACTCTTTGGTGTCTGCCGAACCCGTGACCACCTCGAAAGAGTCGTATGGTGTTACCACTGGCCAAAAAAAATGTATAGTCTGCTATAAAAGCCTTATGTCGGTATTATGCCTTATGTCGGTATTAGCATGGTTTGTCAAAACCATACAGGGTTAATCCGTAAAAAGATATATAAATAAGTGATCGCTTACCTTATTAGTACCTTTATAGTACCTTTATAGTATTCCACCTAGAAATTAGATGTACCCACATAGTGTGACCTTGTTAGGAAACCGGGCAGCGCTCGACCACCATCGTGTGAGGAGGTAGGGGAAATTTGCATGTTTCGTCACTAGCCGTCGCGTGTACCTTATTCACCCCACTTCCGCAGGGGTGGCGGACTGGCCTCGATATGGCTAAGATCAGATATGGTAATTTTAATTTTTCGCTATAATTTAATGAATGAACTTGATAAAACTTAAGTAAAGTGGTAACTTACTTATCTAATACATTTTTTTAATGATCAAAGGAATTTTTATTCTATGATTTTGTCGACTTTTTTGTTATAGTGTTACCGAGGTGTCATAAAAGGCGACTAAGATAAGTCGAGCTACTGTGTGGTATCCGGTTAAGTAGAATAGACCATCCTCATTTCTTGATGTCGTAAAAGGCGATTAATGTAAATTGACCCATCGTGTGGTATCCGGTTGGATAGAATAGACCACCCTCTTTCTTACCGAGGTGTCTTAAAAGGTGACTAAGGTAAATTGACCGGCGTGTGGTATCCGGTTGAGTTGAATAGACCACCCTCTTTCTTACTGAGGTGTCGTAATATACGACTAAGGTAAGTTGACGTCAGGCAGGCGGTCGTTCATAAAATTCGTAGCCAAATGATGTGGCAACATGTTTATAACATCCCCGATCCCACTTAGGGTGGGATAAGAGCGGGAAAATGATGTCTTATTCAATAAAAAAGATGCAATTTTCTCAAATGTAAAACCCATTTATTCTTTCTCAACAACTTAATGTGACAATGACAGTGACAGTATTTTTCATATTATTGACTTAAATATTTGAAGGAGGTTGTATTTGAAACATGTCACAATAAAAAAATAACCCTTTATTGCTGTTTTACAATCACTCTCACTATTTTGTATTGTGCACTTTATATTCAAAATTCAAATTCAAAATATTCTTTATTCAAATAAACTTGTAAACAAGTGCTTTTGAATCGTCAACTCTACTGCTGGTTCGGAAAGCTGTTCCTACCGAGAAGAGCCAGCAAGAGACTCAGCGGTTGCTCTTTTAAAAATATAATTCTTAATACTAGTTACATTTAATCGTTTCTATCTTGTACAGGGTGGAACAATATCTTTATCCACGCATTTTTATCGTATAAATAATCCTCTTCAGTATAGTAAGCTTTCTGTATCAGCCTCTCCTTAATATTGTTTTTAAACTGCTGTAATGGCAAAGCTAAAATTATATAAACAGCTTATGCTTCGAAGAAGGTTTTAAAGACTTCTATTTCTCCTATCTACCTATCCTAATGTATTCTGGACCAGTAACTTTGCAAAGGTCATCCTGCTAAAATATCGTAGCTTTATTTTATCTTTCCATTATATCATTATTGTACGAAATAGAAAAAAAAATGGGTCAACGTATGAGAAATTTTAAGACATAGCATTTTGTAAGTTTGTTTGTAAATCCAACTCGCGTTGCCGTCGCCTTTATTTACTCGAATCATGCAAGAAGGCGGCTGGGCTACGAAAGTGCCGCAGTTATGCTCCGCCCGCCCTACGATTAACATCGCTAGCAAAACCGACCACCATGCTCTCGCGAACTGTGCAGTGCCTAGTGATTTAGTAATGTGAGAATGTCTCAAGCTCCCGGCGGTAAAAAGGGCGGGAAGGGCCCGCCGAAGAAGGTTCCAGAGGAGGAAAAGGAAAAAAAAGTTGAGGAGAAAGATGAAACGTCGTCCAACAATGGAGATAAGAAGGAGGTTAAGGAAGGGAATGGGATACCTGATGTGCCCAAGCCTCCTAGCGCAGGTGTTAATATGCGGGAGGCTGCTGCAAAGGTCCTGGTATTGGCGCAAAAGGGAGAATGGTCTGCTGTTGAACAAACACTCAAGGTGCTGGAAAAGCTGGTGGCAGCTGGAGGAGAGGACGCCGTGTCAGTACCCATGGCCGGCATCATAGATCCGGTAATTATATTACTGTAATTTTAATACAAACGCCAAATTCTAGGAAGCGAGGTTGTAAGTAAGGTTATTTTTCAGCGATCACGCATTTTTATATTTTGGTTTATATAACCGTACCAAGTTATAAAACGTAAACATAGCACTCGTGCGTAATCTTTTATAATGTCGCAGTTGATGGAGGTTGATATTTATTGTGGTTAGAATAAACCTACTTTTATGATTTATAATATGCGATCAAAATAAATGCAGGAAAGAAGGCGCCTAATTCATTTTTTAATTTACAAGTTAATTAAAAGAGCATTTTTTCTTGTATAATTATTTAAGTTGATGAAAAATGTTGGTAATGTTCATTTTGCTTAATTCATATAAGTTTATTTTCTTTATTCAAATAGATTTTATATGAGCGATTTAAAGAGTAGAAATGATCTTCATTACCATCAAGTCGAGTTTGTCCCAAATTGTCTTCACTGAATATTTGATTGCACACTAATATTATTAATTTTAATTTACGTTTGGTAATATTTTTAGAAGATATTAAATATATATAATATTTTTGTTAACAATATTGGTTATAATTAATGGTTATGAACTTCAGATTTTATATATATACACACAACATTAACTCATTTAAATTTAAATAGGTATTAAAGATTTCATTTAACTTTTAACGTTTTCTGTACACAGTAGTATTATACACTGTGTTACTTGTGTTGTGTGCGCTTTATCATATTTCTTAAGTTTGAAGGAAAAAGTAAAGTAACTCTTAGGCTGGATTCATACTATGATGCCGTTCTCGGTACGATCTCGCTTCGTTCTCGGTCCGGTCAAATCTCACTGTGTCTACACTACTCGATGCCGTTCTCGGTTCGATCTCGATTCATGGTCGACATACGATGTTTAAAAAAAGAATCATATTAATTTTATTCGCCAGAAAATGGAATTCAATTTTTCTATTGAAGAATTAGCAACAATAGCATTTTGGATAAACAAGATATAAATTAAAAAAAAATTATAACAAAAAGAAAAGAAAAAAAGGGGACAAGAAAATATGGGTTTTAGTAAAAGTAAAAGTTTATTACCGAGAAAAGAGGAAGACGAATATTATACTTTATTTCGTCATTTGGTAAATAATGAAGAATAATGTTCATTATATTGATTTAGGATTGTATTCAGGAATATTTGAAATGATTTTAAAAATAATTGAGCGCAAATTTTAAAAAGAAACACATCTTTTCGTCAGGTTACTAATGGTTTGGATAAGGTAAGTAATAAAATATCATCATCTTCCTGCCCTTATCCCACTCTAAGTGGGGTTGGCACAACATGTTATAAACTTGTTGTCACATGATATGGCTACGTATTTTACGACCGGCCGCCTGCCTGACGTCAACTTATCTTAGTCGTATTTTACGACACCTCGATAAGAAAAAGGGTGGTCTATTCTACTTAACCGGATACCACACGGTGAGTCAACTTACCTTAGTCGCCTTTTACGACGTCTCGGTAAGAAATGAGGGTGGTCTATTCTACTCAGCCGGATACCACACGGCGGGTCGACTTACCTTAGTCGCCTTTTACGACACCTCGGTAAGAAATGAGGGTGGTCTATTCTACTCAGCCGGATACCACACGGTGAGTCAACTTACCTTAGTCGCCTTTTACGACATCTCGGTAAGAAATGAGGGTGGTCTATTCTACTCAGCCGGATACCACACGGCGGGTCGACTTACCTTAGTCGCCTTTTACGACACCTCGGTAAGAAATGAGGGTGGTACTATTCTATTCAGCCGGATACCACTCGGCGGATTTATTACCAGACATAATTATTTAATTAATTTTATTTAACATAAATGCTAAACACATGCGGCGCGACTGATGAAAGACTGCAGTTGAAACAAAAGAAGCGAGTTCAGGTCGAGACAGGTCCGATCTCACTTCAGTCAAATTTTCTTGTCGACGAACCGACGCTCGACCGATATCGGATCGGTACTGGCCCGATACTATAGTGTGAATACTCTGATTCTTTTTTATTTAAGAATATTTTACCGGACCGAGAACGGAGCGAGATCGTACCGAGAACGGCATCATAGTCTGAATCATGCCAAAAGTTTAATTCAGACTATGATGCCGTTCTCGGTTCGTTCTCGCTTTGTAGTTGACATAAGACGTTTTGGAAAATCACTACATATTATAAAACAAAGTCCATATTTCCGTATGTACGCATAAAACTTTAAAACTACGCAACATTTTGATGCGGTTTTTTTTAATAGATAGAGTGATTCCAGAGGAAGGTTTGTACGTATAATAACATTCAATACGGAGTAGAGAAATACTGTAATTTTTGAGGTTTCTGTAAATAATTACATTTTTTTCCGCTTACATTGCAAACGCAGGCTAAACCCTACGAGATTTATCAAAATGATGTACTAAGTATTTGTACACCTTAAAAAGGTCTACAGAAAAGTCCGCGATGGTATATATCTATCTCTTATGGATAACCCACAATAGCAGTTTTTTTCATTTACTTTTTACGAAAAATGATGCCTTATGTTCAAAGCAATTTTTATACAATACAGCATTAATCCTTATCCAATTGAGTACCTTAAATAAATTGTTTATTTAATATAGATCAATATTGCCCTTTACAGCATGTAATTTAAGTGAACATTTTCGGAGATATTACAGATTTAAAATCCCGCGAGGAGGCCGCGCTTAGACCTATAAGCACTTCGACTTTAGCAGCGATGTCGCTCTTTCAAGAGTTTGTTTAAAGACATTCTGTAATTAATTGTAAAAATAAAATACATAGGGAAAATATAAAAGTAAATAAGTAATAATGTACTATATGAATTTAGATATTCCAAAGATAGCAGGAAATCTTCTTGGTATAGGGAAAGGAAATTGTTTTTCTCCAAATTTAACGCTACGGCCACGGGCAGTATTGAATAAATCAAAACAACTGGATCAATTTTAATCATTTTTTTTACACTGACTGACATGGGATATGTATTTTATACCCGTGCGAAGCAGGGGCAGGCCGCTAGTAACTATATAAATTTAATTCAACAGCATTTAGTATTTCAATATAAAAATCAGAAAAGAAAAGCAAGAAAAAATAAAAAGAAAAGAATAACCGAATAATAAAAAAGGCTAAAAGAAAATTAAAAGAAAAGTCAAGAAAAATCAAAAGAATAGCACAAAAAGAAAAAGAATGACAGAAAAGAAGATTCAAAAGAATAGAAGAAAAGGAATAAGAAAGAAAGAAAAGCTGATAAAAAATTATAATAATACAATCACTTATAACAAATTTTATAAAGTACATGATAAATACTTACCTAATTCAGATTCCCACTATTTATTACCTTTAACTTAATTTGATTTAATTAAAACACACTAGCGGCACGACTGATGAAAGTCTGGAGTTAAAACAGAAGCGTGTTCATATTGTCGATGTCGGTACAACGCCGAGACCGGTTCGATCTCGCTCCAGTCAAAATATTCTTTTTGACGAACCGGTGCTGGAGCGATATCGGACCGGGACCGGAGCGATACGATAGTGTGAACACTCTGACTGTTTGTTGTTTAACAATATTTTACCGGACCGAGAACGGAGCGAGATCGTACCGAGAACGGCATCATAGTCTGAATCCAGCCTTAATGTGGCATGCTATATTAAGAGTTTCTTTGCTCAAGAACTTGATGATTTTCACAAATATCAGAAAGATTTGCGCAATTTAAAGCAAATTTTCTCGAGTTTTATTTACTATTTAATTAAATAAATAGACCATCTCGGGTTTAAATCAAACATTTCATGCATCAAAAATAATTCTAGTAATTTCATAATTGTTTATGAAAGCTTGGACAGTAGGACCCTACTGACCAGGCTTTAGCTTGACCAAGATTTAGCTTTAGCTTTATACTGCGGTTTAATTACGTAAATCGAAATAATTAAAGATTAACCGCCGAGTTACTTGCCGGTTCTTCTCCATAAGAGCAACATTTTGAACCTATAGTAGCTTCATTAAATCTTATACATCCTTGATTATTTAAAAATGACTGAAAAAGCTCATTTGAATAAAGATTATTTTGATTGATCGATTGATTACGAACTGTTATCTTAAAAACAGCGCAGCATTTAATATTTTTTAGAATTTTTTTTTTATTAAATGTTTGAATGAAATTTCCAGACGATCTTTAGACCGCATGATGTAAAGTTTGGTGGTAATCGGACCATTTTTTTAACCGTTCTGTTTTGAGGGGAATTCGAAACCAGACTGAGCCACAGCAACACGTGGCCAGAATGCAATTAAAAAAAACAAGAACGAAAGCGCTGGGTGACACTTGGGAATTGATACAAGGTTTTGAACTTTATACGAGTAGTTCCGCCCGTTACCATAAGGCTATCACAACTTTGTGTTTGACAGCTCAAATATAAATTAAATTCAATTCTACATTTTAGCATTTTTTTTATGCCCGAAAACAGGTATAAAGCGACATTTTTTTAAATGAAACCTAGCTAGATTGATTTTTCCCCTACATGCTGAATTTCATGAAAATCGTTTGAGCCGTTTCTAAGATTTAGAGAATATCCTTGGAAACAGGGACGAGCCTCAATGTGGGACGCATGCGTTGATACGTTAGCCTCGTCCCATATCAGGGAAACACCGTCAAGACCTGGAGCTGCGGCGGATATAGTGGAATACGGCAAACGGCGGAAGTATGCCTCTCTCATCGAGATTTATATATTTGTGCCGTTTGCAGTTGAGACCCTAAGGCCATGGAGTCAAAGTGCAAAAGAATGTATCCGTTTTAACACCACGATTAATTGCCTCTTCAGGTGACAAGAGGGCTGGCTCCTTTCTCGCACAAAGAATCAGCTTAGCGATTCAGTGCGGAAACGCTGCCAGCATTCTTGGGACCATTCCACGTGGGCATGATTTATGTACATAGTCCTAGCGTGTAAGTAATTTAAGATAGATATAACTTGTACATTTTTGCTGTAAATAAAAAAAAGGTTAAACAGATAAACTCATTTAAATATTAAAGATAAACATTAAGGCCCGAATTTTAGGATACTCCGGAAAAAAATTTGAATAACTCACACTTCTTCCGGTTACCTCGGTTTTATCGTATAGTCGTTGACCACGCAGCTTTACTGGCCTGTTGGCGCAGTTAGTGGTGATCCTATCCTTAGCTTCGTGGTTTGCGGATTTGAATCCCGTTCAACGTTTTCTAATAATATATTGGTTCTTCGAGACGTAGTCGAATAGTATATTATATCTTTAATGTTGTACTTAATGTTGTATATATATACATATATATTTTTCTGAATTTTGAATTTTTTTGGGTTTTGAGGAGAAAATCTATCTATCTATAAAACCTAGCTAGGTCGATTTACAAAAAAAATCTAATAACTTAATACATGAATAACTTAACTTAAAAAAGAAATACCAAATTGTAAACATTCGATTGGTAAAACCTCTTAAAATAAACTACAAATTTTAAACTAAAAAAAAAACGAAAATGGTTTGCGCAAGTATGATGTTATTGCGTTATAATATAACTTAAATGGATATCCAAAATTTTAGCTTGATCCTTTAAAACCTCTTAAAATGGACACCAAATTTTGAACCGGAAACACAAATGAAAAAAATTAAAACAGCTCATAGCATCTAGCTGGGGCCAGGATTAAGGCGTTAATATTTCGTTAACACAAGAGTCAATAAACTCGCTTCTTTGTTGTTTTAACTTAATAATTTAAAACTGTCATGACTCAAATTTAAAAAGAAAACGTGAAACACGCAAAACAATGTAGAGCACTCGGTATTTCAGGAGTCCTCGGCGTCAACCCGTCATTTTTGGAAACCGAAAAGCTCTCCAGGTGTTGTAAACATTTTGAAAGATTTAAAATTATAGTTTTAGGTGATTTTTTCTTTTACAAATAAGAACCATACGTGGCATTTACAATTTAAATTCGCGTAATTCCCTTTAAGAAATTTAAGAAAATAGTTGTTCTTAGTTTAGCTTCACAGTATATTTTTTGATCGCGGTCGCGTGGATGTACAAAATCTAGCCTACTGGGAACTTTACTTGCGTGCGCTGAGCAAACCAGCAGAGAAAGACTAAAAAGTAATGTACTGAAGAATTGTTGATCTACAAAAATACTACAAAAAAGTCCAGAATAGCATGTCTTTATCTCTTATGGTTAACTCACAATTCTCCTTTTTTAATACGGAAAAAAATTCTGACACAGATTTAGGACAAACGGAATATATTTATTTGTTTTCTTTTATCAGTCCCTCATTATTGTGGATCATAGTCACCTAAACTCCTCATTCGTATGATCTGCTTCCACCTTTTTAGGCCTAACGTATCTGTCACCATCTGATCAAGTTTAGATGAGGCGGTTGCTTCGTTTACTTAACCATTGCGTTGGCGACCTTCGTCTCGGTCTCTTGCAATACAGATTATTATAAATATAGATTATTATATTGCCGACAATGACCAGATTTTCGAGATTATTTTCTCCTTTTCGCATTATTTGGCTGAAATATGAAAGTAGGATTGAAGAGTTGAGAGATGATAGATATATTTGTCTATTCCGAGCATTCCATTGAGGAATTAAACATTATCAACTTTTTAAATACATAATATCCATCCATCCATCCATCCATCCATCAGCCTATTGCAGTCCACTGCTGGACATAGGCCTCCCCATGTTTGCGCCAGACATCCCTGTTCTCCGCAATGCGCATCCACCTGGCCCCAACAACCTTCTTGATGTCGTCGGTCCAGCGAGACGGTGGTCGCCCTACACTGCGTTTGCCAAGACGCGGTCTCCACTCCAGGACTCTTTTGCTCCAACGGCCATCAGTCCTGCGACAGACGTGACCGGCCCACTGCCACTTCAGCTTGCTTATTCTGCTAGCTATGTCGGTTACTCTGGTTCTCTCGCGGATAATCTCATTTCTGATTTTATCCTTGAGAGACACTCCGAGCATAGCTCGCTCCATAGCACGTTGAGCGACTTTAAACTTGTGGACTAGTCCCGCCGTCAGTGTCCACGTCTCGGCGCCATACGTTAACATAGGTAAGACGCATTGGTCGAAGACTTTGGTCTTCAGGCATTGCGGAATCTCGGACGTGAAGACTCGACGAAGTTTGCCAAATGCTGCCCAGCCCAAGTGAATTCTCCTTTCAGCCTCTCTCTCGAAGTTGTGGCGGCCAAGTTGGATAGTCTGGCCTAGGTAGACGTAATCCTGCACAACCTCGAGAAGGATTCCGTTCACTGATACTGGTCTTGGCACGACGAGATCATTGAACATGACCTTGGTCTTGTCCAAGTTTATGCCAAGACCAACTCGCTTGGAGGCATTACTTAAGCCATTCAGCATTTCGCACAAGTCCTCCAGCGTCTCTGCGAAGATGACGATGTCATCCGCGAACCGAAGGTGTGAGATGTATTCTCCATTAATATTTACGCCTCTTTCAGTCCAGTCCAGGGTTTTGAAGACGTCCTCCAGCGCGTTGGTGAACAGTTTCGGAGATATTACATCTCCCTGCCTCGCCCCACGCTGAAGGTGAATATGTCTGGTTCGCTGCTCCTGGATTTGAACGGTCATTGTTGCCTTATTGTAGATACATCTCAACACCTCGATATATCGCCAGTCAATATGACATCGCTGCAGAGATTCCAGAACAGCCCAGGCCTCAATGGAGTCGAAGGCTTTCTCGTAGTCCACAAATGCCATACACAGCGGCTGGTTATACTCTTGGGTCTTCTGTATAATCTGCCGAACAGTATGGATGTGGTCTACGGTGCTATAGCCTTTTCGAAACCCGGCCTGCTCCGGTGGCTGGAATTCGTCAAGTCTGGCGGCAAGACGATTCGTTATGACTCTCGAGAATAACTTGTAGACGTGGCTCAGGAGCGAGATTGGTCTGTAGTTTTTCAAACGAGTTTTATCACCCTTTTTGAAAAACAAGACAACCACGCTCCTAGACCACGCTTCCGGTGTAGTACCTGTATGGATAACGGTATTAAAGAGCTCTGCCAAGGCTTTAAGGACAGGACGCCCAGAAGCTTTTAGCAGCTCAACCGTAATCCCATCATCACCGGGGGCTCTTCCGTTTTTAAGTTGCTCGAGTGCCATACTAATCTCGCCGCTCTCAATGTCCGGGATGTCTTCTGTATAATGGCGCGACAGTGGTGCTCGTGGATCCTCGGTATCCCGGGTACTAGGCTTATGTGCACTCGACGAGTAGAGCAATCCGTAGTATTTCTCGACCTCGTTCTGGATCTCAGAGCGACAGACAACTGTCCTGCCGTCCTCTGTTTTAAGCTTCGCGAGATGACTTCTTCCTAAGGGTTTTTGGAATACTTTCGACCCCCTATTCCGCTCAATAAGGGCTTCGATAGCCCGTGTATTTGAGCAGCGGAGGTCTTTGCGTACAAGTTTTCGTATCCTCTTAGAAAGAGCTCTCTGTTCTGGCGAAGCGACTTGAGCGGACGGCATTTCACGTCTCTGTCTCATCAGATCCAGGGTTTCGGGAGAAAGTTTGGACTGTTTACTTCGACTCGTCGGTGGAAAGTGCTTTCGACCCAGTGTACATACCGTCTTCACCACGTTGTCGGTTATCTCGTTCACGTCACTAGTGGTTTCCAGACAGTCGAATCGATTCTGGAGTTCCAATCGAAACTGCTCGGACGTACAGTCTATTTGGGCCAGCGTAGGTCGGAGAGTAGGCTTCATCATACGGGACCTTTCGGCCTTGAAACACATATTCAGAGTGCCTCGTACGAGTCGGTGATCACTACCTGTATTAAACCTGTTGATCACAGAGACATCTCTAAATATGTGCTTCTTATCCGCCATAATGAAGTCTATCTCGTTCTTTGTCAAAGTATCGGGGCTTTGCCAAGTCCAACGTCTCTGAGGCTTCTTCTTGAAGAAAGAGTTCATTAAGAAGAGCCCTTGCATTTCGAGGAAATCGACTAGCATTTGCCCCCTTTGATTCCTGTGCCCTAATCCATGCAATCCGATTTTCGATTCTCCGCGTCTTTGTACTCCCACTTTAGCGTTGAAGTCTCCCATAACAACGTTGTAGAAGGCTGACGTAGCGCCATGCAGAGCTTGAGATATATCCTCATACATGGATTCAACCTCTTCGTCAGAGTGTGCAGAGTGCGGCGCATATACCTGTATCACTTTCAGGGAGTACCTGTCGGTGAGTTTAAGTACAAGGTACGCTACCCGGGTCGACACACTACTGACCTCTACAACGTTGTTAATGAGAGTCTTGTGAACCAGAAAACCGACACCACCGTGGGAGACCTTATCGCCTTCACGGAAGTAGAGTAAGTGACCGGAATCTAGGGTTACCGTATCCTCACCCTCTCTTCGGACTTCAGATAACCCAAGAATACTCCAGTTTATACGACTTAACTCTACCTCTAGTTCGGTGAGGTGATGGTCCAGCCGTAACGTTCGTCCATTATACGTTGCCAAATAGATCGTTGGTTGGCAGCCTACCGTAACCCGGTGATTCTTCGCACCCTCCGCCCCACCGTTACCACGACCGCTGCCGTAATCGAGAATAGTGGGGCTGCCGGGAACTGAGGGCCGGAACTTTGTGGACGCTTTCATATGGGGGTTGCTGCCCATAGTCACCACGCTGGGCAAGCGGGTTGGTGACCGCAGAGCTGACTCATTCGACACTAGAGGCGCTGCTGCCCACCTCTGGTCTGGGATTTTAAGTCAGCTTAATTGGATGGTTATACCGCCATCAATCGGTCGCCATAGCCTCGTTACATACATAATAATCATTAATTAAAATGTATATAATAGACGAAGTAGAAACCGATACGAGTATAAGCTTACAACTTTGCATCTTACGAATATTAAGACGTTTGTGGGTCTTGATGTAAGATTCTATGATACAATTCCGTAATCAATTTCAGCTTTTCACTAACAGCAGTAAAACTTATATATGCTGATATAGAAAACTTATACCATACTTGTCGATTCAAAAGTTCAAAAGTTTATTTGGATAAAGAATGATTTGGATTTGAATTTGAATCTAATTCTATACATTATATGTGCTATGCTAGCTATCCGGTCATGCGTTGCTGTGGATGGTTTCTAATATCCCACGAAACATAACTTATCACATTTTGACTGTTACATACATATGTTAATTAAAAAATGTTCCGATCGCTTCCAAACTTTACATTAACATTCTAAAGATTTAAAATTTAATTTAAATTGGTCCTGCATTTTCGGACTCAATAAAGTACGAATATACAAACATTCATTTTTATATTTATATAAATGCACTCAGTGCATTAATATAATTACATTGAATCATACAAATCAACGTTAACGTTCTCCGTGCATAATACCGTTATAATAAATCATAAAACACTATGTAAATGTACTTCACCGTACTAAGAAATCATAATACAAATGTACTCCGTACCGTAATATAAAAAGAATCATAAAAACCTTTATCTACTCTGATACTATAATACAAAGATTATAAAACCTAAACCAAAATTCTTATGACAAATATTACGTACAGGCCAAAAATTAAAAAGTTTTATTACGATACAGGTCTTGTATAGACACCTGTATCATAATATAACTTTTTAATCATAACGATACACCTATATAACCTCCAGCTGGACCAAGGAGGTTGAACCTCTACCTTAAAAAAAAAGGTTTCAATGAACGAGTCCGCGGCGACGCAACTCGCATGCGCAACCGATTTTTTCGCCTTGGCGCTAACATTTGACTTTTAAAAAATCTTTGCAATATTTAAACAAAGTTTGGTTTTTATTAATATTGTTCTACGTATTATAGTATGAGAGTAGATAAAGTAGTGTATGACACTGTACAGAACTTGGTCTTATAACACTCGTGTGATACTATAATAAAACTCGCCTGCGGCTCGTTTTTTTAAAACGCACTCGTGTTATAATAACCCTTATTATGCAACAGTATCATAATCTACTATTATCAATGTGCTTATTATTATCTGAATGATATTATAAATATCTAAATATTTACAACAACACTTCTATCTTATCTCGATAGTCCTTATCTTATCCACATCATATCTGTGTCTTATATTGCAAATGCGAAATTCTGTCTGTGTCTCTTTTTTTACGTCTTTCCCTTAAGTGAGGGTATATCGACAATTAATGAGACGCGAACGAGGTCTTGTCTAGTTTTCTATATTTGAAGGCTTTAAATGACACGAGATTCACCGTGTGGTAACCAGCTGAATAGAATAGACCACCCACTTTTCTTACCGAGATGTCGTAAAAGACGACTAAAGTAAGTTGATGTCATGCAGGTGGCATGTCGCTAAATATCTCGCCAAATCATGTACCAACATGTTTATAACATGTGCCGCCCCGCTTAGAGTGGGATAAGGGCAGGAGAAAAAATGACACAAGATCTATGGTCTAATTCTAAATGCTAATTATGAATTATTCTCAATTTTCATAAAATTCAGCATGTTTGGGTAACAGGGACGATAAATCGATCTAGCTAGATTTTATTTTAAATAAATGTCTTTTTATCCCTGTTTTCAGGAATTGAAAAACTGCTAAAATATAAATAGAATACAAAGATTAATTTTGCTGTCATTTGTAAAGTTATAATTAATCAGTTATGATGATGATAATAAATATACCCCGGATTAAGTCCCAGATATCACCGTCCATTTCTTTCTTTTTTATTTTTTTAATAGTTTTTTATCTTCAAAAAAATACAGATATTTATATCTTATCCTTTCAATATTATAAATGCGAAAGTTTGTGAGTATGGATGTATGTTTGTTACTCTTTCATGGTGAATCCGCCCAACCAATATCGATATAAATTTGCCACATTTATTCTTTATACACCGGAATAACATACAGGCTATATAAATCCTGTTAATTCTAGAGGGATTTATTTATAATATTAGAAAGCGCCATCTATTATCGATCTATCACATGACATCAGTCCAGGCGAATGATATCGCCGGTAAAAGCTAGTGTAAAATAAACTAAAATAGAATTTGAAATTAAACTTGCAAGCAACAACTCCGCGTTTTTAAATAAAATTTCGACTGTATGGAAATACCTTCCTGAATCTATTTTTCCGGACTTTTACAACTACAAATTAAAAATAGTTATTATCGTGGTTCATCAGCTATATCAGCCGCAATTAATATCATACTTAATTTTATAGAAAAGAAAAAAATATTGAAGGGCTAACCAAAAAAACTGGGAGTCAAGATTTCCAATCTCACGTAATCGTGTGGATCTAGCACGAACAAATTTAAACCATTTGTAAAACATAAGCTTTTGTGGTAGAAATAAATGTTAGAAATAGAAAGAAGTGATATATTTTTGATAATAATAATAACATGGTATTTTATGACCTCCGTGTTGAACGTGTGTAAAATCTATACTAATATATAAAGCTTATTTGAATGTAAGATAGTCCATTTATCGAGAAAGGCTATAGACTTTATAACATCACGATCAAGATCAAGATCAATAGGAGAGAAACAGCAAAATCCAGAAAGCTTGAACCTACTAAAAATAAGTAAACCGTGACTGATAAACTATACAAGCATTTTTGCCTAGATTTAATATAAACAGTTAACCGCTATACTGATTTAATTCTACCGTTTGACCTTCTTAAGCCAATCCGGCGACAACCACCTCAGTAATTATACAAATATATTCGCTATCGCAAGGCCAGTGTAAAGGACATACTCATACTAAAAAGACAAACGTCACGGGAACATTTATTTAAGGATATTATTTCGAAATATCGAAGGATATTTTCTGCTTTAAGTTGCTATAGATACACGAAGCTGTGGTAACCTAGCGGTAACACCAGGCGACTCTTTTGAGGAGATCACTATTTCAAACCCAGGCAGACACCAATAAAGTTTGTCTGTTAAAACTTATGTGTCTAATTGATAATTGCAATTTATCGCACGCTTTTCGGTGAAGGAAAACGTCGTGAGGAAACCTGCATATCTCTAGAGAATTCTGGGGATATGTGTAACCTACCAATCCGCATGGGAGCAGCGTGGTAGGTTTTAGCTCCAATCCTTCTCTCCAACAACGGAGAGAAGAGGCCTATGCCCAACAGTTCGATAGTAGCCACTACTTACTACGTAGATACACAAAGAGTTCAAGTCAATAATGGATTTAGGATACTGTTGGGATTTCTGAGGTGTTGCACCGCCTCGAGTATGTTTTGCTGAAACGCGAACTCTTTATTTTTACGTGGTATTAAGGAAAAATAATTGTTCTTTGCGCTTGTGCTTGAGCGAAGTATTATTCTAGCAATACTTCGCTCAAGCCCTATGTACGTTAGTATTTAAGATGGAGTTGAGACGATTTATGGATGTATTGGTGCAACAGTAGGGGATCGTGTTTTAAGCCGTGTGTTATCCGGCTGAGTGAAATAGACCACCCCCCTCATTTCATACCGAGATGTCGTAAAAGGCGGCTAATGTAAGTTGACAAACTGAAGTTACTCAGCCGAATACCACATATTTGGCTGAGTAGAATAGACCACCCTCTATCTTACCGAGGTGTCATATTATACGACAAGGTGAGTCGACGTCAGGCAGGCGGCCAGTCGCCAAATCATGTTAAAACACGTTTAATCCCTGTTTTCGGGCATTAAAAATGCTAAAATGTAGAATTGAATGCAAATGATATTTTAGCTGTCAAACGTAATGCTGTGAAAGCCTAAGGGTAACGAGCGGACCAAAAAAGTTCCAAACCAGGGTTCGTGTGCCACATGTCACCGGCGCTTTTTTCTTTTATTTTATTTGCATAATATCTTAAAAAAAAATTACCGAGTAAGGCTCGGTCACCCAGATGCAATAGTTTTATACGCAAATTATTAATACTTTTACGTTAAAAAAACTCAGTATCATTTGACTTTACAAAATGCTATAATGCATTCCGACAATAACTGTTACGAATAAAAATTCGACAACGTCTAAAAGGGTGGACTGTATGTTCGATATCATAGCAACGGTCGCGTGCAGGCTCCCCGAGACATCTTTCCAACTTTTTACTGCTTGCCTCCCTTAGCTAGATCGATCCTGATATGTATGATTTGTTTTGGTAACATTTTACTTGTGGAAAATTTATGTATTACTTCACATATGTCCAAAGACCGAGTGGAGAGTGTAGCTGACTGTTGCCAAGAATTCGCGAGGAAAATGTCGGATTTAAATCTATCACTGTTGAGGAGTGACTTCTGTTGAGAATTTTTAGGATATGCGTCAATCCGCCACGGAACTTTGTCATCTGAGCTTTAAATTCTTCTCTCCAAAGATGTTGCTCAGCAGTAGAATAGTAGGTAATCAGTTATTAACCAATTTTGGCTTTGAGCTTAAACGCAGTAAGACGAAAACTATGCTTGTCAACCGTGCTAGAAAAACTTGCAAGATGTCACGTTAATTATGTGGTTACAATTTCGTGAAATTTACTCTAACTTGGAGCGCTGATTTTTAATAGTGGCAGATCTACTGACGAATCTGATCTATGGATAAGTAGATGAAATATGTAGAAACATGAACATCACCAAAGCCACATAAATAAAAATACACAGGCTTCTAGATTCCCATAGTATTTGCGATTATGAAACTTGAACACTACGGGAAAGTAAGAGGAAGAGGATAGACGCTCTGGAGATATGGTATATGAGAAGAGCTTGGAGTTTCGTGAAATGACTTAGGACACACGATCCCATCTTTCGAAAATTTAACAGCGATAGCAATAATCTATCATTTATTCTGCATTATCTTCTTTCTTTGGACACATATCTTGTGAGATGATGCCTCTATGAAAAGCCGTGACCCCTGAAACTGAAGACAAGGTCACCGTTATCTGCGCCTAAATATTGTCAAATTGCGAATATCAAATTTCAAAATGCAAATTGAAAAGCGCGCCACCAATTCTCAACTAATGACTATGACCTATCCAACAGTATGGCGACCAAAATGATAGTAAAGGTCGTAACTCTACATAGTTCATTGTTTAAAGGACGATTACTATGTTTATTGTCTTTCTTATTCATGGAGTTATTATACTTAGATTTATATAGTAGGTAGCCTAAGACAAGCCTGTAAGTAAGAGTCACAATAAATAATGAGACAAGATGAAATTCGTATACTTTATCTTTGTCTAATTATACATTGCTTTTTTTGTAATATGGTACATTTTAGACTAGCTTCCTTACTCTAAGTATTATAAACTAGTAATATCCCGCGGTTTCACCCGCGTAAATACCGATCTCATGGCAGTGGAAAGTCCACTAAGTCGGACTATAGATTTATTTTTGTTTAATATATCATCAATAGTTTCCGCAGCGCATGCGATGACAGATTTTTATGACTAATTATTAACACTTTATTACATTTTATTACGGATCCCTATTTTTTAAATGTAATATAGCCTATGATGCTCAGTAAAAATGCAGCTTTCCAATGGTGAAAGAATTTTTGAAATCGGTCCAGTAGTTTTTGTGTGAAAACATAACAAACATAGATACAAAAATTTTCCTCTATAATATATGTATAGATGTATAGATTTATGGAGTTATTACGACCGTACCTCATTTTTTACTGGCCTAAATGAAAACTCATTAGCATTTATCTGCGAGAGATTTTAACAATAAGTCCCTCTATTCACTTTTGTGTTTCTATTATTCGTCTAGTAAATAATTTGTGTGATATAAGATTCTATTTACTATTAAGATATAAGCAGATTTGTTCATATTTGTCAATGTTAATTACATTACTTATAAGTTCAAATTCACCACGAAATTATACAAGGCCATTTTCTATTTTTGCTTTATTACCGAACTGAGTATGATTGTTACGACCAACCCAAATGATTCAAGGGTGTGGAAACCCCAAAAAACAAGAATTATCGCAGCAATTTACACACACAATATTTGAGGGAACGAACGCAAAACAACTCGACCTAACGGCGGGTAAAGAAGTTGTAAAAAATTACATTTCTTTACATTGTGAAAAGGTTATAATTTAAATTATTACGAATTTTAAATATAAATTATGTAATTGTAAACAACGGTCAGGCTGGTTTGATATTATTACATTTTTACATATACATACATACATACATTGACTATCTTACACTGAAATAATTTTTCAAATCGGTTAGTAGTTCCTGAGATTAGCGCGTTCAAACAAACGAACAAACTTATATATTAGTATGAGTGTGACATGTGGGAACAGATCCCAGATTTCGAACTTTTTGGTCCGCGCGTTACCATCAGGCTATCACAGTGTTTCATTTGACAGCTCAAATATCCTTTACTTTAAGTTGTTTAAATATAAAAGATTTGTAAATATAATGTTTTTTTATGTGATATGTGTATTTTGTGATATGTGTAGTGGTTGCCGAGGTACCTTTAAGACCGTAATTTGTACACATGCTTGTAGCGTGAGGAAAGTGTGCCAGACACTTTCCTCACGCCATCGACTACGTCAAACAGTTGTAATCTTGTACTTACTTTGACCAAATTAGTGTAGGCATGCGTTAGATGGGGTTAAAAGTTAAAAAAAAACACTACATTTATGTATACACTATTGTAAGGTTTTATATAAGAAGTTAAATTAAAAAGCATATTAAAACAGCTTATGATCAAATGTCATATCCTTACTGTTAACCCACCGTGTGGAATCCTATTGAGTAAAATAGACCACCCTCTTTCTTACCGAGGTGTCGCAAAAGACGATTAAGTTGAGTTGACGTCAGGCAGGCGGCCGGTCGTAAAATACGTAGCCAAACCCTGTAATAACATGTTTATATCATGTTATGCCGACCCCACTTAGAGTGGGATAAGGGTAGGAAGATGATGATGATCAGGACCGGATTAGTATGTAAAATTTCACCTCAATCGGACACTGGAAAGTGTGTAAAAGTTAACTTGCAAAATTCACCGTCACATGATTACACGGCAAGTTGAATAAAAGATTTTCGAAATAAGAAAATTATATGTCAAGCATTGACATGGATTTTTTCAAATTTTCATTTTTTTCATTTTTTTCGTATATCTTTAAAAAAATTACCGAGCAACGCTCAGTCACCTAGGTACTAAATTATTTAAGAATTTCCTGATTAATATCTTTTTGAAGTGCACCTACTTTTTTCGGATCACTAATACATATTAGTATAAACACTGCACCGAAAATCGAGTTCTGTATAGATAAAACGCTAGCATAGTAACTACTATTTACTGATATAATCGCGATAAGACGATTATGTAGGTCCCTGGCAATTTTCCAAAGACTACCGCTATCGTAACTTTGTGTACCATATGTTTATAACATCTGATGCTTGCAGTCTAACATGGTAACCATTTTATCATTTAATAAACATACTAACTTTTGGATTTAACGGATATTTATACTAAAACTAATTTTAAACACATTTCTCACCTTTCTAACCGAGTTGTCGTAAAAAGCGACTAACATAAGTTGACCCGCCGTGTGAGTAGAATAGACCACTGTCGTTCTTACCGGCAGAGTAGAATAGACCACCCTAATTTCTAACCGAGCTGCCGTAGAAGGCAAAAGTTGGCCCGCCGTATGGTATCCTGCTGAGTAGAATAGACCACTCTCATTTCTTACAAAGGTGTGGTAAAACGCGACAAAGGTGGGCTGACCCACCGTGCATTATCCGGCCGAATAGTATAGACCACCTTCATTTCTTACCGAGGTGTGGTAAAAGGCGACTAAGGTAAGCTAACGTAAGGCCGGCCAGTCGTAAAACACCTAACCAAAACATCTAAGAATATGTTCAAAACATGTTGTGCCGACCTTACTAAGAGTGGGATTCAAAATATTCAACTCCAACAAATCGTCAAATTATACATGTCTATCTGAAAAGGCAAAGAAACATATATTTTAAAATGGCTTTAATCTTAATGCCTTTAGCTTAGCGATTCAGCGCGGAAACGTTGTCAGCATTCTTGGGACCATTCCACGTGGGCATGATTTGTATAGTCCTAGCGTGTAAGTAATTTAAGATAGATATAACTTGTAAATTTTTGTTGTAAATAAAAAAAATCTTAATGGATATTAAAAAAATATTTGCACTTTACCTATAGTTAACATCTCAATGTTGTTTGTATGATAGGTTGTTATATAAGGATAAACATAATCATGTATTTCGTACCTTCGAAGTGGTAAAAACAGTTTTTTTTATTGCAGAAGTAATGATAGAATATTTTGCTATAATCCGCGTCTGTTAAAAAATCAATGTAATGCATGTAATGAAGGACTCGTTATCATAAAAAAAAGCTTGTGATAGCCCAGCGGTGCGACAGTGCGAATCTCATTAGACGATCATGGGTTCGAACCTGGACAGACACCAATGAGTTTTTCTATTAAAACTTAAATGTCTAATTGATTACAATTGATCACACGCTTTTCGGTGAAGGAAAACATCGTGAGGAAACCTGCATATCTCTAGAGAATTCTGGGGATATGTGAAACCTACCAAGCCGCATTGAAGCAGCGTGGTAGGTCTTAGCTCCAATCCTTCTCTCCAAAAACGGAGAGAGGAGGCCTATGCCCAACATTGGGATAGTAACAGGCCGTTACTTACTTACTTATAAAAAAAACTGAAGAATCATTTCCATGCATGTACAACACGCATTTTTCCGTTTGTCTTCCCATCCGTTACACGTAGAAGGTCGGCTTAAAATAGATAAAACTGCAGTCAACCACTGCAGAATACTTTGCGCACTTGTAATTATGCTTTTAAATATACTTCTTTGTTTAGTAGATAAACGCCCTCCGATAGCGAAAAATTTATTGCTGTTTTTACCGTGCAATTTCCTACGTTTCAGCTTTAATTTTCTCTTATTATTTATTTTCCTTCTTAAACAAGAGCAATTTAGTATATTTATTGTTTAAATTCGTATAGCCGTGTGGTATCCGGCTAAGTAGAATAGACCACCCTCATTTCTTACCGAGGTGTCGTAAATGTCGACTAAGGTAAGTAGACCCACCGTGTGGTATCCGGTTTAGTAGAATAGACCACCCTCCTTCTTACCGAGGTGACGTAAAATACGACTAAGGTTAGTTGTCGTCAGGCAGGTGGCCGGTCGTAAAAACTCATCCAAATCATGTTACAGCATGTTTTATAACATGTTGTGCCGACCCCACTTAGAGTGGGATAAGGGCAGGAGGATATATATTGGTTAAATTCGTAGTTAATCCGAAGCTTAAAGTTAAGGTAAACGAAGAAATAATAATGAGATAGAACTTGCAAATAACAGTGTGTGCATACCGTTAAGTTATTATTAACCACAGACATCTGTCACAAAAGGACCACATTGCCTATGTTGTATCACCATTCAACAATCTCCTGCTTATCACACTCTAAGTGGGGTCGGCACAACATGTTATTAACACATCCGCAGAATTTGGTACAAAGCTAATACATTGGGAATGGGATAAAAACAATATGGTGTCGTAAAATATGACTGAGTAAGTTGACATCAGCCAGGCGGATGGTAGCAAAATACGTAGCCAAATTATGCGACAACATGTTTATACATGTTGTGCCGACCCCACTTAGAGTGGGATAAAGGCAGGAGCATGATAATTTATATATGCTTTAGGAGAACGATTATTGACAATAATTAAAAGATTGACCGCCAAGTTTCTTGCTGGTTTTTTTCGGTAAGAGCAATATTCCGAACCAGTTGTTGATGACATAGTGAAGCAGTTGTTTTATTCCTTATTGACTGGCCCGTTGGAGCAGTGGGTAGTGACCCTTCAGCTCCGCAGGTCGTGGGTTTGATTGCCGCCGAAGGCCAACATTTTCTAGAAATGAATTTTTTGGATTTTGGGCCTGGACGTATTGGCCCAAGATCCTGTGAGCGCCAGACCTTCGTCATTTTATAAAAGCTGAAACTTTGTCAGTGCATGCTCCCAACACTGGTAAGAACGATGGTAGATCATGGAATTTGGATCATAGTGGCTTTGGGAGATACGAGGTACTCAAGGTTGCAAAACTCCGAATTAATTTTATCATAGTATAAAGCTTGATCTTTTGATATTACCTTTAGAATGATATTAAAAATCACGTCATTCAATGCCAGACACTTATATTTGTATTGAAGTATGTATTTAAAAAAATTATAAGTATATTCACCAGTTGTCTGTCACCCATAACACAAGTATTAAGTTACTTACTATGGGGACGGACGACCGTGTGTGTAAGTGTCCCATATATTTATTTATTTGGAATCTTGTAAGCAAATTATTAACATAAAAATAGGATGTTTCTTAAATACGATATATAAGAATATAATACAATTTCATTCTCCTGACATTATCCCACTCTAAGTGGGGTCGGTACAACATGTTACAAACATGTTGTCACATGATTTGGCTACGTATTTTATGGCCGCCTGACTAACGTAAACTTAACTTAGTCGTATTTTACGACACGTCGGTAAGATAGAGGGTGGACTAAAAAAAATCCATTTTGACATACCTATAGAGACAATATAGCACACTATCAGATCTATCAAGGCAACGAAAGCCGAATAAATCGTCCCCCCAAGAGCAATGTCCGTGAGGTTTAAACGCACCTTCCGCAATCGGAGCATAATTTTTCAGTGCCCTACATAATTTGGCCGTTAAGTCCAACCGAATGACCGTTAGTGTGTCAAGGTTAAGAGGGCAGGAGTTTTGCGTGCGGGCTCAGATTAATCGATGGGAGATTTCTGACCTTGGTTCAATCCTTGGGTAATGCTGACCTGTCTAATACCCCCAAGGCCAGTGTTTTAAAAGTGAGTTAATAGAGTTTTAGCTGTAAGTCAGGGTCGTATTAAAAATACATTTTTTTATGTTGGTATCACGTGTTGTTCAGAAGCATATAATATTCTACCAAAATTCTGAGAAAGTACTTCATTAGTTAGTCTTGATATTCGCTTGTACAATAAAACTCCGCAACCCATACTAGATCTGTCTACAGAATGGTTTAAATTAAGTGTAAGGAATATGCTTATACGTAAAGCATATTATAAAATTGAAGATCATTTGGATGATGATATTGCATGGATTTGAAAATCCTTTCAGCTTCATTCAAGACTTCGTTTTAATAATGTACATTGAAAACCTTTAAGAGTCGCCGTGTGGTATCTGACTGAGTAGAATAGTCAACCCTCATTTCTTACTAAGATGTATTAAGCAAGTAAAGAAAGTTCCCCCCTCCCTGTGTGGTATATGGCTGAGTAGAATAGACCACCCTCATTTCTTACTGAGATGTCGTAATAAGCAAGTAAGAAAAGTTGCCCCCCCGTTTTGTATCCGGCTGAGCAGAATAGACGTGCCGACCCCACTTAGAGAGGGATAAGTGCAGGATAATGATAATTTATATATGCTTTGGTAGAGCGATGATTGAAATGAATTATATTTTAAAATTATTCATTATTTATTTATTAAATTAATTATATCCATAATTACATGATTTCTATAGTCGTAACGTAATTTCCGATAGACATAACTTGTACATTTTTGTTGTAAATAAAAGAAAATACATAAATATATTATAGTATTGAAGCAGCGTGGTAGATAGGTCTTAGCTCCAATCCTTCTCTCCAAAAATGGAGAGAGGAGGCCTATGCCCAGCAGTGGGATAGTAACAGGACGATACTTTAAATTTTATCTAATTAACTAATAGTACCATATTTCTGAAATATTAACGAGTATATTAGCCGTGTGGTATGCGGCTAAGTAGAATAGTACCACCCTCATTTCTTACCGAGGTGTCGTAAAAGGCGACTAAGGTAAGTCGACCCGCCGTGTGGTGTCCGGTTGAGTAGAATAGGCCACCCTCATTTCTTACCGAGGTGTCGTAAAAAGCGACTAAAGTAAGTTGACCCACCGTTTGGTATCCGGTTTAGTAGAACAGACCACGCTCCTTCTTACCGAGGTGTGTAAAATACGACTAAGGTAAGTTGACGTCAGGCAGGCGGCCGGTCATAAAAATGGAGCCAAATCATGTTACAGCATGTTTATAACATGTTGTGCCGACCCCACTTAGAGTGGGATAAGGGCAGGAGAAGTGTGAGAGATTAACGAGTATATATGACGTAACGTGAGACTAAAGTAAATAACATTTTGTTAAACAGTTGCAAGAATTTACGTAACGACTCAAATGTACTCGACGTTTCTTTAAAAGAATTTAGCGACAACAGCAATCCAACTTATTATTACCTGTTAGTAATACTTTGTGAATAAAAATTGCCATGAATAATTCATAGGACTCGCTCAAGTGGGTTATGTATTTAATTGTCGTTATACGCAAAAAAAACTGTTCTAGTATTTTGACTTCCATTTTAAACAATAAATTTTTGCAATCCCTTTTACAAATATATACTTTTTACTACTAGTCCTCCTGCCCTGGGGTCGGCACATGTTATAAAATGTTTTAACATGATTTGGCTATGTATTTTACGACCGGCTATCTGCCTGACGTTAAATTACAATAGTCGTACGTTATTTCGTTTGAAAACTTACCTTAGTCGTATTTTACGATATCTCAGTAAGAAAGAGGGTGGTATATCCTACTCAACCGAAGATCACACGGTGGGTCAACTTACCTTAGTCGGCTTTTACCACAACTCGATAAGAAATGAGGGTGGTAGAATACTACTACTACTACCGGATACCACACGGCGGATATTATTTTTTTATATACTTTTTTTATTAAATACTAGGAGGCCCGCCCCAGCTTCGCACGGGTATAAAGCATATAGCCTATGTCACTCAGTGATAATCACAGTATTTCTCTACTCCATATTGAATCTTATTATACATATAAACCTTCCTCTTCAATCACTCTATATATTTAAAAAAAACCGCATCAAAATCTGTTGCGTAGTTTTAAAGATTTAAGCAAACATAGAGATATAAGGACAGACAGAGAAAGCGACTTTGTTTTATACTATGTAGTAACGTTTATATCTACTACTATTTTGATAATTGTCAAATTTTTACCATACTTACCCAAAGACTAAATTACGTTTAGCTGTCATTTATGTTTTGTTTTTCCATGTCATAGTCGTTTTTGTTATACCACGTTTAATAGTGACTTGACGGGATAAAATAAATGCGGTCGAACGGGATAAAAAGTATCCTGGTTCTAAGCAATCTCTCCACCAATTTTCAGCCGAATTTGTTCATCCGTTCTTGAGTTATAAATAGTGTAACTAAGACCAACTTTCTTTTATATATATAGATATGGGATAATTACACACACGGTGGTCCGTTTCCAAATTCAAATTATACTATAGTAAACGAGTGCTTTTGAATCGTGAACTCTACTGATGGTTCGCAAAGCTGTTCCTACCAAGAGCCAACAAGAAACTAAGCGGTTGCTTGTTCCAAATATAATTCTTATTACTAGTTACATAATTACAGTCTTTTACATGGTCAAAGATTAACTATATCCACGCATTCTTATCATCTAAGTAATTCTCAACAGTATAGTAGGCTTTCTGTATTAGCTGCTTTTATCATTGTTTATAAAACTGCTGTAATAGCAAAGCTAAAATTATTAAAAAAACTATGTAACTTAGTACAAGTGGTAAATATAAATATTTATATTTTTAAATAAATACAGGAATACACCCAGACCCAAAGAACCGACAAATTAGAGTCAAAGAAAAACATGTTGGCCCTTGGCGAGAATCGAACCTGCGACCCCAGAAGCCGATGACAATCTGCGACAATCCTCAATCCTCCAACAAAAACAATTAATTTTTTTAAAAGAAATTAATTTTTTTATGATACATTTTGTACTGTTTTATCTATACATATTATAAAGTAAAGTCCGCAAAATCTGTCTGTCTGTATGTGATCGATTTTCTCAAAATCTACTAAACGGATTTATTTTTCGTTTTTACAAAAAGGCAGTGCGTTTCTTCCAGAAGGTTTAGGATAACAGTACATTACGGTTTTGGGTAAATTATGTTGAAGGTTGTAAAAAAACTCGCCTGCTGAGAGCTTTACTCGCGTGCGCCGTGTAAACCAAGAGAGACACACTTAAGTAATGTACTAGAGAATTGTAGATCTATGAAAATACAACAAAAAAGTCCGCGAGAGCATGATTCTATCTCTTATGGTTATTTTGAATATTGTTATTTTGAAAATTTCAATTCAACAAAAACTTTATAACTAATTTCTACGCGGGCGAAGCCGTCGGCACAGCTATTTTTATTTATTTATTTGCGTATTATACTATTGAATAACAAATTTGCAATTTTTAATATATATTTTTAAATATTATACAAAAAATCAATGCTTATAGTTGTCCATTTACAGCTCAAATGCAAAACTCAGAAATATTTACTTCCTTGAAAAGTTATCAACAAAACAAAAACATAAATCAAAATAATAATAATAAGCTAGTTACAGATAAAACTCTTCCCCAGTGTATAAATGTCAATTTGTCCGTCCGTATAAATAAATACCTGATTATATTTGATGTTAGTATCCACTGTTTCATTTTACATAAAACCCCACATGTAAAAGTTTTGTAATGGATTATAACTGTTTCTATTGTTCAGGCATTCAATTAACTACTACACGCACTTTTATTATATTTCTTGGAACTGAAAAGCAAGTCAAATGTATATCAACTTTAGTGACATTTAAAATCGCATATTACTAATTGTAAAGCCTGGTACATATGATACTTTGGCTGGCAGAAAATTAATCCTAATATTTCT
The DNA here is from genome assembly GCA_029227775.1 of Morpho helenor. NCBI lineage: Eukaryota > Metazoa > Arthropoda > Insecta > Lepidoptera > Nymphalidae > Morpho > Morpho helenor. The sequence continues at coordinate 4,169,950 of JARGCU010000010.1, read as the reverse complement.
CTTTTTATCTCTCCCGTTCGCTCTCGATCTCACTTTCTCTTTTTGAAAAGAGAACTCAATAACCAGTACCGTCTAATGGTAAGTAAAGGTCTCATGATTTCATGATGTTAAGCGTAACGGACAGACAGACTGACTTTCGTGTTTCTAATTTTAGTGCGGATGTTTTGGTATACAAAACTGTTAAACTCCAGAACAAGCGAAAGCGTAGCATTAACTGGGTCCGGAACGGACCTTAGTCACCTTTTAGTCGTTAAGAAATGAGGGTGGTCAATTCTACGTAGCCGGATACCACGCAGCGGAAACTTATGTTGGTACTTACAGCGGTAATTTTCCATACTTTTTTAATATTACAATAGTAAGGATATCTATATCCTCCTATAAAGTACAATAAAACACCGTTTTTTTTACTAGGAGCTAATTTAATTTAACCGAACCTAAGAGGTGTTCAGAAATTATAGTTAAGTTAGTGCTCTAAACTGCATTACTTTATATGTAATCAAATCTTGCTCTAAATTCAAAACAACATCAATTCTCTGTAACGAAATACAAAGTACCATTTTGGTATTCGCAACGCAATTCATTCCTGGTTCGATACTCTTACTCTATCAAAATATTAATTAATATATGTTTAGATGTGTATTCCTTACTTAACAATCGAAGTGAACTGGTAATGAGTAAGCAGTTCGTTGGTCAGCGATGTATTAATTCCACTAAAAGCTTTCCGATAACGGATATTGCAATTTGTCGGAAGTTCCCTTCAAAAGTAATGCGGGCAAACCCAAAAATCAGGATAATAGGAAATTGGATATAACTTTAATAGCAATCTATTTTAATGATTATTACTAGTTTGCTAAGAGACCGTACCTAGACTATATACCGGTAGATGAAATCTGTGCTCCGACCTTAGTTTCCCCTCTGTTTCGTCATCATCTCGTTTGAGTCTCGTCTCCGTTTTGTATGCGTCTCGTCTACATCTCATTTCCGTCGTGCCTCCGTCTCCTTTCTATATCATCCCTATCTCCTTGTTGTCTTGTCTACGTGGCGTCCATGTGTCATCTATGTCTTATCTTTGTATTGTCACCGTCTCGTTTCTGTCTCATCTACGTTTGGTCTCTGTCTCTTCTCAATCTTTGCCGTCTTGTCTTCGTCTAGTCTCCACCTCGTCTCCATTTCATAACTCTCTCATTTCCTTCTCGGCTTCATCTTAGTTTACAATAACTTCCTTGCAGAGTTTGAATGCGAATTCTTAATCAGGTAAACGCTGTTAATAGCTCTCATCGTAAGTTAAAATGCAAATTGTTTTAACCAACTACTAGATCATGTTAGCGTGACGCCATTTTGTATGGCGCTGGAATAGCGGACACCAGATGTCGCTGTTAAAGCGTCACACATATTCAAATTCGTCAAATTTACTTATGCTATTAGCCTTAATGGCCTTACAGCCTCACCGGAAGAACTGGCGAGCGCAGAAGTTTCGCCGAGTAAAATTGGTAAGAGTGAGTGCATTGATGGACTCCCTGGAAGCTTTGTCTTAATGATCTCTCCTGCCAGAGTGAACCTCGGCTTAAAGCGGCGCATTTTAAAGGACTATATCTGACCCTTGACTTTGAGAAAGTCTTCATCACGACGGCCCCGGCACAGGGCTGTGGTCTTTGATAAAAGCAAGCTGGGCCTTCGTTTTCGCCGGCGAAGACTCTGTGTGTATAGATCTTGTTTGACGATGTTACAGCATCGTCAGGGTCGTTATGGACGCTCTTTGGACGCCTGTGAAATCTATTGGGATATAAAAACTCGCACTAAGTCAATACTCTTATACGAGCAAATTTTAATATATACATTCCGAACTGGGTTATACAGCCCTCATAATTTTACCGCTATAATCTATGCAAATGTTTTTTGTAACGACTATTTGGCGCACCTAAATCTACCCTTACATACTATATACATTTATAGTATAATTCGGGTCAGAGCTATATTGGGACCAGTATAATATTATGTTAAGTCGGAAATATTACATTATGACTTTTTTAGGTTTTACCAGCAGTAACTTAATCAACATATTTTTGTTACCTCTAAGCTGAAGCTTTCCTACAAAAGAAGAGAAGTCTTTTTTCACCGGTTGAAATGTAAAAGACCATAGATTTGCTTACTTCTTATTTAAGCGAACTTTTATAAAAGTTTTAAAGCTCCTAACTTTTTTGTCTATATTTCCTTCAGGAACGATATAAATTGTTTTTAATGTCATCTAATTAAACTGTCATTGAACAAATTAACAGATTAATTTTCATTTTCCTCGAGGGTTGTTTAAAGTACATTTAAATCACGCACCCCCTTCTAATTGGCACGAGACGGTCGTGATTATAAGTCCATTATAGTGTCACAGGGTGCAACTTGCACGCGAATTTAATCCTTTGCAAACCATTTAATTCCAGGAAAGTTAATTGCGCAATCACTTCACAATACAATGTTGTGTGTTTGAAATGGAATGTGGCTTGACATAATTTGATGTTATACTTAGTTACTTATTTAACGTGTGGTATCCGACTGAATAGAATAGTACCACCCTCTTTTCTTACCGAGGTGTCGTTAAAGGCGACTAAGGTAAGTCGCCTCGCCGTGTGGTATCCGGCTGAGTAGAATAGACCACGCTCATTCCTTACCGAGGTGTCGTTAAAGGCGACTAAGATAAGTTGACTCACCGTGTGGTATCCGGTTAAGTAGAATAGACCACCCTCTTTCTTATAGAGGTGTTGTAAAATACGACTAAGATAAGTTGACGTCAGGCAGGCGGCCGGTCGTAAAATACGTAGCCAAATCATGTGACAACATGTGTATAACATGTTGTGTCGACCCCACTTAGAGTGGGATAAGGGCAGGAAGATGATGATGACTTATTTACTACAACTGGCCCGTTGGCGCAGTGGGTAGTGACCCTGTTTTCAGCTCTGCGGGTCGCAGGTTCGATTCCCGCAGAGGGCCAACATTTTCTATAATTGAATTTGTTGGTCTTCGAGTCTGGGTGTATATTTATATTAAAGTATGTATTTAAAAATAATATATTCGCAAATAAGTAAAATTCGTTTATTAAGTGTATATTCACCAGTTGTCTACCTTAACACAAGTATTAAGTTATTTACTTTGGGGACGGACAACCGTGTGTGTAAGTGTCCCATATATTTATTATTTATTTACTATAGAGTAATTTTAGTAGAGTAAGGAAGCCAGCCTAAATTGTGTCTGTTTCTCTTTTTTCAACAAGCGTAAAATTGTGGAAATCGCTGATTTAATTTATAAAAAGTAAAGATCACCTGTGTTAAGCAATAAAGAAATAAAATTATTCCAATTTAAATCTTTTATGATACTAAAATTTCACATGATCTTATTAAGTAATAATCAAACTAAAATAGGTTTTAACCTTTTGGAAACGAGCGCGAGCACTGCAGTGTGCTTAGTGAGACTTTTTTACTTACTCGATTACGTTGGCGTAACGCTAATTAGTATTCAAATTCAAAATATTCTGTATTCAAATAAATGCTTTCAATTCAAAAAAAAATGCTTTCAATTCAAACAAGTGCTTTGTATTCGTCATCTCTACCGCTGATTAAGATAGCTGTTCCTACCGAGAAGAGCCAGCAAGAAACTCGGCGGATGCTATTTTCAAAATTATACTTATAACCAGTTACATTTTGTCATTTATATGTCGTACATTGAACAATATCTATATCTACGCATTCTTATCATCTAAGTAATTCTCAACAGTATAGTAGGTTTTCTGTATCAGCCTCTCTTTTATACTAATGTAATGGCAAAGCCAAAATTGATTGCGGAAATTTTATTATAGAATCTTATACCCAAACACACAAACGACTTAGGTAATTTTGCAAGGCGTGAAGCAGGAGCCGCAAGCTTATGTCGGTTCCTACTTTGTATATTATTTACATCACAACAATGTGGAAAGCTTTGTAGTTTTATCGTAGAGTCTCCTAATGATGCTTCCGTTGTGGGCGAAGCGATTGTAGAGTTTGTGATAGTGAACGTGTGTAGTGCTTGTGTATTATGGTGACGGTGGTGGAGGTTTGTGCATGTGTTTTTACGAATCCTGTTTCAGGAACATTCAGGTAACGGGTATGAAAAGGATAGTCCACTCTAATTAAAAAAATATATTATTAAAGAGTACATATGTTTTCTATTTACTTTATCGCGGATTATAAATTATTAATTAATATTATAATATTATGATTAATAATTTCAATAATTACGCAATCACGCTATATAAATTTCATGGAATTTCACCTTAGAGTTCGACGATTCAGCGAGTTTGTATATATTAGATTTCATTTAAACAGCACTAAAAATACAGAAATTGTTAGCACGCCTGCCTATTTTAAGAAGCAATATCGCAATCTCACTAATTATCAACAGTAAAGGTGAAGCGCATCCTTGCATACATCGTTTTTATATAAACAAATTACTATTTACCGTAAGTTAAAGTAATTAAAATTAATAATAAATCCTTAAAATTAATTTAAAAGGTGACCTAATTACTCTCCAAATTTTTAGCACGAATGAAAATGAAAAATACCAGTATGAAAACAATTTGCATACTAGATGTGTATTTAAAGCTACAGATTGATTAAAGAGTACTGACAAGTCCGCAAGGTTCGACCCAGGCAAAGAGGTTCGCCTCGTACCCAGCGTTTCGTTTGTCCTAGAGGGGTACCTCTAGGACAAACGAAATGACTCTGCGTGCTTGTAGTACTGTTGTTGACCGTGTTGTCTATGTGACTGGTTGTTGTGTTGACTGTTGTTGACTGTGTTCTTAAATTAATCTTTTGTTTCAGACGACTGGCATGACACCGTTAATGTATGCAGTAAAAGACAATCGAACGTCGTTTGTGGAGCGACTCATCGAATTAGGTTCAGATGTGGGAGCTAGAAACAATGTAAGTATAAATCACTCAATAACATCAAAAAGATGGCGTTTTCGTTCCATTGCTACTTGGGATAGGCTTGCAATTTGTTTTAACAATACCGCAATTTATTGCCACAATCATATAAAGTGTTATAGGCTGCACATTTTCAGCCCCTTTGAAATTTTTGGCTGAGACTGTCAAGTTCTTAATATTTAACACTTAATAATGCAGATTTTTTCAATATTATCTATATAACGCGAATCTATTCCGATGCAATGGCCTACCACTCCCACTCCCACTGTGGCTAACTTAAGTGTTGAGAATTTCAGGTATAAGCTATTATTACTAATTTTGATCTTTATACAAATTTGCCAAATATTTAACACCCACTTCAACCAATCTATATTCAATATCGATTCTAGCATCTAGCACAGCAGGTGGTTGTGTTGCTCAATGAAAGAGCTGCTCGATTAGCATTATTTAATTACGAATCCAAATAATTTGGAAATTTAAATTATTATTATGTTCAATATTTTGTAACGGCTATTTTTATTGAGGACTTGCATACTTGCGATGATTCATCTAATTCCAACTCTGCTGCCAACTCTTTAACCTTTTTATTTATTCTGATTAATAGTTTGAGATGATAAAAGACTTAGGTGCTATCTTGACAATACTAAATTCGAGCCCCAACCGAGTATACGCCCAGGTATATTAGCAGAAACAGTATCGGCCTGTAAATTGCACACATCAACATTATGTGGAAAATGAGTATACCCAATGGCCGTGCGGATTTTATATAATTTGTCTGTTGCGTGTTTTAGTGGTCAAACTAATCTAGATGGTACGGTTTTCGTAATGTCACGGCCTTCATGATTCAAAGTTGATTCATGTATTGTAGCTACTTATTCTTTTATTATAAGAGTGCGACCATGAATCATTAAAGTTCTGTTCCCTATTAATGTTATAAGAACTTATTGTTTTATAGTTGTTGTTTCACTAGCTAATTTGCGTACACATATTGAAAGGTTAATTTTCTATAATCTACATTTGATTTGGCCCCAAAATTAAGCAAGTCTGCGTATTGCACAATTTTTATACGTCAAAGCGCTATATGCTCAAAACAAATTATATGCTAGTAAAAATTTTACATACATCATCTTTCATTTTAGACGTGGATAGATTTTATTTCATATATTTGAGAATTGAACTAGATGAAATAAATATGTTACATCAGTCTTTACCTTATCTGTAGACATGCTTGTTGTTTACTTGACACAGTAGGCTTAAGTTAAACACATTATTTTACATCCGTATCTAGATTTTAAAGATGAAATTTTTATAACACCCCAAAACACAAATTTGAGGACCAAAATATATCCCGGCAAAAAAAACCAAAAAAAAAATTAAAATGGACGTCAAATTTAGTTTATAATTAATAATTATTTGGATCTATCGATTTTTTAAAGACACATCTTCTAAGGTTATTTTTTATGATCATTCAAAATTTCATCATCCGATGAGTTTTCGAAACAAACTTCATCTGCATATTTTTGGTTTGTTGAATGTTTAACGTAGTCAGTACCAACATTAATTAATTTCAAATATAGGTATTAAGCTGTGATAGCCCTGCGGTAACACCGTACGACTCTTTCGAGGAGGGCACGGGTTCAAACCCGGGCAGACACCTATGACTTTTTCTGTTAAAACTTGTGTCTAATTGATAATTGCAATTTACCACAAGCTTTTCGGTGGTGAAACATTATGAGAAAACCTGCATATCTCTAGAGAATTCTGGGGATATGTGTAACCTACCAAGCATGGAGCATCGTGGTAGGTCTCAGCTCCAATCCTTCTCTCCAAAAACGCAGAGAGGACGCCTATTCCCAGCAGTGGGATAGTAAAGGCCGTTACTTTACGTTCATAAAATAAATACGTTTACTTTTATAAAGTCCAATAATTACGTATAAAGTTGCCACGTCAAAGTTAACAATTCTCACGCTATTTGATCGCATTGCGAAGATTGACTTCAATCAAACACCTCGGTGCATCGCGTGATTGTAATCTCTATTAGACATAATTGAAAGGAGCGACTAGACCTAAAGGAAATGAATGAATCCGTGGAAAATATAGTTTAATATGCGTTAATATTGTCGCATTCAGGCATGCACATCAATCTATACATATTATAAAACAAAGTCCTCTATAGAATTAGGCGTTACTTTGCGGAGGTACATAATACAAAAGTAATGAGAATATTATTTTGCTATAATCCACGATAAAGAAAATATATGCAATGCTAAATGTAGAGTGTACTATTCGTTCTCATACCTGATACATGCAGAATTTGTAAGAACTCATGCACTACCCGACACCGATGACACGACAATACACAAGCACTGCACACATTCATCACCACAATCTCAACAATTGTTTCGCCCCGTAACCGAAGCATATTCAGGAGATGGACTTCACGACAAAATCGCAAAGCCTTTGCGATTGTTTCGAAAACTCATTGGATGATGAAACTTTGAATGATCTGTTATGCTTAACCCACACTACTTTTATGTTGAAAAATTTAATTTGGGAAAAGTTTTATTTACAACTTTTACGCGGGCGAAGCCGCTGGCACAGCCAGTATTTAGCGGTCTGTTACTCTCGCGCTGCTGGGAATAGGCCTATTCTCTTCGTTTTTGCAGAGAAGGTTTGGAGCTAAGACCTACCACGCTGCTCCATTGCGGATTGGTAGGTTACACATATCTCCAGAATTCTCTAAAGATATGCAGGTTTCCTCACGAAGTTTTCCTTCAGCGAAAAGCGTGTGATAAATTCCAATTATCAATGAGAACGTAAGTTTTAACAGAAAAACTCATTGGTGTCTGCCCGGGTTTGAACCCGTGACCTCCTCGAAGAGTTGCACGGTGTTACCGCTGGGCTACCACACCAAAGACCAAAGAGTTACTTTGATCCGATGAAATATTATAGCTGAAGCCACCAGTGCAGCCGGGTTGTGTTGGATTTCCGCAGTTGGCATAAACATCCACTGTGGCTTTATTCTCGTATGATCCCAATCTTCCTGGATTAGTATGTAACGCTATCACCTTTTTTCCACTAGTGGTGTCTGCCCCACGGTAGCTGACAAGCCCTTCGTACAGAGGACCGGCTGGATCTAGTAGTATAACACTAAATTTTGAAAAAAAAATTAATTGAATTATGATAAAGTACGATAATTCTCTAGAAATATGCAGGTTTCCTCACGATGTTTTCCTTCATCAAAAGGCGTGTGATAAATTGCACTTATCAATTAGACACATAAGTTTTAACAGAAAAACTCATTGGTGTCTGCCCGGGTTTGAACCCGTGACCTCCTCGAAAGAGTCGCACGGTGTTACCGCTAGGCTACCACAGCTCTTTTTTCCACCCAACCAGTATCATAATAATATAATAATTTTGTACAGGACAACTACAATGTGCTTCATATATCAGCGATGTATTCTCGAGAGGATGTCGTCAAATTGCTACTGTCGAAGCGGGGTGTTGATCCATTTGCTACGGGAGGAGTAAGTAATCTATACTAATATATAAAGCTGAAGAGTGTCTTTGCTTGTTTGATTGTTTGACCGCGCTAATCTCAGGAACTACTGGACCGATTTGAAAAAATTTTTCAGTATAAGATAGTCCATTTATTGAGGCTATAGGCTATAATAACATCACGCTATGATAAAAAGGTTAGGAGCAGCAATAAAAAATATTACGAAAATGGCAAATTTAAAACTTTCCTTACGTGCGCAATACGATGAAAGCTACTCAAAAATCATGTACTACAAAATTGTTCCTCTCTAAAAGTTCTAAATATAAGTCCAGGACAGCATATGTCTAGCGTTTAAGGTTGACCCACTTTAACCATTTTTATTGTTATCAAAAGACTATATTACGGTTTTTATCTTTCCACGCGGGTGGAGCCCACGCGCTCTGCAGTTTCACATAATTTAAGAACTGCATCCATTTCAGTATTTCTATAAATTCTTTACACTAAACAATTTTATTGAAAGAATCTTAATATTTGTGTGAAGCCTTTATTTACTATCAGTGATGGTGTGATCGTCTATAATCGTTACGATCATTGTGCGATCGTTCGTATTATCATGCGATACATACGATCATACGAATTTCCCCAGCGATTTCCATTGATGCGTGTCCAAAAACTGACAGTTCCCGGGTTGCATGCGATCGCAGGAGTGTGCCCTTTACATTATCGTGATCATGCTTAATCTTTTGTAATCTACTGCAATAATTTATTATTTGTTAGTGTTAATTTATTATTGCACAGTTATGTTTGTCAAAAGTTTTCCTGTGATCACATTTTATATTGTTGATTGATCCACTTCGTTTCCTAGATGTAATAGTTACATTATCGTGATCACGCTTAATCGTTTGTAATTGTCGATTATGAAGAGGAGCCATATTTATTGCACAGTTATGTTTGTCAAAAGTGGGCTATCCTGTGATCAAATTTTGATAAGTTGTTGATTGATCCACTTTGTTTCCTAGATGTGATTGTTATATTACGTCATCGCTGTTGTGGGTATTAATTTCATATCAAATAAAACTATTTACACATCATTTAACACGTTTAAATAGTTATCAGCGCTTATATAATATTTGAATTATTATCATGAACAAATTTGTATTCGGCATAATTCGCATTTTAGGTTAATGAGCTTATAAAACATCTAAAAATAACATATTGCAATAAGTAATACGTTTCTTTTATATATATTTTATAGAGATAATCTTGTATGTATATATATTAATATATTTTCTGAATCTCGGAAACGGCTCCAACGATTTTCTAGAAATTCAGCAATCAGGAGGTTTTGGGGGAGAAAAAACGATCTAGCTAGGTTTTATTAAAAAAAAACTCGTTTTATCCCTGTTTTTGGGCACTACTAAAACTACAAATATAGGAATGGAAAGCAACTGATATTTGAGCTGTCAAATGCAAAGCTATGATAGCCAAATAGTAACGCACGAACCAAAAAAGTACTAAACATGAGATCCATTCCCACGTGTCATCCGGCGCTTTTATCTTTATTATTTTTTTAGTGCATTTTTTTTCTTATACAATATAACGGAACTAGGTTCGGTCATCCAGATACTACCATTATATGTCACCTGTAAAAGCAACAAAATTTAACCAGTGCTTGTCTGTATCTTGAGATCTTGAATTGTATGCCCTACAAGAAATTTTGTAAAGACAGAAACAAATGATAACATGGGGATATAAATTATCTTCGCCCTTGCAAGAAGTACCTAATATAATCACATAATCGTGTTTAAAATCTTTAATACGCATTTGACCGTAAACTATATGATTTCAATGTCGGTCGATCAACAATAGATGCGGGTTCAAGACTGTTATAGCATACTTTTATAACGGCAATGTCATTAATATTAGGGTTCCGTAGACTAAAGGCAAAAACGGTGTCTTAGAACTTTACACTATACAATCGTTAATAAAATTTTAATATAATTTTTTTTTAATAAATAAAAATGTATTGAAATCTGTGAATAAATATAGTGTGTAATCTTAAATATTTAATCGGAATTACGTAAACGGCTCAAACGATTTTCATGAAATTCAGCACGTAGGGGTTTCGGGGCGACAAATCGATCTAGCTAGGTTTTATTTAAAAAAAATCGTCTTATCCCTGTTTTAGAACATTAAAAAAATACAAAAATTTATATGAAAAATTGATACAAAATACGAAAAATGTCAAGTCAGCGTAGCTTATTCGAGGAACGGGTGGCCTCTTGAAATGAAAATACCCAACCCAATTATTTTTTCTTTTTTTGATTTTTTTTTTATTTTGTAAAAAACCGAGCCAGGTTCGGTCTACAAAGTAATATCTTTTAATAACATTACCGAGCAAGGCTTGGTTATCTAGGTAGGTGTACTATTAATAAATCATACCAAAAATTAAAATATGGTGTCTCCACAACAATGTTAAAGAGAGATTGAAATAATAAATGAACATTTATGATTGGAGATATAAAAACATTAAAAAAAATTATTTTATAATGTCATATTACAATTAATATTTCTCCACAGAGTCGACAGCAAACAGCTGTACATATAGTGGCTAGCAGGCAAACCGGTACAGCAACCAGCATACTTCGAGCTCTCCTCACAGCTGCAGGAAAGGACATTAGATTGAGAACAGATGGGGTAAGAAGTGCGAATACATAGCTGTTGTAATTAGATAAATTTTATAACGTTAAATTTCCTTATTTGAACGAAACGCAAAGCGCTAACTATCGCTCAGTGAGAACATCCTCACGCAATACAAAAACTTATATTGTATAATCTAATACAAATACACACGTGTTTATATTTTTGGTATTGTCAATCCTATCGTAACCTATCCTAGTATTATAAATCCAAAAGTTTGTGAGTATGGAATGTATGTTTGTTACTTTTCGAGTCGAATCCGCTGAACCAATATCGATGAAATTTAGCCCAATTATTCTTTATACACCGGAATAACATGGCACTAAAAAGCGCCATCTATTATCAATCTATCATATGACAGCAGTCCACGGAAATTGAGAAAAGCTAGGAATCTATAAACATACAATAGGTGTATCCGGAGTATCTAAACCAATATGTGCTTGTATTGGTGTTGGTAGCATTTTGTGATACTTGTGGAGACTTGTCAACAAGTTTTGAAATGTTTATAAATTTTCATATACTTGAGCTATGAACTAACCGTCGCCAATAACTGTTTTTTAACTCGCCAAAGTTCAAAATTATTTTAACGAAGTTTTGACGTATTATTTTAATATTTCTGGTAATGTCTTTCTTAACCGTGAAATACGCGATGGATATATCATATAAAGTACATATATAACACCTGTATATACCGTTGAAATACACAAAATCTTTAAACACTGAACTTCATTTACTGACAACCATGTCATTTCGCATATACTCGTATAAAACGGTACAAACTTTAAATAACTTGAAGGGGTGAAAAACCAGATAAAAAATAATTGAGGATGAAATTTCTGAAAATAATAAATGCAAATTAAAGACAAATTAAATCGAAGACAGTTTATTATATACGCGACATTAATATTTATTGACATCGTAATTTAATCTGCGCTGATTTCTTGTGTACGAAAAAGACTGACGTATATATAGGAAGTATCATAAATTTTCTGACTTATGACCCTGTTAATAGAGTTTTGATTGGTTAGTAGTATTTGTAGTAAATAGAGCTGATGCAGCATTGGTCATGAGATCGCGTGCAGCCGCCTGTCGACTGGCACCGCCATCCCCATAGTAATCCCTCCCCTCCCTACTGAACAAGAATGTAAACAAAACGCACTCACCAAAAGCTAAAACTACATCAATCAGTAGTAATATTTATTACTCTCGCCTAACCAGATGAATACACGCACTACTTCAATGACTAGCACTAAAAAAGTAGTACAAGGCTTTGACTTTAACGACATTCAAACAGCGAAAATTAACCACCTCCCTCAAGTAGAAACTAGCTAATTATCCACCAAGCTTTAGCCGCCGAGTAAACGTCACAGTACAAAATTTACAATGCAAATCAGTCGCGGAATATTAGTTATAGCGTCAGCGTTGAATTTCAAAATTAGTAATTTTAATACAGTAAGTCTCAGTCCGTCCCACGACACGACTAGGGAAGGCAGCTTTACTATGTCAGGACACGCTCCTGTTTCGTTCGTTGAATAGCGATGGAGAACCAAGTATGTATACAGTGAGACACAATCTAGACGCAAACGCCGGTGTGCCTATTGCATGCGAGGAACGATTGCCATTCGATTTAATGTTATGTCGAACTGCCGACGAAGATTGCGATGCACATAAGTCTCGATATGCTGTTTATATTGTGACGGTTGGGAAGCTCCGTGCTGTGGCATGCCGCACTGGCGTGAGTAGTTCGTGCATAGACACTGCACCGTATGGATTTCCGTGTGGATACAAGTACTAACAGCCCTTGATATGTCCGAAAATGGCAGGGATAGAGACTTGCCTAACGCGAATTTGAATTTGCGTTCAGCAAACCGGATCCCTTCCGCTAATATACATAGGGAGTTGCAAAAGCTCGAACTCAGTTTCATCGAGTTGAATAAAGAGCGCGCGCGGCAGAAGGAATGGAAAAAACTAATTCGTGAAATGGTATTACAGAGGGGCAAGATTCCGCTGCTGCTTGCAGTTGAGGCCGGCAATCAGAGCATGGTTCGCGAGCTCCTCAGTGCCCAAACTGCGGAGCAGCTCAAGGTATGTAGATCTCTGTTCAATCACTTTCACTACTCTTTTAAAGACTTTATTATCCAGTTTGTCTTATCTGCTATAGATATCAAAAATTTGTTTCTGCGTTGATGGATTTAATACTTATACCTTCAAGGTGTCTTTCTTAATATCCTGCAATTAATAAGCAACTGAACGTAATGGATTAAGTGTGTATGTTTTCACAAGTGATATCATATTTCGATCTCATATCAAAATATCGTAGCAAAAGTTTTGGTTGAGTAAATTTGTGTTCAAATGTTCAGTGATTCTTCTAGTAATTATTTTGATTTGAGCATTAACACAGTATGATATAAATAATCATTGTAGTTATGAGCAATTATAAACTAAAGTCACTGTGTTCAGGCGAGTACACCAGTCGGCGACACAGCTTTACACCTAGCAGCGAGAAGAAGAGATGTAGACATGTCTCGTATCTTAGTCGACTACGGTGCAGTGGTCGATGCAGTCAATGGAGCTGGTCAAACAGCCCTACATATAGCTGCAGCGGAAGGCGACGAACCTCTAGTCAAATATTTCTATGGAGTACGAGCTAATGCTGCTATCGCTGATAATGAAGGTAAGAATAATAATCTATATATATAGAACAAAAACTATGTATGTTCCTTATAGGCTCTGAAATAGTTTGTCCGAATTTAATAATAATATTTAATGAATAATAATTTAATTTGATGAATGAAATTTAATGAACATGAGGGTGGTCTGTTCGACTCAGCCGGATGCCACACGGCGGGTCAACTTACCTTAGTTACCTTTTACGGTATTTCGGTAAGAAATGAGGATGGTCTATTCTACTAGACCGGATACACGTCGTCATTTTTTTATGTTTAGTTCTGACATTAAATCGCTGTCAAACGATCACGCGATTCAATTGTAATTTTTTGCTTTGCCTGCGGCTTTGCCCGTGTGGAAATCAGTGTGTCACAGTCTTTTTCCGCGTAAATAACGTAAAATTTTTAATTGAAATTTTGAACTTCATAGTAGTTATTGTAAGTTAACCATAAGAGATAGAGACATTCTGTCGCGGACTTTTTTGTAGTATTTTTACAGATCTAGAATTCTCTAGTATATTACTTTAGTGTATCTCTGTTGGTTAACGCGGCGATTTTACTTACAACCGCGCGACCTCAACACAATTTCTATAAAACCGTAATATAACCTAACCTAAGCCTTCCAGAAAAATTCCAATACATTTTAATAAAAACCGTACCGTAAGCTGTGGCATCCCAGCGGTAACACCGTGTGACTCTTCGGAGGAGGTCACGGGTTCGAACCCGGGCAGACACCAATGAGTTTTTCTGTTAAAACTTATGTGTCTAATTGGTAATTGCAATTTATCACACGCTTTTCGGTGAAGGAAAACATCTTGAGGAAACCTGCATATCTCTAGAGAATTTTGAAGATATGTGTAACCTACCAATCCGCATTGGAACAGCGTGGTAGGTCTTAGCTCCAATCCTTCTCTCCAAAAACGGAGAGAAGAGGCCTATTCTCAGCAGTGGGAGACAAACAGGCCGCTACTTTACTTTAAAAACCGTACAAAAATTCTTTCAGTAGATTTTGAGAAAATCCATCAAATACATACAGCTTTTGAGGACTTTGTTTTACAAGAAGCATAAAAGTGGAAATGAAGTATGAATAAAACAATTAAAAAAGATAAACATCTCACATGTTAAACTATGTAAATTATAAATAACCGACACATGTTTCATGTCCGAAATAAGGCTAAGCGCAATTTAATATGTGAATATTTAATGATATTTCTTAGCAAATGGAAGTTATTTGCTTTACTTCCGTTAGCTTTTATTATCGTATTAGAATTTTACGAGTATGTTGTAGCTTTGACAGTATTTTATTTCAGGAAAACTAAGTTCTTATAAGCCTTTATAATAATAATAATATAGCCTTTATTAATTCCTTAAATATTACATACATTTTTTACATATATTGTCATGTCAAAAACATTTCTATTTATTATGGTTTTTTATTTTATTTTATTATTAATGCAATTTTTAAAATAAAGTTATTTATGTCTTTTTTGTTTATTTATATTTAGGACCTCTCTCGAGTAAAGGCCTTCTCCATATGACTCCACATGTCTCTATTTGAGGCTGTAGATACCCACTGGATTCCTGCCCGTTTTGCTATCTCATCCTCCCATCTTTCGACTGGTCTTCCCCTTTTTCTTTGGCCTGATGGCCCGTTCCAATTTATTACTCTTTTTGTCCATCTCTCGTCACTCATGCGCGCTACATGGCCGGCCCATTTCCATTTGAGCCTTTATAATATAATTTTATAATTACTCATAAAAATTTATAATTACTTCTTGCTAAGTCTTCAAATGCATTTTAAAGATTTATTGCACACAAACTCACATTGGTGTTTACAACTTGAAATCTCCAACGGCCCCGCCCGCGTGGAAAGATTAAAACCGTAATATAGTCTTTTGATAACCATGAAAATGGTTAAAATGGGTTAACCTCAAAATCTAGACATGCTGTCGCGGACTTTTGTTTGGAACATTTTGGAATATTTTTTAGAGGGGAACAATTTTGTAATACATGATTTTTGAATAACTTTCACCGTTTACTTAGCGCACGGCAAGCTTTAAATTTTGTAATATTTTTTATTTAACCGTTTTCGTAATACTCTTTATTGCTGCTCGTGTCCAATTTATCTTAGCGAGATGTTAAATATAACATAGTCCATTTATTCCTCGATAAATGTATTTATAATTTATATTTCAGCAGTTTTTCCAAAAACGAGGCTAAGACATTTTCTCAAAATGAAACCTAGCTAGATCAATTTATCGCTTTATTATATAGTACCTGGGTGACCGGTAATTTTTTTAAATATATAAAAAATATTTAAAAAAAAATGTACGCGCGTATTATATATGGGATTCGAACCTGGGTTGTAAACATTTTAGATCCGCGTGTTACCCATCGGTTATTGCAACATTACGTTTGACAGCTAAAAAAATCCAACATTTTACTTTATTTTACAATTCTACATTTAAAAATTTTGTTAATGCCCAAAAACAGGTATAAAACGATTTTTATTTTAAATAAAACCTAGATCGATTTTTTCCCCCAAAACCGCCTACTTGCTGAATTTCAGGAAAATAGTTGGAGCCGTTTCTGAGATTCAGATAATATATGTACCTACATACAAGATTAAATCATTTAAATATCAAAGATATACAAGATTCGCTCATTTAAATATACAGTCTAGTTTTGTTTCATTATGCCGACATGTAAAACAATTGATGATCAAGTTTTTGAATGTTATAATAGTTTAAGTAAACATTTGTATAACATCCTCCACAGATCGCACACCAATGCATTTAGCAGCAGAGAACGGTCACGCAGGCATCATCGAACTTTTAGCTGACAAGTTCAAAGCTTCCATTTTTGAAAGAACTAAAGATGGCAGTACTCTAATGCACATAGCTTCACTGAATGGACACGCTGACTGCGCAATGATGCTGTTCAAGAAAGGAGTTTACCTTCATATGCCAAATAAAGTAAGTATTAATAATGATAGAGACAAGACAAAAAATAATAGTGTTTTAATGGCGTAATATATGTTCATATCCACATTCTCACACTGCGGGAGAGCGCTGCTTGTCTAAGGGGCGACCCGGGGTAATGAATTTTTTTTATTATTAACATTTGTTAAGATATACACATTTATATATATAAGTAGGTTGGATGAGGGGGGGGGGGATTATACTAGAGTAGACTGGACAAGAGTATTTTACTGCGCTGCGGGTGGCGCCACACTTTCTACGCCAGTATAGTGTATATAAAATAAAAATATGATAAAAAGGTAATATGATAAAAAAAAATTGTGTGAGAATATGAATTCAACGGAACTCCGTTGAATCGTTACTTTTGATTAAAATGGTTCAAACGCTTTTTTATTTCATGTGCTTAAAATATTTAGTATGTTAATTAAATAGTTCAAATTAAATATAATAATTAATAGATTAATTACATTTTTAAATGAAATATAATATTTAATAGATTCATTTAATTTCTAATTTAAATATAATATTTAATAAATTAATTAACTATTTTACAGATATTCGTAACCGTTACACATTTTACAAATCGTTTCTTAAAACCAAATAATCTTGTCTGTATATAATATATAAATAATATGTTTTCTGACTGTCGGAAACGACTCCAATGAATTTCCTAAAATTTAGGAAAATCATTGGAGTGGAATTTGGGGGAGAATAATCGCTCTAGCTAGGTTTTATTTTTAAAAAAACTAGTTTTATCCCTGTTTTTGGGCACTAAAACAAATACGAAAATAGGAATATATAGCAACTCATAATGTGAGCTCAAATGCAAAGCTGTGATAGCCTAATGGTAACGCGTGAACCAAAAAAGTTCAAAATCTGTATATGTAGTTGCAAAGCTTTTATATGTGTTAGGAAACAAAAAATATAAATTCAATGATTCATAGTTGTAAGATTTCACTTTAAAAAATGACCTCCATTTTTCTATAAACTGGCTACTCTCACGTACAAGCGTGTCCTTGGTAGCAAGGAAATGAGCTCATAAGTTTATTAATCTATAAATTACTCGTAAATGAAATTGTACTGTATAAACTTTTTACTTCGACACAGTTTATGAATGTCTTACGTCTTATCACTTTCTTTAAATATTTTATTTTAATTACATTAAAGTCGTGTGGTATCCGGCTGAGTAGAATAGACCAGCCTCATTTCTTACCGAGGTGTCGTAAAAGGCGACTAAGGTAAGACGACCCGCCGTGTGGTATCCGGCTAAGTAGAATAGACCAGCCTCATTTGTTACCGAGGTGTCGTAAAAGGCGACTAAGGTAAGTTGACCCACCGTGTGGTATCCGCTCGAGTAGAATAGACCTACCTCATTCCTACCGAAGAGTCGTAAAATACATAGCCAAGTTATGTGATGACATGTTTATAACATTTTGTGCCGACCCCACTAAGAGTGGGATAAGTGCAGGATGATGATGGTGATGTTTTATGTATGTACGTCATAATTTAGATGACCTTAATATTTAAATAGCATTGAATAATTTCCAATTAATCAATAATATTCAAATATTATTGATTGATTAGAAACTAGTTGACTATGACCAATATCTTACAATTACGAATATTTTGTTAAATACCTGGTAAATGCAGCGTTGTTAGTACCCGCACTATTTGTATAAAACACCTCAAAACAATCTTAGGTGACTGTGGAATCAAAACATTAGAATCTTATGGTGACTTAACCCTTTGAAGAGATTCTTGTCGAAATGAGGCCTTTTATCGATCGAAAAACATCAAGTAGTTACGTTTTCAAAAGTTATTAACAAATACTGTTTTATCAACAGAATGGTGCAAGAAGTATACACACGGCAGCAAGATACGGTCACGTAGGGATAATCAACACATTATTACAAAAAGGTGAAAGCGTCGATGTGACAACTAATGTAAGTGAAATGCTTAATTTTTTCTATTAAACATATTTTATACTCGTAAGAGATCTATATGATCAAAAAACTAACATTCGACAAACGTAGTTCTTAATGAAAACAAATAAGTTAAACAAACTTTTCATTTTAGATTGGCGAAAAACTTAGTCAATTATTAATCAATACATTTACTTTCTGACATGTTCAATTTTTTGTGCTCATGGTACAATAAAGTGGCAATAATAATAAATATAGTTTAAAAAAAAATCAGGCTTTTACAGCACAAGAAACTAAAACATTCAAAATAATTAAGTAGAGAAGTAATGTAGAATAAAAAAACCCAAAATATCAGTATCACGTATTGTGAAAAAAGTGCCTTATTGTTCGTCTATATTATACCGATCACCCTACGTTTTTTCATAATAAAACATTTTTAGTTCATAACTCTACCAATTGAAGAATTATTTCTTACTTTTTAGTATGATGTGTGAAATCGTGTTTCTAAGTTTGTTTTAAAGTAACGGCCTGTTACTTTCTCACTGCTAGGTGTAGGCCTCCTCTCTCCTATTTAAGAGAGAAGGGTTGGAGCTAAGACCTACCACGCTGCTCCAATGCGGATTGGTAGGTTACGCATATCCTCAGAATTCTCTAGAGATATACAGGTTTCATCAGAATGTTTTCCTTCACCGAAAAGTGTGCGATAAATTGCAAATATCAATTAGACACATAAGTTTTTACAGAACAACTCATTGGTGTTTGCGCAGTGTTTGAACTCGTGAATCCCTCGAAAGAGTTGCACGGGTAGTTTGTTTTAATCACAATAAATTACCACTTTTTTAGATTTTTTTAAATGAAATATTAATTATATTGTTGTACTGTTACCGGTTCTTGTTAGTGTACTAAGTTGGAATTAAATTTGTCCATTCAAAGTGGGCTAAAATTCAGTTTAAAAGAGTCGGTTACTACTAGGTAAAACTAATATCAAGCTTGTAATAAACATTCATCAGGACAATTATACGGCGATCCATATAGCGGTTGAATCGTGCAAACCAGCTGTTGTAGAAACACTTCTTGGTTACGGCGCTGATGTCCACATACAAGGGGGGAAGCAACGAGAGACTCCACTTCATATCGCAGCTAGAATTCCTGACGGTAAAAAGTTACCCTATAAAGAAATTTAAATGCGACATCGTGTCTGTAACAAATGACTTACAAACTTAATCATGAAAATTAATGTAATTATATAAAATAAATGGTATTTTTTCTAGGTGACAAATGTGCGTTAATGTTATTAAAATCAGGCGCTGGACCTAACAAAGCTACCGAAGATGGTATGACACCTGTCCATGTTTCGGCAAAATATGGAAATCTAGCAACATTAGTGCTTTTATTAGAGGACGGAGGTGATCCTTTAAGGAAAACAAAGGTATTTTAATTCATTAAATATATTTTAAACAGTGTTGATAAATATGTAGATAAATTTTGTTAACACGAAGTTATTGAATTAGGTAAACATTATATAAAACTGTTGTATGCTTGAACACTTTTCATGAATATAATATACTTGATTACATAATGGTTCTCCCATAACGTTTGAATATATTAAAACACCGACCAGAGAATATTGACTTCATTACCAAATTTGTACACAATCTAAAACGTCTCATATGGTTTCAACAAATCATTTGTTGGTTTTTGTTTGGTTAAAATATAATATTTATCATACTTTAAGGAAACGTTATTTAAACAAAGCTAATGACATTATATTATTCACTATATTCACTTCGTTGGTTACTTCGTTGATTGTCTTACGTATCTAAGATACAATATAAAAAAGAATTATAAAAATATATAAAAAATAGACATTCAAAATTTTGTTAGGCCTAAAATCCTCACACAATTTTAATTAACAGACTGGCGAAACGCCCCTTCATATGGCATGTCGAAGTTGTAAACCAGATGTTGTACGACATTTAATAGATTTCGTTAAAACTCATAATGGCGAAAAAATTGCAACATTGTACATTGATACAGTAGATGAAAACGGGGCAAGCGCATTACATTTTGCAGGCCAAATTACGAAAGAAGAAGTCAAAATACCTTCTGCCGATAGAGAAGTAGTCAAATGTCTAATGCAAAATGGTGCAGATGTAAGTCTACAAACAAAACATGATCATGAAACAGCGTTTCACTTTTGTGCGATAGCAGGCAATAACGACGTTCTAACAGAAATGATTACGGATATGTCAACAGCAGATGTAAGTAGAGCACTAAATAAACAAAATTCTATCGGATGGACGCCTTTATTGATAGCATGTAATAGAGGGCATATGGAACTTGTGAGCACTTTACTTTCAAATCACGCTAGAGTAGACGTGTTTGACATTGAAGGTAGATCAGCTCTGCATCTAGCTGCTGAACATGGTTATTTACAAGTATGTGATGCTTTGTTGACTAATAAGGCTTTTATTAATTCTAAAGCACGAAACGGACGGACTGCATTACATTTGGCAGCTATGAATGGTTATACACATTTAGTTAAATTTTTGATACGAGATCACAATGCTATGATTGATGTTTTAACACTCAAAAAACAGACTCCATTACATTTGGCATCAGCAAGCGGACAAATAGAAGTCTGCAAGCTGTTGCTTGAATTAGGTGCCAATATTGATGCAACGGATGAATTAGGGCAAAAGCCTATCCATGCTGCAGCACAAAACAATTTTTCAGAAGTTGTACAGTTATTCTTGCAGCAACATCCAAACTTAGTTATGGCTACTACAAAAGATGGGAATACTTGTGCCCATATTGCAGCAATGCAAGGATCCGTAAAAGTAATAGAAGAATTAATGAAGTTTGATAGAACTGGTGTTATATCTGCTAGGAATAAATTGAATGAGTCGACTCCGTTACAATTAGCTGCAGAAGGAGGTCATGCAGATGTAGTAAGGGTTTTGGTCAGAGCAGGAGCTTCTTGTACAGATGAAAACCGTGCAGGCTTAACAGCAGTTCATTTGGCAGCTGAACATGGTCACACTAACGTCCTAGATGTTATGCGATCTACAAACACGTTGAGAATATCGAGTAAGAAGTTAGGTTTGACTCCACTTCATATTGCTGCTTATTATGGTCAAGCAGGTAAATTTTATAATTAAAAATATACTTATTTATAAAATATATTAAAATCACTAATTTACCTTTTTTTTTTGTAGAAACGGTTCGTGAACTTTTGTCATATGTACCGGGAACTGTTAAATCTGAGCCTCCGACTGGAATGTCGTTGGTGCCAATTTTGGGAGCAGAATCTGGTCTTACCCCACTACATCTGGCTGCATACAATGGTAACGAAAATGTTGTACGATTACTGTTAAATTCAGCAGGAGTACAAGTTGATGCTGCTACGACTGAAAATGTAATAACAATACTTTATTATGAGAAGAACATTAGAATCATACAGCTTACTGTTATCTAAAACAGTTTTGTTATATTAATTTCAGGGATTTAATCCACTTCATTTGGCGTGTTTTGGAGGGCACATGTCAATAGTTGGTTTACTTTTAAGTCGATCTGCAGAATTACTTCAAAGCACAGACAGACACGGAAAAACTGGTTTACACATTGCATCAACCCATGGACACTATCAAATGGTGGAAGTTTTACTTGGCCAAGGAGCTGAAATCAACGCTACAGATAAAAATGGATGGACTCCATTGCATTGTGCAGCAAAAGCTGGTCATTTAAATGTAGTTAAATTGTTATGTGAATCAGGAGCCTCGCCTAAAAGTGAAACAAATTTAAATTGTGCACCAATTTGGTTTGCGGCGTCTGAGAACCACAACGATGTTCTAGAATATCTTTTACATAAAGAACACGATACACAATCACTCATGGACGACAAAAGATTCATTTATAATTTAATGGTGTGTTCAAAAAACCATAATAATATACCTATAGAAGAATTTGTGCTAGTTTCACCTGCGCCAGTTGACACAGCTGCTAAATTATCCAACTTATACATTAATTTATCCACCAAGGTATGTGTGCGGTGTAAACTTAATTAAAGTACATTAGTGTTTTTTTTATATAAATAATAAAATTAAACTATTAAATTATTCATAATAGGAAAAAGAGCGTGCCAAAGATCTTATAGCAGCTGGAAAACAATGTGAAGCGATGGCTACAGAATTATTAGCTTTAGCAGCTGGTGCCGATTCTGCGGGACATATACTTACAGCTACAGATAATAGAAATATAGAATTTTTAGATGTATTGATAGAAAATGAGCAAAAAGAAGTTATCGCCCACACGGTCGTTCAAAGATATCTTCAGGTAAAAAATAGGTAACTTCGACTACTACAGCAATACTTCCTTTGACACAATTTCCTGTATTACTTAAGCGTTTTTATTTCAGGAACTCTGGCGAGGGAGCCTCAAGTGGACGGGCATTAAAATTATGTTCCTTTTTTTCGCATTTATAATTTGTCCGCCGGTTTGGCTGGTTTTTTCTCTTCCTTTAGGTCATAAATATAATAAAATTCCTATAATTAAGTTTATGTCATATTTAACGTCTCATATTTATCTTATGGTACTCTTAGCTTTAGTGGCCATCACGCCTATTTATAATTCTATATTTAGAGAAAGCTTAGTACCTAGGTGGTATGAATGGATACTTCTTGTTTGTTTGAGTGGGCTGTTACTTTTTGAGCTAACTAATCCTAGTGATAAATCAGGTTTAGGTTGGATTAAGATAGCAGTTTTATTATTAGGAATGATTGGGGTTGCCACTCACGTTGTTGGGTGGATTTTTATATTACCAAAGTATTGGCCAACTTTAATGTATTGTAGAAATCAATTTTTTGCCTTATCCTTTTTACTAGCTTGTGTACAAATATTAGACTTCTTATCCTTTCACCACCTCTTTGGTCCTTGGGCTATTATAATTGGTGATCTTATGAAAGACTTGGGAAGATTTCTTGCAGTACTAGCAATTTTTGTATTTGGATTCTCGATGCACATTGTAGCCCTGAACCAACCATTTAGGAATATTTACAAACCAGAAGACAACAAATATGCTAGACAAGCTAGACGAAGACTGTTTTCAGACGGTAAGGAACCCTTTTGTGTCATTAAAATTAGCTTAACACTATGAAACTATCTTTATTCTGTTATTTTTTCTATTGAACCGTACCATTAATATCCTCAAATTAATTATGGTATTTGGAGAGTTTTTATTTTAATAATTAATATTATATTCTCTCTTAAGCACAGAATTCACATTTTTTTGATTATTACACGTTAGATCAAATGAAGCGACAGTTAAATGATTCTCAATGGATTGAGTCTGAAGAATCATATCGAAGAAAACAAGGACCAACGGGTCGTAAGTCTATGATAGCAATAGACGTCTACAATTATATTTCAACAACTTATTAATTTGCATAAATTAGGACTCATTCATACGATGATTGCATTATATCGATGTGCTTGTTTTGTTTTGATTTATATTACGTACACTTGCAAGCTTGAATGTTTGCCACCAAATCGAGAATGTCATCATCGTCTAAGTTTTCTATTTTATTTTGTTATTCTTGAACATTACACAAAAATTGTGTGTAATTAATAGGATCATGTATACATACACACAACGTTCGGTCTGTAAAGCATGTCTTCATTGTAAAGTCGGATTGCCATATAAGATGGCCATATATTAATGTTAGATTTAGATGTAACCTAATCTGATGCTTAATGCAATTTCTGTATTAAATCTGAATTTAACAATACTATTAAAAGAGGAGTACAAAAGGTAAACGTTACTGTTTTCCAGATATTAAAATTAACAATAGAAAATGCATTTGGCATTACAAGGCTATTTTTAGAGGAATGAGTGGCCGACTTCACCGCACTATATGGAGCAAGTTTAATTTGCGCATGGCGTGGCTGGCTTTTGTCCTGCGTTTGTTCACCGACGTCTTGAGGTACTTTTGTAACCAAAATGTTTGGCTATTGTCGTCAATGTGGCGTTTGTTACGCCCACGCTGTCCTTTTCTGACACAAGTAGTGGGGATTGGGGTAGATTGATGCAGGTACATGAAATACCACAAAACTATTTGATGTTACACTATTTGGTCGAAAACACTTATCATGCTACACCGTACATGTCTACACTAATCAATCTGCCCCATAGCGCACATGGTACTTAGTCGACATAAAAAACTAGATTTGTATTTCCTTGAAATACTGAAAGTTCAGTTTTTGAGTACAGAGCACCGCCTTTATTGTTGTTATACTACCTAAAACGAAAAATGAAGGGGTAAATTGATGCTTTATGTCTTATACAATCAAATTCACAAACTAAATGTACTATACAAAGTTAGAACAGTTTGTAATTCATATATTCACCTCGCATGAACCTACCCCTACATGAAAGAGCAAAGAGAATGTGGTCCATTTGCGTCTTGTCTTCTAGCGACTCTATCACCGATCGAAGCCTTGGAGAAATTGTTCTTCGCCCTTTTCGGCCAGATTACTCTGTCAGACCTTAACTACGTGTCCAGTTTACGACCGCTCTGGACGCAGAACCTCTTCAAGTTTGTCTTCGGTGCCTACTTGTTGATGTCCGTCGTGGTACTGGTAACGCTCCTTATTGCGATGATGTCGGACACTTACCAACGCATCCAGGTAAATGCTGTCAACTTCACCTCCGTTGTTCACAGTTACTATGAATCCGTTGTATTCCTTCGAGCTTCTCTTCTTTGCGGTGTTTGGCCAAACAACAACCGAACAGACCAGAGTTCATCGGAATGATACTAACATACAGCCTGCCTGGACCAATTACTTGTTTAAAATAGTGTTCGGTATCTACATGTTGGTATCTGTAGTGGTGCTAATCAATCTACTCATTGCTATGATGTCAGACACGTATCAGAGGATACAGGTATTGTAAGCGGAAGTGATTTAATATTATTATACGAAACAGTTTATAATTCGCCATAGGTAACTTTAATATGAATTTACTACTTAAAATGTGGTATAAACATTGTTAAATTTATATATTGTAATTTATCTTTGAATTAGACATTTAGTCACATGAACAATGTGAGATTGAGATTTTTCTTTTAATATTTGTTTGTTATTCAAAATTGGCTATAAGTTTTTACTTAAATAGCTACAGTCTTTATTCTTATAGTGTTCTTACTGTTTTAGGCACAATCAGACATAGAATGGAAGTACGGCTTGTCTAAACTAATCCGAAATATGCATCGAACGAATACAGCGCCCTCACCGCTTAATTTGGTCACCACTTGGCTTATGTGGCTCATCCACAGGTGTAAGGTAAATTTTTTTGGGCTTTTGGCACCATTTATATCAAATACCTAATTAGTAATACGATTCTGATTCCTTAGTCCAAAATACAGCCAACATCAAATATAGACAACATCAAAAAAATTCAATGCAAATCTGTTTAAGTTGGTTTAAGCAATAGTGACTTATTGCCAGTCAGGCAATAAATAGGTCACTATTGTTTTATGGTAAATGAGGATGATTTCCAAAGTATCAACATTTTCAGTTTATATTAATATAATTATTATTTATTTATTTATGTTTTGAATGAATTTCTTACACAGGAGCGGCTGAATAAAAAGAAAAGGCCTAGCTTAGTACATATGATTGGACTGCAACGTCAAGATCAAATGAGCGCTAGATCAAAAGCCGGTGCAAAATGGTTGTCTAAAGTTAAGAGAGGGCAAGTTGTTCCTAAAGGTATGACATCATTGTAAATATAAACATTGATTTTATCATATTTTATCAACAAAGAGTAATCCGCTTTTTAACTGATAGTAAAAAGAACAATAAAAACTAATGTGAAAGTGAAACTAATGTGAAATCTAACACTATTTTTTTCAGATTCAACACGTCTCTCAGTCGTTCATCTGAGTCCTCTAGGCTCTCAAATGAGTTTTGGCAACATATCGAGAATCGAAAATGTCGTAGACTGGGAGGCAATCGCGAAAAAGTATCGAGCGCTTATGAGAGATGAACCTGAAGAAACCCTTACTAAAGAAAACGATCCAGATGCGGTCGATGATGAATCAGAGATAGTTCCTAACAATATAGCTGCTGCTCCACCTTGAAGAGATAACGGTACAGTAAAAGGTCTCGAGGAAATACCACAGTGGGTTAAAGTATAACTGAAAAAGTTCGCACCGAAAGAATAAGCTGCAAGTTACATTGAATAAATTTGTGTTAAGAATTTGTGAAAGCTAAACTATAAATATCAAATGTAAATAATTTTTTATACGCAGTAGGTTAAAGTACAGAAACGTTTAGTCAAAGAACAAGTTATTAAATTACTAAAAACAATAACTTGAAAGTAAGCAATTATTTAACATTTTATAATGGATTTAATTAGGTCTTTATGAATAAACATTAAAGTAATGATTAATCTATTTGATATATTTCATAATTGAAATTGTGCGAATAAAAATATTATGAAAACATTGGGATGTCTCGAAGGGATACAATATAATATAAATATAAAACAATATAAACCTGTCTTGTAGCAAAAAGGAAAGATATTTAATTGTTTAACGCAGATTACGGGTAATCAATAAATTAAACTTATAATATTTAAACAAATCAATGATACTTCATTCAAACGACTTTCCCTTATTAAAGGGCAAAGAACGTTCTTAGTCAAGTTGGCTTTCAACATCTTTCTATATAATATTCTTCAATAAAACGAACATAATACCATTCCCCTCGGTTGTATTATTTTGTATCTAAATCTATAAACTACATTTGTAAATATTAAGTGTAAATAAAAATCAATAAACAATTCTTATACATAAGTATAGAATCAAATATTTTTCCATGTCTACATAGTGTTGTGTGTAAGATAATAATTAGAATCAAATTAATGTATACTAAATTGAAATCGTATAATTGTGTATTAAAATTGAAAGTGGTTTAGTTTTAAAATATTTTTTCGTAAATAATATTGTGTTTTTATGTACTCGATTGTTTCAAATAAAATTTGTGCAATAAAATTGATCTAGTATTATTTTCCTTATTAAGGCAAAGAATGCATTAGTTATACCTAGAAATATATATACGAATTTTATTAAGGCGTAAGTGAAAAACATTTTTTTATTCGTTTTAACACCTCCGTTAAATGCCTCTTCAGGTGACAAGAGGGCTGGCTCCTTTTTCGCACAAAGAATTTAAGTAAAGGTAAAGGGTAAGTGTTTCAAACAGTGATATAAATCTATAGTAATATATAAATCTAAAGAGTTTGTTTTTTGAACACGCTAACGTAATTGTTCCGCTCTAAAAGTTCTTAACAAAAGTAATAAAAGTCCGCGACAGCATATGTCTAGCTTTTGAGGTTAACCCACATTAACCATTTTTATGGTTATCAAAATATAGGGGTATTACGATTTTAATTTTTCTACGCGGGCGGAGCCGTTGCTAGTAAAATATGACTAGAGGGAGGCCTAAAAAGAGATGGTTGGATTGTGTGAAATATGAAGTACATATAAAAGAAGAAGCACCAGAGTTGACGAATGACAGGAGAGAATGGATGAGAAACGGTTGATACGTAGGTTTACTGTTTCATTATACAGACGAGTATTAACTAACTATTTAACTCGTATCTAGGTTAAAAAGTTTCTCAGTCATGTATTAAGACTTGTCCGAAATTTTCTTCGGTACTTTTATTCGGTCATAAAAATTAATTTACTTTCGGCGTCTTGAACAGTCCATTCTATATTATCCTTTCTGTGTATGTGAATATGAATTTACATTTGATCATGAATATATATATATATATATATATATATATATATATATATATATATATATATTGGCCATGAAATAACAAAGAGAGTTTTCGCCAAGAAACAGAATTTTCACCTATACCAACAATTTGCGAGGCAACAAAGCAGGTAATATTTAATTAACTTGTGTAATTAACTTGTGTTTAAATAAAAGGCGTAATTTTTCATTTAAATCGCAGTAGCAATTAAATTATTCACATTCTATATTTTGCAACACAACGGATAAAATGTGGGCCTCTAACAATATATTATCATTTATAATATTTCTACTGAGTAAGTATTTTTTTAAATTATTATTTTAATATGTCTACACATTAATTTCAAACTAAAAACTCTTGTAATGATATTCGAATATAAGAAATTATCTAACAATATATTATCATTTATAATATTTCTACTGAGTAAGTATTTTCTTAAGTTTTTAGTTTAATATGTCTACACATTAATTTCAAACTAAAAACTCTTAAAAGAAACTAAAAAAAGAAAAAATAATTAGGTAGTTGGGATCGATAGGAATTTATATTTCTCGAGACTGCCCGTTTCCCGGATAAGCTACGCTGACTTGACGTTACGCTGAGTTGATGGCAATTTTTTTTTATATTCAATATAAATTTTAGTATTTTTTAATGCCCATAAACAGGGATAAAACGATTTTTTCTTACATCAAACCTAGCTAGATCGATTTTTCTCCCCCAAACTCCCTTAAATCCTCCATTTTGTTTATTTGTCATCTCTTTATTGCATTCATAAAGATAAAAATAAAAATCAACATAATTTGCAATGTCGGGCTTATTCCGGAATCGGAATCTCTTCCAGCCAACCAATTTAAATAAAAATTTAAAAATATATATTTTAAGTAAATATACATACAAGATTAACTCATTTAAATATTAAAGAATGTTTGTAATTCAATTATTACTTCGCCTGCACACTCCGCTATAACAAACGTGAAATCGTTTTGAATTTCAGGTACTTTATATAATAATGTTGAGGGTTCTGAAATATGGTGTTATAAAGGGTAAGTCCAATTAATATAAAAATGTCTCCCTTAACCTTGTCAGCTAATCGCTGACACTATGTACATTACTTACACCTTAATATATAAAACCCTGATATTGTATCCTCGAATTTAAATACATAAAACATTTAAAAAAGAAATATATTTTTGACAAAAAGATATCCAAAAACTAATTTGAAAAATTCTTTATGTATAAGATAGTCCATTTATCGTGAAAGGCAATAGGCTTTATAACATCACGCTACGATGAAAAGGATAGAAGCAGCAATAAAAAATATTACGAAAATGGTAAAATTTAAAGCTTTCCTTGCGTGCGCTAAGTAAATAGTGAAAGTTACTCGAAAATCATGTAGTACAAAATTGTTCCCCTATAAAAGTTCTAAATAAGAAGTCCGCGACAGCATACGTCTAGTTTAAAAGTAGAGTCGGCACAACATGTTTGTAACATGTTGTGCCGACCCCACTTAGTGCCATCACATGATTTGACTACATATTTTACGAGCGGCCGCCTGCCTAACGTCAACTTACCTTAGTCGTATTTTACGACACCTCGGTAAGAAATGAGGGCGGTCTATTTTACTCAGCCGGATACCTCACGCTGTTATTTTTTTATTATTAAAATTAAATCTAAATATTGCTATCGACTAAATATGATTACTAAAATTACTTAGTTTTAAATTCCAGGAACATCAGCTCATATACGGTATATAGTTTGGAAAAACCTGAGGCCTTATTAAATACACCTTATTATGAATGCGGTAGAAAAACAATTTTCATTACACACGGTTACGGCGAGTCAGCAATTGTGCCTAGTGTCACAGCTCCAGCAGAAGCTAAATTACTCAAAAACGATAGTAATGTATGTGCTTTAGATTGGAGAAAAGAGGCCAGCAGTGCGTTAGAACAATATATGATTGCTGTCAACAATGCAATGGATGTAAGTATTTAATTTAAAGTAGTATTTTCTTAACGTTGGGGGCTTAAACCTGCGACAAACCACTGTTTACTTCGTCAAATTTGTCGTCATTTCTATTTATTATGAATATCAAAGATGTGTCATCAGCAAACAGTACAATATCGCATATACTCTGAATAAAATACGGTAAATCATTTATATATACTAAAAACAGAAAAGGACCAAGGATTGAACCTTGAGGCACACCCATAACTAAGGCCGATCCAGATGACTGCACATCATTAATGCACAATCTTTGAATTCGGCTGTGAAGATAAGATGCCACGAGTCGAAGCGCATTGTCTGTGATACCATAATGACCAAGCTTTAGCTACAGTGTCTCATGTTGAACACAATCAAATGCCTTGGACAAATCACAAAATACACCTATGGCATTCTGTGAGTTCTCCCATGCATCAAAGATGTGCTTCACCAATCTCACACCCGCATCCGTTGTAGACCGACCCTTAGTAAACCCATACTGCTCAGGGTGAAGCAAGTTATTTAAATTGAAATGCCTGAGCAGTTGATTAAGAATGATTTTTTCAAACACCTTGCTAAGAGTTGGCAAGATGGAAATGGGTCTATAGTTGTTAGGGTCGCTCTTATCACCAGATTTAAAGACTGGGATCAATTTACTACCAATCAATCAATATCAATCAATAAATAATAATCAATAAATATCAATCAATAAATCAATATCAATTTACTTTAACGCTTACATCATTCAAACACGTATTCTATTATACTATTACACTGTCTAAATGTAAAACTACTTAAAGGTTAACACCACATGCAAATGCAACTCAAAACTTAACTAAAACAATACAATAATAATTATTAAACTAAATGCAACTTACAATTGATTAAGATAACAATTCAATATAGGACTAAGCTAAGTAAGTACACTAAGATTTTTGTGGATTTTGTTTCTAAAATGTATGGAGGGATACATGGAATATATCAGGGGGATTAATATGGTTATAAATTTTTGTTATTCTGGGGATTGTTGAGTTAGCGCCCAAAGCAATTATCTCGTATAACAAACTGTAAAAAGTAAAAGTAAGTAGCGGCCTGTTACTATCCCACTGCTGAGAATAGGCCTCCTCTCTCCGTTTTTGGAGAGAAGGATTGGAGCTAAGACCTAGCACGCTGCTCCAATGCGGATTGGTAGGTTACACATATCTCTAGAATTCTCTAGAGATATGCAGGTTTCCTCGATGTTTTCCTTCACCGAAAAGCCTGTGATAAATTGCATTTATCAGTTAGACACATAAGTTTCTAACAGAAAAACTCATTGGTGTCTGCCCGGGTTCGGACCCGTGACCTCCTCGAAAGAGTTGCACGGTGTTACCGCTGGGCTACCACAGCTTCTAACAAACTGTGTTTTAATGCAATTAAAGACAAATTGTCTCTTCAGGTGGCAAAGAAATTTCGACAATCGCTTATAAAATTATTTAAAGCTGGATTGAAGCCAAACAATACTATCTTGATTGGCCATTCGCTAGGAGCCCAATTGTTCGGGGAAGCTGGGAGAGGACTTCCAGAACTAGTAAACAGGTAAAGTCCACTTTTAATCCTGCTACTAAGTTCCTAAGGGCAGAAGCTTGTCTTCACTAATATTATAAAGAGTAATATTTGTATGTATGTTTGTTATGTTTTCACAGAAAAATTACAGGACCGATTTCAATTCTTTCACCATTGGAAAGCTGCATCTTTACTGAGCAACATAGGCTATATTACATTTAAAAAAATAGGTATCCGTTATAAAAATATATATAAGGTGTAAAAAAATAATTTTTAATGACTCATTAAAAAAAATCTACTTATTATTAATAATTTTTAATTGCTCAATTGGTTAACTGGATAGTATCACTTTCAAGACACAACAAAATTAAAGTTGTATATTTCGTTGTTTTATTTTTTTATACATCATAAAGTTAAGTCTTCCATCCTGCCCTACGTGGTAGAAGCCATGGGATATTACTAGTTTCGTAAATATTATAATATGAAGTTGAATACCACCATAAGATATCTCAATTTTTCAAGTAATTCCAAAATCTTTTATTTTCTCCAAAATTTAGTGTTATACTACTAGATCCAGCCGGTCCTCTATTCGAAGGGCTCGTAAGCTACCGTGGGGCAGACACCACTAGTGGAAAAAAGGTGATGGCGTTACATACGAATCCAGGAAGATTGGGATCATACGAGAATAAAGCCACAGTGGATGTTTATGCCAACTGCGGAAATCCAACACAACCCGGCTGCACTGGTGGCTTTAGCTATGATATTTCATCGGATCAAAGTAACTCTTTGGTTTTTAGCTAGTTATATACACAACACTAAGCTGTGGTAGCCCAGCGGTAACACCGTGCGACTCTTTCATGCTTCGGTTACGGGGCGAAATAATTGTTAAGCTAGTGGTGATGAATGTGTGCAGTGCTTGTGTATTTTTGTGTTACTGGACCGATTTGAAAAATTATTTGAGTGTAAGTTAGTCGATTTATCGAGAAATGCTATACGTTATATAACATCACGCTAAGATTAATAGGAGAGGAGCAGCAATAAAAAATATTACGAAAACGGCAAAATTTAAAGCTATCCATGCGTGCGCTAAGTAAACGGTGATAGTTATTAAAAAAATCATGTATTACAAAATTGTTCCCCTCTAAAAGTTCTAAATAAAACTCCGCGACAGCATATGTCTAGCTTTTAAGGTTAACCCACTTTAACCATTTTTATGATTATCAAAAGACTATATTACGGTTTTGATCTCTCCACGCGGGTGGAGCCGCCAGGATTTGTTAGTATTTCATAATTTAAGTAGTCTCATTTACTTTGCTCATGTGTGGTATTGAAAACATCCGTCTAATATAGGTATATCAAACACTTACTTGAAAGGCATATATACTAAACATACCTTATGTTGTCGCCAATGACTTTCGCTTTGTATTTTATAGCAACACCGTCATGAAACGAGTATCGCGCCCTTTTAACTGTAACTGGTGGCAACACTGTGACGTGTGTTTCCGTAGGAGTCTTTCTATATATTTCTAAAACGTTTCAGTTGCATTCAGTCTTTGATTTTTTTTATTGCATTCAGTCTCGGAACGGGAATTGGGGTATTACTATTATATCGTGTTATTGTATAGTGTGTGCGTTAAAACTTACAATTATTTTTTTAGACAGGTGTAGCCACAACCGCTCCTATATCATCTATGCTGAAGCCATAAACAATCCACATACTTTTATAGCAAGATCCGCCTTGGACTGTCCAAATGGGAAAACAAAAAAAGGTGGAAGTAAAACAATTTCTATAGAAGACGAACTTCCTATTGGGTAAAGATTACTTTGTAAAACATAGTTTAATTATAGTGACACAATTTGTATTGTCCAGTTCTAACACTAAAATAATGGCATTTGAAAGGTTTTAACACTGTATGGTTATAATTTTATTTTTTTCTTTAAGCCGTGTGGCATTCGGCTTTGTATAATAGCCCACCCTTAATTCTGACCGAGGTGTCGTAAAAGGCGATTAAGAAAGTTAATCCGCCGTGTGGTATCCGGCTGAGTAGAATAGACTACCCTCATATCTAACCGAGGTGTCGTAAAAGACGACTAAAGTAACTCGATACGCCGTGTGGTATCCGACTGAGTAGAATAAACCTACCTCATATCTTACCAAGGTTTCGTAAAAGGCGATTAAGAAAATTGACTCGCCGTGTGGTATCCGGCTGAGTAGAATAGACGACCCTCATATCTTACCGAGGTATCGTTAAAGGCGACTAAGGTAAGTTACCTTCATGCAGGCGGCTGGTCGTAAAATACTTAGCCAAATCATGTGAAATGTTTAAAACATGTGCCTACCCCACTCAGAGTGGGATAAGGTCTGGAGAATAAAGATATGAGTATAATATATGAAACGTTGACAGAATCTTAACAAATAAAAAGTTTATTTATTTTTATTTAGAAAACTTTATTGCACATTCCAACAATAAAATAGAAAAACAGAAACAAAATAGGGATATCAAATATTTAAGGCGTGCAAAGGCGGCCTTAAAGCTATAAGCAATCTCTTACAGGCAACCTTTATAGAGTAGTTATTCGCAGGAGCGTGGGAGGGTGCATAAACAATAATATCTGGGTGACCGGTAATTTTTTACAAAAAAAAACTTAAAAAAAAGAAAAAAACAATTATTTAGTTGGGGATCGATCCTTGGCATTCACATTTCTCGAGGCTGCCCGTTACCCGAATTAGCTACGTCGACATGACAGCTAATGGCGAAAATTCAATTCAATATAAATGTAAATGTTTTTTAATGCCCAAAAACAGGGATAAAACAATATTTTTTTTACA
Organism: Morpho helenor; assembly: GCA_029227775.1. Lineage (NCBI taxonomy): Eukaryota > Metazoa > Arthropoda > Insecta > Lepidoptera > Nymphalidae > Morpho > Morpho helenor. Next base: position 4,135,064 of record JARGCU010000010.1, on the reverse strand, counting down.
TAAAACCTAGCTAGATCAATTTTTCTTCCCCAAAACCTCCTACATGCTGAATTTCAGGAAAATCGTTGGAGCCGTTTCCGAGATTCAGAAAATATATATATATATACAAGATTAATTCATTTAAATATAAAGATTAGTATACATACATATACTAAATACGAATATACTTAAATAATCAAAAATAAAAGTAAATAAATAAAGCATTGGAAATATACTACTTCACTACATATTATAAAACAAAGTCCATATTTCCCTATGTATGCATAAAACTTTAAAACTACGCAACAGATTTTGATGCGGTTTTTTTTAATAGATAGAGTGATTCCAGAGGAAGGTTTGTACGTATAATAACATTCAATACGGAGTAGAGAAATACTGTAATTTTTGAGGTTTCTGTAAATAATTACATTTTTTTCCGCTTACATTGCAAACGCAGGCTAAATCCTACGAGATTTATCAAAATAATGTACTAAGTATTTGTACACATTGAAAAGGTCTACAGAAAAGTCCGCGATGGTATATGTCTATCGCTTATGGATAACCCACTAAAGCATTTTTTTTCGTTTACTTTTTACGAAAAATAATGCCTTATTTTTGAAGCAATTCTTATACAATACAGCATTAATCCTTATCCAATTAAGTACCTTAAATAAATAGTTGATTTAATATAGATCAATATGGCCGTTTACAGCATGTAATTTAAGTGAACATTTTCGGAGATATTACAGATTTAAAATGCCGTGAGGAGGCCGCGCTTCGCCCTGTAACACTTCGACTTTAGCAGCGATGTCGCTCTTTCAAGAGTTTGTTTAAAGACATTCTGTAATTAATTGTAAAAATAAAATACATAGGGAAAATATAAAAGTAAATAAGTAATAATGTACTATATTAATTTAGATATTCCAAAGATAGCAGGAAATCTTCTTGGTATAGGGAAAGGAAATTGTTTTTCTCCAAATTTAACGCTACGGCCACGGGCAGTAATGAATAAATCAAAACAACTGGATCAATTTTAATAATTTTTTTTACACTGACTGACATGGGATATATATTTTATATCCGTGCGAAGCAGGGGCAGGCCGCTAGTATATAAAAATAAGATAAACACAATATAATAAATATACATACATAAACTACTAGATTGATATAGGTTATAAGGACAAATAATAATTATACAAGCGAGATTTTACATATACAAGTTTGTACATATACAAGTTAGAATTAAAAATTTATCAGATTTTTGTTTTCAGGGCAAAAGGATTTTACTTCTTTCAAACCAACTCTAAATCTCCATACGGAAGAGGAAACGCGGGATCTTATTATAAGAATTAGCAATATAATCCATAAGTTTTTTAATGTTGTGTTGTTCAACTAAATGTTCAATTAAATTTATTGTTTGAAATGGTGTTACTAGATTTTCTTATACGGCGATATAAATGGCTGCAAATAATTCAGGGTGACTTTTCATTTTCGTACTGAAATTCAGAATATAGATTTATTTTATTAACAAAACTTCACATGCATACTTACAGATCTAACCAAAACGCATACATGATATACAGAATGGTACCGACGATACGACATTAATTTTAATGCTAGATAGCTACGCACCTCAGCAGCCTACATAAAAAAATGAGTTAATTCAATGAAGTACTTTAGCCACAGGATATTATTTTTCATTTTGAAATTAAACTTCATGATGTATATGAATCAATGATCGATGGCAGCATGCGATACAAAAATAAACCCTATAAACAATATTATACTCCTCTGTATCAAAAATGTAAAAATGGCCTTGGCCTTGCGGTCACCGCCCCGCGACCTTTGTATTTCACCGCTCCGTTTGATCTTCGCGGCGATCGTCATATCGAGCGCCGTACGCGCGCACTACAAGGTGAGTGAATCCTAATGAATGAGCATATTTCGCAATTTAAACGTATTTAGTTTGTTAGAATATATATTTTCTTAAATTCCATAAATAAATACATTGAATTATACCAAACTAATGTAATACTTCCAAGTGAGCAGTGAAGTTATTAAATGTCGTATTGTCGGTACTACTCTGTATATAAAAAACATAAAAAAAACATTTGAATACAATAGAAATTAATTATCATTACTATCTAAATAACACATTACTCTCTCTCTCTCCCTAGCTATGTATCCCACATGGTGGTGGGGTCAGCCTTCCTTATTAATCTTCTCCACTTCGCTCGGTCATGGACATCGTCGTCGGTAATTTTGCAAACACTCTTATCTTTCTATCTAAATAACACATTACTATTTTTCGAATTCCGAAAACTGTTCCAATGATTTCATAAAATTCAGCATGTTCATGGTTTTGGGGGCGAAAAATCAATCTACCTGGGATTCATTAAAAAAAATAGTTTTATCCTTGTTTTCGGGCAATGACAAATGCTAAAATGTTGAATAAAATCTATATGATATTTAAGCAATCTTTTGTAAAGTTGTGATAGCTTAGTGAATAACGGACTACAGAAGTGAAAAAAACCTGGGATCATGCCCTTGTTATTATCAACCTTTTGCTTTTTTATTTTTTTTATTATTTAAAAAAAATCCTTTTTTCAAATATATCTTTAAATTCTGTTGCTTAAAGATTTGCTCATTCTATATTATAATCTCAAAACTCTGGAATATTGATGAAAAAAAAAAGTGTCTTCAGTTGGCAATATCAATAACTAAAAAGTTTAATTGTTAATTCAAATGTAAATAAACGCGTCAATAAAGAGCTTTCTAACAAGATTACGTAGCTACACAACAAGATAAACGTTAGCTCACATTTAAAACTTATTCCAATTTTAAATATGTTCAAAATGTGAAATATATTTCGTAGTTTAACGTTTTACATAAAATAATTAAAATAACAATTGATTAAATATTGACTCCATAATAAAAGACATGAAAAGATGGAGATAATATAGTAACACCTGTACAAACTACTGAAATGTTGAAATGTTTTGCGTCATTTTCCACTTAAATTGCGCCTATTAATGGATATAAATTCCGTACTATTAATTATACATTGTACATTAAGGTACAGGTAAAAAATGTTCAATCGTTAACTTTATTATCTCTTATCAAGAACAGGATAATGGTTCTCTTTACAATAATTTGCTTTGATAATATATTTAGAACTTATATTACAATTTATGAAGATCACATACTTGTATAAAATGTTATTTTATGATCAAGATCAAGACTTTGGGCACGGACGACCGTGTGTGTAAGTGTCCCATATATTTATTATCATTATTTATAAAATCGTGACTGGCCCGTTGGCGCAATGGGTAGTGACCCTGCCTTCTGCTCCGCGATTTCCGCCGAGGACCAACATTTTCTATAAATGAATTTGTTGGTCTTTGAGCCTGGGTGTATATTTGTATTTAAGTATGTATTTAAAAATTATATATGTATATAGTCACCAGTTGTCTGTCACCCATGACACAGGTATTAAGTTACTTACTTTGGGGATGGACTACCGTGTGTGTAAGTCTCCCATATATTTAATATCATTATTTATAAAATTCACGCAACATTTGTTAGAAAACGGTCATAAAGTTCCTAATGACCATAGTTTCAAAATGGTAGGGTTGAACCGATTAGTATACAACTAAGCTTGTTTGTGTGATGCATTACTTTGCGATTTTTTTGTGGAGTCTATTTCCTGATGATGCTTCGGTTGCGGGGAGAAACGATTGTTGAGTTTGTGATAGTGAAAGTGTGTAGTGCTTGTGTATTGTGGTGGCAGTTTGTGCATGTGTTTTTAGGAATCCTGCATGTTTCAGGATTGAAAACGTATTGTCCACTCTACATTTAGCATTATATACATTTTCTATTTTACTTCATCGCGGATTATAGCTAAATAATTTTATTATTACTTTTGTAAAACATGTGTCGTTCAAAATTTACAGTAATTATCGGTTATCATACCTGATACATGTAAAATTCGGAAAAGCCAAAAAATTGAATAATAATTGTTGAAATTCAAATTAGTCATTATTAATATGTGGGTTAACTGTTATCTTTATACAGAAGAATATTAACTAACTATTTAACTCGTATTTAGGTAAAAATAAATAAATATATGAAACACTTACACACAAGGTCATCCGTCCCCAAAGTAAGTAACTTAATACTTGTGTTATGGTAGACAGACAACTGGTGAATATATACTTATATATTTTTAAATACATACTTAAATTCAAATATACATCCAGGCTCAAAGAACAACAAATTCATTTATAGAAAATGTTGGCCCTCGGCGGGAATCGAACCCGCGACCCGTGAAGCTAAAGGCAGGGTCACTATCCACTGTGCCAACGGGTCAAAATTTGTCTCAGTAATAGTCTCGTATTAAGTCTTGTCCAGATTTTTTCAGTATTAAAAATTAATTTTAACCATAACTTTCGGTCTCTTGAATAGTCCATTCTATATTTATAATTGAAAAATGTATTATCGCGTCGAAACTGTTAATTTTACCCTTCTGTATATGTGTCACCTATGAATTTACATTTGACCATGAACAAGTAACAAATATTTTGATCATGAAATAAATAATAAGAAACAGTTGACACCTGTACATACAACTCGCGAGATAACAATGCAGGTAATATTCCATTGTCTTGCTGAATTTTAATTCAATGTAATAAAAGACGAAATTTCATTTAAATAGCAGAAGAAATGAAATTATTAGCATTCTACATTCAACAACAGAACTGATAAAATGTGGGTCTCTAACACTTTGCAGTCATTTATAATAATTATAAGTAAGTATTTTCTTTAATTTTTATTCAACTCTGTCTGTGGCTTCACCTGCGTGGAAATTAGTGTAGCCAAAAACTGTAACATAAAAGTAATTATTGTGAGTTAACCATAAAAGATAGATACATGCTGTCGCGGACTTTTTTGTAGTATTTTGTGGATCTACAATTCTCTAGTCTATTAATTTAGTGTATTTCCGTTGGTTTACGCGGTGGGTTTGTAGGTTTTTTTCAACTAGGTGACCTCATCGACACCATTTACAGAAACTCGTAATGTGATAACTCAAACCTTAAAGAGGAATTACCCTACATTTTAATAAAAACCGTATGGAAAATACCGACCCCTCTCGGTTTGTAAGACCGGGCGATATCACTAGGCTTAAAATAAACGACCTGGGATACCTGTACTATTAGGTGGTATTTATTGGTACCTGACCTGATCTCGATATACAAAATTGTTCTCCGCACTTATAGTATTTACATTTAACACTCGATAGCGTGAGTCAATCTGGTACAGCGCCATCTATGTTTGAACTAAGAAAACTTATATTAATTAATTATTCTATCGGTCATGAACACCGTACAAAACGCGATTCGGGACATTTTGACAAATCGATCACATTCAGACTGACAGCTTTTAGGGACTTTGTTTTATAATAAGTAGTACCTGGTTGACTGAGCCTTGTTCGGTGATTTTTTTCAAAATAAAAAAAGAAACTTCAAAAAAAAAGAGAAAAATAATAGAGTAGGTGGGGCTCGATCCTAGGTATTTTCATTTTTCGCGACCACCCGTTCCCCGAATAAACTACGCTAAGTTGACAATTTATGCCAAAAATTAAATTCAATTTAAATTTTAGTATTTTTTAATGCCCAAAAACAGGGATAAAACTTTTTTTTTAAATAAAACAGCTAGACCGATTTTTCTCCCCAAAAACCGCCTAATTTCAGGAAAATCGTTAGAGCCGTTTTCGAGATTCTGAAAAAAAAAATATAAATATATGTATATACACATATTTATTTATTTATTTTTATACATATATTTAGAAAAGAGAAAGAAAAAATAAAAAACCACATGTATAAAGGCGGACTTATCCCTAAAAGGGATCTCTTCCAGCCAACCTTTGAGTAAAGGACAAGAATTGAAGAAGAAAGAGAGTACGAGCCATATAGGGAAAAAGAAATAGTTAATATAAATTTAGCTATTTAAACTATTCATAAATTTTGGTAAAATAAATAGATGAAAATATGCTACTAATATATAATTACTTAAGATAAATATTTATGTATATACATATATACATACAAGATTAATTCATTTCAATATTAAAGATATATGTCTCTGTTCCGTTAACGTAAAATGAATTCGATGTTCGGTGTTCAGTGCATTGGCAACAAAGTTCTAACAAACTGTCATGCACGCCGTACACGTCAAAAAGGCCCGCCCGTCAAGTGTCAGTGTAACTGTCAAACACATAACGATCAACATTACAACCGGCGAGCGCGCGCGCATCGAATTCGATCACGACAATCCTGCATCATATTTGGTGGAAGCTCATCGAGGGCGGTGCTGATCAGCTCAAGGTACGTGCGTGCATTGTATTGTTCTTGTGCTGCCCACCGGATATCGAATTATCGTCAGACCCCTAGTCTGTCCCAGTGTGGTTGATGGCCACCCCTTGGGTGCAAAACGCCACAGTCTCAAATATCTTAGTATAAGAAATTAGGCTCTTGAATTACGAAATTCCATTTACCATGCTACGACGTTAAGTTCCCACCGCGAGCTTATGAATAAGTGCCCCGGATGGGTTCGAAACAAGTCGAGCTAACCCGATAGAATAAGACGTGAGTATAGCCGGTTCTATACATTAACTAAGAAAGTATATATTAATATTTTAGTTAATTTTGGAAGCTCGATTTAAAAATTATTGTATTTAAAATATTAATTGTCCCGCTTGCTTCACTATAACAATAACAAAGGACTGGACCGTTGGCGTAGTGGGTAGTAATCTTGCTTTCAGCTCCGCGGGTCGCGGGTTAGATTCCCGCCGAGGGCCGACATTTTCTATAAATGATTTTGTTCGCCTTTGAATCTGGGTGTATATTTAAGTATGTATTTAAAAAAAATAAGTATATAAGTATATATATTCATCAGTTTTCTGTCTACCATGACGCAAGTATTCATTTACTTTGGGGACGGACTACCGTGTGTGTAAGTGTCCCATATATATTGTTTTTTAATTTATTTATTCATTTGAAATTTCAGGTACTTTATACATTAATGTAGATGGTGCTGAAATATGGTGTTATTCGTCGTAAGTGTAAATAATAAATTTCTACTTAAATACTAAAATAAATTTCTACTATGAAATAAAAGTACACAAAATATTTTTGACATATAACGTATAAACGAATATGCGAGTACTGTATTAAAATATCAAAAAAATGTTTCTTGTTTGTGTCTCACTCTAAGTGGGGTCGGCACAACATGTTATGAACGTGTTGTCACATGATTTGGATATGCATTTTACGACCGGCCGCCTGCCTGATGTCAATTTACTTATTTTAGAACACCTCGGTAAGAAATGTGGGTGGTTGATTCTACTCAACCGGATACCACACGGCGGGTCGACTTACCTTAGTCGCCTTTTATGACACCTCGGTAAGAAATGAGGGTGGTTGATTCTACTCAACCATACTACACACGGCGGGTCGACTTACCTTATCTTTACGACACCTCGATAAGAAATGAGTGTGGTCTATTCTACTCAGCCGGATACCAAACGGTTTTATTTTTGTTTGGCGGATTTGTATTTCATCACCCATAACACAAGTATTAAGTTACTTACTTTGGGGACGGGCGACCGTGTGTGTAAGTGTCCCATATATTTATATTTATTATTTATTATTACCAAATAAATATGATTAAATTAACTTACATATTCCAGGAACATAAACTCACATGCGACATACAGTTTAGAAAATCCTCAGCCCTTACTGTATACATCTTATTATAAAGCCGGTGCACAATTAATGATTATTACACATGGTTTCGGTGAATCAGCAACCGACCCAAGTGTTACAACCGTAGCAGATGCATATATACGCAGAAACGATTGTAATGTTTGTGCCTTAAATTGGAGTAAAGAGGCCAGTAATCCGTTAGGACCAATAAATTATCCGATTGCTGTCAAAAATGCCATGGACGTGAGTATTTTTGCTTAAAATGAAAACGATGTTGCATTGCCAATATAAGAGTCTAGATGAGTCTAAATCAGAGGGCAGCAAACTATCGCTCCCAAGCTACATGCTGCACTTCGAACGTAATACTGCGAGTCTTTTATTTTATACGCATATATAATTCATGTTATCTTTTCTTTAATATTTAAATTAGTAGTATTTTAGTAGATCTGATCTGTAGAACGCGACTAAAACTCCCAGCAAGGGTGTTTTCTGCGAGACCTCTTCAGCACAATTTACATAAAACCGTAATGGATTATTAACCTAACCTTCCGGAAGAACTGCACTAACTTTTAATAAAGATAGTACAGAAATAGGTTCAGTAGACTATGACTTTTAGGGACTTTCTTTTCTTAATCTAAGTATGTTGTATGCCAAAAGTAGGGACGGTTAGGTAATATTTCCTTCTTCTTAGAATAAATTAATTAAATAATTAGAAATTAAAAATAGAAAATATATTTAATGCTATACTTAGAGTAGACTTTCCGTTTTCATACCCGACACATGCATTGCGACACGTGCACAAACCTCTACCACCGCCACCACATTTTACTTTCGTATTATAGACCTTCACAAAGCAACGCCTAATTCTATAAATTATGTATTTAATATTTTTCATCATTCTCCTGCCCTTATCCTACTCTAAATGGGGTCGGCACAACATGTTATAAACATGTTTTCACATGATTTAGCTACGTATTTTACGACCGGCCGCCTGCCTGACGTTAACTAACTTTATTTGGCCTTTTACGACATTTTGATATTAACTGAGGATGGTCTATTCTATTCAGCCGGACACCACACTGTGTTTATAATTATTCCAAATTTGGGTTATAATGTAAATGAAGACAAACTGACCCAGAAGTTACAATAAAATTATTTTGCTGTAATAATTGTGGCGTTTGTTAAGAGAATATATGTTATGCTAAGTATATGAAGCAGGCAACAATCACATACCCCATACATGCAGGGCAAGTACACAAAACGCCGCCACACAAGCTCTACACACACTATCACAACCTCATCCTCATCAGGATAGGCTCCACGGACAAAATCGTAATGCCTGCTTCTTTAAAACACAAATTGAACCTTCAGGTGGGAGCAAAATTTCATCAAACCCTAATAGCATTGATTGACGCTGGAGTGGATCCAGACGACATTACCTTGATTGGCCATTCGCTTGGAGCACCCTTGTTTGGGGAAGCTGGTAGAGGACTTACAGAACTAGTAAAAAGGTAATGTCAACTGTAGGTTTTTTTTTCTATTTTAAGTGGATCTCAGTTGAGATATTTTGTTCCACTGGCAAGAAAAGCCCAACATGTGGCCAAACTCGTCACAGGTCAAGGGTGGTGTTCCGTTATTGGATACGTCCACCAACACCCTGCTGGTCAACTGCAGGTTGAGAAATATATATAGAGTCATTATACTAGAATAGAGGATGTTGGAAATCATCCTGCTCTTAACCTACTCTAAGTGGGGTTGGCACAACATGTTATAAACATGCTGTCACATGATTTGGCTGCATTTTTACGACCGGCCTGCCTGACGTCAACTTACCTTAGTCGTATTTTACGACACCTCTGTAAGAAATGGGGGTGGTCTAATCTACTCAGCCAGATACACACGGCGGGTCGACTTACCTTAGTCGCCTTTTACGACACCTCAGTAAGAAATGAGCGTAAAAATAATTCCATAAACCTTTTTTTTTCAAATTTTAGTCTTGTAGCACTCGACCCTGCCGGTCCTGCATACGAAGGAATCGTAAGCTTCCGTGGAGCAGACACCACTAGTGCTAAAATGGTAAAGGCGATACATACTAATCCAGGAAGATTGGGATCATTCGAGAACGAAGCCACTGTGGACATTGATTTCAACTGTTTGAATCCAACACAACCCGGCTGCACAGGCGGCCTCAGCGTTGATATTACCTCGGAGCAAAGTAAATCTTTAGTTTTTCTCTTTATTTTTATTTATTTAATATCTTCCTGTCCTTATCCCACTCTAAGTGGGGTCGGCACAACATGTTTTTCTCTTCCATTCTGTCCTATCTTTCGTCAACTCTGGCGCCACTCCTTTTATATGCATGTCATACTTTACACAATCCAACCATCTCTCTTTAGGCCTCCCTCTAGGCACATATCCACATTCAAATTTAACACACGTTTGGTCACATGATTTTCATCCCTCCTCATTACATGTCCATACCATCTCAATCTTGCACTTCTCGTTTTTTCTATAATATTTCTTGAATCTATAATTTTTATTTATTTAATACGTTTGCAAAAGTAATAATAAAATTATTTTGCTATAATACGCGATGAAGTAAAATAGAAAATATATATAATGCTAAATGTAGAGTGGACAATCGGTTATCATACCTCATACATGCAGGATTCGTAAAAACACGTGCACAAACCTCCACCACTGCCACCACAATACACAAGCACTACCACGACCAAAATCGCAGAGCGGAGCAATACCCAAATAAGCTTAGTTGTATACTAATCGGTTCAACCCCACCATTTATTTTATTTTCCCTTAAATTATTTAATACGTTTGTTTTTAACATGGTTATGAGGTTGCCAAATTAAAAAAAAATATTTTCATGCTCCGCCAATACTCTGGCATGCAAAGCTTATGCTGAATTATACAATTATTAAAAATATTACAAGTAAGCGAAATAGCCGTGTGGTATCCAGCTGAGTAGAATAGACCAACCTCATTTCTTGCCGAGGTATCGTAAAAGGCGACTAAGGTAAGTCGACCCACCGTGTGGTATCCGGTTTAGTAGAATAGACCACCCCCATTTCTTACAGAGGTGTCGTAAAATACGACGGAGGTAAGTTGACGTCAGGCAGGCGGCCGGTAGTAAAAACGCAGCCAAATCATGTGACAGCATGTTTATAACATGTTGTGCCGACCCCACTTACAGTGGTATAAGGGCAGGAAGATGATGATTACAAGTAAGCGAAAATAATTATTGTTACATAAAAATTGATATTAAGAATGATTATAAATATTGATATATGTCCAAAAAATTAAAAAAACAAATTTACAAGAATTACTCCTACTACACTCACGAGTTTTTACGACACCTCGGTAAGAAATGAGGGTGGTCTATTCTTCTCAGCCGGATATCAAACAACATAAAGGATTATATTCTAAAAAAAAAAGTAAGTAAGTAACGGCCTTTTACTATCCCACTGCTGAGAATAGGCCTCTTCTCTCCGTTTTTGGAGAGAAGGATTGGAGCTAAGACCTACCATGCTGCTCCAATGCGGATTGGTAGGTTACACATATCTCCCGAATTCTCTAGAGATAGGCAGGTTTCCTCACGATGTTTTCCTTCGCCGAAGAGCGTGTAATAAATCACAATTATTAATTAGACACATAAGTTTTAACAGAAAACTCATTGGTGTCTGCCCGGGTTTGAACCCGTGACCTCCTCGAAAGAGTCGCACAGTGTTACCGCTGGGCTACCACAGCTTCGATTATATTCTAAATTTTCCTTAAAATATTTCAGATAAGTGTAGCCACAGTCGCTCCTATTTATACTGGGCCGAAGCTATAAAAAACCCATATACTTTTATAGCAAGACCCGCCTCGGGTTGTCAAGATTGGAAAGAAGGGGGTGGTGGGAACGAAACAATTTCTATTGAACAGGACCTTCGCAAAGGGTAAAAATTAATAAGCTAATTAAGCTAATTTTTTTTATTTTATTTACAGCAAAAATGTACAAGTTATATCTGTACTAAATTACTTACACGCTAGGACTATACAAATCATGCCCACGTGGAATGTGGATGCCTAGGTTTCATTTAAAAAATGACGTCTTATCCCTATATAATTTTGTATCCCTGTATAATATATAATTTTGTTTTTTCAGGGAATCAAGGCTTTACTTCCTCCAAACTAACTCCAATCCTCCATACGGAAGAGGAAACCCGGGATCATATTATCAAAATATATAATATATAAATACATTGGTAATAACATCATTTCAAGTTTTTCTTCAATACTTGTTATAAATACAGTAATGCTTTGATATTTTCAATTAAAACTTATTGTTTGTAATGTGGCTTTATAAGTTTAATTAATGTGGCCAATCCATTAATTATTATTGTATGTTTTTGTTATCCTTCGACGGATCCTATAGACTTGCTTCTTATAGGAGAATAGGCTACTCTATAATTAACCAAAAAATTATTTATAAATATTTATTCTATATGATGGAATATAATTTGTGTAAAATAAATCTATACTAATATATAAAGAGTTTGTTTGATTGTTTGAACGCGCTAAACTCAGGAACTACTGGACTGATTTGAAAAATTCTTTAAAGTGTAATATAAAGAAGAAGAAGTGTAAGATAAAGAAGAAAGAGAAGTCTTCTCTAGAGTGTAAGATAGTCCATTTATCAAGGAAGGCTATAGGCTACGTAACATCACGCTAAGATGAAGAGAAGAGGAGCAGCAATAAAAAACATTATGAAAACGGCAAAATTTAAAGCTTTCCTTGAGTGCGCTAAGTTTACGGTGAAAGTCATGGGGAATCGATCTCGCTAGGTTTAATTTAAAAAAAACATTACGTTTTGTCCTTGTTTTTGGGTACTGAAAAAATGCTAAAATTTAGAATGCTTGTTTATACCTCCTCTACTCTATGTATAATAACTCTATGGTGTTTAACCGTTCGCTCACATTCCGAACATATTCCAATTTTAAATATGTTCTCGATTTGAAATATGCGTCCTTCAACTGCAGGTTAATATAATAAAAGTTTTATAATAAATTGATAAAACACGCCGTGTGATATCCGGCTGAATAGAATAGTACCACCCTCATTTCTTACCGAGGTGTCGTAAAATACGACTGAGGTAAGTTGACGTCAGGCAGGCGGCCGGTCGTAAAAACGCAGCCAAATCATGTGACAGCATGTTTATAACATGTGCCGAACCCACTTAGAGTGGGATAAGGGCAGGAAGATGATGAATAAATTGATAAAACATTTACTCAGCTAGTAACACCACGTGAAAGAAATCTAGAAAATATGGCGGTAGAAATTACTGAAACGTTGAGTTCGACTCATTTTCCACTTAAATTAAACGTAGGCCGTACTATTCATTATATAATCGTTCATTGAGGAACCGATAAAAGGGTTCAGTCGTTAACTTTACTATCTCTTATCAAGAACAGGATCAGGGTTCTCTTTAGCATTATTGACTTCGATAATATATTTATAATCTGTATTTATATGTAAATACAAATAGTATCTACATGAGGTTTATAATACATGACCACAGATTAAATTATTAGGTATTTTACGACTACTGCACGATTTTGTCATATTATGACTAAAATATATAAAGTGAATTCACTACTTCCCCAGACTGACTAAAGAATACAAAAATATCTTAGCATATTGTGTATGTCTGTACATCACTTCAGCATTTTGTCTTCATACTAAATTTAAATTTGCATTGTCTATGGAATTCCAATATTGACAGAACACGCGTAAATAATATAACTAATATTATAGTTCATCTTATTTAAATTATTTATTTATTGTATTCACTTATACAAAAGGCAAATAATAATGATTAATTTATTAGTAAAAGAAAGTACAGTATAATCTCACTAATCCGGCACTGTTAAAAACCGTAGGATGCCAGATTATTGGAATGTTCGGATTACTGGATTATAGTAAAAAAGTCATAGGTAATTAATGAAATAAAGTATTTCATAGAGGAAATAAATTGTATGTAATATATTAAATTAACATGTAAATATGTAATTACATAGTTTTAAAATAATCCTGCGTAATTGCGGTCTGCGTTTATGCAACTTACAGTCCTTGATTAAAAACTTATTTTTTTTTTAAAGAAATAAAAAGTTTATATTCAAGGATTAATATACAAAATATATATAGTTTTTTTCAAATTGAAATAGTTCAGAAAAATACCTTTAGTACCTGGGTGACCCGACTTTGTTTGGTAATTTTTTTTAATAAATAAAAAAATAATTTTACCCTTATTCGACTATAAGTGGGGTTGGCACAACGTGTTACAAACATGATGTCACATAATTTGGTTCATTTCTACGTATTTCACCACCGGCCGCCTGCCTGACGTCAACTCTCCTTAGTCACCTTTTACGACACTTCGGTAAATGAGGGTGGTCTACTCAGCCGGATATCATACGTCGGTTTTGAATAAATAAAAAATATCAATTCAAAATATTAAAAAAATATATTTTATCTGGGATCGATCCTAGTATTCAAAATTCTAGACCGCCCGTTCCCAATTGAGCTATCACGACTTTATAATTGACAGGGTAATTATCATTTGCTTTCTCATAAATTACAGCACTTTTTTTCAGGGCCCGAAAACAAAGATAAAACATGACCTTTTTTAATAGAACCTAGTTAGAGATCGATTCCCCACAAAGCCTCCTACATGCTGAATTTCATAAAAATCGTTGGAGCCGTTTCTAAAATTCAGAAATACATTTATATACAAGATTAACTCATTTATTTATTAAAGAAAAGATAACACAAGTATTAAGTTACTTACTTTGGGGACGGACAACAGTGTGTGTAAGTGTCCCATATATATAAATATTTATTTATTTATTTATTTTACTTACGAAATTAGTATTTTCACTTGTCTCAAAATTTTCTAGTGTATCGTACTAGTGGTCGTGACATACAAAATTTCATAGTTAAAGTACATCTTTGTTATCTTGTTTATTTTCATCGAGGTTCAGTTTGTATGTAAATTATTTTATTTGTATGTAAATATTGTTGATAATGCTGTATTAAAAGGAATCCTTTTAACTAATTTAAAATCCATTTTGAAATATAGACGACATCATCATCATCTTACTGCCCTTATTCCACTCTAAGTGGGGTCGGCACTATATGTTATAAACATGTCACATGATTCGGCAACGTATTTTACGACCGGCCGCTCGCCTGACATCAACTTACCGCTTGCTACCACCATTTTTTGCTCCTCTCCTAATCATCTTAGCGTGATGTTATATTTATTATTTTTAGTATGTTAGTTATATAGTTTAGTAGAATAGTTATATAGTTATTTTTGTCTATAGCCTTCCTCGATAAATAGACTATCTTACACCAAATTAATTTTTCAAATCGGTCCAGTAGTTCCTGAGATTAGCGTTTAAACAAACAAACAAACAAACTCTGAGTAGAATAGACCACCCTAATTTCTTACCGAGGTGTCGTAAGAGGCGACTAGGGTAAGTTAACCCAACGTGTGGTATCCAGCTGAGTAGAATAGACCACCTACATTTCTTACCGAGGTATCGTAAAAGGTCACTAAGGTAAATTGACCCACCGTAGGGTATCCAGCTGAGTAGAATAGACCACCCATATCTCTTACCGAGGCATCGTAAAAAGTCACTAAGGTAATTTAACCCACTGTAGGGTATTCGGTTGAGTAGAATAGACCACCCTCTTTTATTACCGAGGTGTTGTTAAAGGCGACTAAGATAATCCACCGTTTGGTATCCGCTAGAGTAGAATAGAGCACCCTCTTTATTACCGGTTTCGTAAAATACAACTAAGTGAAGTTGACATCAGGTGGGCGGCCGGTTGTAAAATACGAAGTCAATTAATAATAATAATATAATAATAATATATGGGACACTTACACACACGGTCGTCCGTCCCCAAAGTAAGTAACTTAATACTTGTGTTATGGGTGACAGACAACTGGTGAATATATACTTATATATTTTTTTAAATACATACTTAAATACAAATATACACCCAGGCTCAAAGACCAACAAATTCATTGATAGAAAATGTTGGCCCTTGGCGGGAATCGAACCCGCGACCCGCGGAGCTGAAGGCAGGGTCACTACCCACTACGCCAACGGGCCAGTCAAATTCATGTGACAACATGTTTATAACATGTTGTGCCCCACTTAGAGTAGGATAAGGACAGGACGAAATGCATATACGGAACATAATTGTTATAAACTCAGTACTGTCTTGACTGTTTAAATGAACAGATATGGTATATTTATGTAAATGAATTAGAACGACAAATAGATTCTGAACAATCTACATATAAAAGACCTCGTTATCACATATTTTGTACGCCTTTATTGTAATGCAATTGGAAAAATGTGGATTGTTAACATTTTCTTTTCATTACTATTGGTTTCACTTAGTAAGTTTACTTTATTGGCCGTTCTTATTTTGTTAAAATAGGTAACAGTTTAATTAATGATTTAGATTAACTTATATAAGGTAAAGTTAAGTAATTTACCATGTATTGTAGTTGACCGTTTTGTATGAAATTTTAAATAATAAGCGTTTTGTTTGTAGCTAATAAAAAATATTAATTAATAATATTAAATTTTAAATATTAAACAATGGGCTACAGTTTTGAGCTTTCGACAGTTGTTAATAGATGGAACAGGTAATTTATTTTTTATTAGCTACAACAAACAAAACGCTTAATATTTAAAATTTCATACAAAACGGTCAACTACTAGTGCACTTACCTTATATTTTATTTGCTCATACAGCGATAACTAAGCACAAAACCATAATAATAATAGAGTATTTAATAACTATTTGAAAAAGCCATAATAAGTAAAAAAAATTAAGTCTTATTAATGTTTCCTTGTTAAATACTGGATTTTTTTAAAGTGTGATCTTGGTGAAAATATTTGAATTGTAACAATCGTGAGTGGTATTTATAATTAATGTATAGAAACCGGCTATACTCACGCGCTCTGCGAGCTGCTTCACGCAGTACCCGCCGCGATAACGCCACATAAAAGAGGTCATGAATAAGAGCCCCGTATGGCCTTGAAACTGGTCGGGCTCATCTGTTAAATTAAGACTTGAGTATACCCGGTTCTATACATTAATTAGGTGAAAATTGCCTATTCATATTATGATTATTAACATCACAGGTTCAATATATACGCTAATAGACGCCGCAAGTCTCTTATGTTTCAAAGGGTAAGTCCTATTTTGCAGATATTAAGTTGGTGGACGATCATGTTGTTCTACGTAGTTTCGTCGCTAAATTATTGCAATAATCATAAAATCACCGGTTGTGATATGTCTATCAGAATTGTGTTCAAATGAATATCTCTATGAATAGCTCTTTTCAATATCTTAAAACTTATTATATATATACGGCTCCAACGATTTTCATGAAACTTAGTATGTAGGAGATTTCGGGGGCAATAAAATGTTCGAGCTAGGTTTCATTTTAATTTAAAAACGTTGTTTTATCCCTGTTTTCAGACAGTACTGTGTACTATTATACGTTTTTCAATATCAAATTTTTTCGGTATAACATTAATATTTGTAGATATCATTTATAGAAACTGCGAAAATTTTATGACATTTTACTTCATAGAGCGAAAACACTGGCCAAAATATTCTGTTAATATTTTTTACACTGCGTGCTAAAGTTAGTAGAGTTTTATATTATACTAGCGCTTCGCACGGGTATAAAATATATATCCCATGTCAGTCAGTGTAAAAAAATGATTAAAATCGATCGAGTAGTTTTGATTTATTCACTACTGCCCGTGGCCCGCACGCGTTAAATTTGGAGAAAAACAATTTCCTTTCCCTATACCAAGAAGATTTCCTGCTATCTTTGGAATATTTAAATTCATATAGTACATTTTTATTTTTTTAATTTTACATTTTCCCTATGTATTTTATTTTTACAATTAATTACAGAATGTCTTTAAACAAACTCTTGAAAGAGGAACATAGCTGCTAAAGTCGAAGTGTTATAGGGCGAAGCGCAGCGTCCTCACGGCATTTTAAATCTGTAATATCTCCGAAAATGTTCACTTAAATTACATACTGTAAACGGCCATATTGTTCTATATTAAATCAACTATTTATTTAAGGTACTTAATTGGATAAGGATTAATGCTGTATTGTATAAAAATTGCTTCAAAAATATGGCATTATTTTTCGTAAAAAGTAAATGACAAAAAATGCTATTGTGGGTTATCCATAAGAGATAGACATATACCATCGCGGACTTTTCTGTAGACCTTTTCAAGGTGTACAAATACTTAGTACATTATTTTGATAAATCTCGTAGGGTTTAGCCTGCGTTTGCAATGTAAGCGGAAAAAAATGTAATTATTTACAGAAACCTCAAAAATTACAGTATATCTCTACTCCGCATTGAATATTATTATACGTACAAACCTTCCTCTGGAATCACACTATCGCAAAAAAACCGCATCAAAATTTGTTACGTAGTTTTAAAGTTTTATGCGTACATAGGGATATAGGGACTTTGTTTTATAATATGTAGTGATTACAGTAGAGATGACGATTCAAAAGGACTCAAAGGAAAAAAGAATATTTTGATTTAGAATCTTTTCTGATAGTTACAAGAATTGTAATTAACTTGAAGGGAATTTTAACTGTTAGTATGTTTATATTTTCAGCTCATTAACCACTTACGTAACATTGAATTTGTCAAATCCTGAACCATTGTTGAATTCATCCTGTTACAACTCTTCGAGAGATACGGTTTTCTACACATACGGTTTCAAAGGAAAAGCTACTGATCAGTCAGTAGAAACTATTGTTAAAGCATACTTAAATTTGGATGAAGTCAATATAATTCTGCTAGATTGGGAAACAGAGGCTTCGAGTGGCGATTGGGGAGATATAGCTTATTTGTACGCGGTTCCTAATGCGATAAATGTAAGTTAATAATAATACGAAAAGTGAAATAGAATACTAGCTTAATTATATATTAACTTATGTAATATTAGCATACGGCATATCTTTAATATTGAAATGAGTTTATCTTGTATATATATATATATATATATATATATATATATATATATATATATATCATCTTCCTGCCCTTATCCCACTCTAAGTGGGGTCGGCACAACATGTTATAAACATGCTGTCACATGATTTGGCTGCGTTTTTACGACTGGCCGCCTCCCTGACGTCAACTTACCTCAGTCGTAGTTTACGACACCTCGGTAAGAAAGAGGGTGATCTACTCTACTAAACCGGATACCACACGGTGGGTGAACTTACCTTAGTCGCCTTTTACGACACCTCGGTAAGAAATGAGGGTCTATTCTACTCAGCCGGATACCACACGGCGGGTAGACTTACCTTAGTCGCCTTTTACGACACCTCGGTACAATCTTAGTTTACGAAATCAACTTCAATGATACATTATCATCCGCCTGCCCATATCCCATTTTAAGTGGGGTCAGGCTTTGGCTAGGTATTTTACGACCGCCTGCCTGACGTTAACTTATCTTAGTCAAATTTTACGTCACCTCGGCAAGAAAGGAGAGTGATCAATTCTACTCAATCGGATACGATACGGTGTGTCAATTTACCTTAGTTACCTATTACATCACATCGGTAAGAAATGAGAATATATGAGAATAGACCACCTTCTACTCAGCCGGACACGGCAAATATTTGTAGAGTACTTAGGTTGTAAATGCTAACATTTGAACCATATCGTTTTCAGGTTGGCAAGAAGTTTGGCCAAAGCTTAGTAAAACTGATTAAAGCTGGTTTAAAACTAGAAAGCATTAGCTTAGTGGGAATATCACTTGGATCGCATCTTATAGCATATGCCGCGAGAGAAGTTCAAACTACAGGTCAAAAAATCCCTATGTATGTTATGGGTGTTATTATTTACTAAAGTTTGTCCAGTGATCATAAATCAGTGACATACCAAATGGATGTGAATGCGATTCTTTAAGAAGAGATTTTAGATCTTAGATTCCATAAATATAAAAATTCTTGAAAACATGGGCGATCTTTCCCCCAAAAATAATTTTTTGTTAAAAATATTGTCATGTCATTAAAAAAGTATGTATTTGAATAATGTCTGCAGTGGGTAACTATCCCACAGCTGGGCAAAAAAGAAAAGAAGGTAATCCTGGGTAAGCGTATCCTGCCAATCTCCAGAAATATTTCAGTATCCTTATAATGTTTTCCTTTACCGAGAAGTAAATCTAAACATTTATAATAGTACATTATATAATCGAAAGTCTTTGTTTCTGTCTGTATTGTTACCCTTTCACGTCTAATCCTGGAACAATTTTGATGAAATTTGCTATTATTGAAAGTAATATCCCCATCGCCCCTTCAGCTTAGATTAGATGAAGTGGTTTAAGAAGAAGAAGCTTATAACCCAACATCAGCATCATCATCATTTTTAGTCATTTTGTGTCCAGTTCTGGACGCAGGACTCCCTTGTCCCTCCACGCCAGGCGATCTTGTGCCTTTATCATCCAGTCTTGACGTGCATATCGTTTGATGTCGTCTGCCCATCTTTTGGGAGGACGGCCACGGACGGTCTGTTGTTAGCACGTGGTCTCCATTCCAGAAGACGTTTAGTCTATCTAGTACAGTCCATGCGTGCCACATGTCCTGCCCATCTCCATGCTTATGGCAATTTTAGAGACCAGTGGTCTCTGAACTAACTGAAACATGAATTTTCTGTATATTACAAAGTTCATTTTGTAACAAGAAGTGTTTGATTTGACATATGTCTCAATTGATAATTTCATAAAATTTCAGAATAATAGGATTAGACCCAGCAGGTCCATTTTTTGAGGGGCTCATATCGTTTCGTGGCCTGGACGCTACATGCGCCACGTTCGTACTGGCCATCCATTCGAACCCTGGAGTATTGGGTATATCCAGAAGTGCTGGAACTGTGGATGTTTGGACCAACTGCGGAAGACGACCACAGCCAGGATGCACTGATGAGACCCTCGAGTATACTGTGCCAAATAGTAATTTTCTTACTTTTCAAATTTCTACCACGTTAGTAGTGCTTACCTTATAGTTAGAGCTAGAGAAAACGTGTCCATCGCTGCGGTTTGCGTATTCCAACATCGGAAATCTATAAGTTTTTTTATGTACTTAAGCTAAATCAGGTAAAGTAAAACTTCGTGATGAAACATCCATATTTCAGAGAATTCGATATTGCATTGATGTCAATCTGGATTTGTGTACTGTTAAGGATTTCATTCGCTTCAATCCTTTTCTCCAGTTCAATAGTTATAAGCCACTACTTTTTTACTATGATCAAATTTGATAAACGCTAATTGACACAACGAATACACCTCAGCAAATCTCTTTCTTGCAACAACGTTCATAAACAACTGAAGCTTGTACCATTCCTTCAAGCTATGTCATTGTATGGTATTACTTAAAAATTTTGAAGTAATAGCGCCGCCCCACGTTAGTGTTCTGTACACGCTTATTAAAAGCAGAACATCATTAGTCGTAATTTATTTTGTATGAGAAAGTGTAGTGCAGTACAACAAACATTTAAAAATCTATATGCGCCACTAAAAGTGTTTAATTAAAGCGGTGATCATACCATGCCATTAAATTTGTCTTACAAGTACATTGATTTACTGCTGATTTCACAGCATTGCTACATTTATACCACTAAATATTGTTTTAGGTCAAATATGCAGCCATAATCGCGCTTGGGTATACTATGGCGAAGCGTTGGCTAGACCAAATAGCTTTATTGGGAGATCTGCTTCAAGCTGTACGTCTTGGAAGACAAAAGGCGGAAAGAAACAAACAATTTCAATAGGGCGAAACGTTGATACTAAGTAAAAATAGTTATAAGATATATTATTTGTTAGACCATAAAGAATGAAACGTACATGATGCAATAAATAAATATCCTATCACATAAACAATATGACGTCACGTGATGATCAAACTGCTCGTCAGTTCTTTGATCCGTTAATCAGTAAGTACTGTCGTAGCTTTACTACGAAGTAGAAAACCTGGCTGAATTCTTCCAGTACTTGCCTAGGTACGAAACTACACTATCCTCTAGTACTTTAAACTATAGGAACCTTGATCAATGGGTCTCATAAGAAAATTCATTGTTAGGAATCAGGAAATCTGTGGAAGAGCCAGAATGACTGATATTATATTAAATGCTGGCAGAACACCGCTATTCCCATTAAATACAGACGACCTCAAAAATATCACAATTGTTTTTTAAACAACAAATGTTTTCTATATTAAAATTCTATTTTTGGCAGAAATATAAAGAAGGAGTATAAATCTCATATTCCTTTCAGACTACGCGGAGACTTCTACTTGCAGACTAACTCAGCACCTTTCTACGGAAGAAATGAGGAAGGGTCTTATTTTAATGGCTCACTTTAACGATACGTTACTAATTGTCACCACTATAAATATAACTATACGAAATATAAACGAATATTTATTTATTTGTCATACATAAGATTTGCAATTGTAGGGCGTCTTGATAACAAAAAGAATTCTGCTTCAGGGACCTAGGCAATTTTTTTAGATATCTAAAGGTAAAACCTGCAATCAAAATCCGAAAGGCTCAAATCAATTTCGTTTGTTTAAATAATGTCTTTTCCCTTCTCTTTTGAATATAACTAAAACGGAAACGAATGCAGAGAGAAAGAGTCATATTTTGACTACACTTTTTAATAAAATGGTGTAAGGCTATTTGTGTGAATTAATAGTAATCTTTACAAGGTGAAGCAGAAATATAATTAAATAATTCTTGATCATAATATATTTAAGATAACGCACTGGTAAATTAGCCTAGATATTAAACAATAAATTTTATTATTCCATGAGTTGAATTCATGGCTTGACTAACCGTACAACAGTAATAAACAATCAACAGTAGAACTATCTTAGTAGTGACCACAATACTTTAAAGATAATAAAATCAACAAGTGTAAGACGTTGCCCTGCCTTATTCAGACGCTATTTCTCAATTGTTGACAGTCTAAAGATAAGATGCATAAGATGCATACAAAGAGTATCATATATATAGAGAATTAACATATATTTTACACAAGGCTGACATATAGATTAAAAAATCCCGTTTTCTTTTCGGCTAATTCTTATTTCGGTTAAAACAATACATCGTCACACATCGTCTGTGGTGTTGCTCTGAAGAGATACAATCTAAAAATTATTCTACGCAATTTTAAGAAAGGCAATTTGACTGGAGCGTCAATAGCATCCCCTCCTTAGAGGTAACCATCTAATAGACGACGGCCGTATTCCTAAAGTAAAAAAATAATCAGTATAAATTATAGCTCCAATTAGCTAATTTCTCAATTGATTGGGTCAAACTGGGCATATTACCTACAACTGTCATATTAAAAAATTGATTTGGATGATAAAAAAGGCCTGGATCCTTTCAGCTTCATACAAGAACGCGGTTTGATAATGTATAATTGAAAATGTTTAAAAGTATAACTGCCGAGTTTCTATCTGGTTCTTCTCGGTAAGAGCAACATTCCGAACCAGTTGTAGCTTCATTAATCATATTGATCCTTGACGATTCAATAGTACTTGAAAGAGCTTATTTGAATAAAGATTATTTTTATTTGCTTTGTTTTGATTTGGGACCTTGAGTGAAAGATGTATGTAAACGAAATTGACATAACCTGTAAAAGATATCCGTATGTAACAATAAGCAGGAGTCAAGAGCAGTTCCGATGATTTAATAAGTACCTTGCCAGTACGACGACATTGCTCTAATTAGACATAATCTTGAAAGATAAACTGATGATCTTGACCGTAGCCTCAGTTTGTTGACGACTTTAAGACGTATCTGTGAAATAGATATGTCGGTGATTGTATGTATGTGGCGCTTAATTCAATACGGTTCTGCTTTTAATGAGGACTAAACAGAACTGTGACAAAGGTATTGAGATGACCGTTGATAGCGCTGACTTTCTTAATATCTTGTAATGAAGTTTTTTCTTTATCAGGAAAAACCCCGCCACTCGTCCCCGTCGGACTCGTATGTCGGACTCGCACCGACTAAAACAAACTGAGTGTGCAACGCTGTTAGCTTCGGAGACAAAGTACCGTTGTACACATTGCCCGTATCCCCAAATCTACAAGCAGCAAATCTGAACCCCAGAGTGCGCCACTTCTGGAATGTGGCCTCTCTAAAAGTGGTCCGTCCCTCCGCTAGACAATGCATCGGGAGGACCAGATGCATCGATCGAGTTGGTGATCTAATTCCAGTTAGCGTCCGATAAATTCGCTCAGTGAGCGTCAGATCGCTCGGATCTGAACGGGGTGTTCCCATTAGGGCGGCATGTGACGGACTTCGACGACTCAACTGCGCTCCACTTGGCTGCGACGAATCGGATCCAAGGACTTGACTTCCCGAAACCGTTCCGCCGTCTCCTTCCGCGATGTCCTCATAGAAGGAGGTCATCGCTGCCCACGATTCTTCCCTGTTTACCATACCACGATCTATAGTGAGAAAGAAATCGTGCTCCACCTCTACCACGAGCTCCGCCCAGTGAACCGCCCAATACTTACCATGTCTTTGCATAGAAACTGGAAAAAAAATTGTATTGCAAAAAAGGGCCATATTTGGCATTTACAATTGAAGTCCGCGTGATTCCCTGCGAAAGATGTTTTATTCTTACATACTTCGCCCTTTAGTAATATATTTTTTATGTTTAAAAATATACACTAGTATAAACAAATTAGCGATTTACACAGCAGACCAAGTAGAAACCAACAAAAGCATGCAGCTTCTGATTTGCTAATTACAAAAGTACGTAAATCATTTGTGTGTTTTGATATACGAATCTATAATAAAATTTTAATTTACACGATTTTGACGATTCAAAAGTACTAGTCTGTAAGTTCAATTGATTAAAGAATATTTTGAATTTGAATTTAAATTGCATGCATTTACATTAACATAGAGGAGTATATAGCTTTGCAATAACAGCAGTTTAAAAAGAAACGATTAAAAGGAGGCTGATACAGAAAGCCAACTATACTGTTGAAGATTATATAGATGATAAGAATGCGTGGATATACTCATAGCAACTCTTCGACGCTCTTCTAGATAGTGACTAATGTAAATACCTATAAGAATTATATTTTGAAAAGGAGCAACTGCCGAGCTTTGTGCTGACTCTTTGTAGCTTTGCGAACGAGCACTAAAATTGACGATTCAAAAGCAGTTGTTTACAAGTTAACTTGACTAAAGAATATTTTGAATTTCAATATGGTTTATGTACATTTACATTATAATAAAGCATGTATAAAGCTATGGAATCTTTCTAGAACATTCACACATGTTATTCACATATTTATTCAATTGTTACTTCGAGGAAAATTAAAATATTCCGAATAACAAATCACCATTTTATTTGGCGACAGATAAAACTAGTTGCGCCTACGATTTGATTTACACCAATTTTTATAAATAAATAATTTATAGAATTAGGCGTTACTTTGCGGAGATCCATAATACAAAAGTAATAATAAAATTTTATTATTACTTTTGTTTTATAAATAAATAAAAATCTTATACTCTTATCAAAATCATACATAAATAACTTCTTACCACCTATTTACTGAAACGGATCTCTAGCGTGTATTATACTACACAATTGTATATTTAATACATCTATATAACACATCTGTCTCCTGCCCTTATCCCACTCCAAGTGGGGTCGGGACAGCATATTTAAATACACGTGATTTGGCTAGGGTTTTTACGACCGGCCGCCTGCGTGATGTCGACTTACTTAGTCGCCTTTTACGACACCTGGGTAAGAAAGAGGGTGGTCTATTCTACACAACCGGATACCACACGGCGGCTATATATCTATACTTATTATAAATCAAAGTCCCCAAAAGCTGTCTATTTGTATGTGATTGATTTTCTCAAAATCTACTGAACGTATTTTTAAACGGTTTTTGCTTAAAGGTAGCTCAATTTGTCCGGTAAATTAAGGTATTTAGTGCATTACGTTATGTAAAATCAACGCATCACCCAAACAAGCACGTGTAACAAACTTGAACTAAGACAATATTAGAACAATAGAACATTAGAACAACATTTTTTATTTAAAAACGCTTTGTCGTGGAGTCTAACTCCTGATGATGCTTTGGTTGCAGGGCGAAATGATTGTTGAGTTTGTGATAGTGAACGTGTGTAGTGCTTGTGTATTGTGGTGGCGATGGCGGAGTTTTATGCATGTGCTTTTACCAATTCTGCATGTATCGATATAACAGATAGTCGTACTCTCTACATATAGCACTATATTTATTTTCTATTTACTTTATCGTGTTATAGACCGCGTCTTGGCAAACGCAGTGTAGGGCGTCCATCGTTTCGCTGGACCGACGATATCCGGAAGATTGTTGGGGCCAGGTGGATGCGCATTGCGGAGAACCGGGATGTCTGGCGCAGACATGGGAGGCCTATGTCCAGCAGTGGACTGCGATAAGCTGATGGATGGATGGATTACTTTATCGCGGATTATAGCGTAATATTTCATTACTACTTTTGTGACTAACAAACAATAAACTATCACATTTTGATATAAGTAGGAGTATTGTGTTTACACTAATATACATATCCAAATCATATTGGACCAGACACGCAAATATTAAAATCAAATAATAATACGAATGTTTCATATATAAAAGAGGAATGAAACATTTTTGATGAACATTCTTACAATTCAGAATATAACAGAAAAATGTCGATTCACAATATTTTCCTGACAATTATTTTCTCTTTAGGTAAGCTTTTTTCTCTGCTCACATATTGATCTTGATTTAGATTATCATCATTCATCATCATTCTCCTGCCCTTATCCCGCTCTAAGTGGGGTCGGCACAAAACGTTATAAACATGTTGTCACATGATATGGCTTCGTATTTTACGACCGACCGCCTGCCTGACGTCAACTTACCTTAGTCGCCTTTTACGACAACTCGGTAAGGAATGAGGATGGTATACTCTACTTAGCCGGATACCACACGGCTATGACCTTCATTTAGATTATATTTATCATAATTATTATTTTAAATACTTGCCAATGATAAGTTTTAATCATACTCAACTATTGAAAGAGAATCAATTTAAAATATCACACCGTCTAAAATACAAAACCAAAATATTTTTTATTATATTTCTAGGATTTTTCAAATTAATAAGAACAAGTGTCATTCAATTTTCATTACACATTACAGGTTTTCTGCATGTATCTGTGGATGCTGCAACTTTGCGCTGCTACTTTGAGTTAGTACAATTTTCGATCTTAAAAATCCTTCAGTATCAATTAACACTCTATATCCGTACACTATAAAATATATTAACTAGCTTTTACGCGCAACTTCTTTCGCATCGACTGTTGTCTTGAAATAAACAGTAGCTTCTGTTGCTCTCCAACTTCGCAAATATCTTCATCACAAAAATCTGATAGAGAGAAGACTAAGAGAGATTTATCGTTTTCTTGAGAATGTGTCTATTTTTAGCTAACCTTTTAACTCAGACTTCGCCTGCCTGCTGAGGTAAGACGAGAAAAGGGACTAAGGGTAGATGCGAACGGTGAGCTCTCGTAGCTCGATATACAAGGGGTGACCGCCCGCACCTATCTCAGTACCCGTTCTCATTATACCGAAGTCGAAGGCGAAGTCTAAGTTAAACAGTTAGCCTATAATAGTCACAACTCCAAAGCAAATTTTTACTTGAACACAACATGAATTTGAATTGCAAGATCATGTAAATGGTATATTTCTATTACACGTATAAATAAGGTTTATATTTTGCAGGTCTTTTAAAAATTATACAGAAATTAGTCTTAAAAATCCCGAGTCTATGTTGAATTCAAGTGGTTACAACTCTACGAGACATACAGTATTCTGTACACATGGTTTCATAACTGACACCACTAGTGATTCTGTAAAGGACTTAGTTGAATACTATTTACGCAATGGCACAATTAACATATGTGCGCTCGATTGGAGGAAAGAGGCATCGGGTGGCCTCCTCGGACTAATAGGTTATGGAGAAGCTGTTAGCTATACAGTATCTGTGAGTACACTTTAATTTATTTTAGTATTACTTTAATGTAATTCCGTGACATCAGCAGAACAAAACCCTGACAATTAAGACAAAATGCTTAATGGGTCGTCCAGTTTCCCAAAACGTATTTGTAAAATATAGGTATCAATCAATCTATACTTATTATAAAACAAAGTCTCCAAAAACTGTCTGTATATGATCGATTTTCTCAAAATCTACTAAACCCATTTTTATACAGTTTTTATTAAAAGGCAGTGAAATTCTTCCAAAAGGTTTAGATAATGGTGTATTACGATTTTATGTAAATTGTGTTAAAAGTTCGTGCAATTGCCTGAGAGGAGGTTTAATCGCGTTGGCCGCGCAAACCAATAGAGATACACTAAAGTAATGTACTACAGAATTGTAGATCTACAGAAATACTACAAATAAGTCCAAGGCTGCATATCTCTATCTCTTATGGTTAACTAACAGACAATAACTACTTTTATGTTTAAAAGTGTAAATTAAATACACAGATTTTCTCGCGGCCAAAGACGCAACCACAGCTAGTTCAAATATAATTAACATAGTTTAAGCATATCAAGGTATCAACATAAAGTCAATTAATATAATTTTTATTTTTCAGATTGGAAAACAGTTTGGTCAAGCTATAATAAAATTATTGAAAGCTGGACTGAAATTAGAAAAAATTGATTCCTTGATAGGATTTTCACTTGGAGCGCATTTAATAGCATATGCCGCTAGAGAAGTTCAAACAACAAAGCAAAATATTTCAAAGTAATATAAAAAATATATTCTTTCAACATTAAATTTTTTTACACGCGCTGTGTGGAATCCGGCTGATTAAAATAGACCACTCTTTTGTTACCGATGTGTCTTAAGAAGCGACTAATCAAATAGGACACTATAACATCAACGTCCACCGCTGCCCTAACGGATAAATTAGGCCGAATCTATGTCGAAAGTGGATTGACGTCAGGCAGGCGACTGGTCGTAAACTTAGCTAAATCTTATCATAACATGTTTACTAATAAAAAAGATTGTGATGATGCTAAAACCTTCCCCGAAAGCGACGCGCAGTAGAAACAGGAGTGTGAAGTATGACATGCATATAAGAGGAGTAGTGCCAGAGTTGATGAATGCCAGGAGAGAATGGAAGCGAAAAACATGTTGTGCCAATCCCACTTAGAGTGGAATAAGGACAGGAGTATAATGATGGTAATTTTTGACGCGTGTGTATATTTAAAAAGCGATGAAGAGACTGTGTTGAGAAGAACCTCAGTTGTTTGGGCAAAGTCACATCTTGTAGGTGGGAGGTCAGAGACAGAGTTTAATGAAAAAGGCTTGTTGAGGAGGCAAAGAAACATATAGGTTGTAATGCCGCAGGAAGAAGAAGTGTATATTTAAATAGAGAAATAAATATCTAATAAATTACTTATAATTTAGACTTATAGGTTTGGATCCAGCCGGCCCGTTATATCAGGGGCTCATATCCTATGAAGGCCTAAACGCTAGCAGTGCTGACTTTGTTATGGCTTTGCACACAAACCCGGGAGGTTTTGGTACTGCTGAAAGTGTCGGCACAGTTGATATTTGGGCAAATTGTGGAGACGTAGCGCAACCCGGCTGTATCGAAGAAAATTTACATTTAGAAGGTATGTAGCTACGATCTAATGATCTGCATTTGCTAATCTAATCTGCTTAGAGCAAACAGATATACGCTATGAGCACGAGTATAACACGAGACTCAGCTTAAAAATTATTCAATAGTATTTCTTAATTGTTCCCTACGGTAGGTAGGTTTAGTAAATCCACCTTAGTGCGGCGCGTTTGTTCAAAATACAGGATAAAACAATAATATTATAGTTCTGTCTCCTTCGCACTTGTCTAGTCTCTCGGTCAAGGTTATGCATTACATACGAAATGGAATGTATTACTGTCATTCACCCTTCTATATCAAGTAGCTTTTATTGAAAACATAAAATAATTCCTGTGACTAATTTACTTCACTAAATTAACTGTTTTTTTTATGTTAGCTATTAAAGTGTGTAGAAATGCCTGAAATTAAAATTAATGATGTATAGTCAGCCGTTGTACCACCCTGTATACTAAATACTTCTTTTTTATAAATTGTTTTACTCACAGAAGCGTATTGGTATCGATTAAATATTCTGTTTCATTGTTATAAATTAATTCATTCATTGTTATATATATTGTCATTGTTATAAAACCAATAATAAAGGTCAAATATTTTTTTTAGTGGCGTGCAGTCATTCGCGGGGTTATGAATATTATGCTGAAGCACTGGCAACACCTAATTCTTTTATAGCGAGTGCTGCCAGTAGTTGTTTCGCCTGGAAAACACAAGAAGGGTGTAATAAAACTATTTCTATAGTACATGACATCGACACGAGGTAAATAATGACCTTTTTTTGTAAATATTACTAAAACTAAATGAGTTGACCCACTGTGTTGTATTTGTTTGAGTAGACCACCCTCTT
Source organism: Morpho helenor (assembly GCA_029227775.1). NCBI lineage: Eukaryota > Metazoa > Arthropoda > Insecta > Lepidoptera > Nymphalidae > Morpho > Morpho helenor. The sequence goes on along the minus strand of JARGCU010000010.1, from coordinate 4,104,636 downwards.
TCTTACCGAGGTGTCGTAAAATATGCTAAGGTAAGTTAACATCAGCCAGGCGGCCAGTCGTAAAATACGTAGCCAAATCATGCGACAACATGTTTATAACATGTTGTGCCGACCCTACATAGAGTGAGATAAGGGCAGGAGGATTCTGATTACTTAAACTAAATAAGACACAACTATGTATTTTAAGGCTTTGGGGGTGTAAGGGGGAGGTTCGTCGTATTCAAACTCTTCAAGTTCCAACAAAAACCTTTCTAACTAGAGTTATTTGCAATAATATCTTTAATATTTTAATAAGTTAATCTTGTATGTATATATATATATATATATATATTCGGAATCACGGAAACGGCTCCAATGATTTTCCTAAAATTCAACATGTAGGGGGATTTTAACTTTTGGGGGAAAAAAATCGATCTAGCTAGGCTTTATTAAAAAAAAAACATTTAGTCCCAGTTTTTGGGCATTAAAAAATACCAAAATTTATATTAAATTGAATTTTTGCCATTAACTGTCAAGTTAGCGTGGCTTATTCGTGTAACGAGCAGTCTCGAAAAATGGATCAACCCTCAACTACCTAATTATAATTTTTTTTATAGTTTCTTTTTTTATTCTGTTAAAAAAAACGGTTGCCTGTAAAGTCGGTTTTACGGGCAAAGATTTTACGCGACAACGTCTTTTTAAATGTGATGGATTGGAGTGGGAGAGAGACGCAAGGCATTCGCGAGTCCGGCGGGCCTCTCTTTCGTTCGGTGACTCATCGTAACAGACGTGAGCGGGCGTTACACTTTTTCATGAGTGACTCCAAGCCGCAACCTAATTTAAGACTTTGTCACGTCAAAAATACGGTCAACCAGGTACTTTATATTTATATAACAAACATTGCTTTCAGTGCACGCGGAGACTACTACTTGGAAACTAATTCAAAACCAAAATTTGGAAAGGGACTGAGCGGTTCTGTCCATCAATTCAATCTACCTATATTAAAATTTTAATCATTACAATCAATATTACTACAAGAAAGATTTTATTCATAGCATTATTAAATATTGCTAATTGCATTAAATGTAATAAAAGGATATCACAATAATTTTTATTATTTCAATTTTTATTTATATCCATACTTATACTGTACAAGATAGTAATGACTTAATGTAACTTATAAGTATTATGTTGAAAAGAGCAACCGCCGAGTTTCTTGCTGGCTCTTCTCGGTAGGAACAGCTTTCCAAACAGCAGTCGAGTTGACGATTTAAAAGCACTTGTTTACAAGTTTATTTGAATAAAAAAAAAACGCCGTGTGGTATCCGGCTGAATAGAATAGTACCACCCTCATTTCTTACCGAGGTGTCGTAAAAGGCGACTAAGGTAAGTTGACCCACCGTGTGGTATCCGGTTTAGTAGAATAGACCACCCTCTTTCTTACCGAGGTGTCGTAAAAGGCGACTAAGGTAAGTCGACCCAACGTGTGGTATCCGGTTTAGTAGAATAGAGCACCCTCTTTCTTACCGAGGTGTCGTAAAATACGACAGATGTTAGTTGACGACAAGCAGGCGGCCGGTCGTAAAAACGCACCCAAATCATGTGACAGCATGTTTATAACATGTTGTGCCGACCCCACTTAGAGTGGGATAAAGGCAGGGAGATGATATAATAAAACAAAGTCACCAAAAAGGTGTCTGTATGTGATCGATTTTGTTGTCGCCATTGACTTCCGCTTTGTATTTTATAGCAACACGGTCATGAAACAAGAGTATTGCGCCCTTTTTTGATTAAAACAGTGGCAGCACTGTGCCGTTGTTGTTACCGGTTTAGTCTTCTTATTGATAAAACGTTTCAGTGACAGTCAGTCTTTGTTCGTCATTCAAGAGAAGTGCATCTCGAAATGGGAATTGTGGTATTCCTATTATATCTTGTTATTGTATATAGTGTGCGCTAACAATTTTCTCAAAATCTACGGGACGGATTTTGGTACCGATTTTTTCTACAATGCAATGCAATTCTTCCGGAAGGTTTAGGTTAATACTACATTGTGGTTTTATGTAAATCGTGTCAAAGAGGTCGTGCAGTTGTAAATAAAACTCGACTGCTTAACTTTAGTCGTAACCAACCCAACCACCATAAATATAAGGACCTGGTTGACCAAGCTCGGTAATTTTTTACAAAAAAAAAAACTTTTAAAAAAATTAGGTAATTTGGAGGTCAATCCTAAGTATTTACATTTCTCGAGACTGCTCGTTCAACGAATCAACTACGCCGACTTGACAATTTATGGCAAAAATGGATTTATATTCAATATAAATTATAGTATTTTTTTAATGCCCAAAAAGAGGGATATTTTTTGTTACATAAAATCTAGCTAGATATTTGAACACCAAAACCTCCTACATGCTGAATTTCAGGAAAATCGTTGGAGCCGTTTTCGAGATTCAGAAAATATATATATATAGGTACATACAAAATTAACTCATTTAAATATTAAAGATGTAGTAGTCAATTGTATATCTATAGAAATACTATAAAAAAATCTCTTATGGTTAACTCACAATAACTAGTTTTACGTTCAAAATTTTAATAGGGGAAAAACTTTATGATACACTGATTTCCACAGGCACAACTAATACTAGTATAATTAAAGATGTAAAATTTCTCGTCTTCTACGGTTTTACCAAGCTTTCTACGGTTTTATGATAAGCTGTATGGCGCTTCAACAGCGACATCTAGTGATCGCTGTTCCAATGCCATACAAATTACGTTTAAAAACTCCAAAAACCCGCCTGGTACGCGCTATGTTCGGCGTACCAGAGGCGAAGACTTCAAGTCCAGCAGAACCGCTACCTGCGACTGATCGTAGGAGCCCCGAGGTATGTGCGGAACGACGTCGTGCATCGGGATACCAGAACGCCGACCGTGGAGGAGTATGTCCGTCGCCTTGCGCGCCGGATGTTCGCGCGTGCGGACAATAGCGCGCACGTACACCTCCATGGCATCGCGCCACTCCATGCGCGACCACCCGATGGACGTTCCCTGCCTCGCGAGCTCCTACGATCACCGTCTCCGCGGCCCGATGCGGATGACGACGGCGACGACGAGGACGACGCGACGGGCGAAAGGGCGAAAACACCGGACACGACACCACCCGAACGAGGACTACCAGAAGACGACTTTGAGGTCTGGGAGCTACCATTCCCAGACCTCCCCACCGAACAAGACATCCATTAGGTCACCTAGGTGACCTGGGCTTACGGCCCAAATACCGACACCTTTGGATCACCTAGGTGACCTCGGCCTACGGCCGGAACACATACCGGGCTTAAGTGCCCGCGAGGAGATGCCCGGGTAGAGAGGAATTCCTCGAGGCCCGCACCTCGTTTACCCCCACCCGGGGAGTAAACGAGAAGACCCTGCTGCTGTCTAAAAACTCCACACGGCGAATACAAATAGGTCAAAAAAAAATTTTTTTTTGTCACATAAAAACTTCTCCCAAATTTTGAATATCCTTCTTCAAAATCTTCTCCTTTATCAGTTTCCGTATTTGTGGACCTACAAATATACCCTATTTTTGCCTCGCTGAGTTTGGGGAATTTTTGTTTTAGATATAAAAATCCACTGCCGTCTTTAGGCATAGCTTTCACAAATTTTTCATTAAGTTTTATTATTAAATATATTAATTATTAATTATATTAATTAATTATTAAAAATATGTCATCAAGGTTCACTAAAGGATCATTTTTACCATTTTTATGGCCTGGATTGTCTGTAAGTGATTCACACGTGGGCCACACTTTCTTTATGTAGTCACTCTTTTAGACTCAGAAATGTATTTATAGCTATCAAAAAAAACAGGATGTGACTGAAACGAAACTATATATTTTTTTTTAATGAAGAAAGCCAACCTAAACAAAAATGACCACTAAGTTCATTTGACAAAAACAGTGTTGAACAGTGTAATCAGTGTATTCATATTGTCAGCTATATACCTCTTTCCTTATCATACATATAGTCCCGTCCTCCTCGCACGCTTACTTATCAACGCACGCGGATCGCCGATAGAGGGCGGCACTCCATTTGCTGAAATACGTTCGGGGCGAACACGCCGCGCTCGGGCACTAATTAACACATTTCTTTAAACAGTGTAAATTTAATGAAAGTGTTGTGGAGTGCCAGAATCTGCCTGCCGATTATCCTGTGCCCTGGACAGTTATTTTATTTCCAAGGACATAGATATCTTTTGTTACCTACCCTGGGGGAATTCACAAAGATAGCAAATTGGATAGCAAGTTGGCAATATATGATCAATCCGTTATAGATTTTAAGATAAAATTAGTTGTTGTACTCCATTATCGCATTAGCTAGCTGTTAAGGTAATGGATGTTGTTAAATAAATAAATAAATAATAATAATCACACCAGGTAAACCTCCTCTTCATTCCGCTCCTTAAAAATATAATTCTTCACCGCCGCCATTTTTCCTTTACCGCAATGAACTTTTAATACAGTCAACTTTCCATCATTATTTCTCATCCCACATCCTTCCAGGATCCCTATACACATATAATGACGTATCGGTACAACTCTGTATAATAATAAATATTTTCTGTAATATTTCCTATAATTTCGAATCTATGTTAAACGTGATCATGAAATCAAATCAAATCAAATCAAATATTCTTTATTGTACAACAAAAACAAAAAAAAGTTAATAATAATACATTATGTACTAAAGAGACATGATTAAAAGAAAACCTATATATTGTCAGTTGCTCATATAAGTTTTATATTTTTAGCTACTTTCTTATCGCGTTAAATGTTCTTTATGTAAATATGCAGTATTAACACGAACCAAATAGAACATTAGCAACATATAAGCCATGCGAATAAGTTCATTATTAGTTAGTTGTTACTTGTCTCAAAATTATTTTAATTTTTTTATGATATTTCATTTTATTACACATGAAATATTTATTTCACAATTTTTTACTTTATATCTGAAAAAATGTACTGGAAAGTTTCGAATAATTTACTACTAATTTTTTTGAATGTACTGGGTAAGTATCTTTCCATTATTTATATCATATTTTTAATATTTAAATTAGCTAATTTTGTATATATATATTTTTTTTTAATCTCGGCAACGGTCCCAAAAATTTCAATGAAATTCAGCATATAGGGGGTTTGGGGAGAGAAAAATCGGTCTAACAAAGTTTCATTTAAAAGAAATGTCGTTTTATCCCTGTTTTTGGGACACTGAAAAAATTCTAAAATGTTGAATAGAAAGCAAATGATATTTGAGCTGTTAAATACAAAGCTGGGATTCATTCCCATCATGTCACACGGCATTTCTTTCTTTTTTTTATTGCTTTTGTTTTATATCTTTTTAAAAATTACCAAGCAAGGCTCCTCATTTAAAACGTTATATTATAAAAAAATATTATTTATTACTACTGACCTCAAAAAGGTCGCGAGGAGCCAATCCAAGAGGCAAGATCGTATGGTGTGGAGATCCCACGAAGAGAACTATATCCAACAGTGGACGTCCATCGCTTGAAGAAGAAAGTACACATATAGTCTTTGTATGTTTTTTTAAAAGTAAAAGTCAACATTAAACATTTTTATTTACACATATCTAAAAGAAATATCCATTTTTAAACATTTCTCCTAATTTGGACTGGCCCGTTGGCGCAGTGGGTAGTGATCCTGCATTCAGCTCCGCGTATTGCGGGCTCGATTTCCGCCGAGGCCAACATTTTCTTTAAAAAAAATAATTTGTTAGTTCCTTGAGATAGGCTGTATAGTTGTATTTAAGTATTTATTTAAAATTACATATGTATATATTCACCAGTTGTCTCTCACCCATAACACAAGTATTAAGTTACTTACTTTGAGGACGGACGACCTGTGTGTAAGTGTCCTATATATTTATATCTTTTCTTTAATATTTAAATGTGTTAATCTTGTATCTATATATAAATATATTTTCCGCGTCTCGTTTCATGAAATTCGGCATGTAGGGGGTTTTATGTCGTCTATCCCTGTTTTATATATAAATACTAAAATTATTTTTGAATTTTTTTTTATTATTAATTGAATTGAAAAGACAATTTTCGCTATCAAATTTAAAGTCATGGCAACTCATTTGGGGAACAGGCGGTCTATAGAGGTGAAAATACCTAGGTTCGGGCCCCACCTGCAGAACTGTTTTTTCATTTTTTTTTCAATTTTCATTTTTTCAAATTTATTTAATTAAAACCTTTTTATAAATTACCGAGCAAGGCTCGGTCACCTAGGTACTATAACTAATTAATATTATAATAATAATAATTAATTAATTTAACTTATTTCAGGTGGTCTATGTATTTATATTAATGCTGCCACAATTCGCTGCTACGACGGGTAAGCAGAGTTTCATGTATCCGGGACTTCGACTTGACTTGAGAGTTAAAACAGTCCTAATTCTAGTATACTGTTGTTTTCGTTGTTTTGGGTTTCTTAGGTGATAAATCGATCTAGTTAGGTCTCATTCAAATGTCCTTCCCCTATCCCTGTTTTCAGGCAATGAAAAACTGCTACAATATTATTAGAAAACCAAATCTGAATCAAATCCAGATATCACTTGCCCTTTTATTCTTTTTTTTTTCATTCTCCTGCCCTTATCCCACTCTAAATGGGGTTGGCACAACAAGTTATAAACATGTTGTCACTTGTTTAGCTTCGTATTTTACTACCGGCAACCTGCCTGATGTTAACTTACCTTACTCTTATTCTACGACACCTCGGTAAGAAAGAGGCTTGTCTATTTTACTCAGCCCTATACTACACGGCGCGGCGGGTCGACTTACCTTAGTTGCCTTTTACGACACCTCGATATGAAATGTGGGTGGTCTATTCTACTCAGCCCTATAGATCACGGCGGGTCGACTTACCTTAGTCGCCTTTTACGACCCCTCGGTTCAAGGTGCATACGGTGTTTTTATTTATACCCCTATAGTATCCTTCTAGTTCAATAGTTCAAGCCCAACACACACAACTTAATTATTATAACTAGAAACTATTAATTAATTAACCTTACGATTTGTCTGTTATTCTCGATGTGGAAGTATAAGAGTGTTTTTCTGAGGGTCCACAGAATCTCACGTTGGGCTGAAGTTTTGCAGAAATTTCGCGAAGTTGAGTGCTTACTTTGTGTAAATTGAATATAAACAACATTGACGTCATTAAACTATTATTGTTATCTTCCTTTATGGCATATAAATCAGGCGTAAAACATAATGTCACGTAAAATGGCAAAGTACGTGTTAATAAAATATTGTAACAAATTAACTAACCCAAGTAACAAATGATGCAAAAACTAATAATGCAAACAAAACAATTACAAATTCGACTTATATCTACACTAGCTTCGCCCGCGTGAATTCAGTGTTTCACTAAATTTTTCCCAAATTGAAATATTGAACATAAAAGTAATTATTGTGAGTTAGCCACAAGAGATAGAGATATAGTGTTACGGACTTTTTTGTAGTAATTTTATGGATCTACAATTCTCTAATACATTACTTTAGTGTATCTCTGTTGGTTTACACGGCTCAAGCGACTAAAGCTGACCAGCAGGCATTTTTTTTTCAAAAGCGCGACCTGTTCAACACAGTTAACATAAAATGGTGATGTTCTATTAACCTAAACCATCTGAAAGAATTTTACTACCTTTTTGTAAAAACCGTACAAAATCCGAAATACTAAGTTGTGATAGCCCAGCGGTTAAACCGTGCGACTCGAGATGGTCAGGAGTTCAAACCCCGGGCAGGCACCAATGAGTTTTCTTATTAAAACTTATATGTGTAATTGATAATTGCAATTTATCACACGCTACTCGGTGAAGGAAAAATCCTGAGGAAACTTGCATATCTTAAGAGAAATGTGGTCGTATTTTACGACAGCTCGTTAAGAAAGAGGGTGGGCTATTCTACTCAACCGGATACCACATGTTGGGTGAACTTACCGTAGTCGCCTTTTACGACATCTCGGTAAGAAATGAGGGTGGTTTATTCTACTCATCCGGATACGATACGGTAGGTCAACTTACCGTAGTCGCCTTTTACGACATCTCAGTAAGAAATGAGGGTGGTTTATTCTACTCAGCCAGGTACCACACGGCACTTATCTTAGTCGCCTTTTACGAGACCTCGGTAAGAAATGTGGGTGGTATATTCTACTCAGCCGGGTACCACACGGCACTTATCTTAGTCGCCTTTTACGACACTTCGGTAAGAATACTTACCAAGATGACCCCCATTAGAGCCTATTCTACTCGGCCGGATACTTGGAACAGAAGTTGATACTAAACATCACACTTTCAGGTCTGTCGATAAATATACAGAAGTGAATCTAACTTACCCTGACCCGTTGCTAACTTCGAGTGGTTACGACCCGACAAAAGAAACAGTTTTCTGTACACATGGCTTCATAACCGATAGCGATGGAGAGTCTGTAACAATCATCGTTAAAGACTATTTGCAGATGGGAACTCTTAACATATGTTCACTGGATTGGAGAAAAGAGGCTTCTGGTGGCCTCTTAGGACCCCTAGGTTATGCGGAAGCTGTTAATAATACAATATCTGTAAGTATAGGTAAATATTCATAACTTGAAAAAGTATGTAAATATGTGGATTTTGGTATAGGATTCTATATTCTACAGACAATTTCAGCCTTGCATCAGCTTAAAATAACTTCATAGAAAGCTTACTATACCTACTATTGCGGATTACATAAATGATAAGAATGCCGGGATTTAACTGCTCTGACTGTGAACTAGATATCAATGACGAAATCTAACTAGTTATAAGAATAATATTTTTAAAAGAGCAACAGCCGGGATTCATCATCATCACCCTCCTGCCCTTATCCCAATTTAAGTGGGATCGGGACAACATTTTGTCACATCATTTGGCTACGTATTATACGACCGGTGCCTGCCTGACATGAACTTACCTTAGTCGCCTTTTACGACACCTCGGTAAGAGATGAGGGTGGTCTATTCTACTTAGCCGGATACACGCGTAAATTTTATAACTTGCAAAAGTACGTAAATATGTGGGTTTTTATATACGATTCTATACTTGGAATTCCACAAACAGCAACAAACTTGAACTTTGCACCAAATTATAATAACTATTAAAATAACTTTATAGAAAGCTTACTAAGTACCAAGTATCTATCTAGTATACTGTTGAAGATTACATCTATACTAATATATAAATTGGCAAGTTTATTTGTTTGATTGTTGAACGCGCTAATCTGGATACCGGGCCGATTTGAGTGTAAGATAGTCCATTTATCGAGGAAAGCTATAGGCTATATAACATTAAGCTAAGATGATAAGGAGAGGAGCAGCAATAAAAAATATTGCGAAAGCGATAAAATTTAAAGCTTTCCTTGCGTGCGCTAAGTAAACGGTGAAAGTTTTTTCGAAAATCTCTTATAATTAACACACGATAACTACTTTTATATTCAAAATTAGTTCAGGAAGAAATTTGTGACACACTGATTTCCATGGCGAAATTTCTGGCACAGCTATTAAAAGATAAGAATGCGTGAATTTAGCTGCTCATCGACTGTTGCAAAAATGCAACTAGTTATAAGAATTATATTTTTAAAAGAGTAACAGCCGGGATTTTTGCTGGCTCTTCGTGGTAGAGACAATTTTCTGAATCAGCAGTAGAATTGACCATTCAAAAGCATTTGCTTACAGGTTAACTTGAATAACGAATATCTTGGACCTAAAATTGTCGTTATTGACAAACTATTTTCCATGGCTATCTTCATAGAACACTAAGCTCAGGGTAATTTGGGTTGATCTCTTTAACATAACAGGATAGAAGTATAAATACGGATTCATCTAATGATATTTATATTTGTTTTGGAAATGAAGTATGATGTTGAATTAATAAAATTATTGTCTTCAGATTGGAAAATTGTTTGGCAAGGCTTTAATCATATTAATCGAAGCTGGAATGAGGATATTTTCTTTGATAGGTTTCTCACTTGGAGCACATTTAATAGGATATGCTGGTAAAGAAGTTCAAACCATAGGTCGTAATATTACAAGGTAATTAAAAAAATAAGTTTCTTGTCTATAGTTTTGAATACAGAAGCAAATATTTATCTAAATAGATAATTAACTAGACTAGCCCGTTGGTGCAGTTGGCAGTGACCTTAAAATTAGCGGGTCGCGGGTTCGATTCTCGCCGAGGATCAACATTTTCTATAAACAATTTCTTAAATATTTACCAGTTGTCTATTACCCATAATATAATCATTAGGTTACTTACTTAAGGGATGGACGACCGTGTGTAATTGTCACATATACAAATTCAGTGAAGTATTTTAGCCACAGAAATTATTTTACCTTTAAAAAAACGCTTTATATAGATCAATTACCGTATCCTAATACGCTATTCTAACCATGACCTAAAAACTAAATAGTAAAGTGCGAATGAGACAAAACAATAATTTTATTATTTACTCTTGCTTTTGGATCAAACAAGCCTCGCCAGGTCATTCAGCCATTACTATAAAAGTATAAAAGCGAAATTATTTTTATTTTGTTTGAAAATACAATTTTTTTAAATGATGCCAAAGTTGTCTTATACGCTTGAGTGATCAGTGGATTCATTTGATTTCGTATGGTAGGTACTGTATATAAAATTAATAATTTCAATGAAATCAGACTTATAGGTTTAGATGCAGCTGGACCTTTGTATGAGGGACCAGTATCGTATAAAGCCCTAGACGCTAGCTGTGGAACATTCGTACTCATATTACATACGAACCCAGGAATATTTGGCACTGTTGATAGAATTGCCACAGTAGATGTTTGGGTGAATTGTGGAAGTCCAATACAACCAGGCTGCATCATAGGTAATTTGATTTAAAAATGTTAATTCTTTTCTGTTTTCAGAATTAAACAGTTAATGCTTTAAGCTTAATCTGATACAATGTACCGATGTAGGAATAATAGGTATTATGTAGGAAGTAATAAATAATCAACCTGTCTTCCCATTCTAAGATTAACTCAAGCTCCCTTTGGTATACCAGCAAACCAATTCTGTCAGTGTCATTATCCATACAAGCTGGTGCAAATTTAATTAATTGATTTAGCAAAGCTGTATACCTGGCTAGTCTACAGAGAACTAGAGTCAATGGTTTACAAAGCTAAAGTACTGATGGACGATGCCTAAAGGTTAAGGAGTTAAGGAAGCGATAGATGTTGACAACTCAGGCAGTAGCTTTATCAGTGCGACATTATAAAAAGTCAACCAGTTTTACTATAGTAAAATTGGCTTTCAATAGTTTCTTCTTAAATCTTTAATATTTAAATGAGTTAATCTTGTATGTATATATAAAAATTTTTTTTTTTTCGGAATCTCGGAAACTGCTCCAACGATGTTCCTGAAATTCAGCATGTACGGGGTTTTGGGGAAGAAAAATCCATCGAGATAAGTTTTATTTTAAAAAATGTCGTTTTATCCCTGTTTTCGGGCTCTAAATTTTTTTTAAATTTACGTTGAATACAATCACAATTTTTCGCTGTCAAATGTAAAGTCGTAGTAGTTCATTTGGGGAACGGGCAGTCTAGAGGTAAAAATACCTAGGATCGAGCCCCACCTGCCCTATTATTTTTTCATTTTTCTTTGGATTTGATTGATTTAAAAAATGGATCCAGCTAGGTTTTATTTTAAAAAAAATCATTTTATCCCTGTTTTTGGGCATAAAAAAACAAAAGTTTACTTTTAATTTATTGAATACTAGCGGCCTGCCCCTGCTTCGCACGGGTATAAAATATATATCCCATGTCAGTCAGGAACTTTTTTTATTAAAATCGATCCAGTAGTTTTGATTTATTCATTACTGCCCGTGGCCCGCAAGCGTTAAATTTGGAGAAAAACAATTCTCCTCTCCCTATACTAAGAAGATTTCCTGCTATCTTTGGAATATCTAAATTCATATGGTACATTTTTACTTATTTACTTTTACATTTTCCATATGTATTTTATTTTTACAATTAATTACCGAATGTCTTTAAACGAACTCTTGAAACAGAGTAGCTGCTAAAGTCAAAGTGTATAGGGCGAAGCGCGGCGTCCTCACGGTATTTTAAATCTGTAATATCTCCGAAAATATTCACTTAAATTACATGCTGTAAACGGCCATATTGATCTATATTAAATCAACTATTTATTTAAGGTGATTAGTTGGATAAGGATTAATGTTGTATTGTATAAAAATTGCTTCAAAAATATGGCATTATTTTTCGTAAAAAGTAAATGACAAAAAATGCTGTAGTGGGTTATCCATAAGACATAGACATATACCATCGCGGACTTTTCTGTAGACCTTTTCAAGATGTACAAATACTTAGTACATTATTTTGATAAATCTCCTAGGGTTTAGCCTGCGTTTGCAATGTAAGCGGAAAAAAATGTAATTATTTACAGAAACCTCAAAAATTACAGTATTTCTCTACTCCGTATTGAATGTTATTATACGTACAAACCTTCCTCTGGAATCACTCTATCTATTAAAAAAAACCGCATCAAAATCTGTTGCGTAGTTTTAAAGTTTTATGCGTACATAGAAAGAATGCGACTTTGTTTTATAATATGTAGTGATATACAACACAATTTTCGGCGTGAAATGTCAAGTCAGCGTAGCCTATTCGGGAAACGGGTGGTCGCGCAAAATGAAAATACCTAGGATCGAGCCCCACCTACCTTATTATTTTTTATTAATTTTTTTTATTTTGTAAAAAATTACTGAGCAAAGCTTGGTCAACCTGGTACTATCTTTGGTAAAGAGAGCACTAAAGCTTTTTCGAAAAGGTTATTGTTGAATCCAACCCAATCCTATCCTATCCTACTATCTCGCATAATTATCGCATTTAATATATAGAACCGGCTATACTCACGTCTTATTCAATCGGATTAGCCCGACTAGTTTCAAACCCATCCGGGGCACTTATTCATGAGCTCTTTATACGATGTTATCGCGGCGAGGACTGCGTACAGCTCGCTGGGCACGACTCGTGAGTGGCAGGGGCGGGAGGGGGGAACACGGCAGCGGCGGTGGTCGCACCTCTTCAACGTGTTCCCTGTCGCTCTGGTCTATATATTAACTATGAATACTACTCACGATAGTTTAAATTTAAAAATTATCGCATTTATAAATGCGAAAGTTTGTGAGTATGGATGTATGTTTATTATTCTTTAACGGCAAATCCGCTGAACCAATATCGATGAAATTTGGCACAATTATTCCTTATACACTAGAATAACATATAGGCTATAGAAATCGTGTAAATTCTAATAGGATGACACTAAAAAGCGCCTTCTATTATCAACCTATCATGGCACAACAGTTCACACGAATGAAGTTGAGGCTAAAAGCTAGTAGACTTATAATTCTTTTAAAGAAATTCGTCGTGTTTACGTACACGCTGACTCAAGAAGGGTTCGGTTCAAACTATGCTTAAGCATTTCCTTAAAAAGGTCTCAGTGTCCGGAGACCAAAGTCGTAGTGCGCATTCTATTACTTATCAACCTCATTCAAGTTCATTTTCGGTTTCATGTTGAAACTAAGAGTTACTCAATCGTCCATGAAATACTTGGAGAGTCCCTTCACGATCGAATCAGAAATGAGAAGAACTAGAATCACTGACATAGCTCAACTTATCTAAATTAAATACGGAACGGATTATGCACATAGAAGAACTAATTAGAAAACCTAGGTGTCCAAAAAATGCATCTAATATCTCACAAAAGTCTCTCTTAGATGACGCTGTATTTAAGGATAACAAGACATTAAGAGCTTGAGAAACCTTGAACAAACCTATAACTGTGGATATAAGTTCAGAAGATTTCATAAAACAATACTAACATTTGTTTTTTTTAGTGGCTTGCAGTCATAACCGAGCTTTTTTATATTATGGGGAAGCACTGGCAAGACCAAATTCTTTTATAGCAAGAGCCGCTAGAAGTTGTAAATCCTGGCAAATGGATGAAGATTCTAACAAAACCCTTTCCATAGTAAATGACATTGATATCAGGTAAAATCAATATAACTGCTGTCTGAAATAAAAGATACATTGCTACATATCATAGGTGGTCTTATCGCCTTAAGTATAACACTTAGAGAAGGGTAGTTAGTCTAAAATGTGCCATATTACGATAAAGCTAATGACGGTGATCTATCTGTCTTTCATCTTCATTATTTATTGTGTTATTATCACTTACAGGCCTGCCTAGTTCCCCTAATATTGTATTTACATCTCTTACCGAGATGTCGTAAAGGGCGACAAAGTTTAGTTGACCATCCGTGTAGTATCCGGTTAAATAGAACAGACTACCCTTCTTCTTACCGAGGTGTCATAAAATACGACTAAGGTAAGTTGACGTCAGGCAGGCAAATCGTGTGACAACATGTTTATAATATGTTGTGCGGACCCCACTTAAGGTGGGATAAGGGGAGGAAGATATCGCTGTAGCGATCTCTTACAACCTTTGGTGTGAGGAGCAAACTAAGAGAGTGGTAATAGTGCGTATAAACCACATACAATGAAGTAGTAATATTACATTATATATATCGCATGCTTAGTATTAAAGTGACCTAATTCAAAAGAATGAACTATTAAGAAAAATAGTGTTTTCTTGCTCTTCTAACTTACGGGGCTCTTTAGCACTCACGAAGTTTGTAGGCGCTAAGCTACGCTTTATTGCAATTTGTACAAAATAACTTTTTGCATTAGGTCACATTAATTTCAAGCGTGCGATTATAATACATACATTTATAGTAGATTACATTATTGTCCTTATTTAATTGGAATTACTAGAATTAAAACGGCTGTTTATTGATTTAAAGTAAACTAAATAGTTTACTTTAATACCAAGCGTGCGATATATTATAATACATTCATTTATAGTAAATAACATTATTGTCCTTATTTAATTGGAATTACTGGAAAAAAACCGACTGTAACCCTGTTGTTTATTGATTTATGTAAACTAAATAGTTCAAACTAAAACATATTGCTTTCAGCGCTCGCGGAGACTACTATTTGCAAACTAATTCAGAACCCTACTATGGAAAAGGACTTAGTGGATCTTTCTATCAACCCTAGTGAAATATTATTAATAATAATCATCATCATCATCATTCTCCTGCCCTTATCCCACTCTAAGTGGGCTCGGTACAATATGTCTTCCATTCTCTTCTATCATTCGTCAACTGTGGTACCATTCCTTTTATATGCATTTCTTCACACAGTCAATCCATCTTTTTCAGCCTCCCACAGTCATATATCTATTTACACTCTTTTGGACACATGAATTTCATTCCTCCTGATTACATGACCGTACCAACTTAGTCTCGTACTTTCATCCTTATCTATACTAATATATAAAGCTGAAGAGTTTGTTTGTTTTTTTGTTTATTTAATTGTTTGAACGCGCTTATCTCAGGAACTACTGGACTGATTTGAAAAAATCTTTGAGTGTAAGATAGTCCATTTATCGAGGAAGGCTATAGACTATATAACATCAAGCTAAGATGCACAGGAGAGGAGCAGCATTGAAAAATATTAGAAAATTTCCACGCAGGCGAACCAGCTGACACAGCTAGTCTACTTAGAAAACATCGAAGGTCCAAATTTATGTTCTGTAACAACGCCGCCTTGTCGCTACTGCAAGCAAGCAAACAAGCCATGACGTCACATCTTGCCATAGCCTTTCGCGCCATTTTGACGTGGATGTGACAGCCGCTGTCATTAGCAGCTAGCCCGCGGATAGCAGATGCGAGTTTGCTTTGATTTCATTTTAGCATTTTTAATGAAAAGAATAAAACTGATTTAGAATACTTATTTTATTAATACAATTAGTTTTGTAACAGTTCCTTAATTTTGTCAAAAATTTATGTTTCTTAGTTATTTATAAAGAGCAACCACCGAGTTCCTTGCTGGCTCTTCTCGGTAGGATCAGCTTTCCGAACCAGCAGTAGAATTGACGATTCAAAAGTCAAGTACTTTATACAAGTTTTCTTGTTAAAAGAAAATTTTGAATTTTAATTGAGTTAATAACTAAGCGATATTGAGATCTATAGGGGTCGTCATTACGCTTAAGGTTTGATCGAAATGGTAGATAAGGCTGTTATTACCCTGAATGACGCGTTCATCAAATACTAACCGAGCGAATAAGAAGCGGCGAAATTATATGGCCTGTTTCAGAAGCAGCAGGGTCATCTCGCTGACTCCCCGGGTGGGGGGTAAGCGGGGTACGGGCCTCGAGGCGTACCTCTTTGCCCGGGCAGTTCCTCGCGGGCACTTAAGCCCGGTCTGTGTTTCGGCCGTAGGCCGAGGTCACCTAGGTGACCTAAGGGTGTCGGTATTTGGGCCGTGGGCCCAGGTCACCTAGGTGACCTAAGGGATGTCTGGTTCGGTGGGGAGGTCTGGGAATATTAGCTCCCAGACCTCAAAGTCGTCGTCAGGTGGTGTCATATCCGGTGGTGTCATAATCCGTGGTGTCGCCCTCTCGCCCGTCGCGTCGTCCTCGTCGTCGCCGTCGTCATCCGCATCGGGCCGCGGAGACGGTGACCGCAGGAGCTCGCGAGGCAGGGAACGTCCATCGGGTGGTCGCGCATGGAGTGGCGCGATGCCGTGGAGGTGTACGTGCGCGCTGTGGTCCGCACGCGCGAACATCCGGCGCGCAAGGCGACGGACATACTCCTCCACGGTCGGCATTTTGGTATCCCGATGCACGACGTCGTTCCGCACATACCTCGGGGCTCCTACGATCAGTCGCAGGCAGCGGTTCTGCTGGACTTGCAGTCTTCGCTTCTGGTACGCCGAACATAACGCGTACCAGGCGGGTGCCGCATACGTCAAGCGCGAGCGGACGTAGGCACCGTAGACCCGCAGTTTGGTGTTCATAGGTAGATGGGATGTGAATAGCGCGTGAAGCTTGGACCTAGCAGCGGCAGCTCGACCCACGACGTGATTCACCGTGGGGATCATGCACAGGCTGCGGTCCAACTCACACCCCAAAAACCTTACTATGGTCTTCCACTCTACGTCCTGGCCTCGTAGAGTCAGCTGA